>CM030366.1:155987591-157187591 GCA_017893485.1 Hemerocallis citrina | reverse complement strand
GTTAGCGAATGGATTTCTCACAAGCCTATCATGCTCGACGCTCGGCAGACACTTCGAGCTCGCGATTGGCTTTCTCACAAGCCTATCTCGCTCGACGCTAGGCATAAAACTTCGAGCTAGCTACTGGCTTTCTCACAAGCTTATCACGCTCGACGCTCAACAGGCACTTCGAGCTCGCGATTGGCTTTCTCACAAGCCTATCTTGCTCGATGCTCGACATGCACTTCGAGCTAGCAACTGGATTTCTCGCAAATCTATCACGCTTGACGCTTGGCAGGCACTTCGTGCCAGCTACTGGCTTCTCATAAGTCTAGATGCTCGACACTCGGCATAAACTTCGAGTTGGCCACTGGCTTCTCACAAGCCTACGTCGCTCGATATTCGGCATGAACCTCGAGCTGGCCATTGGCTTCTCACAAGCCTACGACGCTCGACGCTGGGCATGAACCTCGAGCTGACTACTGCTTCTCACAATCCTACGATGCTCGACGCTTGGCATGAATCTCGAGCTGGCCACTGGTTTCTCACAAGCCTACGATGCTCGACGCTCGGCAGGAACTCCGAGTTGACTACTGACTTTCTCAGCCTTCAACGCTTAATGCTTGATGCTCGGGGCTCGACTTCACACTGCTCGGCCTCGACCCCATTCTGCCCCCCACAAGGAGATCTTTTGCTCTATTTTGGACCACAGTGACAACAAACCTTCTCACAAGATTAAGCTACTCCTCGATAGCTGATGCACACCACCCTCCAGGAGTGGGGGGCCTATGATGTGGGTAAATAATCTAGCACGATCAGAACCGTCTGATCCCCTCAAAATTCGTTCATCGCTGATCATTAGGCCAGAGGATCCACTGGGCCTTCTGCCTGTTCAAGCCCACAGAGAAACGGGTCAACCCGACCTATTAGGGTTAGGGCTCCCACTGTCATTACCTATAAATACCAGACTCCCTCCCTCTTTCTGCAGGTAATAGCGTTTTCTACACCTGAACCCTAGCTTCCCTTTTCTACACTGATTGACTATATCGTCGGAGGGCATGTCGGAGGGATTTCTCCCGGTGTTTCTAGGCCTCTTACAGGTGTTCCGGTCGGCCAGCCTCCAGCAGCACCTCCTCTCAAGCTCCCCTGGAGATCCCCATGTGTCAGATCCAGATCTGCGGCTGAGATCTGTCTACTCCACTATAAATTACAAGAACTCACCTGTTACTCCCACACCTAAAACAAGCCCCATCAATAGCAAACATGTGGTTGATGGTTAACCAATCCTGTTGATCAATAATGTCCAGAAAGATGCAGCAGTAAAATCTTTACAATCTAATGAACTCTGGAGCTTTTGTTTGTTTCAGGTAGTTTAATTTGAAAGTGGAGGTGAAACTTACTGATAAGAATTTGAAAGTGGAGGTGAAACTTACTGATAAGAATTTGTGAAAGTGTCATGCAAAGCTTCAGCTGTGTTCTCGTTAATAATAAGAGGGGGAGTTAATCCAAAAGCAAACGATCAAGTCAATTTATGTGACAATGTTTCTTTCCTTTGTCATGACTCATGACATTTAGAAGATTAAGGAAAAAGAGAATAATAAGCAGTAACTGTTCCGATCATATGGGGCATCATCAATTGAAACAACGGATGGAAAGGATGGACCTTAATCTCACTCTTATATATGCGACAAACAGCACAATGAGATTACCTCTGCAAGATAAAATCTGAAATTGTAAAATGTGAACTACTACAGTTTGCGGTATTCTCTCTAATGCAGTTCCAGTGTAAAGGCGAGGATAAAAAGTTTACCATTTAAGTCTAATGAAACACGGTCTGAAGTGGGTACCTGCTGCTATTTCATACACTGGAGTCTTCATTATGAAGCTTCTACTTTCCTCTTGTACACTTATTTCAGTTTTCTTGATCCAAAAGGCATGAGGATACTTTTATAACTCATCAAGGCAATGAGTGGAGATACTTATATAAACAGTGAATAAGGATTACTTTACTCACGTAACTGAGAAAATGGCATTCATACAACTAAATGTTGGCCAGCAACTCATCTTAGCTAGCCAAGGAGGCTAGTAGCCATGACCAAAGCATAAAGTGGATTGTTTCTCTGCTTTCTATACGCTTAAACGTTGGCAGTTTTGGTGGTTTTAGTATGTCAGGCTCAAACATCAGACTCGAGATCTGAAAGTAGAAAGTTAAAAATGTTTGATTGCTGATTGACTTATTAGGATGCAGATTTAGCACCAATTTCTCCCTTTTCCCTTTTCGAATCCATTGACCTTCCTTTCAAAGTAAATAGACCTTCAGATTTTGATTTAGATTTAGATTTGGATTCTGTTATTATTTTTATTTTGAATAATAACTGAGTGGCAGACTGAGCCACAAAAGCAGAGTTACAATATCAAGTCCCAACGTTTCACTTAACAACCAGTAGTGAGAAAAAGGCAACACACAACAAAAAGTGAACTCGACAACAATAAGTCACTGAACCAAACAGCAGCTAAACAAAGTCGATAACTCGACTCTCATGTGACCACAACATGTTTTGGACCACCTTCAAAGTGTCTGCCAACCTCACCTAAGCACCAATGTTACAGGACGGACATGACCTACGACTAACTTAAATCCAAACAAAACTTAAATCCTCATCTCCTCAGCACTTGATTTTGCTAAGGCATTGAGAGAAGAAGATGCAAGCAGACAGGAACAAAAGAAATAGCGAGGTCCTATCAAAAGCAAAACAAGATTCCCATACATATCTTTCAAAAAGAAATTACCTTTATCAATGGCTTAAGAAAGAACAATCAAGATGATGGATAAGTCCATCTCAATGACAGCGATATGAGAAAGGGTTTGATTAGTTAGCTCAAGGAAATCTGTTCGGATAGAGTACAAGGCTTCAACAAACATAAGGATTATAAATTACAATTTCCAAAGGATCTACAAAATCAAATATTCTCTCAGAACAGGTCAATAGACAAGAACATAGGATATGAATACAACATGACACTGACATGATATCTCAAAAAATTCTAAGTAGGATATTTCTGCAGGAGTGTGTGCAGTGCCAGTGTGTATGCATATATATGTAGAGAGAGAGAGAGAGAGAGAGGCAGAGTTTTGACTGTGTGAATTGAAGAGCATAGTCAAAATATCTCTAAAAGCTGATAATTAATTTGAGTAACTACTGGCAGGTGATAGTTTGGGTGAAGAGCATAATTTAGGGCCAGTTAATAGTCTAGGAGCATAGACACCTGATGGAGAATTGCAATACACATATCAGAGCGTATAGTAGATATCATTTTATCTTTCGTCAAGAACATTGCGTATACATACCATTCCACAAAAAACAGTATAAACAGCTCCACAAGCAGCATTATACTCTTCGCTTTCCCCACAATCCGCACAACTGAACCTTAATAGTTGTGTGGCAAATCCGGTGAGTTGGATATAGATTGTATAAATGTTCCCATGATCAACACTGTGTGTCATTAATATGTTCGGGTTGTGCGTACAGTTTCTCAACATATTGTCTTGCTTAACGATCTCTTAGATGTGAGATATTATATTAGTCTCATATCAGAATATTTATTAGTTTAGTCTTTGTTTCTCTCATATATATATATATATATAAGATATTGTACTCAGTTATAATCATCCATCAATTCAATAAAATATTCTTTCCTATTTCTGAATCTAATATGGTATCAGAGCACTGATCCAAACCCTTATTTCGCATTCATGAAAAGAAAAAAATCCAATCCCGATCTGATCCAACCCAAAATCCGCATCACAAATCCCAAATTCTAATCCTTATAACCCATGCCTAATTATCTTGTCTTCCTCCTCAGATCCAACCCTAATTTCAATTTTTCAAATCCACAACAATGACAGATCAAACCCTTATTGAATCCAAGTCCCAAATCCAAGACAAAGGCAACACCTTTACCCCTCAAACCCCTCAATCGACCACATCCTCCCTTCGCCCGTCATCACCACCATCCTCACCAATCTCGATGTTCAATCCATCTACTCCACCGCCGCCACGTGTACCTCCTCCGTACTCAGTTATAATCATCCATCAGTTCGATAAAATATTCTTTTCTATTTCTGAATCTAACATGGTATTAGAGCACAAATCCAAACTCTTGTTTCGCAGCCATGAAAAGAAAAAATCCAATCCCGACTTGATCCAACCCAAAATCTGCATCACAAATTCCAAAGTCTAATCCCTATAACCCACGCCTAATTATCCTATCTTCCTCCTCCTCAGATCCAACCCTAATTTCAATTTCTCAAACCCACAACAATGACGAATCAAACCCATATTGAATCCAAGTCCCAAATCCAAGACAAAGGCAACACCTTTACCCCTCAAACCCTTCAATCGACCACATCCTCCCTTCACCCGTCATCACCACCATCCTCACCAATCTCGATGTCCGATCCATATGCTCCACTGCTGCCACGTGTACCTCCTCCGTCTCAGTGCCTCTGCACCTCCCACACCCTACCCTTCCTCCCAACCTCCACACTACTGCTTTCCTACTCCAAAAATCACCATCATCATCACCCTAATCTACTTCCCCTCCAAACAGCCACCTCCACCGACCACCTTGCTGTCATCAAACCCGATAGAAACACCTCATCTCGCACACCTCAACCCTTCATCAACCCGACCACTGCCTCGTTCCTAAAACCCTACCAATCCACAACAATTCCCAATCCAAACCCTAGCTGCCGAGCAACCGTCACCTTCGCTCCCAAAACCTATACCCCAAACCCTACTACCCATTTCTTTTTAGACCTTATACATCCAAACTCAGACCCAAAACTTGGCCGGAATCCCAACCCTAATACTCTACTACCCAAAACCCTAATACCTTAATGCCATATACCCGTATACCCGACACCCTATACTCCAAACCCTAATATATGTTTCCAAAATAATAATAATAAAATAAAAACCCAATCCAAACCCAAAAACCAAACCCAATTCAAACCCGACAAACCAATCCAACCCAACTCTAACCCTAACCTTAACCCTAACACTACTTCACTCTACTCCCACTCTGTCTATCGCCGCCTCCGCTGTTCGTCGTCAAAATAAATAAATAAATAAATTTGTCGGTACTTGTGTTTCTCCGTGGAATCCCAACACAACTCATTACAACTCACCGTCTCCCTCCTTCCACCTTCCGTAGACGTGTTGGATCTTGTAGGCGAGACAACAAACACTAGAGGGGGGGGGTGAATAGTGTTAATAAAAAACTGCGGAAATTTTATTTGGTGCAGTCGACTTGGTTGTGAACCAGTCGACTGATATGACCAAAATAAAGCAAATACAAGAACTCTGTGCAGTCGACTTATAGATGAGACAGGCGACTGAAGACACAGTGAAATTACAACTTCTACAAGACTGACCAGTCGACTGTCCAGACAAGTTTCACAGAACTTAAAGTAAACAAATAGTAAGTGCGAGATCAAGAAAACCAATCACAGAGTACACAAGATATATCCTGGTTCGGTCCTTCCGACCTACATCCAGTCCCCAAGCAACTCACTTGAGATTTCTACTATTCTTGAAAAACAAGTTTACAAGAATACCCTAAGGCGTTAAGACAACAACCTTGTCTAACCCGTAGTCCTTTCTCTCAACCAAAGAAAGCAGACCCACTCTACTACCAAGAGTGAAACAAACCGACTCTACAACCTAGAGTCTAAACCACTCTCCAACCGAGAGCAAAAAGAAACAAGAAAAACTTTACAGTCAACCTATAGCCTTGTTGGTGTATTGTGTTGTTGCACGTGGCTAAAACAAGGTCGACTTCTATACTCAGTCCAGAACAAAATCATTGTTATACTGGACTGAGTGTAGAGAACCAGAGAATTTTGAACTTTGAAAGCTTTTTCTCACTTTTCACTTAAAATTTCTCAAAGAGTGCTCGGATCTTAAAAAGTATGTTGTAAGATCTTTTCAGTGAGATCTGAACCCTATTTATAGAGTTAGATCTCCTGGACGTTGGGAGACAGTTATTCCAACTGTCAACCAACGGATCTTAGAGCTTTTGATTTTGAAAATTCGATTTTGAAAACAGAAAACGGTCAAAAGCACTCGAACAGTCGACTGGGTTGCCATATGAGTCGACTGGTCAGAGTTTGAATAAATTTAAACAGTTTTGTACTGCCAGTCGATTGCCAGAGGTATCAGTCGACTGGTACTCAACAGTTAAATTATATCAAACTGTTTTGACTCTTTTGTTTTTTTTGAAAAACACACATTTGTGAAATAGTGAGTGTATGTGTGTGTGACAAGGCTTTACAATCAGACTAAGACTCAACAAAAGTAAAAATACAATGTTTTACAAGACACAACAATTTGACACATTTGAGCTTGAAGTCTTGATTTGAGTCTTGAGTCTTGTCTTGAGTCTTGAGTCTTGTCTTGAGTGAAGCTTTGGCCATTGTCTTTTATCTGGAGCTTTTGTACTTGTTCATTTGTTCAGCTGAAATGGTCTTTTGTATGTACAACCTGCAATTTTAGCTGTATAGTATAGACACATATTGCAGTGTGTTGTGATCATCAAAATCAAGAATCAACATTCTCCCCCTTTTTGATGATGACAACACAATAGCTGATAATAACATATAATATACAAGCATAGTAATGATATGCTCCCCCTATTAAAAACACATCATGCATACAGAAAGAAAATGTATCATACAGTATGTATCAGTCGACTTAATAGTATTTCAGGCGACTGATCAGACAAAAAATATACATAGTAAAATCACAATCACAGATGCAGTAACATAAGGAATCACAGATGCAGCAGTCGACTGATATGCCTGTAGCCAGTCGACTGACCAGAGTAATTTTCAATACACAAAAATCAAACACTTAAGAGGATATCTCTCCCCCTTTGTCATCAACAAAAAACACAAAAATAAACAGTCTTTTGCATAGAAATAAACTAAGAAATGTCTCATACATAAATAAGTTCAGTAAGACAAAAAATAGAAAAATTACATAATAGTAAAAAGATAAAAGTCTTCAATTGTCCTCGTCGGAGTCTTCATCGGCAGCATGAGAAGGAGGAGGAAATTGAGTATGGAAAAGATCAGTTAAGTGATCAAGTTTGGAATCAATGGTGTGAAGCTGGGTATCCACAGTCTCTAAATGTTTCATAAGATAAGTGACACATTCATAGAGAGTACGTGGATCATCATAGTTAGCTTGAGGAAGAGATGAACTAGAAGAGGCAGAAGGTCTAGAAGGTCTAGCAGTAGAACCTAAAGGAGCTTGAGAAAGTGGAGGAGACCTAGGGGCTGTTCTAGGAGGAGGATCAAGAAGCTTAATACGTGCTAAACTAGCACGATCGAAGCACTCATAGTGCGTAACGACATTGGTCTCGGAATCGAGATCAATACCGAAAGCTTCAAAGACACGAGTGAGAAGCCCACCGAAAGGTAAGAAGTGGGTGTGGTTTTGTTCAAATTTTGAAAAGATGACACGACCCCAATTTATAGCAATTTTACCAAACATTGCATAAACAGCTTTTTGTAATTCCAGAGAGTACTGGTCATAACTTCCTCTTTTGGGAAGAATGTTATAGGCTAGTATTCTGGCAACAAGCTTAGCAATAGGAGTAATATTTTTGCTAGTCATTGGAGGTCCTTGATTAGGCAAAAATATTTTAGATAAGATAGATGCATCATCAAGGATAATATCACTTAGATCTAATCCCCCGTCATCATTACCCATTATGAGATTGATTCTCTCGGGTGTGAGTGTCATTTTAACATTTTTGACAGATGAGCGGATAACTACATCCCCATCTTTCTTTTGTACAACCCTCATATTAGTGTAAAACAAATAGATGAGTTGGGGATAATAGTTAGGTTGATTAACTAAGGATAGATATTCATAAAGGCTGCTATTTTGAAATAGAGGAACAAGATTAAATGGATCAAGATCATCAAAATTAACATATCTTCCGGGGAAGATGACAATGGTACACATAATGTACCATCGTTCAAGAAGATCGGGATTCAATAGAAATTGAGAATAATCTAGGGATGAAGAACTAGCATCACCATGAGTTCTCTTAGATCTTTTAGGGGCCATTAAGAGAAATGCAAGAGATGAGATTTTACCAACAGGGAAGACAGCAAGATTAGAGATGAGGATCAGCGGCTGCAGAAGATGCGGCAGTCGACTCTTCGGAACTGATCTTCTTCTCAGATTAGGGTTTGAAGATTTGGGAAAAACTGAGATTTGGTAAAAGTGAAGAAGGAGGGCGGTGAAAAGGGGTTTTAACTGAGGGCAGACGGCTGAGATCAAAGAGGGAAGAAATCAACGGCTGATAGGATAGTCACGGGTGAAAAGAAATTTTTTTTTGTTTATCTCAAAACCTGCGATGAATAGTCGCTGAAGACATTTGAACTCGCGACAGTCGAATGGTAGGGTATAGCAGTCGACTTAGTCGAGAAGAGACTAAAATTTTTATGTTTGCTTCTCAATCGACTGGTATAAGGACCAGGCGACTGGTCAGAGAACAAAAATAGATATGTTTTAAAGTACAGTACAGTCGACTTATTGAAACACAGTCGACTTAACAGAAACAATTTTCAACAAATATCAATAAAATCACATATTCCTAGTTCTCTTCTTAAGTTAATGAAAGTATCTTCTTTAAGGGGTTTGGTAAATATGTCTGCTACTTGTTTATCAGTAGAGATAAAGTCTAAAGATATATCTCCTTTTAAAACATGATTACGTAGAAAATGATGTCGAATATCAATATGTTTCGTACGTGAATGTTGAATCGGATTTTTAGATAGATTAATTGCACTGGTATTATCACACATAATTGAAGGTTTTTCAAATGAAATACCATAATCTAATAAAGTTTGTTTCATCCACAAGATTTGTGCACATGCCAAACTTGCAGCGATATACTCAGCTTCTGTGGTTGATAGGGATACGAAATTTTGCTTTTTACTGCACCAAGAGACTAGGAAATGTCCCAAAAAGTGACATGTACCACTAGTGCTCTTGCGATCAGTTTTGCTTCCAGCAAAATCAGCATCGCTATATGACAGAAGTTAAAAATTATCGGTGCGTGGATAAAATAAACCATATTCAGATGTGCCTTTAATATATCTTAAAATTCGTTTCACTGCTTTTAAATGAGACTCTTTAGGACTAGATTGATATCTAGCACATAAACATACGCTGAACATAATGTCTGGTCTACTTGCGGTAATATATAAGAGTGAACCAATCATACCTCGATAGAGTTTTTTGGTCAACACTCTTACCTAATATATCTTTGTCAAGAGTAGTAGTTGTAGCCATAGGTGTGGATTTACTACTAGTATTATCCATGTTAAAACGTTTGAGTAACTCCTTTGTATATTTTCCTTGATTGATAAATATGCCACTTGAGGACTACTTAATTTGAAGTCCAAGGAAATAATTGAATTCACCCATGTGACTCATCTCAAATTCGTTTTTCATGGTATTAGCAAACTCTTGACATAGATTATTATTAGTAGAACCAAAAATTATATCATCAACATATATTTGTATGATTAAGATATCATTCTTAACTCTTTTGATAAACAATGTAGTGTCTACTTTACCTATTTCAAATCATGTTTCTAGAAGAAAAGTTTTCAAACGATCATACTAAGCACGAGGTGCTTGTTTAAGACCGTATAAAGCCTTTTTCAATTTATAAACATGATCTGGAAATTGTTCATGTTCAAAACCTGGTGGTTGTTTAACATAAACATTTTCTTTAATAAACCCCTTAAGAAAAGCACTTTTAACATCCATTTGATAAAGTATAAAATTCATGAGACAAGCAAAAGATAATAAAATACGAATAGATTCTAGTCTAGCAACAGGAGCATATGTTTCATCAAAATCTATACCTTCTTCTTGATTATACCCTTGAGCAACTAATCTAGCCTTGTTCCTTACAACCTGTCCTGATTCATCTAACTTATTTTTAAATACCCATTTGGTACCAATAATAGTCTGATCAGGAAGTCGAGGAACTAAATCCCATACATCATTCCTAATAAATTGGTTTAGTTCATCTTGCATGGCATTCAACCAATATTTATTCTCACAAGCTTCTTCTATATTTTTCGGTTCAAAATCCGACAAGAATACTGTATGAGAAATCATATTAACATGTGAACGTGTCTGAATACCATGGGAGATGTCACCAATTATTAAGTCATGAGGATGATCTTTAACTTCAACAAATGATTTTGGTAAAGTTGAAGATATCACAATAGGATCAGTCGACTTGGCAGACTGCTTTACATCAGTCGACTGGAAGTCCTTATCAGTCGACTTATCAGACAGATTAGTTTGTTCTAAAGATTTAATCACATTATCTAAAGGTGATGAATCAGTTTCATCATCTTTATTTAAAGTTGATGAAGGCAGAGATTCATCGAATGTAACATGCATTGATTCTTTAATAGTCATTGTAGACTTATTGAAAATTCTATATGCTTTACTCCTATTTGAGTATCCTAAAAAGATACCCTCATTAGATCTAGGATCAAATTTGTCTAAATTATCTTTTGTGTTTAGAATAAAACACTTACAACCAAATGTCTTAAAGTAAGAGACTTTAGGAATTTTGTTATAAAACAACTCATAACAAGTCTTCTTTAGCTTAGGTCTTATAAGAATCCTATTTAAAACATAACAAGCTGTAGCAACAGCTTCAGCCCAAAAGTGCTTTGGTAAATTGCTTTCAACAAGCATAGTACGTGCGCATTCTTGCAAAGTCCTATTCTTCCTTTCAACCACTCCATTTTGTGGTGAAGCTCTAGGAAATGCAAATGAATGTGTTATACCATTCTTATTACAATATTCTGTAAATGTTTCATTTTCAAATTCTCCACCATGATCACTTCTAATAGTGACTATGGTTAGAGATATTTGATTTTGAATACGTTTACAAAAATGTGCAAATTCATCAAAAGCATCATTTTTATGTTTTAAAAAGAATGTCCAAGTGAATCTAGAAAAATCATCTACTAAAACAAATACATATCTACTTTTATTTAAAGAAGCAACTCTAGTAGGGCCAAATAAATCCATATGAATTAATTCGAGCGGCCTACTAGTAGAAATTACTTCTTTTGTTTTAAAAGTGGATTTGATTTGTTTTCCTAGTTGACATGCATCACATAACTTATCCTTTTTAAAGGATAGTTTTGGCAGTCCTTTAACTAGGTTATATTTAGATAATTTTGAGAGATTTTTCATGTTCACATGTCCAAATCTTCTATGCCATAGCCAAGATTCATTGTTAGAGGCTATTAAACAAAAATCATTTGAACACTCAATTGCATTTAAACACAATTCATAAATATTATTTTTACGAAAACCTTGAAAAATAACATTTTGCATAGTAGAGCCATAAATCAAACATGCATCTTTTTCAAATACTATTTTATACCCTTTATCACATAATTGACTAATGCTTAAAAGATTATGCTTTAAACCACTAACTAATAATATATTTTCTATGGTTGGGTTAGAAATTTTACCGACCATGCCAATTCCTATGACTTTGCCTTTGTTGTTATCTCCAAAGGTGACAGTTCCTCCATCTATGCTTTGAATGGTGGATAGCAGGTTGGCATATCCTGTCATATGTTTTGAACATCCGCTGTCTAGTATCCAGCGATCTTTCTTGGGTACCTATAAAAAATTTATAGTAAATATGGTACCCTTTTTATTGGGTCCAAAACATATTAGTTTGGGGGAAACCAAACCCATGAAGAGTTTGATCTTCCTCCATAAGCAGGAATATAATTAATAGAATTACACACATTTGATATTCTGATTTAAGCTGACTGGAACCCATATAACCTTGTTCTGTCCAGTCGACTTAACAGTGTCCTTCAGTCGACTGCTAGTGTGAGTCAGTCGACTTGATGGTACACTAGGTCGACTTATATGAGGTTTTGATCTCGTTGAATAAGATTCAATTCCTCTGGACAGACGACTGGTAGATTGGTTCAGTCGACTTAACCGAACATTAGACTTGCTTTTATCACTAACATTTACAACCTTAGGCTTTTCAAAAAATTCATACAACTTGTGTGTAACACTAGAAATAGATGCTGATTTATTTCAACTAGTGTTTTTAGCAGGAGATTCTTTTACAGAAGAATTTTTAAAACCAAGGCATATTTTTGACTAGATTTAACTTGATGATGAAGCACATCATTTAAATTCTCTTTGCCTTTGTTAAACTTAGATACGTTCTTTGATATCTCTTCATAATTCTTTTTGAGAGTTTCAATATCAGTATCTAAACTTGCAATGCGAGAATTTAAAGATTTCACATCCTTATCAAGGTTAAGATTTTCTTGAGAAAGTGTTTGATTAACTTTCTCTAGACTCTTAACTCTAATCTTTTCCTTTTTCAATTCTTGAAATATCTCATTAAAGGCATCAAGTATATCTTCTGATTCATAATCATTACTTACATGATCTTGTGAAGCCATGAAGCACATGTTTGCTACTTCATTGTTTTCATCCGTTTCTTCTTCGGAAGACGAATCACTATCATCTCATGTAGCTTGATAGGCCTTCTTGTTCTTGGCAAATTTATTCTTTGAATATTTGTCTTTCTTGAAGTTGGATGATTTTTCCTTGTTCTTTGCATTTTCAAGGGGACAATCCTTCTTCATGTGTCCTGTTTTATTGCACCTGAAACAAGTAGGAGGGTTGTTAGAATCTCTATTTTTAGAGTTAAACTTACCCTTCTTTAAGAATTTTTTGAATCTTCGGGTGAACATTGCTATCTCCTCTTCATCTTCTTCCTCATCTTCTGAATCTGTCATTGCTTTAAAAGCCAATGATTTCTTCTTTGCTTGGTGAGATTCTGTATCCTTCTTTCGATCTTCAAGTTGGACCTCGTATGCCATGAGATTGCCCACAAGATTCTCAAGAGAAAGTTGTGACAAGTCATTTGCTTCTTCTATTGCCGTAGTCTTCTTTTTCCATTCTGGAGTGAGTGCACGTAAGACTTTTCTAACCATCTCTGCTTGAGTGTAAATCTTTCCAAGTGCCACAAGAGAGTTAGTGATATCAGTAAATCTGGTGATCATCTCGGATACGGTTTCATTGTTCTTCATTCTGAACATCTCAAACCTGTGAACAAGAACAGAGATTTTAGACTCTTTAACTTTATTTGTTCCTTCATGTGTTACCTCGAGTGTATGCCAGATTTGATGTGCAGTAGTAGCATTGGATACACGGTTGAATTCTTCCTTTGTGAGTGCACAAAATAAAGCATTCATTGCTTTGGCATTGTTCATCGTTTGGTTCTTTTGATCATCATTCCATTGTGCATATGGAATAGTAGGAGCAGTGTATTCCGTTTCTGTCATTTGCCATATCTCGTAGTTGATTGATTGGAGGTAAATTCTCATTCGGCACTTCCAATAATTACAGTTAGTTCCATCGAATAGCGGTGGCCGTTGTGTAGATTGGCCTTCATGGTACTGATTTGTGTTTGAAGTAGTTGCCATAGCCTGTAACCTTGCTCTGATACCAAGTGTTGGATCCTGTAGGCGAGACAACAAACACTAGAGGGGGGGTGAATAGTGTTAATAAAAAACTGCGGAAATTTTCTTCGGTGCAGTCGACTTGGTTGTGAACCAGTCGACTGATATGACCAAAATAAAGCAAATACAAGAACTCTGTGCAGTTGACTTATAGATGAGACAGGCGACTGAAGACACAGTGAAATTACAACTTCTACAAGACTGACCAGTCGACTGATGGTGCAAGGAGTCGACTGTCCAGACAAGTTTCACAGAACTTAAAGTAAACAAATAGTAAGTGCGAGATCAAGACAACCAATCACAGAGTACACAAGATATATCCTGGTTCGGTCCTTCCGACCTACATCCAGTCCCCAAGCAACCCACTTGAGATTTCCACTATTCTTGAAAAACAAGTTTACAAGAATACCCTACGACGTTAAGACAACAACCTTGTCTAACCCGTAGTCCTTTCTCTCAACCAGAGAAAGCAGACCCACTCTACTACCAAGAGTGAAACAAATCGACTCTACAACCTAGAGTCTAAACCACTCTCCAACCGAGAGCAAAAAGAAACAAGAAAAATTTTACAGTCAACCTATAGCCTTGTTGGTGTATTGTGTTGTTGCACGTGGCTAAAACAAGGTCGACTTCTATACCCAGTCCAGAACAAAATCGTTGTTATACTGGACTGAGTGTAGAGAACCAGAGAATTTTGAACTTTGAAAGCTTTTTCTCACTTTTCACTTGAAATTTCTCAAAGAGTGCTCGGATCTTAAAAAGTATGTTGTAAGATCTTTTCAGTGAGATCTGAACTCTATTTATAGAGTTAGATCTCCTGGACGTTGGGAGACAGTTATTCCAACTGTCAACCAACGGATCTTAGAGCTTTTGATTTTGAAAATTCGATTTTGAAAACAGAAAACGGCCAAAAGCACTCGAACAGTCGACTGGGTTGCCATATGAGTCGACTGGTCAGAGTTTGAATAAATTTAAACAGTTTTGTACTGCCAGTCAACTGCCAGAGGTATCAGTCGACTGGTACTCAACAGTTAAATTATATCAAACTGTTTTGATTCTTTTGTTTTTTTTGAAAAACACACATTTGTGAAATAGTGAGTGTATGTGTGTGTGACAAGGCTTTACAATCAGACTAAGACTCAACAAAAGTAAAAATAGAATGTTTTACAAGACACAACAATTTGACACATTTGAGCTTGAAGTCTTGATTTAAGTCTTGAGTCTTGTCTTGAGTCTTGAGTCTTGTCTTGAGTGAAGCTTTGGCCATTGTCTTTTATCTGGAGCTTTTGTACTTGTTCATTTGTTCAGCTGAAATGGTCTTTTGTATGTACAACCTGCAATTTTAGCTGTATAGTATAGACACATGTTGCAGTGTGTTGTGATCATCAAAATCAAGAATCAACAAGACGCCCTCTGCTTTCATATTCCACAAAAGATCCTAATACAAACTCACACTGGTTAATCCATCGTGAGTTTGAGAAGGAGAGATCTCAACATCATCCCAGTTCCCGACGTCATCCCAGATCCCGACGTCCTTCCCGTTTGCTCAGGGCCATTCTGAACCACTACTTCCACTACTTCTACAACTACCGCCGAACAACACTACACTTCTATTACTTCCTGCCGAAAAGCAATACTTTTACTACTTCGCGCTGAAGAGCACTAGTTATAAAACTTTCCAGATCCAATAGCAGGATCGTCCCTCTGCCATTGTGTGCCGTTCCTGCACCATCGTGTGCTGTTCATGAGCAATTATGCACCATCCCTACTCCACCATGCATTGTCCCTTGCGCCACTGAGCACCGTCCCATGTGCCGTCATTGAACGCCAACCCCACATCACCATGCGCTGTCACCGAGAGCCATCCCTGAGCCCCCGTGCGTCGTCCTTGCCACATGAACATCATTGATATTATAGACTCATGTTGCTTGAACGAACTTGAATTTGAGAGGGGGTGTTAGATGTAAGATATAATATTACTCCCATATCGGAAAATGTATTGGTTTAGTCTTTGCCTCTCTCATATATATATATAAGACATTGTACTTAATTATAATCAATCCATCAATTCAATAAAGCATTCTTTTCTATCTCTAAATCTAACACGATCAAAACCTAGTGAATTGTTACAATAATTTACATGAATTTTTTTTATGACGTGTGGATGTATTTGATTGAAGTCTTGGGCTATTCTAAGTGGATCCTAAGTCTGTTTTAAGTAGAAATATTTTATTTATTTCTTCCATCTGAAATACAGGCGAGGGGTTTTGACTCGTCCACAATTTCTCTCAGAAATAATGCCTTTTGACTCATCCACAATTTCTCCCAAAAAAGGAGAAAAAAAGGCAGCCTACCACATGTATAGATATGCAATCTATAGGTTGCAAGTCTGTATCTCCACTGAATTCAAACACCTCTATGTATCTTAGCTTTGTGCCCAAATGGATTTATATTTCATACTATTGCCCAAATCATTTTTACCATTGCCATCATGTTTGAATTTGATCAAAGCATATACATATTTAAGACTATAAAAAGAAAAAAGAAGCTAGCACTATTTGTACAAACCCGATTTTGGCTCACAATAAATGTTCTTAATTTTTATTTTTATTTCTTTTTTTAGGGAAAGGTAGAATATAGCCACCATATTCATTAATGAGAAATAACGAAACAAACCCGAATAATTGGAAAACTGTACAATAAAAGCAGAAAAGCAACATAAAACCCCTAACATTTTGGGAGTAAAACGTGAAATATGAAAAGCAACAAAAGATAAATAGCCCAAAACATCCTGGTGGAAAAAACATAAAATGAGGTACGGTGAGTAGGTCCCTCAACCTCCTCATGTCAACGTGATACGTCAAGTGCTCCTGCAATGCGGTCCCTCACACCTATAGCAGATATCTTTGCCCAAAAGGTGATCAGATGCATAACTTTTGCTAGTCTATCAGAAATACTATTACTTGTATTACGAAATTAAAAGTTATTCTTATCAAGCCAGAGCATCCATGTGGTCGTTGCGACCGCGATATACCATGCTCTCTCATGTCCTTCCTAATCCTAGAAAACCTCGAACTTACCCATAGGTCCTCGTAGGTGATAGGGTACTCATTCGTCCTCAGATCTCTAAGCACGTCTATATCAAAAAAGCCTTGCTTATCTCATAGTGGAGTAGCATGTGTGGTCTAGTTTCTAGTGGCGCATGACAGAATCCACAATATGTCGCAACACTAGTTTGCTGCTTTGCCAGATTCTCACAAGTAATGATAGTATCATTCAGGACATGCCATAAGAAGAATCTAACTTTTAGGGGTGCATTTGCCTTCCAGACAATGGACAACCAGGAAGGTGTACAACCTCTAAAGTTTACGCGTGAGTATAACAACCGAAGAACGAGCCTTTTGTTTCTAGTTCCTAAACCTTCCTATCATATCCAGATTCATACCTCAGCCTTACCTGGGTTATGTATGTTAGAAACTCCTTCAGTCTTGAATATAACCTTGTGGTATCCTACTCATAAACATTGGCCTCCAACCCCCCTTCTCCAAGCCTTTGCAACCGTTCAGTGCGGTTGAGAGGCTAGGTCATATAGGTATGGGAATAGATCGCGTAAGGAACTTGCACCACACCACCTATACTTCCAGAATCTGGTAGTGGTACCATTACCTATATAAGAGGTGGATCCCTTACTTAGGTAGTCATAAGCTTTCGTGATACCACTCCAAAACTAAGAGGTCCTCGAACCCACACAGAAACCTTGAAGCCGTATCCCCGGTCCATGCAAGTATCTCTAGATTGAGTCTTGTCACCCTGGTTTGTTGGGGTGAAATATTTTCCACCACCACTTCCCTAGGAGGACAATGTTCATATCCTTCAAGTTGATTAACCCAAGCCCCCCATGCTCCTTTCGCATGCACACATTTTCCCATTTAATAAGGTGGTAGCCCTTCCTTGTGCCATCCGCGCCCTTCCACAAGAATCTCTTCCTCACCCTGTCGATTCTATTGATCAGCCACTTAGGGATCTCAAAAAAATACATATAGTAGGTTGGAAAACTAGACAAAACAGAGTTGATAAGGGCCACCCTATCCCTAAGGGAGACCGATTTACCTTTACAACTAACCATCCTGGCCTCAACCTTGTCGATAATAGGCATCCAATCTACTTTCTCCAGCTTACTTGATCTCAGGGGCAGACCAAGGTAGCTGATGGGAAAGGACTCAACCCTACAACTTAGGGCATTTTCATACACTAGCACATGTTCCTCACTCAAAGCGAAAGGAACCAGGCTGCTATTTTGTTAATTGACTCTTAGCCCCGACCAGACTTCAAAACAGTATAGCACCCCCTTAATAGCCATTGAATTTTCCACATTGTCATTGCTAAAAATAAGTATATCATCAACATATTGTAGAATGAAGCATCCTGCTATAGTCCTACTATTTCCGATCTGTAAGATCCACCCTTCCTCCCGCATCTGTTCAACATAGAGGATATCACATCCGTAACAATGGTGAAAAGAAGCGGCAATAGGGGACCCTTGCCTAAGCTCTCGTTTGCATCTAAATTCTTTCCCGTGGCTCCATTCATAATGATGGCAGTTTGGCTGGGTGAGGAGACACTTTTGAATCCATGCAGCCCATTGCTCACAAAACCATGCCCTCGAAAAGCCTCCAAAACATAGTTACACGCCACAGTATCGTAAGCCTGTTCAAAGTCAAGTTTGAGGAGGAAGCTCCTGGCGTTGGCCATGTGACTATGATGGATCGTCTCTTGATCTGTCACAACACAGTCCAAGATACATCTACCTTTGATGAAACATGTTTGCTCCTTTCTTACCATTAGGTCAACAACTTTCCTAAGTCTGGTGGTCAATAATCCTCCCGAGTTTGGTGTCTAAGATCTTGGTGATAATCTTTATTGAGTATTTTAGTAAGCTTATCGGTCTGAAGTCCCCTAAGGAATGTGCCTCCTCTTTTTTTGGGAATTAGGACTATCTCAGAATAGTTCATATGACCCAATCTCAACTCCAAGGAATAAAAGTCGTTCACCACATCCATTAGGTCGTCCTTGATTTCTTCCCAAAAAACATGTAGAAAAGTATTGGGAAATCATCAAGTACTGGAGCTTTATCATTCCCCAGAAATTTAACATCTTCCTTGACTTCCACCTCAATTAACAGTTCCTCAATAGCTTTAAGGGCCTCCTCTAGCCAAAAGTCGTTTGACACTGGTACTCTAAACTCATTACGAGTGCTGGCAGACACTTATAATGATCCTGGAAGGCAGTCTTGCCTACTCCTCCTGAACGATGCCCATATCATTTTCGATAAAATGAATAAGGTTAGATATTCTTTTCACACTTGCCATGTGATGGAAGAAAGCCGTATTGGCGTTCCCATCTTTGAGCTATGTAACCCTAGACCTTTATTGCCATTTGATTCCCTCCAACCTGTAAATCCTTGCAATATCCTTTCTGAGAATATGGAGCCTAGTCCTCTCTAATTGAGTTAGGTCCCTGACCTCCTCCACTATTTCAATTGAGTCAAACTCCTCAATTATGACGTCTTTCGTTCTCCAAATGGACGAAAAGTATTGGTGATTCCATCTCTTAAGTCGTGACCTGGGCCACCTCAACTTCTCATTCCAAACCGCTGCAGCCTAGGTCGCGGAAATCGGTAGCGACCAAGTTTCCCAGACCATGTGATGGAATCCTTATATTTCCAACCATGCCTTCTCAAAGCGGAATTTTTTGTGCTACCTCGCAACATTCTCTTCTGAGCTAACAAAGATCGGAAAGTGGGTCGATGTCGGTCTAAGAATGGAATGTGCATTCAGAAGTGGAAACTTGGTCTCCCAATCTAGGGAGAACAAAACACTGTCTAGTTTCGCCAAGATATGAGAAACTTGCATGTTGGACCAAGTATACAGTCTATTCAGAATGGGGATATCTACCAACTCAAGGTCTGGATAACCCTATTAAACTCCTAGCGCTCTAAGTCACCAGAGCCTCTATCGCAATGTTCAAACCTAAATCTAGTGGTGTCGAAGTCTCCCCCTCATGATCCATGGATCCTCCCCATGACTTTGGATTGAATGGAGTTCCACCCAAAAGTTAGCTCTCTCGTTTGCAATGTTTGGCCCATAAATCATTGTAACAACTTGAATCTGTCTCCTTAATCTGACAGACAAGGAGAATTCCCAATGGAATTCGTCCAAGGTCTTGAACAGGCTAGAATTAAAACATCTAGCGATGCCTCCAAAGGCTTCAACTGATGGGTTGATCAGCTATTCATTAATTCTACCTTACCCACCCACCCCACACGACTAAGACGTCTTGTGTTGTTGAATTAGTTTTCTGCCACCGAACAATATCCCGCTTTTGAGACTGAATAACACCTCTAACAATCTCTCTCTTGCCCTTCGACCCCAACCATCTAATGTTCGAAAAGAGACAATTCATTGGGAAACCAATTTAGGTGTATGGCGCTCAACTGGGTCTAATCCTAGGCTCACCCTTGCGAACTCCCAACCCCGAATCTTATTCAGGATAAGAGCAATTTGTTCTTGATCGTCATATACCACAAGTAGGCATGCTCTGGCTAGATTGAATACATGTTAACTTTGTTACTCAACCTTTAATGCCAGTCCCAAACCACTCTAATCAAAAGCAAAGAACAAAAATCAAATAATACTAACTGAACTAAGTTTTTTGTACTGCTTTGATACTATTTTCTATATCCAAAAGAGCACACAACTAAATGATGAGCTCCACATGCTATACTTGCTCTCAGTCTCCCCCAAAATACATACAAAATTAATGATATTCAACAACCCCACTTCTTTTTTTTAGGATAGCTAACCTCACTTCTACAATCTACACGCCTATAGTCAGTCTGTTAACCAAGCCCTAATACCAAAATAAATCAAAATTAGGTGGACCATAAGCACCTTACCTTGATATCTCTTGTTCACCTACACTACTCAACATTCAAAATATAAACCCTACCTATATTACCTACACTCAGAATCCTGTTTATCACCCTGGGCATGAATATGATGATTGTGCGGAATTAAAAAAATTAAAAATTAAGTTGCAAATTAAAAGAGAAGAGATAGAGAAAGCAAATACAGCAAGTATAAGTGACATAGCAATATAATGTGGTTCGACCACCAGGTCCACATCCACACCACCTACTTGTAGAAATTCTCCGCCACAAGCATTCCACTAAACTCAAACCCTTGTACAGTGATTCTCGGATTCAGGCCGAGAGTGTAATACCCTGATTTTTCAATTAATGAAAAATTATTTATTTTGCACGTGTTGTGCACGTGCAGTATTCTGTTTGAATTATTTTATCATAATGTGTATAATTATTTAATATATTCTTCTCAAATTATTTTAATACAAAAGCCTTTCTTTAAAAGCCTTCTTTGATTTAATTAAAAAGCATTTTCTTAAAAAGCCCAAAAGCATTTTTATTTTAATTATTTTTATAAAATTATTTTTTGGCCCAAAAAGAAAGCCCATGAATTAATTAATTTTAATTAAACTTGTCATGTAGAAGACTTTTTTAAAACAAAATTATTTTTTATACAATTTTAGAATGTACAAGTTTGGCCTAGTTGCATGCACGTGCACTACACGTACACGTGCAATGCACACTCACTATTCTTGGCCGGGTAGCATTCTTTGGAGGGAAAATTGAATTTTTGGTGTGGAGAACATGGGGGTAGTTTCAAGGAGGTGGGTAGTTTTCCTAACTCCTACTTTGATCTAAGCCTTTCATTTTGCAACCACCAAGATGATCTTAGCCCTCCATTCCCCTCGTTTTTTAGTATAAATACCCCCCTTCTCATGGCTAATTTTTCATATGCAAAGTATAATTTCTAAAGCTATAGTAATATAATTGTGAGAATTATAAAAGATAAGAGAGTGTGTGGTTCTTTTGGTTGCTTGGAGCTTTCGGCCAAGGAGGGTAGCATTCGGCTTGGGAAGCATTCGGCTAGGATTTGGGAGCTTGGAGTGGTGCACTCTTTTGGCTAGGAGGAGGTGTTCTTATCTACTAGGACTTGTGCTTTTGTGTTTCTCTCCATTAAGGTGGGTAAAACATTTCATGTTTCTAATATAGGATTCATGCTAGTTATATTGACAACACTATACATGGAAAATACTAATAAGAGTCCACTCTAATTAAAAAGTTAGTATGTGAATGGTTTAGAATGATGTGATTAATTGTGTATGTGAAATGCTAGCATGAAATTAAACTATATGAAGCACTTTCTATTGTTGTTAGTTAATTGAATAATGATGCAATATGGTTATTATGATGTGTGAAAATCTTCATTAATTGCTTGTAAATTGTGTGGTTGAAACATGACAATTGATTGAGATATTGACACTCTGGAATTTGAATAGAAAAGTATATTGAATGCTTGAGTTATGAAGTGGCATAAATGAACCAAAGAATTGCTTGTTGTCATCGAATTAGAAATGTACCAAACTTAGTAATTGTTGAGTTTCACCTATTCATGTGTTATATGAATTCTTGTGCTAATATGAGTAGGGGAAAATCCAAATTTGTATGTGTTGTGAATATAGATTAATAACCAGTAAATTATCATGGAAAATTTGGGAATAAAAGAGAGATTAGAAGATCAATTGATTTCCTTTTTTTCAATGTCGAAAATAAAAGATTTGCTAGTTTTAATAAACAAATTATTAATTTGGGTGGAGAAAATTATGTTTTTGTACAAAAATTTATTTTATACTTGCTGTTATGAAGGTTAAATAAAGATGAATTAATCTGGAATTTTTCAGTGGTTTGTATAAAGGCAATATGAACCTAATTGATTTGAACATCGAGTCGTTTTCTAAAACAGTGCGGAAATGAAACTAATAGGTTTTAACCCAATACTGTGACAACCTGAGCCAGTGGCTCAGGCGGTCGGTGACTGTGTTCGGTTTCCCTGAGCGGCGTGGTTCGAAACCCGGCCTCACCATCTTTTTATCCTAGCTGTATATATATGTATATGGACAGCGAACCGAAAGCACTTATACCTAATTCACCCTCTTCTAATCGCTAGCACACGGTTGGCCTATTGGCGGGTGCTCTGGCCTTCTTCTCTACCGTGCTGGGTTCGAATCCTTCCCCTGGCACTTTATAAAAAATATTTTTTTTGTGAGTTTGGGATGTCCAAAAAATGTGAGAAAAATATGGTAATTTTCATAAAAATACAAGGAATTTTATGGGATTGAGTTGGGTATTATTTGAAGAAAATATAATGTAGTTTGTGAACAAATAGTATAATTAAAGCTATGGTTCTAAGACACATACTTATGGGAATTTTCAATTCATAAAGATATATTGAAATGAATTTATTAGAAAGTAATTGACAAAGAATTTTGTGGTGTGACATGATATTATCAATTTTCACTTGAGGATATTGTGCAAAATGTGAAGTATGAGTGGTTAATTATAAAGTGCATGAGTCCATTGTATGATTATGGAATTTAGAAATCATGTTGATGAAATCGTTGGCCATGAATATGAATTTTTATGAGTTATAAGTTTTCACTATGGACTTGTGAACAAAGAGTAATCATGAATAAGAAAGAATATGAAATTGTGACATGAAAGTGGTTATGACTTAAAGATTGTGGAATGAAATTTGAAATAGAGTAGCTAAGTCTCCCCGGCATTGAGAAAAATGAATTGAATTGAAATTAGACCAAGGTTGGTCATGTTGAAACGAATGAATAAGTCCGGATGATGGAGAGGCTAACTCTAGTGATTATTTTGTTCATGATTTTTATATAAAACTAAGGACTAGTACATAGTGGAGACGTGATGAAAGTAGAAGAAAAACACGAGTATGAGGGCCAACGGATAGCGGTGTGAGAGCGATTCACAGGTTGCCTGCTTGATGCGTCAAGACAGTGCGTGGGCGCTACTCCGGAATTATCGTCCCGGTGGCGACGCTCGTGAGATGTTCGAGTGGCTATGGGTGGTGCCATTGTTCCATGGCGGAGGCTGAATTGTTCATAGGTTGCCTGCTCGATGCGTCGTGACAGTGCGTGGGATTCCCCTCCAGGCTGCCTGGACATGGGCTCATAGATCATAGGACATCTAAGACACTACCGTAGTTACAGTAGTAGTTTAAGACATAACGGGGGATTGAACCCTATCAAGATGAAGAACGAATAAGGGCTTGCCCTCGGACCTATGTAGTATGGGATGCATAGAATCCGAACAAGTGTGCATTAGTGTCATGTAATATAATTAACTGCATTAAGGACTAAGTGCACAATCACAACACGACATCAATAGGGTAGTCCCTTTAGTTGAAATGTGACAAGTTTGTGTTTGCTAAATATGAAATGTTAAGTTATACTATTTCCGGCATAGAGAGGATGGCCGTGTATAATGATCGTCGGTTGAATAAACTGACGTACCCACAGTCTAACATGCAGGTAATGTTATGCTAAAGACTAAAGAGGATTTGGATGCTTAAAGATTATATCAAGCTGTTGTACTTGTATTTAATTGTTGTATTTTACTTCCGCTGTGCAAAAGAAAGATGTAATTATGATGTAATCTCTGATGTATGATGAAAAGTTTTAATTTCCCTGTAAAAGTGTGCTAAGAAAGTGAAAAGATCCTGTAGAACATCTCGAATTCAGTGTATTTGGGATTCGGGGCGTTACAGAGAGACCTATTACACCCACAGGACTTTTAACACAAGCCCCGTTAATCTCACCGAAGTAGAAGAAAAGAAAAACTCAAGATATTTAATGATCATGACTGAAGAAAAAAAATAAGTATCACACACACTTGGATTTATTGTTGAATTGATTAGTTCAGAAGATTTTTCTCAGAGCAATAGGTTAAGAATACACAGTGGGTTCGTCCAAATATATAGATTAGGAAGTGTATCTATCAAAAATAGAAACAATACATTCCAAAAAAAATTGAACAACGCAAGGTACGGTCGACCGTAATTAAGGGACAATCGACCATTCATCTTTTAAACGAAAAGTCGAAAGATGAATGGTCGACTGCTTCATTTTATTGACTATAACATGCGGTCGACTGTGGTACGGTCGACCGACACTATAGTACAGTCGATCGCAATCATGCTGTTCCGGACGAAACCACTTTATATTCTTACCATATACTAATCAATCAATAATCAATCAAATATATATAAAATCTCACATATATGAAATAACAAAACTAATCTTGCTAGCTTTCTGGCACTTATCAACATGTGCTGTTTTTGAATAACTTCTACTTTTGCTTGATTTTGCAATTCTTCTTTATTGCTTTCCTTCTTTGCCTACTCTTGAATCTCTTTTGAATCTCTTATTGATTTTATTTATTCCTAAAAATCTGAACATATCAATTTAAACTTACTAGTAATTTACACATGCCATGCACGTCTTAAAAAATATAGTTTTTTAAAAGTAAAAATTTAGACGTAGTCTGGGTTTGAATCTAAGACCTCCTTTATAATAGTTTTGCACGTGAGTTACATGCATTGATAGATTTACAAATGACACTAAGGCTTTCTCTTATTATAATATTTGAGATTAGAGATTTACATGTGCGATGCACGTCTTAATAAATATAGTTTTTTAAAATAAAAATTCAGATGTAGTTTGGATTTGAACCTAAGACCTCCTTTATATTAATTATATACGTGTGTTGCACATGTTGGTAGATGGAAAAATGACTCTAATGCCTTTTCCCATTTTAATATTAGAGATTAGTATTTGTAAGCACGTTTTGTGCACACCAAACTAAGAGTCAACAATCTCCCCATTTTGGTGTGAACAAAACATACCTTTGAATGTTGAAAATAAAGAATAAAGCATATAAATACTCCCCCTTAATTCAATACTTCCTGTAACACAGATTTTCATAGATAAGAAACATTTAGGAGAGATTAAAAAAACAAATAAATACTCCCCCTTAATTCAATGCTTCTTGAGATATATGGTATATATGAAGAGGGAAGATGTAGACTAAAACATTCAAGAGAGATGTTCATTATTTTATTTATTTATTTTGAGTAAAACATTCATAAAAAGATTCTCCCCCCTTTTGGGACACACTAAGAGGGGACAAAAGAATAGCATAAGTGTATAACATACTCCCCCTAAATCCATTGTGAAAAAACAAAACAAGAGAGCATAAGAAAAATCTACTTACATGATACCGTTGATCGCGAGACTCTTTGATATACACTGAGAGCTCTTTATGGTATCATAAATTTGAGATTTTCCCAATACAGACGCGTGACATTGAACAAAAGAAAAAGAAGAGTGAATTTCAATAAACTGATATCATAGAAGATTGCAAATAGATTTTTCTTACAGCAAAAACAAAAAAATGAACAACTAGGGAAAGAACCGGTCGACCGCAAGGTCAACTGAAAACCAATTTTATAAAAGAAACACATAACCTGAGAGCGAACCGATCGACCGCACGGTCGACCGTAAACCCTATAAACGCAATTTTGATGGTAAGCGAAAAACAGAGAGTAAACTGGTCGACCGTAAATACAAAAATCCAATTTTTGAAACCAAAATTTGTCTTACACAAAAAATAAACTAAAACAATTAGATTTCTAGAGACCAGAAGTGTGATCGGTTGACCGACTGGTCGACCGAAATACTAATATAGAAGAAAAATGAACAACCAGATATGTAAGTATTTTGCAAGCATGTTAAAAGTGATTCCTGCATAGCAATTTAAAAGTGATTACATATCATCAGGGAGCATACATGAAACTATTGGTTCATATTACATTTATCCATTACAGTCTAGGCATCAAGAATCTATTCCTCATCATCACCACCATCATCTTCGTCGTCATTGTCTTCTTCATCTTCATCATCATTTTCCTTATCATTAGGAGGAGGAAGAAGTTCCCAATCGTCTTTACCTTGCAAGTACTCAATAGTGTTTACATAGTAACCATATACTTGCATTTGATGAGAAGCAAACTGCTCATGAGTCACGAACGAAGATGAGGAAGAGGGGGTGGCGTTCTTGCAATGAGAGGGGGAAGAGGCTTGTGGGGGCTATTCAGCTTGGCACTCTTGTTGAGCTTGACGACTACGAGCCCGCTGAGTAAACGAAACTTCGATGCCAATTTTTTGAGGAAGGATAGACATTGGATTTTTGCTCAAAAGGAAATTTCCAACATCAATACGAGAGTCAATAGCAAGATGGTAGATGAGAGAATTGTAGGGAAGGCCACGATTTCTAGAAGTTACATAATTCATTGTGCGAATGATGAATGTGGCTAGATCAAATTTATATTCACCAAGAATAAGAAAGATGATAAACGATTGATCGACCCGAATTTCAGACTTATCATTCTTTTTGGGCCAAATATTTGCATTGACAATTTTGTTTAAAACACGGGCAGAATCATTAAAATTTGTGGGAGCAGGACGAGGAAGATGAGAGAATTCAAGTTGACTGTAAAAGCCATAGGTCGACTGTCCAGAACGACAACTCCAGAACTTTACATAAAATAATTCTAAGTACTAACAGTTGATTGTAAGAGGTCATCAGTCGACTGTCCAGAGTAAAAATTCAAATCTTAGAGAAATATCAAAACAGAGCAGACTCAGTCGACTGTAAAAATGGGTCAGTCGACTGTTCCGCGTGATATTTTAAAACTTCAAGAAAAATACAGCAGCCAGGTAGCAACAGTCGACTGTATAAATTAACCGGTCGACTGTCGACCTGCAGATTATAGTTTTTAGTTGTGCACATTTCAACCGATACGGAGTTTTACTTTATAAAAATGAATTCTGTGAAAAGCATATTTCTGATATGATCAAATACGACTTGTAGGATATAAAAGAGTCCATAAAACAATCAAAACAACTTTGAATTAATAAAAATAGCAAATTGTTGATTTTCTCTAATAACAATGAAGTACGAAATTCATGTAAATCGTTGGTGCATGTTCGTGCACTAAAGAAAATTCCACAAGACATTCGATTAGAAATAGCAGCATATTCAGAATTTAAATCTTAATATTTAAGGAATCCAATTTGAGTAAAACCTAGCACAATTCTCCAAAATCCCCAATTTAGTTGTATTGCATTAGATATCATTCAATTTCCCCCAAATCTAATTCTCAAGACAAGAACTCATAATTCATTAATCCTTCTCAAAAGCTTCTCAAACCCCATCATCATTATTAACTCATGGACATATAAGGTTAATATTATCATAATCAAGTTGTGTTCACCAAACTCAAAATAATATGGATCTCAATCCGTACACATGCAAATCTATTCATGGATAACTAGGGTTCACAAAAGATCAATTTTTAATTCAACGATTCATTCAATCCATCATGTACATATTCATACTCAACCCTAGCATGTTTTCTAAAAGATGAATCACCAATCCAACATTCAAAGAACAAAATAAAACAAATGTATCACTCACCTTGTTGAAGGAATTGAATGAAGATCAAAGAAATAATAAGAGAAGCTCCTCATAGCAAGAAATCCAAGATCTTCCTTTAAAACTTCAAAATAATAAGAAATAATAAATCTACTGTATTGTGCAGCGAATGACGGCTGTGCAAACCCTATATAGTCTGGAATTTAAGATTCTAGGGTTTTAGAAAACATTTACAAAATACTCCTTTTTAAAATGTTCCTTTTTATAATTACGCCCTTTTATTGGAAATTAGTAAAAACCAGTTTTAATCAAGTTCAAAAACTGAAAAGTTCTCCAGCATCAGCCGGCTCTGTAGGGAAACCCATAAAACAAATTTTGCATTTTCATCCCTTCAAATAGCAATTTTGCAAAAAGATCATCTTTTACCAAGACTTGTGAAATAAGTCAAATGTGTAGAAACTAGAAGTAAAATTTTTACTCCTGAATTAACTAGGGATTATATTCAGCCCAAAAATCTGGAAATTTGGAGTTTTCACCCCATTTGGTAATTTTGCACAAAAGTCCTTTTTGTAAAAGTTGCAAATAAGTCCAATAATTTTCAGAAAAATCTAGAAAAATTCCAAATAATCTCAAATAATAAATAATGAGTTTTCCAAATGTAATTTTTGGTTTTGAACTTCCCAAGTCAACATTTGCACGTGTAAAAAGGATGAGATAATTATTAAACAAAAAAAATCATTTTAATTCACTTTCTAATCTCAAACAATATTTTAAAAATACGGGGTACTACATCACTCCCTCCTTAGAAGAGTTCTGTCCTCAAAATTATTACTAATGAGATCTAAACGACGATAAACAAAGGAAAGTCAATCTCATAAATGAACCATAATTCAAAACATTCACATAGGAGGACATAATCAAATAAAAGAAATACAACTCAATCCAATAGTACAATCATCCAAAGAAATACCATCACATAAATAAGATACAATCATACATAAAGCTCAGGAAAATCCTTCTGCATGCGATCCTCTGGCTCCCAAGTAGCCTCCTCGAACTGCTGATTCCTCCACAGCACCTTGACCAAAGGTATCACTTTGCTCCTAAGAACTTTCTCCCTACGGTCGACGACCTCCATAGGCTGTTCCTTGTAACTCAAGTTCACCTGTAGACCTTCAGGAACCTCTACCAACTGATGATTCTGATATGGTACATACTTCCTCAACAACGACGCATGGAACACATCATGCACCTGTGTCAACTCCTCTGGAAGCTCCAATCTATATGCTGTCTTGCCAATCTACTCCACGATCCTGTATGGCCCAATATACCTTGGCGCCAACTTGCCTCCCTTACCAAACCTGATCACTCCTTTGGTCGGAGACACATTGAGGAAAATTGCATCCCCAACCTCAAACTCTAAGTCCCTTCGTCGAGTATCAGCATAACTCTTCTACCGACTCTGAGCCTCAACCAACCTCTTTCGAATCAGCTCAATCTGCTCTGACGTCTGCTGCACGATCTCAGGACCAAACATCTGCCTCTCGCCAACCTTGTACCAACAAACAGGTGTCCTGCACCTCCGTCCGTACAAAGCCTCATACGGAGCCATCCCGATACTCGCATGGTAACTGTTGTTATAAGCAAACTCAACCAATGCCAAGTATCTCTCCCAACTACCACCGAAATTCATAACACAAGCCCTCAGCATATCTTCTAACACTCGATTCACCCTTTCAGTATGACCATCAGTCTGTGGATGAAAAGCGGTACTGAAATCAGTTATGGTGCCCAAAGCTACTTGTAGGCTCTTCCAAAATCTTAAAGTGAACCTTGCATCCCCTTCGGAAACAATCGACACAGGAACTCCATGAAGTCTCACGATCTCCCCAATGTACAACTCAGCCAATTTTTCCAGCGACCAAGTAATCTTCATGACCAGAAAGTGAGCCGACTTAGTCAAACGGTCCACAATAACCCAAATCGAGTCATTTCCCTTCGAACTCCTCGGCAAACCCGTGATGAAATCTATACTGATATTCTCCCACTTCCACTCCGAAATGGGCAACGACTGTAACAAACCTCCAGATCTCTGATTTTTTGCTTTGATCTGCTGACAAGTCAGACATCTTGCCACGAAATCTGCCACATTTCTCTTCATACCAGACCACCAAAAATGTTGTTGGATGTCCTTGTACATCTTCGTGCCTCCAGGATGTACTGACAACAAGGTACTCTGTGCTTCCTGCAAGATACTCTCTCTCAAATATGCATTATCCGGAACACACAACCTCTCACACATCCAAAGAACTCCATCTTGGACACGAAACTCTGATAACTTGCCTTCTGGAACCTGTTGCAACATTTCTGAATCTCTCAATCTGATCTTTGATCTTCCACAATCCTCTCTCTTAAGGAAGGCTGCAGTAGTCAACCTCTCCTTTAACTCAAGGAAACTCGTCTCACACTTATCAGTCCATGAAAATGCCACATTTTTTCGGGTCAAACCTGTCAAAGGAACTGCAATCTGAGAATAGCCCTGGATGAATCTCTTGTAGTAACCAGCCAAACCCAAGAAACTCCTGAATTACTTCACAGACGTTGGCCTGGGCCAATCCTTTACTGCTTCAACCTTCTGAGGATCAGTGGCCACTCCCTCCTTAGAAAGGATATGACCAAGGAAGGCTACCTCAAACTTCCAAAACTCACACTTCGACAACTTGGCATAAAAGCTATGCTCCTGTAATTTCTGTAATACCGTTGTCAAGTGCATAGAATGCTCCTCCTTCGACTTTGAATACACCAAAATATCATCGATGAAAACCACTACGAAGGAGTCAATAAATGGCCTCAAAACCCGGTTCATCATATCCATGAACACTGCTGGCGCATTCGTCAACTCGAATTGCATCACCAAAAACTCATAGAGCCCATGACGAGTCCTGAAAGCTGTCTTACTCACATCTTCCTCCTTGACTCGAACCTGATGATACACTGATCTCAAATCAATCTTCGAAAACATAGCTGATCCCCGAAGTTTGTTGAACAAATCATCAATCCGCGGAAGTGGGTACTTGTTCAGAATAGTCACCCTATTCAACTCCCGGTAGTCAATGCACATCCTCATTGATCCATCCTTCTTCTTGACTAACAACACTATCGCACCCCACGGTGAGGAACTCGGCCTAACAAGCCCCTTGCTCAACAACTTCTCAATCTGCTTCTTCACTTCGTCTTGCTCTACAGGTGTCATTCTGTACAGAGCCTTAGAAATCAGAGCACTCCCCGACTGAACATTAATGCAAAACTCCACATATCTCTGCGGCGGTAATCCTGGCAAATCTTCCAAGAACACCTTAGAAAAATCTCTGACAATCGGGATGCCTTTGACTTCATCTGGAATTGCCATCTTGGATACCATTGCAGCCACCTTCGGAACTTTCTTCTTCCCTTGAAAAGTCATTGCGGGACCACCTGGTGCTTTCACTAACACCTCTTTCTGCTTGCATTCATTTGTGGCATCATATATTGCCATCCAATCAATGCCCACGATCACATCCACTCCTAAGACTTGCAGCTCAATTAGATCAATGCCGAATAATCTCCCACCAATCTCGATATCACAGCCCTCGTAATATCGATCAGCAATCAATTCTTCACCTAACGGCGTTGCCACCGACAAAACCTTGTCTGAAAACAATTTAGGCTCCATACCTAAGACCTTTGCAAAATTGGGCGATACAAAAGTATACGAAGAACCAGTATCAAATAAAACTTTTGCCTTAACTCCATTAACCAAAACAATTCTTGTTACATGAAGAATGATACTCAATCTCCAATTATTCTCAAATAAAAGTTTTACTTATTACATTGAATAAAAATAAAATCAAAACTCTTGCATACCCTGGATCACATCTTTCGAGTTACCCGCATCCTCCTCAGTTAATGCGAACACTCACCCTTGCCTCTGGAATTTACCTCCACCTGGACCATCCTTCCTCCACTGTGGACAATGAGGCTTAGAATGCCCGCCTGCCGATACTGGAAACAAGTTTGCTTCGCCAACTTAGGACACGCTGACCTGTAATGACCTGTCTCCTTGTAGTAGTAAAAAGTCACTTCCTGAGTTGCGGGTGCCTTCTGCACTGGACCACTGAACTTGACTTGCTTCACTGGGAATTCCTTCCCAATCTGACCTGATGTTGGCCTCTTGTTCCTGTTTCAGGTCTCTTACTTCTTCTGGAACTGATCCATGTCTTCCTCTGTCATAGCTGCTCTCCTGACCAGCTTATTGAACCTCCTTATGCCCAAAGGAATCATTCTTGACCTCAAGTTTGGCCTCAAGCCCTGCTCAAACTTCTTGGCCTTCTTCGCCTTATCAACTATCAGCTCTGGTGCATACCTCGACAGCTGAGCGAACTTAGTCTCATACTCTCGCACGGTCATACTGTCCTCCTGTAGATTCAAGAATTCTGTCGTCTTCTTCTCCTGAATATCCAGGGGGAAGAAACGATCCCTGAATTCTTCCAGAAAAGCCTCCCAAGTCATTTGCTGGTCCCCCAAAGTCCTCTTTTTGCCGTTTTCCACCAAACACCAGCGTTCTTTTCCAACTGCATAGTGGCCAACTTCACCTTATTGGCTACCGGAGTTTTCGAGACCTCGAAGATTGTCTCCATCCGTTTAATCCAATCACCATCCTCATTTGGATCTGACTGCCCCTCAAACACTGGCGGCCTCATCCTCTTGAAGGACCCAATCTGCTTGATAGGATCAGCATTAACAAACACTGGTTCAACTCTATGATTTTGATTCTGGTTTTGATTTTGTAGCAAATTAGCTGCCATTAGTGCATTCAAAGTCTGATACACCTTGACAAATTCGGCCTCGAGATCAACTCCTGTTCCTTGGGAACTTCCAGCTCCATCACCATTGTTACCATTCCTGGTTCTGGGTCTAACCATTCTGAATACTGCAAAATGAGAAAAAAGTTAGAGCACCACAACACAATTCATACTCACATCAATATCCTCTGGCAAAAATGCAACCATACCCCAAAAGTAAAAACATCATGTTTCTGTTCCATGTGATACTCACTCTATAATGTCCACACCTAGGTACTCATGCTCTAGTGTCCACACCTAGGTTATTTTTATACCATGTTTATTATTACTATTGAAGCGTGCTCTGATACCAATCTCTGTAGCGCCCCGAATTTTCAATATGATATCTTAGAAACACGTGGCACAATTTTCAGCAACAACTTCAAATGTAATATTAAACACAGTCAAATACCAATATTTTTTTTCAACTTTCATTACATTAATCTTTACATAACACAGCGGAATACAATACACCTTGAATCACAAATTTCTTTCCTTATAACAATTTCTTTTACAACAATACATAACCCATTACACCACTTTAACTCACGCATCCAAAATCCAAGCTACAAGTAATCACCTGTAAAACATGAGGCTAGAGATAATCTTAACCTCCAAAATTAAAGGGGTCAGCCATAACGGTGTGAGTAACATAAAAAAAACAAACGACATAAACAGAACATGGAATCATAAATAATATGTAATAAGTAAGAACAATATAAGGTAAGATATAACAATAAGACATGAAAACATCAAGTGGAACTAGACTAAGTGTCAAGTGTAGAAAACCAGGAAAAACACATGCTTAAGCCAAATCAAGAAAACACAATTCTATATGCTGACTCTTTAATACGTACTTGTCGGATTCTATGCATCCCACTCTACATAGGTCCTATCACGTCCTGCTTCCCACTATACGGAAATACAGGCACACGCAATTAAGGCCCAACAAATGATATACATCATCCATAAGCTGTACAATTATAAGCTCAACAAGATATTTATAACACGTTTACGCAGGAAAATATAATGATCACATGAGCTAAAAATAAAATAACCATCATCCAGATAATACATCAAAATCGGGTCAAGTTGCCCAGGAATATAAGGTTCCATAATTAAAACAGTACGATAAGCAGTTCGCTATAACAACTAGATAAGATAGCGACTGAAAGAAAAATAACATGAAGTAGTAAGAAAGCAGCAACGATCGTCGAGAAAGTTTGTTCTGTTGGTCCATCAGTACCTGTACAATTATCAACTCAAAGAAAAATAGAAAAGGTACCCGTTAGAGCAAGTTTCGGGCAGCAAGTAGCAACAAGCAGTGAAAGGGGTAATATAAAAAGATATAACATGGAAGAAATAAGAAGTAGCAGTGTAAATACAATAAGGAAGGAAGTAAAGAACTGGGACAATATGATCATGTAAGTAATAACTATAACGAGTGTATTCAAGACTTCAAGGTATAAGCAATTGATAACTTAGGCTCAGTTAATCGCTAATCATGTAATCAAGGATCGAGAGTCATGTAATCAAGAGTCATGTAATCAAGAATCATGTAATCAAGAATCAAGAGTCATGTAATCAAGAATCATGCTTAGTGAAATTCTCAAGTTTATCTGTTTTATTAACTTATCTAATGCACGCAATCCTGTGTTCCATACCACAAGTTCGGTGCATATCAATCATGTGACGTTTAGACTTAAGTAGTAAATTCTATAAGATTATGTACTCGGGTCTTCCAGTGATAGTATCAAGACATGTAATCATGAATCATGTAATCGAGAATTATGTAATCAAGAATTGTGTAATCAAGAATTAAGAATCAAGAATCAAGAATCACTATTTCGGGAAACACGAGCCCCCTTCGGAGTATACTCCCTATATTGCCCACTATTAAGTCGTACCCTTATAATCCCGACTTGTTATTCTTTTATAATTAATTATGAACATGCAGTTGGTACGACTAGTGGAACGGTTTAATCAAGACAGTTAATTAAGAAAAATATCAAGAACAGTAATCATGGTATGAGATGTAAAACGAGTACATGTATCGAGAGTAGTTATTATAAAATTATCAAGTGGTGTAAAATGCATGCTATCAACCTATTATATCTATGCAAGTTATTATTACAAGAACAATAATACATTCAGTTCATTAAATATGAAAAATAACGGGTTTATATGCAAAAATATAGTGATAAATTTTTAGACAACTTGACATATCTGCATTCAAATTCACTTTTTCGTTGTTACAGAAAATCAAATCCGATTCCATCAGAGATTCTAGAAATTAGACTCTCTTCCGGTTCCAATGCATATTCACACGATACATTCTAGATATAGTAGCTATGCGTACAAATCCATTCTTTGCTGGTTTCGATGTTTCGTGTGCATTCTGAAAATTCAGAGTCACAATACTAAAATTACAATATCTCACAGTCTATACATCTGATTGAGAAACTGTAGGATGTTCCGGATATCTAGACTCGAAGGGCTACGATTTTCATGTAGAAATTTTTTCGATCCAGCATCGGGAACATGGTCGAATTCTCAGTACAAGAGTCTAGTTAGTGATCCCGTGCAGGTTCAGAAATTCACGATATGACAGTACTAAAATTGTGATATCTCGCAATCTATGCATCCGATTGAGAAACCGTAAGATGTTCTGGATTCGGGAATCGATGGGCTACGATTTCCACGTAGAAAATCTTCAATCCAGTATTGAAAATATGATCGAATTCTTAGTATAAGATCAAGAAATTTAGAGATAGTAAGGTTGAATATTCGATATTCGATAACACGATTCAAAATATGTTAACGGTTCACTTTTGAGTTGATACAGCATGAAGCAAGTGACTAGAATGAAATTTGATAATAAAATATGATGATAACTAGACTACTTGCCACGAGTCCAAGAAAAATGGTTGTATGAGAACAAAAGAAGTGTACAAGGTACTTGCCTTATAATATGACGATTTCGGTGGTAGTGTTAATCACGAAAAGAAGAAGCGGCGTCGGCAACGGACGGCGGCACAATGGCGGTAAGAATGGCAGCAAGACGGCACCGAGCGAGCAACGGTAGCAACGGTGATGAGTGACAACAACAACTTGGAGATGGCGCGGCGTCAGGTTGTTTTTCGGGGTTCACGGGGCCGTAGAAATGGATTCGTCGGCTCGAAGGTGGAGGGCAAAGAGAAGCTCGGGTGTTGCTTGAGCTCTCGGGTTTGAAGAAGGCAAATGAAAAGAAGAAGTGTAGAAGAAAAGAAGAATAGGTAGTGAGAATGGTGCATGTATGTGTGCTTATATATAGAAAGAAAGGGGGTGCATGCAAGGTGTATATTATATATATAATATAATATATAGTATGGGTTAGGAGGAGGTGTAGAAAAATGAGAGCAGAGATGTGGAAAAATGAGAACAAGGAGGAAAAGTCATGGAATTAGGAATAGAATTAGGCAGAATTTGGTTGTGAGTAAGTGATTAGTGGAAGCGGGTTAAGATTAGGATTAGGATTAGGATTAGTATTAATCAGGGTTAAAGTTTGTATTTAAACTCCGATCGAAAAAAATCACAAAATTATAGAATTGATCAGAAAAATATTCTGGCTTTAGATAAAGGGTCCAAAGAGAAAATAAAATTGATCTAAATATTGAAGTACAAAAAATCACGTAATAAAATACGTAAAACTGGAACAGGGAGTTACAGGTCCGGTGCAAGCCCTTAACGTCTCCACATTGTAGGGTTTAATCCCCCGCTATGCAGCTAATCCTACTACGATGAATACTACGAGATAAAGATAAACTGTGAGTATTAGCCCATACCCCGATAATTTCGGAGGTCAATCTCTATCCACAGATAATTTCGGAGACTATTTCATTCGCACCTGGGAATCTTCGAGAATACCCCACACCGGAAGCGATGGCATCTCATCACACGAATTCCACATGTGCTTCGCCTCGACCCCGATAATTCCGGAGATCAATCCCACACCACAGGTAATTCCGGAGACTATTTCACTCACACCAAGATAATTTCGGGGATTATCTAACACCGCGAGCCATACTGAGGTCCATAACTCATGTTCCCTTTCATCATATCACCACTAGTGCCTGTCCTTAACCTTTTGAGTTAATTAGTTTACTTACGAATCACCAAGAGTTGGTGTACCCCACCGGACTTAACTCAACAAATGATCAACTAAAAGGCCTCAACAGGCCCAAAACACAATTATCTCAACTGCCGGTATACTAGGGTCCCACACACCCCTTAGGGACTCTCACTCAACCATCCAAACCAAACCTTCCATAAACAATACTTTAATAAACAATTTGGAAACAAATGTTCAATAGGAAATAAGGTTTAGAATAGTAAATTATAGATCTAAAATATTTAAAGAATAACTTATTTAAAATAGCATCAGAATAACTCAAGAACATCAGTAACAGTCGACTATATACAGGAGTCGGTTGACTGTCCAGAGTGAAAATCCAAGACTTCAAGAAACTAAATCTAAGTATAGCAGTTGACTGTAAAAGCCATAGGTCGACTGTCCAGAATGACAATTCCAGAAATTTACATAAAATAATTCTAAGTACTAACAGTTGATTGTAAGAAGTCATCGGTCGACTGTCCAGAGTAAAAATCCAAATCTTAGAGAAATATCAAAACTGAGCAGACTCAGTCGACTGTAAAAATGGGTCAGTTGACTGTTCCGCGTGATATTTTAAAACTTCAAGAAAAATACAGCAGCCAGGTAGCAACAGTCGACTGTATAAATTAACCGGTCGACTGTCGACCTGCAGATTACAGTTTTTAGTTGTGCACATTTCAACCGATACGGAGTTTTACTTTATAAAAATGAATTCTGTGAAAAGCATATTTCTGATATGATCAAATACGACTTGTAGGATATAAAAGAGTCCATAAAACAATCAAAACAACTTTGAATTAATAAAAATAGCAAATTGTTGATTTTCTTTAATAACAATGAAGTACGAAATTCATGTAAATCGTTGGCGCATGTTCGTGCACTAAAGAAAATTCCACAAGACATTCGATTAGAAATAGCAGCATATTCAGAATTTAAATCTTAATATTTAAGGAATCCAATTTGAGTAAAACCTTGCACAATTCTCCAAAATCCCCAATTTAGTTGTATTGCATTAGATATCATTCAATTTCCCCCAAATCTAATTCTCAAGACAAGAATTCATAATTCATTAATCCTTCCCAAAAGCTTCTCAAACCCCATCATCATTATTAACTCATGGACATACAAGTTTAATATTATCATAATCAAGTTGTGTTCACCAAACTCAAAATAATATGGATCTCAACCCGCACACATGCAAATCTATTCATGGATAACCAGGGTTCACAAAAGATCAATTTTTAATTCAACAATCCATTCAATCCATCATGTACATATTCATACTCAACCCTAGCATGTTTTCTAAAAGATGAATCACCACATCCAACATTCAAAGAACAAAATAAAACAAATATATCACTCACCTTGTTGAAGGAATTGAACGAAGATGAAAGAAATAATAAGAAAAGCTCCTCCTAGCAAGAAATCCAAGATCTTCCTTTAGAACTCCAAAATAATAAGAAATAATAAATCTCCTGTATTTTGCAGCAAATGACGGCTGCGCAAACCGTATATAGTCCGGGATTTAAGATTCTAGGGATTTAGAAAACATTTGCAAAATACTCCTTTTTAAAATGTTCCTTTTTATAATTACGCCCTTTTATTGAAAATTAGTAAAAACCAGTTTTAATCAAGTTCAAAAATTGAAAAGATCTCCTCCAGCATCAGCCGGCTCTGTAGGGAAACCCATAAAACAAATTTTGCATTTTCATCCCTTCAAATAGCAATTTTGCAAAAAGATCCTCTTTTACCAAGACTTGTGAAATAAGTCTAATGTGTAGAAACTAGAGGTAAAATCTTTACTCCTGAATTAACTAGGGATTATATTCAGCCCAAAAATCCAGAAATCTGGAGTTTTCACCCCTATTGGTAATTTTGCACAAAAGTCCTTTTTTTGTAAAAATTGCAAATAAGTCCAATAATTTTCAGAAAAATCTAGAAAAATCCCAAATAATCTCAAATAATAAATAATGAGTTTTCCAAAAGTAATTTTTGGTTTTGAACTCCCAAGTCAATATTTGCACGTGTAAAAAGGATGAGATAGTTATTAAACAAAAAAAATCATTTTAATTCACTTTCTAATCTCAAACAATATTTTAAAAATACGGGGTACTACAAATAATACCTAGTCCTCCATGTATCCTTTTCATGCATGCCTTCTCCCATCTGATCAGGTGATAGCCGCCTCAGTTCGGGTATGCCCCTTTCCGTAAAAACCTTTTTCGAGTCCGATCAATTCTCTGAATTACCCATCGTGGCATTTCAAAGAAGGACAAATAGTAGGTTGGTAGAATTGAGAGGACCGCATTAATGAACGTACCTCTCCCTCTCACTGATAGGGCTTTACACTTCCAACCTGCTAGACGCTTCTCAACCCGGTCAATAATGGGTGGCTAATCAGCCTTTTTGAGTTTCCCAGTGGTACTGAATTGGGAAACTTTCGGTGGAGCAATTGAGACGGCATGTTCTAGTGCTTCCTCTGTTGTCAGGGCAATGGGAATGAGAGCACTTTTGTGGAAATTAACCCTGAGGCCAAACCAAGCTTCTAAGCTATATAATATTCCTTTGAAGGCGGTAGTTTCCCCTAGGTTGCCATTACCAAATAGGAGAGTATCATCAGCATATTGAAGGATAGAGCACCCTTGGCGATTGACTCCCTTGGCCACCGGTACAATCCAACATGCACTACTGCAATTAGCCATCATGGACCGAAGTACGTCTGCCACAATGGTGAAGAGAAAGGGTGATAGCGGATCTCCTTGTCTGAGTCCCCTTTTGCATGAAAAAGGGTGTCCCGACACCCCATTTATAAAAATTGCAGTTCTGCTGGTGGTAAGACATGTGTGGATCCATCTGATCCATCTATCCTCAAAATCTCTTCTAGCAAGCACTTCCAGGAGGCAGTCCCATTCAACCGAATCATAAGCTTTCTCGAAGTCTAGCTTTAGGAGGTAGCTCTTAGCATTCGACGTGTGGCATTGGTGGATAGCTTCTTCAGCCGTAACTATACTGTCCTGAATACATTGCCCTTTTATGAATTCCGTCTGATCGTGACTAATGAGACCATCCATCACCTTTTCCAGTCTATTAGTGAGAGTCTTAGTAATGATCTTGACAGAGCAGTTAAGGAGACTAATAGGGCGGAAGTCTTCCACTCGCCAGGAGTCTTCTTTCTTAGGAATCAGGACAACTTCCGCAAAATTAATTCTCCCTAGTTTGAGCTTATGGTCGTAGAAATCAGCGAACACCTTCATCAAATCGCCTTGGATTTCCTCCCAGAATGTCAGGTAGAAGATCATCGGGAAACCATCTAGCCCTGGGGATTTGTCTTTTCCAAGTTGTTAGACTACCTCCCAGACTTCCTTCTCAGTGAAGGGCGCTTCTAGGGATTGCATTATAAGGTCGGAGTTGCTCACCGAGTCCTACCAGAAATCATGGTGGAGAGGGACTCTTAAGTCCGCTTTGTGACCAAAGAGAGAAGTTTGAAATGGGGCTGGAATGCCATTCTGATATCCTTGTCACCTAGGATCATTCCAGAGTCTGAGTGGATCTAGTGAATGAGGTTAGATCAATGCTGGGCACTGGTAAATTGATGGAAGAATGCTGTGTTCGTGTCTCCCTCTTTAAGCCACGAAATTCTGGAGTGCTGTTGCCATTTGATTTCCTCTAGCCTATAAAGTTGGTCAATTTCCTGTCTAAATTGAAGCAACCTATTCTGCTCTTCCTGTAGCAGATCTCTAGTTTCTTCAGTCTTTTCAAGTTCCTCAATACCTTCAAGAAGGAATTCTTTTGCCCTCCAGATCAGCGCAAATCTGGTCCGGTTCCATTTCCTGAGCTTGCCCCTAAGCCTTCTAATTTTTTCACACCAAATTGCGGTCGCTTCAATCCCCATAGTGGGGCGAGACCAACTCTCATAGACCATGTGGTGGAAGCCTTGGATTTCTAACCATACTTTCTCGAATCTAAACTTTGGTGATCTCCTGGGTTGATCTTCCCCGGAAGATAAGAAAATAAGTACATGATCTGATGTAGGTTTATGAAGTGATCTAGCTGACGACAACAACAATTTGGTCTCCCAGTCAGTGGAGACCAATATCCTATCAAGTTTAGCTAGAATGGGCGACGATTGAATGTTTGACCAAGTGAAGAGCCTATCGGAAATGGGAATGTCCACCAGTTCCAGATCTGTGATAACCTCATTAAACGCTTCCCTATCAGAGTCACTGGATCCTCTGCCCCTGTGTTCTGAGGCGAATCTAGTGATGTTGAAATCGCCCCCCACCACCCAGGGGTGTGGCCAGTGTGCTTGAACCGCTCTTAGTTCTGTCTAGAAATCCCTCATAGAGATAGAAGTGTGCAGACCATAGACCACCGTAAGTGACTGAGTCCACTGGTCGGCTTTACGTTGGAGCAAGACCGATAGTGAAAATTGTCCGTAGAGCTCGTCTAGGCAACAAAAAGTTTCGGGGTTGAAACCTAGAGCGATACCCCCAGATGTCGCAACAGCTGGGGACATTCTCCATTCATAGATTCGATTTTCCCCCAACCTATTAAGTCTAGACATATATGTGAGTTTGGTCTCTTGGAGACCAACAATGTTGGCTTTTGATTTTGCGATGACCTCCTTGACCATTATCCGTTTGCCCCGCATGCCCAGGCCTCTAACATTCCAGAATATAGCCTCCATTAACTACGGATGGATAAGGGATCGTGACTCGATTTAGACGTCGAGTTCAAAATCAGGTTAACCTTATCAGTCTCCCACCCCCTAATTTTGTTAAGGAGAAAGGCGTTCCTATCAGTATCGCTAACCGCAAGACCACAAGTTTTGGCTAGACTAAAAATCTGAGTATCAGTCATGAAATTAAAAATAGAAGCTAGGAAGGAACATGTACCTCCGTCGCTTGTTTTAATCGACTTAGCGGCTGCAGCAATATCTAAATAGTCGTCTAAGGACTCCTCAATAGCCCTCTTAGCGACTTTCTGAACCCTGAAGCCTGTACTGCCTTGAGTGGAGGCAGGAGCCATTGGTTGCGAGGGGGAATGTGGAGGGTACAAATTCTGGGGAGATACCCATTGGATCGTCAGCCAGTCCCTCTTAATCAATCGACTCTCCTTCCGAGTAAACAAAGTCATCTTGGAGATTCAGTCTATCATCTCGATCATCTTCATCTAGGCCAAGCGGTGAGATGGGGATACAATTACTTGGGCTTGTGCATATGGGCCCCTCTTTGGATATATTTAATTGTATTTCTTTAACTTTCGAGATGGGCCCCTCTTTGGGCCCATTTAAAAGCTCCTCACTAAAACCCACTCTAGATGGCCCATTTAAAAAACCCTCTTCATTCAAAAGCCCTTCTACCTTCTTTGAGACGCTCCGTCTGTGGTGCTCCTCGTTGAGCCCACGATAAGCTAAGGCAGGGGTGAGGGGGAGTGGCTCTGAGTTTCTGGCGCCTTCATTAGAGTCAGCGCAACGTGGCACTTTCTGTTTGGGTGGCGATGCGCTCGATGCTGAGGGCATTGTTAACAAAGAGGTTAGTGATAGAAACAAAGCTTCAGTCTCTTCTTTGCCCTCTTCGTTGCTTTTACGCCAACTTTTCCCCTTCTTTTCATTACCGAGTTTAGCTTTCCCCTTTCCTTATGCCTCTTCAACCAATCTTGCGTTTCACTTTTTTGGGTCGGAATCTCTGTCTAAACTCCCGCCACTGTTTGTCTTCTTCCCCAAAGTGGTAGCCAAAGCTACAAGCTTTTGCCCTTTTGGAGTTCGACCTTGCATGTCATTTTGCATGTCGTATTTCAAGACGCTTTTGCCATTTGTAGCTCTTGTACAACCTGCCTCTCCTCTCTGTACCTCTTGCTGTACCTCACCACCAACTTCGAGAGGTTGACTTCCATTTTGAGCTTTCTTCTGACCCTCCTTTCGAAGGGGGTGATCTGGCTTGTGGAGGCTACCCAAATCTGGAAGTGATGACAGATCCACTGTTTTCTTTCCATCTTGGCCGTTGGATCTGTTGGTCAAGCATCGTTCTTGACCAACTTTGATCGGAGAATCTTTTACTGGTTCTGATCCCTTCGCCGCCTATTCTTGGCGATGCTCCTCCCCTCTTGCCACTCTGATGAGCTCCCGGTGCGCACGCTTAACTTCATGAGCCCCATCTATGGTGAGGTCCCACTTCGATGAGACCACCTACTTGTATGATCGACCGTCTCTGAGTGTGGGTGGAGGAGTAGGGGACGTGATGGTCGAGAGCTCCGTCTCTGTCTCCGTTGGCTTGTCAAGCACGAATCGAATGAGGTACGACTACTCGAAGGAGAAGACTTTAGCAAACCATGGCATTAAAGAGATGTCTGCACTCCTGATCAGTATCCTCGCCGATACAATCTCCGAGCGTCACACTGTCTTCTCGTCGATATCTTCAATCGTACCAAAGTCGGCGATGATCTCTTGTAGGGCCTCACTCTTCCAAAAATGAAGCGGAACGTTATGGATCCAAATCCAGAACCTGTCGCCTTGTGGTAGCTCCGCTCCGAAGCTAGGTGATCATGCAAAGAATTCCACATTGAAATGGCCAAAATCCACTATTCCCATGCCAGTGACCTCGACCACCTTCTCCGGCAAAGGGAAGGACACTAGGAACTGAAGGTGGCACATTTTCTTCGCTACACAGTCCCATTGTGTCCTCATTGGCCACCTGGAGTTAAAAGGCTTAGAGGAGGTGGGTATCCGATGGTCTCCCTGACCTCACTCTGGCCACGGCACACCATTACCGGAGCCACTTCTCTTCGGTCTTGATTGTGTCCAGACTCTTTGCTAGCCTGATTACGGTTGGGTTATCTAGTGATCTGCCTCTACTCACTGGGCGTTCATCGTCGTTGTTTGTCTCGACGACGTTTGTACAAACATACGATAGATGCCCCCATTTCATACACTTGAGGCATCGCGCTTCTTTGGTGCAATCTTTCCGGTAGTGGCCCAATTTGCCGCAATTGAAGCAAGGTACTGGCTTGCGCTTTCCTTTCTGTTGCTTCTTTTTGTGCTCAAGCTGAGGTGGGGAGGAGTTGTTCTGTCTCTTCTTTGCTTTGCTGATGACTTCTACCAAGTGTTCCCCTTCCTCGATCGAATCTAACTCCATAGAAATTTCGTTGGGTGGATCCCCCTCTTCGGCCCGCTCAACGGTGGATTTAAGTGGTGCTTTAGCATTCCTTTGAGAAGGTGGAGGAGACTGGTGGTTGAAGTGATGGACGGAGGTTGGGGGGGTTTGAATAACTGGTTTGTGGTTATGGGCTTGGGACCTTGCTGGAGGGGGGTGGGGGTGTTGTGGTCTTTGGTGTTTGTGGGGGTGACTGGACCCTGAGGTTTTGTTGGTAGAGGTTCCTGAATTGTTTCTCTGGATGAAACTGACATCGATGGTCGTAGCCCTTCTGCTCTTGCCCCTCTCTCTGAATGTGACGCTGGACTTTGGGGGGTGTTCTTTTATGCCCGTAAGGGCCAGTAGGAGGACCACTTCTAGGGACCCGTCCCCTGGGTAGCCACTCCGCTTGGCGATGATGACCATAGCCTCTCCCCTCCTGTCATTGATGTGCACTTTGGTGTGCACACACTGGGGAATGAGCGTGTCTAAGCCAAGGCGAATCCCCCTCAGTGGGGTTGCTCAGTTGTATGGGGTGTGGCGGAGGTAAGTTGGGAGCTGAGGTTGGTGGAGGAGGAGGTGACGTTCAGCGCATGTTGAAGGCACAATATCTCCAATTTCATAGGTTTTTTTTCCTTTCCTCTTCTCTTTTTTATTTTGTGGAGGAATAATGTTGTAGCCTAACATGCTATTCATTCATTAGAGCATCTACAGCGGTCATTGCTATTTTATAGCAAATTTGAGACACACTGCACTGATCGATTGCTATATTTTGACAATTTTTTAAAAACTTTTGCGCGGGCAGGACATGTTGTCCCGTTGCATGATTTTTTTCAGAATCAAATTTGGTTTAGTATTTAAATAACATTAAGTGAATTAATTAACTATTAAATTAACCTAAACTATATTTAAATTAACACTAAATATCATTAAGTGGGTTAATTAAAGGTTGAAAGTGACCCATGTCCTCAAACGGACATGTTGTCCGTTTGAGAACTTTTCCCTTCGGACGGGACAACATGTCTCATTCGGTCTTTTTTTTGGGACGGAACAACTTGTTCCGTTCGATCCAAAATTAAAAAAAAATCATAGACGATACATGTTGGGTCGTCCGATGACAACATGTTCCGTCCTCTATATTTTGAGAATCCACATTTTGTTTCTCAAATATGAGAAACAACTGTAGCAAAATTCTCAAAATATGGGAATATAGCAAACCGATGTGGGTATCTTTTTGTCAAAATATGGTAAAATAGCAAAAATAAGTGATGTGGTATAGATGACGTGGCCTAATCGAGGCTCTCGGATCTCCTCAGATTTCTCTCATCCCAGATCATCAGGTCAACAGGTCCAATGGGCCTTCACCCACTTTAGGCCCACAGACAAACAGGTCTAACCCGGCCCATAAGGGTCAGATATCTGTTTGCCTCTGCCTATAAATACTAGGCCCCCTTCTCACTTTGAAAGGTAATAAAAATTTCTCCACCTGAACCCTAGCTGCTCAATCTCTTTTCCAATGACTAACTAGATCGTCGGAGGGCCTGTCGCCGGGATTTCTCCCGATGTTTCTAGGCCTTTTGCAAGTGCCCCGGCCGCCCAAGCTCTAGCAGCTCTTCCGACCCGACCTCCAGGAATAGACCCGAGCTGAGGTCAAGATCCGTCCCTTCCACTTCACAAATTACAAGAACTCACACCTGTTGCTCCCGCATCGAAAACAAGCAGCATCAGGTTAGGGCCATCTGTGGGAAACAACTGACTCGATCCTAAGCTCGGATCTTTCCCGAAGTTTAGCCTTCCCATGGCTCTCAAAGCCCGAAGAGCGCTCACCGCTAGACGTCGTCCAGACCTCCATCCCTCTCACAGTCGTGTGAACACTCATGGATCAAACAGGCCACTAGTCAATGGCACAGCGGGACCCGGTCCGAGTGTTTCACGCCCTGTTACCAATGACTTACGGCATGTCATCAACCACCGGCAGCCCGCAGTTGACCTTCGACTCCAGCTCTGCCGATCAAGGAGTCGGGCAGCTCCTTCCAACCCAGCTCCGAAACATAGCACTCTCTCATCCCGAAGTCGGGAGCACAATCGCAGTCGATCCTCGATGGATGGACCACTTCCGCCCGGTCAGGGCAAACAAGCTTCAGTCACGAGAGCAAAGTTCCAAGATTTTCGGAACGAGATCCTCTGAGCCCTCGGAGTTGGCCCCGGGTTCAAACAGCAAAATTTTGGCCAAAGGCTCGAAGAGGGTCGGGGTTCCGAGTATCAACGTTCGTCCCAGCCACCGTGGCAGAACGAAACCGTCCTCCACTGCCTCCAGGAGATGGAGAATCGCCTCGCCCGCATTAACGAGGGAAGAACACAATCCGGCCAGGTGCACCAGCCGAGCCGAGCTCCGTTCTCCTCTCAATTCTAGATGCTGAGATTCCCAAGAATTTCAAACCACCTCAATTCGAGACCTACAATGGTAAGAGTGATCCAGCTGATCACATAAAAGGGTTCCAAACCCTCATGATGATTCACAGCGCATCGGATCATCTCCTATGCCGCGCCTTCCCAACCACCCTGCGAGGCCCAGCTCGGGAATGGTTCTCGAAGCTTGCCCCCGGTTCGGTGTTCTGAATCAACCAGCTCGAGGTGAACTTTCTTGCTCACTTTGTGACCAACTGGAGAGTCGAGAAGACGAGCGCGTTCCTTCTAGACCTCAAGCAGAAGGAAGGAGAACCCCTCCACAAATTTGTGTGGAGGTTCACAACCGAAGCTAGATTGGTCTCGTCCCTCAATGCCAGTGCCGCCACGGCCAGTTGAAGGCTTCCTTGGCCAAGAAACCACCCCTAGATTTCCCCGAACTTCTCAACAGGGTCGAAAAAGTACATCCGGGTCGAGGAGGCCCTGTACCCCGAAAGCCTAAAAGAAATTCTAGCCAAGGGGAAGAGAAAGACTGAAGACCCCGAGCCTATGAAGAAGGCCCAGAAAGATATGTTTGCCCAGAAACACTCCCGCCGGTTCCCCATTTCGAGAGATACACTCCGTTGATCCAAAACGTGTCGGCTATCTTCCTGGAGATCGAGGACAAGGGGATCCCCCCCTCGACCGAACAATAATAAGAAGAGGGATCGCAGGTTAACTATCGCTTCCATCGGGAAAACAGGCATGAGGCCGATAATTGCCGGGCACTCAATAACGAAATCGATAGGGGTACTTGAGGGAGGTCACTCAAACAAACCCCAGGGAACAGAGGGATCCGCAGCCCTCACCTCCTATTCAGACGGTCAGCAGGCGGCCCGAGCCCGAGCTTGAACTCGAGGATGCCGGGGGGGCGGCTATCCTTCACTGTGTGCACAGCGGACCTATGGGGGGAGAATCGAACACCCCCCGCAAAGCTTTTGTTCGGGAAGTAAACTCGGTCCATAACTATCCACCCCTCGGAGACCAGAGGTTGGCGGTCTCATTCTCCAACGAAGTTCTCGAAGGCGTCCGACTGCCTCATTGTGATGCACTGGTGGTCAGCCTTGGCATGGTAAACCACGAGGTTCGACGTATCCTTGTTGATAATGGGAGTTCGGTCAATATCCTATTTCTGGCCGTGTTCGAAAGCCTCAAGCTCTCCCGCGAAAGGTTGAAGCCGGCGGGGTACATGCTTCATGGGTTCTTCGGTGTCCATGTCCAAATCGAGGGAATTTTCACACTTGATGTGACCTCGGCATGGTCCCGACCCTTCAGACTAAAGCAATGGAGATCATGATGGTCAATATTAAGGCCTCTTATAATGTTATCCTTGGAAGACCCGGCATGTGCACACTCCTGTTCCGTCCGCCTATCACTTGAAGCTGAAGTTTCCCGCCGATCATGGGGTCGGTGTAGTCCAGGGTAATCAAGAATCGGCACATTTGTGCTACATGACTGCAGTGGGGGGGCAGAGTATTTCCCCTTGATGCGGTATAACTCCCATCCGATAGAGGATTGGAGCCCATAGACGTACTGGAGGAGGTCCCCCTCTCCGAAGGAGACAAGTCCAAATGGTTCCAGGTAAGCCAATCCCTGACCCTGAACCTGAAGCTGTCAATCATCGAATGTATTTATCGGAATGTCGACCTCTTTGCCTAAACGCCGTCCGATATGCCGGGAATTTTCAAAGAAATCATAATGCACAAGCTAAGCGTCCATTCGTACTCGAAGCCGGTATAGCAGAAGTGACGTAAGTTCGTCCCTGACAAGCAGCAGGTGGTGAGGGAAGAAGTGGGTAAGCTCCTCTCGACACGGTTCATACAGGAAGTCAGCTATCCTAGTGGCTGGCCAATGTCGTAATGGTAAAAAACACGACCGAGAAATGGAGAATCTGCATAAATTTCACAGACTTCAACAAGGGTTGCCATATGAGCAGCAGGTCGCTGACAAGAAAGGCGCTCAATCATGGCTACTACTGGCCTACTATATTCCAAGATGCTCAGGACCTCGTAAAAAGATGCGGCCCCTGCCAAAAGTTCTCTCCCATTGGAAGCTCGCCCCAAGTCGAACCAAAATCACTCACCAGCCCTATCCCCTTTGCCATGTGGGGGATGGACCTGGTTGGTCCCTTTCCAAAGGCTACGGGCCAAAGGCGATTCCTCACCATGGCTATCGACTACTTCACCAAATGGTTCGAGATAGAACCCCTGGCCACGATCACAGAATTTCAAGCCTAACAATTCTTCTGGAAACGCATCATCTATAAATTCATGATCTCGCACATGCTAGTCACCGATAACGGAACCCAATTCGCCAGGAAAATGTTTAGAAAGTTTTATGAACACCTCAGAATTCAGCAGCACTTCCTGTCAATCTCCCACCCCTAATCGAACAGCCAAGCAAAAAATGCCAACCGCCAAATTCTTAACCGTCTCAAAAAACGGCTGAACCAAACCCCTAAGGGTCTCTAGGTCGAGGAGTTATCGAGCGTCCTTTTGTCACACCGTGCTACTAAGAGAATCCTGACCGGTGAGTCCCCGTTCAACCTCCCATACGAGACCGAGGCAGTCATTCCTCTGGAAGTCGGTCTCCCCTCGCCTAGGTACATGGGCTTCGACTAGGGATCAAACTCGAGCGACCTCAGGGCGAACCTGGACCTCATAGAAGAAGTCCTAGAAAGATCCACAATCTGATGGGCCATATATCAGCAGCGAATTGAGAGGTTATACAACAAGAAAGTCAGTCCGACCAATATCAAGGAAGGTGACATCGTGCTCAGAAAGCTCGTAATTTCCCAGCGCACAGCCAGAGGCATGCTAGCCCCCAATATGGAAGGCCCGTATAAGGTCTCCCAAGTGGTACATTCTGGTACGTACTGACTCGAATACCTAGGGGACAGGGTAGTTAAGAGGCCCTGGAACGCGGAGCACCTCGTCAAGTTCCAAGAAGGAAAGTGAGGGAGAACCTACTATTATAATGGGCGCTACGCACCAATTCCCCTGTAAACAAACATGATAGCAGGAGATTTTGTTCAACAAATCAAGTTTGTGGATTTCTCAATCCTCCCTCGAGTCTGCACCGCTCGGCTTGGAATTCAACCACCTACGAGGGATTTCTCAATCCCTCGCGTCCTCGCCGCTCGGCTTGGAATGCGACCTCCTACGAGGGATTTCTCAATCCCTCACATTCTCACCGCTCGGCTTGGACTTCGACCACCTACAAGGGATTTCTCAATCTCTCACGTCCTCGCCACTCGGCATGGACTGCGACCACCTGCGAGGGATTTCTCAATCCCTCAAGTCCTCGCCACACGGTATGGACTTCGAGCACCTACGAGGGATTTCTCAATCCCTCATGCTATAACACCCTAGAATTTTAAATAATGTTTTTGGGGTGTATAAATGAATTAAAATAATTTTTGTGATTTAATAAATATTTTTCTGAAAATTATCTTTTATACATACAAAACACATGCAAATATTTTCTTGGAAAGTTCAGAATTAGAAATTATTTTAAGAAAAGCCTATTATTTATTATTAGGTATTATTTATGAATTTTCTGGATTTTTTTAGATATCTATTTGACATATTTGCAAATATTACAAAAAGAGGGGCTTTTGTGCAAAATTACCATTTTGAGTGAAAACTCCAGATTTTCGGATTTTTGGGATGAGCATGATGGCTAGCCAACTCAAAGGTAAAAGTTATACTTTTTTTTTAATAGATTTGGTTTATTTCTCAAATTTTTGAAAAAAGGTCTTTTTGCAAAATTGCTACTTAGAGGAAAAAAATTACAAATTTGTTTTTCTGGATTTAAACCCAGTGCCGGCCAGTATTAGGGTGGTTATTTTTGTTTTTAAATTTAAAGTGAATTGGTTAATCTAGTTTTCAAGTATAAGGATTTATACCTGTAAAAATATATTCAAAAGGGATATTTTGCAAAACCTATTCAAAACCCTAATTGCCCTAATTTCCGGCCTATTTAAAAGAGAGTGCAGTCGTGTCTTTGCTTACTACACAAAGGGTTTTCTTTATTATTGGTTTTTTGGAATTTCGAAGCGAGGATCTTGGTTTTCTTGCGAAAGGAAAGACTTTTTTTATTCTCTTTATTATTTCGGTTAATTCTTCAATAAGGTGAGTGACATATATTTGTTTTCTTATTATTCTATGCCTGTTGTATTTGATGATTTGTCTATCAGAACTCATTTTAGAGGATTGTGTGATGTTATAATGAATTATTGATGGATGAATGAATAAAAATTAAATCTTTTCATGAAAACTATGTTATTGATAATTAAAATTACATATAGGTGACTTGAGGTTGTTAAAGAACCTAATAGAAACCATGAGTAGGTTGTTTTCTTTCATAGGATTACTGATTTGATTGCATATAACAAGTTGTATGATATAAATTGCACAAAAGTGGATAAAGTAAGGTTCTTCACTATGTGTATATACCTATACTCTGTTTTGATATTTGATGAAGTGAAACTTGATCATATACATGCTATAATTGCATATATTCATGGGTAAATTATTGTAAGTAGTTGTATGTGTGGTTAATGAATTGCAAGAGGAGTTATTAGATCAAAAGATCAAATTTTGAATTATTGAAAATGGGTTAATTTTCGAATCTGATAGGGTTTCAGCCGAAATTGATTTTTGATGCTTTTGTGATGTTTTCGAGTTAGATTTGAGTTAAGATTGAAATAAACATAATACTACTCCTATTTGATGGGTTTTGATGAAACTACCGATGTTTGAACACATATATACACTCATATACATTTACAGTATCTGTTTTGAAGATTTTGTCGAAAATTGATGTTTTGTGAGATTTCGATTGGATCTTGATTGCTTGGATACTGAGGCTGAATTGAAACCTTATACTACTTATAACCAGTGATTTCTTGATGTTATAACTAGTGCATATACATACATATATACATATATGAACATAGCTTACTGTTTTGAAGAAGTTTTGTCGAAAAATTGATGTTTTATGAAATTGATGAGGTTTGATATGTTTTATAAACTCCAGTATGTTAGACAAGTTGTATTTAATAATCTTAGGAAATTTATTTTGCAAATTTATGATTTTATAGAGTATAATCGATGTATCAGTCGAAATGTGCACAATCCTTCAAAATTGGCTGTGCAGCAGCCAACGATCGACCGACCACTTTTTGAACTAAAAGTGGAAGTCGACCGACGTTCTTTAATTTTGGGATTTTCGCAAGATGGTTGACCGTTGCTTTGCACTGGTTGTAACGGCCGACTGTCATCTGCTTGGCTGATTGTTTTCTTGAGTTTTTCAGTTGTTTTTCTTGAACGATTATTTCTTTGAACTTATGGATTATTGATATACTGTTTTAGATGATATTTTTACTACAGATTACAGTATTTTACAGAAAGTTATATTTTGATGTTAATAGAATTTAAATTGTATTTGTTTAACTTTATAAAGTGAAATATATATGGTTTTTGAGGAAATTGATGTTTTGTGACTTTCTACGACTTAAAAATATGATTCTCAGTTATTTAATGGATTTAATACTTTATTTCAATTCTAAAATTCATGAGTATACTGAATGAATTTGGTTTTGTTTATTAAACAAGTTTTCATTGATATAAACATTTTGAGATTTGAAATTAAGAGTTTTATTGAAAGTTTTGGTGTTGATAGTCGATTTGTGAGTCTCTAGGAGTTGAGTGGAATTCCTGTGAACTGGCAAATGAGATTTTGTGGATTTTGACAAGTTGGGTGTTGGGGTTGTTGTTTTGGAATTAAGTCTGGCATGATAGACTAACTCTAGAGAAGGGGAATTTGTGTTTTAATAATAATCAACTTAAGGACAAGCACTTATGGAGATGTGATAAAACATGGGAAACATAAGTATATGCTCTAGGAGTCTAGTCCAACGGATGTGTTTCAGGACTGTGTGTTGTTCTGTCTCGAGAGGACATTTGGTATGTTCGCGTGTCAAAGGTCGGCACGCCTATTCACGGAGCATACAGGTGCATTCGCGTGTCGAGGGTTGGCGGGCCTATTCATGGGATGTACTAGTGTATGTGCATGTCAAGGGTTTCGCAAACCTATTCGTGGAGTACACGTCAGGGAGGTAATTCTTCCTGGAGGTCAGAGCTATTCTTACATGATGTTTGTGCGTCGAGGGTTGTTAGGCCTATTTGCGAAGTATTCCGGATCTTGTTTCTATCATCGTAGTAGGATTAGTTGCATAAAGAGAGACTTAACCCTATAAAGTGGAGAATGATAAGGGCTTGCACCGGACCTATGTAGTATGGAATGCATAGCATCAGACAAGTATGCATTAGAGAGTCATCATATTGCATTTGTGTTTTCTTGACTTGGTTTTATGCATGTATGTTTTCTGTTTTCCTACACTTGACACTTAGTCTAGTTTCACTTGATGTTTTCATATTTTATTTATTGTTATTTCATATTCCATTTGTTACCATTTTTGGTATGTGTTTATAACTTTATTCTTTATGTTTAATTTATGTTGTATTTCTTTTGATGTCACTCACACCGTTATGGCTGACCCCGTAGTTTTGGGGATTAGGGTTATCTCTAGCCTCATTTTTTACAGGTAGGTACCTATAGCATGGAATTTGAATGCATGTGGTAGAATGATAATGTGTCTTATGTAAATTGTAAAAGAATATGTTGTAAAAGAATATGTTGTAAAAGAAAGAATTGTAATTCAAGGTATTTAATTTTCCACTTTGTTTTGTAAAGAATTGATATAATAAAAGTTAAAAAATTTATCTATGTTTGGACTATGTTTGCTATTACATTGAGCTAGATGTTGGAAATTGTTCCATGTATTTCTGAGATATTATATTGGAAATTCGGGGCGCCATACACGCCCTCGCCGTTCGGCTTGGACTTCGACCACCTAAGAGAGATTTTTCAATCCCTCAAGTCCTCGCCACTCGACGTGGACTTCGACCACCTATGAGGGATTCTTCAATCCCTCAAGTCCTAGCCCCTCGACTTGGACCTAGGCTACTAACGTCCTCGCCCCTTGGCATGGACTTCGACCACCTATGAGAGATTCCTCAATCCCTCAAGTCCTCGCCCCTCTGCATGGACTTCGACCACCTATGAGGGATTCTTCATTCCCTCAAGTCCTAGCCCCTCGGCTTGGAACTCGGATACAAACATTCTCGCCTCTCGGCATGGACTTCGACCACCTATGAGGGATTCTTTAATCCCTCAAGTCCTTGCCCCTCATCATGGACTTCGACTACCTATAAGAGATTCTTCAATCCTTCAAGACCCAGCCCATCGGCTCGGACCTCGGCTACTAACGTCCTCGCCACTCGGCATGGACTTCGACCACCTATGAGGGATTCTTCAATCCCTCAAGTCCTAGCCCCTCGGGTTGGACCTCGGCTACTAACGTCCTCGCCCCTCGGCGTGGACTTTGACCACCTATGAGGAATTCTTCAATCCCTCAAGTCCTAGCCCCTCGGCTCGGACCTTGGCTACTAACATCCTCGTCCCTCGGCATGGACTTTGACCACCAATGAGAAATTCTTCAATCCCTCAAGTCCTAGCCCCTCGGCTCGAACTATAGCGCCCCGAATTTTCAATATGATATCTCAGAAATACGTGGCACAATTTCCAGCATCAACTTCAATTGTAATAGTAAACATAGCCAAAAACATAGATAATTTTTATTTCAAACTTTTATTACAGTAATTGTTTACAAAATACAGCGGAATAAAACACCTTGAATTACAAACTTTCTTTACAATACTTTCTTTTACAATTTACATAAGCTCTATTATCATTCTAGCACAAGTATCCAAATCCCAAGCTATAAGCACCTACCTGAAACATGAGGCTAGAGATAACCTAACCCCCAAAACTACAGGGGTCAGCCATAACGGTGTGAGTGACATAAGAGAAAACAACATAAATAAAATATAGAGCATAGAGTCATCAACAACATGTATTAACAGCAAGAATAAATAAAATGAGAAATAACAATAATTAAAGCATGAAAATATTAAGGAATATAAGATAGTAAAGAGTAATACATGAAAACATCAAGTAAATCTAGACTAAGTGTCAAGTGTAGGAAAAACGAAAAAACACAAGCATAAAACCAAGCCAAGAAAACACAATCGCTATATGCCGACTCTCTAATGCATATTTGTCGGATTCTATGCATTCCATAGTACATAAGTCCGGTGCAAGCCCTTAACGATCTCCACTTTATAGGGTTAAATCCCTCGTTATGCAACAAATCCTACTACGGTGATAGAAACAAGATCTAGAATACTCCGTGAATAGGCACTACAGCCCTCGAGCGCAAGCATCATGTAAGAATAGCTCAACAACCGGAGAATCACCTTCCTGTCGTGTACCCCACAAATAGGCATGCGGGGCCCTCGATGTGCAGATACACCAGGTACATTCCGTGAATAGGCCCACCGACCCTCGACACGCGAATGAACCCTGCATGCTCCGTGAATAAGCCTGCAAACCCTCGACATGCGAACATACAAATGTCCTCTCGAGACAGAACAACAAACAGTCCTGTAACGCATCCGTTGGACTAACAAGACCAAGAGCATATACTTACGTTTCCTAAGTTCCATCACATCTCTACTAGTGCATGTCCTTAAGTTCGTTATTATTAAAATACAAAAATCCTCATCTCTAGAGTTAGTGTATCCTGTCGGACTTAAATACTCAACAACAACCCCAAGACCCACCTGGTCTAAATCAACAAATCTCATCTGCTAGTTCACAGGAGTCCCACTCAACTTCTAGAGATATCATCAAGACCAAAACTCACAAATCCATCATCAAAACGATCATATGAAGAAATTTCTTAAATCAACAAAAAATCCAAATCTTATATAAAACTCCAGAATTCAAATAAACATTAAATCCATTGAATAACTAAAAACCATATTTTTAACTTGTAGAACAGCACAAAACATCAATTCCTTTGAAAATACGTATAACTCAAATAAGGTCCAAAAGAATACATTTAAAGTTCTAACATAAATCTCTATAAAACATTTAAATCTGTAGTAAAACATCTTTTGAAATAATATAATATTGAAGGAACAATCATTCGAAGAAACGTCAGAAAACTCAAGAAAATATCAGTCAGAACGGTAACAGTCGACTGTAAACAGCAGTCGGTTGACTGTCCAGAGTGAGAACCCAACACTTCAAGAAATAAAATTCTATAGTAGCAGTCGACTGTAAAAAGTAATTGGTCGACTGTCTAGTGCAAAAATCCAAAACTTCGAGAAAACATCAAAACAGAGCAGAGCCATTCGACTGGAAAAATGGGTCAGTCGACTGTTCCACGCGAAATTTCAAGAAAACGAGAAAACACAGCAGCCATGTAGCGACGGTCGACTGTAAAATTCAACCGGTCGACTGTCGACCTGCAGACTGCAGTTTTTAGTTGGACACATTTCAACTGATACGGGGTTTTACTTTACGAAAACAAATTTTGTAAAAGGCATATTTCTGATATGATCAAATACAACTTTAGGATATACAAAGATCCATAAAAACCAATCAAAATAACTTGAATTAATCAAAATAGCAAATTTGTTGATTCTCTTAAAAAAGATAACAAATTTGTGCATATATCAAAAGTAGAGTTTTTAAGAATCAGTCATATGTCAAAATAACTTCGTTTTATATTCACAACCATATCAATACCCAAAATAAGTTGGGATGTAGTCAAATTCTTCGAAAACACATAAAGACACAATTTCTTCAAAAACAATGAAATACAATATTCATGTAAATTGTTGGTGCATGTTTGTGCACCAAAGAAACTTCACAAATCCATCAATTAGAAATCACAATATATCCAGATTTAATCTTAGTATTTGAAAAATCCAAATTCAAATAAAACCTTTCACAAATCACAAAATCCCCAATTTAGTCATATTGCATCGAACCCAATTCGATTTATCAAATTTTAATTCTCAAGACACGATCTCTTAATTCATTATTCCTCCTCAAATTTCCTCAAACTCAATCACCATGATTAACTCATGAACATAAACAAATTTAACATTTCCATAATCAAGTTGCGTTCATCCAAACTCAATAATAATATAAATCTCATCTTTAAATCAAATTATGCATAACATCCACCATACTCAAACAAATCAGCATAAATCCAAAGGAAATAGACTACTCATGATTTAGATTAGGCTAAACAACAATCTCAAATCTTCTACATGAAATTCTACCCACAGGTAACTAAGGTTCATAAAAGATCCCATTTTAATTCACCAATTCATCCAATCCATCATATAAATTCATACCCAAACCCTAGCATGCTTTCTAGTAGATGAAACACCACATACAACATTCAAAGAACAAAACAAAAAAAATATATCACTCACCTTGTTGAAGATTTCAAACGAAGACAAATAGAAAATAAGAAATGTCTCTCCTTCGTAAGAAATCCAAGATCTTCTCTTTAAATCTCCAAGAAATAATAATAATAAAATCCTTTGTGTTGTGCAGCAAAATACAGCTGCACTCCACCTTTTAAATAGGCCGGAATATAGGTTTTTAGGGTTTTGAACACATTTGCAAAAATACTCCTTTTAAATATAACTTTATATATATAGATCCATATACTTAGAAACTTGATAAAACCAATTTATTTGGGATTTAAAAATAAAAACAACCATCATAAAGTCAGCTGGCACTGTTTAAAAGCCCAGAAAATAATTTTGCATTTTCACCCCCTTCAAATAGCAATTTTGCAAAAAGATCATCTTTTATCGAAACTTGTAAAAATAAATCAAATTCATTAAAACAAAAAGTAAAATATTTACCTCTGAGTTGACTAGGCATCATACCCAGTCCGAAAATCCGAAAATATGGAGTTTTTACTCTAATTGGTAATTTTGCACAAAAGTCCCTCTTTTTGTAATATTTGCAAATATGTCCAATAAATATCAGAAAAATTCAGAAAATTCACAAATACTATCTAATAATAAATAATGATTTTCCACAAAATAATTTTTGACTTTGAACCTCCCAAGAAAACATTTGTGCGTGTTTTACACATGTAAAAAGATAAATCTTCAGAAAAATATTTATTAAATCACCAAAAAATTATTTTAATTCATTTATAAATCTCAAAAATAATATTTAAAAATATGAGGTACTACACGGACCTTGGCTACTAACGTCCTCACCCCTCGGTTGGGACTTCGACTCACTACTTACCCAAGTTTCAGTTTGATTTGCGGTCCTCGCCCATAGCGAGGACCTCCGAGCTCTGTACTCCGAGCTGACCCCCTTCCACCCATTGGCAGCCTGGGGTAGAGTAAACTTTATCACCGCTACCCTTAACTGTCAGAGGATGGTAGGAGAGCCACCGTTCATAAGGACCCTCGGTCAAGATTTTACTTTTTGACACTCACCTTCGACAAGTGCCTCGAGCCCCGCACTTCGAGTCGACCCCTCTTTCACCCGTTGGCAGGTAGGGGTATAACATGCTTCATCGCCGTTATTCCTAATTGTCAGAGGGTGATAGGAGAGCCATCAATGAAGAGAGCTCGCAGTGAAGTGAAGAATGAAATGATGGGGGGTGATGATTATATAGCCCAAAGGAGAGCATTTATGGCATTGGAAGTCGAAACGTCTATTATACGCATTTATGACATTGGAAGACAAAACGTCCTCCATTACTAGTCATTCGCCCCTCGATTCGCAGTCCCCCCTATGCTCGGATGACGAAGAATCATCCTCAGAGTTCGGATGAATACACGCGCCAAAAGAACCCACAAAAGACCAATACAATCATGTTCTCTTATTATTATTTCAACCAAAGAAAGTATATCATTACAAGGAGAGACTTTATTACATCGTTCACAATTGGCTTAGGGCTCCTGTATCGGAGCCACAGGGTTAATACAGACCAGTTCAAGACTGGTCGAACGAGTTTGGTCTTCCGCAGGATTGCCTGGGGCCGCTAAGGTAGACACACCCGCGACCGAGCTCTGTTCGTCAGAAGGCCTCGCTGGCCTGATTCTTGGGGTCGGCAACGGGGCTCCAACAGAAGGGCAAGCGCTCCCAAAAGAAACAGATTGGGATCCTGACATCTCGATCATTATCTTGTACCATTGTACCTCTAACTCTTTCTCCACAATAACATCACGAAAGAAAGACTCAGACAACGGCCGCCGAACGGAAATGCTGGTCATCGAAAACACAACCTCCGCACTTCCCAAGTCACGGTCGACTATCAACTTCTTAAAATGCGCCAGCTCCTAGCTAAGTCCCTTTGACTTATCCATGAAGTATTAGACAGCCGCCTCTTGATCGCAAGCCTCTTTACGACACCGAGTAAGAGCGGACTCTAAGGCCAAGAGCTTATCTCTAAGCATGCCGTCTCAACACGACTAGGGTCTACCCCCGAGGTCGCATCTATCTGACAGAGGCAAACAGAGAAACATCATTCCGAGCCCTATATACTTGGCTAAAATTTAGAAAATCTCACAAGACAGATCAGACCTAAAATTCCAAGTTAAAAGGTTTGGCCAAAAACTTTTTCTGTATTTACAAAGATGCGGTGGCCAATCCGCGTTCAGCAACTACAAAATTTGAAGAGAAAAGAGGAGGAACAAAAAATAACAAATGCTACTGCTTGGGACATTGACCAACCTCTTCTTCGACATCTGTCTCTGCGTTGGGGTCGGCCACCGCAACGTCCTCGTCACCACCACCCCCGGGAGTCGGCGGATGGTCGGGCAGCTCCATATCATAATGAAACTGACTAAGATCCAACTCAGGGTGGTAGTACTTAATGTGTCGGATCGCCAGGGCATAGACCTCACTCTGGGCCGCGATGACTTTATCAATGCCGGTCTGCTTAACCTTTCTTACTTGCTTCTCGGCCTCCTTCCTTAGCTCGCCCTCCCTCTTCATGCTGGCATCGGCTTGGTTAGCCAGCTCCGCCTGAAGGGCCTGGTTGCGGGCCTCGAGCGCCATCTGCGCTATCTTGAGGTCCTTCATCTCATGCTCGTAGTGCTGAGCGTTCCTCACCTCCCTCCTCAGTACCTGATGGTGCAACTTCATCAGCTGAGCACCCTCCATACAAGCTTATATCCAAGGGAATCGGACTTAGAAATATATATATATATATATATATATATATATATATATATATATATATATATATATATAGTAAACAAACTACAAAAGAGTCGAAACAGAATGAAGGTTACCTGCACGCTCACTAGAGCCCACTTCATGTAGCTGGAGGACCTTCTGGTCCCGAGGTGGGGCGAGCTTCTCAACCACCTCGATGGCCATGGGAACCTTTGACAAGGTGTCCCCAACCCGAACGGCCAAGTCCGGGGCCCATGGTTGAAGCCCCGCATCGCCTATGATCGCCTCGACCTCTGGTGCGATGAGGGGGGAGGCCACTCTTCACCACCTCAGTAACCCTCGGGCTACTAGAGCTTGAGCCAGACTTGGAGGCCTTCTACTTCTTCGGCTTTGGGTCGGAAGGTTCTTCCGAAACCACCTCGGAGGGGACCTTCCTCAGTTTCCCCTGCTCGGCCTTCCTCTTCTTCAACAGCGCCCTCCTTGCAGCGATCTCTAAGTCTTCCATATCTGCAAAGGAAAGAGCAGCGTATAAGACAGGGAAAAATACTTGAATGAAAATTAGACAAAAGATATACTAGAAGAAGTGGGGCTCAGTTCGATCCGAGCCAGATGCCTCTCCGTCACATTCGGCCAACTGATGCTGTTGCTTGAACATATCCGCTCAACGTCTGCCCACTCCTCGGCCGTCAAATCGGCCTTGCGAGGGCCTTTAAGGTTGGGCTTATAAAAACTTCACGTCGTGGGTATCACCCAGGGTGTCAGACTCCGAACGATGAAATATTTCTCCTTCCACCCCTTTATGGAGTCCGGATGCCCATGCATGACCCTCCTCCCTCGGCGAGGCGAGATGTAGTAGATCCCTTCATACTCGCCAGATGAGCTAATACCCAAGACCGCTCGAAAGTACTTCAATCTCAGGGGCACACCCCTCTCTTCACAAAGAATCATGAAGCACACGAGCTATGTCCAAGAGTTGGGCACGTACTTCATCGGACTCAACGATGCCTAGTTCAGAACCCTCTGGATGAATGGGTGGAGTGGCAGTCACAAGCCCAAGCTGCACACGTCCACCAGAAACATACATAAGCAGGGAGCCAAGTTATCTGTAGGGCTGAACCCGGGGCTGGGGATCAACAGCTCGAACTCATGACCAACAAAGTAGTTGACTCGGATAACCAGAAGGTCATCCACGGTCAGTACAGTTGGTGTTTAGTCCATGGAGATTTTCTATCGATCAGGCGAAGACGGTTGCACCCCGTACCAGGCCAACTCCTCGACATCGTCCGGGTACATTCTAATGGAGCTCGACTGTACGGTGAAGGGGACATCAAGTCTGACTTCAGGAGCCGTCTCGTCCAGGCTGTCTGGTAGGATCCACTTCATTTTCCTCCGTCGGACACGACGACTCTTCGGGGGGGAGGGCATCACCAAAGGAGCCAGAGGGTCGTCCTTGACTTCCTCGTCCCCCTTGGTAACTTCAACTCCCTCGTTATCCCCCACTCCCTCAATCAGCTCATTCTCCTCCACACCATTGAAAACCTCCTCATTGTCACCCTCCTCCCTGTGCATGCTCCCTTCTGAGTCGCTCGACTCCACTATGAAGGGCTTTCAACTGCGGAGCGGCGTGACTTCATAAACCCTCTCCACTGTTTTCCAAGACATTGAGTCGGTGAGATGCGAGTCACCATCCCGACCCGATGTAGTGACGGACGAACCAGACTGATCCCTCGACATAATGAAAAAACTAACCTTTTTGAAATCCGGGAAGTTGCTGAAAAAGATCGCCACCGGTGACTGAACTGTGCTAGAGAACAAGCTTGGGAACTTAGAGAAAGAGAGAAAAGGTGAAAAATGAGGATATGGGGGGGGGGGGGGGGGGATATATAGTGAACCAAACGATTCCTCAAAATCCTCAAAACATGGCGTCATCATTACATGTGTCACTGCAGGAGTGGCCCACATACGACCCAATTTCTCCCGAAGACCAATTTCTCTTTAAGTCCAAAACGTTCAAGCCTCGGCATGCACTTCGGACATGCCAAACACAGAAACAAGGTTTTGGTCAGTTACGAAGGCCACCTGGCACGATGCTCGGCATGAATCTCGAGCAGGCACCCACCTTTCCACAAAAGCACCTCAAAGCAAGGCTATCTGACTTGACGCTCGGCATGAATCTCGAGCAGGCACCCCGCCTTCCACAAAAGTGCCTCTAAGCAAGTCCATTTGGCTCGATGCTCAGCATGAATCTCAAGCAGGCATTCGGCATTTCCACAAAAGTTCCTCCAAGCAAGGCCATCTGGCTTGACGCTCGGCATGAATCTCGAGCAGGCACCCCGCCTTTCCACAAAGTGCTTCTAAGCAAGGCCATCTGGCTCGATGCTCGGTATGAATCTCGAGCAGACATCCAGTATTTTCACAAAAGCGCCTCCAAGCAAGGTCACCTGTCTCGACACTCGGCATGAATCTCGAGCAGGCACCCCGCCTTTGCACAAAATAGCCTCTAAGCAAGGCCATCTGGCTCGATGCTCGGCATGAATCTCGAGTAGGCATCCAACATTTCCACGAAAGAGCCTCAAAAGCAAGGCCACCTAGCTCGACACTCCGTATGAATCTCGAGCAGGCACCCAATATTTCCACAAAAGCACCTCAAAAGTAAGGCCACCTGGCTCGATGCTCGGCATGAATTTCAAGCAGAAACCTAATATTTCCATAAAAGCACCTCCAAGTAAGGCCATCTGGCTTGACGCTCGGCATAAATCTCGAGCAGGCATCCATCATTTTCACGAAATTGCCTCTAAGTAAGGCCACCGGGCTCGACGCTCGGCATGAATCTCGAGCAGACATCTAGTAATAAAAATGCCTCTAAGTAAGGCCATATGGCTCGACGCTCGGCATGAATCCCTAGCAGGCACCCAGCAATTTCATAAAAGCACCTCCAAGCAAGGCCACCTGGCTCGACGCTCGGCCTGAATCTCGAGTAGGAACCATGCATTCTCCAAGCTCGGAGCTTGGTATGAACCTCGAGCATTGCCTCAGCGTTCTCTCAGAAAAATGCCTCCATCGAGGAGCTCGGCACCGACCCCAAGCTCGGAGCTCGGCATGAACCTCGAGCATCACCACAGTCTTCTCTCATAAAAAGCCTCCATCGAGGCGCTCGGTGCCGACCCCAAACTCGGAGCTGGGCATGAACCTCGAGTATCGCCACGCCCTTCTCTCATAAAAAGCCTCCATCGAAGCGCTCGGTGCTGACCCCAAGCTCGGAGCTCAGCATCAACCTCGAGTATTGCCTCAGCTTTCTCTCAGAAAAATGCCTCCATCGAGGCGCTCGACACCGATGCCAAGCTCGGAGCTCGGCATGAACCTCGAGCATCGCCACAGCCTTCTCTCATAAAAAACCTCCATCGAGGCGCTCGATGCCGACCCCAAGATCGGAGCTTGGCATGAACCTCGAGCATTACCTCAGCATTCTCTCAGAAAAATGCCTCCAGCGAGGTGCTCGGAACCATCCCGAGCTCGAAGCTCAGCATGAACCTCGAGCATCGCCACAGCCTTCTCTCATAAAAAAACATCCATCGAGGCGCTCGGTGCCAACCCCAATCTCGGAGCTCGGCATTTACCTCAAGCATTGACTCAGCTTTCTCTCAGAAAAATGTCTCCATCGAGGCGCTCGGCACCGACCCCAAGCTCGAAGCTCGACATAAACCTCGAGCATCGCAACAGCCCTCTCTCATAAAATGCCTCCGTCTAGGCGCTCGACACCGACCCCAAGCTCGGAGCTCGGCATAAACCTCGAGCATGGCTACAGCTTCCTCTCAGAAGGCATCAAGCTCGGCGCTCGGGCTCAACCCTCCTGGCTCGATGCTCGGCACCGACCCCTCAAGCTCGGCGCTCGGCACGGACTTCGATCAGGCCTTATACCATGCTCGGCTGCACACCGACCCCAAACACTTCTCAGGAGCTCACCATCTTCTCTTCGCAAAACACTCCCCTCCGCTCTTCTCACAAGGACAAACTACTCCTCCATGACTGGTGCACACAGCCCTCCAGGAGTGGGGGGCTTATGATGTGGGTATAGATGATGTGGCCCAATCAGAGCCATCGAATCTTCTTAGATTTCGCTTATCCCAGATCATCAGGTCAATAGGTCCAACGAGCCTTCACCCACTTCATGCCCACCGACAAACGGATCTAACCCGGCCCATAAGAGTCAGAAATCTGTTTACCTCTACCCATAAATACCAGGCTCCCTCCTCACTTTCAAAGGTAATAAAAATTTCTCCACCTGAACCCTAGCTGCTCAGTCTCTTTTCCAGTGAATGACTAGATCGTCGGAGGACCTATGCCGGGATTTCTCTCGATGTTTCTAGGCCTTTTGCAGGAACTCCGGCCGTTCGAGCTCCAGCAGCTCTTCCTAGCTGAACTCCAGGAACAGACCCGAGTCGAGGTCGAGATCCGTCCCTTCCACTTCACAAATTACAAGAACTCACATATGTTGCTCCCGCACCGAAAACAAGCAGCATCAGGTTGGCATCGTTTGTGGGAACCGACTGACTAGATCGTCAGAGAGCCTGTCGCCGGGATTTCTCCCAGTGTTTTTATGCCTTTTGCAAGTACTCCGACCATCGAGCTCCAGCAGCTCTTCCTAGCCAACCTCAAGGAACAGACCCGAGCCGAGGTCGAGATCCGTCCCTTCCACTTCACAATTTCAAGAACTCACACATGTTGCACTTACACCGAAAACAAGCAGCATCAATAAGAAACCATTGTGGATGCTCTAACAAAAAACAGTTTGATGCAAGTGCAGCTCGATTGCCATACTTCTTGCTCTTTAGTTAAGAGATTATCACCATATTTTAGTGGCACTTGCTCCGATTTTATAATTATGAAAAGTTTAAAAGCGTAATAGATAAAAATTATAATTTTAAATACTCATGGAGCTAGGTTTAATTTGGAAGGTTAATACTGGTTAAAGCTTTCAATTTGTGATTTGAGATTTACAAGTTGAAATACCCTATTTTAAAGACAATTAATCCCATGTGCCGGAATTATTCACTTTTAGCAAGTCCCTCACCTGCTACATTCTTAAGTAACTCGAGAACACTCCCAATTGCAACCAACCCAACACAACATTAATTGTCGGAAGGACCGATATCTAACTACAAACTGAACCACACCCATCTTTCCCTTTATTGCAAAAAATTATTGGACCGCATTCATTATCATTCTTACATTCAAAAAAAACATTACATTTTGCTCATGATTCTACCAATCTTTCCTTGCATGCAGTTAGTAAACCGCAGAAGCCACAACAGTCATACAACAACCAAGAAACATTGTCAAATTTAACCATATCTCATCATTTGGTGTAGTTCTTGAGTACTGCCTGGGGCTCACAAGCCTTCGCCGCCGGTGTCGGTTCAGACACGGGCGATGGTGGCACTGGATTGCCGAGAAGCACTTTGGGGAGATCAGGAATACCCTTGAGCTCGAAAGTGTAGAAGAGCTTGAAAGGGAACACGATTTGCTGCAGCTTGACTTGGCCGTACACCCCTTCGAAGATCCCAGAACCGCCGGTGACAGAAAGATAGGAGTCTTCATAGGTAAGGTATGCGCCTTGGACGGAAATGTGACCATAGTCACCGAAGTAGAAGCTGTATATTGCTTCGTATCTGTCTCCATTGTTTCGATCAGGCACGTGCTGGATTAGGACGCAGATCCCTGCCGTAATTCCTAGCCGTTTCTCTAAGTTCCCATGGTAGAGCTACATTGTTGAAAGAGGGAAATCTATTAGTTGACTTGATTTATCTACATTCTAGTTGAAACTAACTTTTTAAACCATATATGTATTAGTACTTATTTAATCTTTGTAAAGTGTTTACAAGTATGTAAAGATTGTCATCAACAGAGTAAAAGGAATCTTTTAATTTTCAAGAGGCAAGGAGAAGTATAGGAATCTTTGAAGTATTCCTGGTCCCTGTAGAAAGGAAAACGAATTTCACATTCTTTCTTTCGGGAAGAGATGATTAGGAAAATCCTATTGATTGTTGCATTCTCTAAATCTCCGGAAAAGCATTATAAAAAAAAAGCCTCGATCAATACGATTGCTCCGTTACAGCAGAATGAAAGGGGTGACCTAATAGTTCTTGATTTATGAAGGTGTGTTGTTAGGTGCTTCATTTTTCCATTAAAGCTGAACCTAAACCTGTACTCAAGAGATAGTTGTCCATATAATGATAAAGGGATGTATGAATTCTCGAGATAAGAGGAGCCATGATTGTCCGCCGGACCACCCAAATCCCACAGTGAATAGAAAGTTAAATCTATATGAGTATTCAGAAGTAACTTCGATCCAATCCTACTTTTTTTTTGTCTTACTATTTACAATTCTTTTCCTACATATTTTAGTTTTATATTTTATGTTATATGATTGAGAAAATTCATTTAAAAAGCTCAAAAAACCAGAAAAAATATGTTAAAGCAAAAGTATCATTATCAACAACAATAATAAAATATCGGTGAAATTTATTAGTATCTCAGTGCACGTATTTAGTGCAAGCACCAAAGCGGTTCTAAAACACTAACTAATTTCCAACTTTATAGTTACGAAAACACTAACTAATTTTCAACTTTATACTTATGAATAGTAGTTGAAATGGACGATTGGTTTAAATTATGAGCCTTAGATTTATAAGTGGATGGTCTTCTGCACAGCTCCAGGTCTCTAGTTATAACAATGTCCGAAATAAGAACAAGATACACGTGCAATGCACGTATTAATTTTAAAAAAATAAAGTAACAAAACTATGATTTGCACGTGCAAAGAACATCTTAATAAATATAATTTTGGAAAAGTAAATTTTTTTTTAAAATAATACAATATAGCACGTGCGAGGCACGTGTTAGTAATATGTACATAAAGTTTATAATGGGAGAGTTGGACGTGACGCGCGAAGCATGTGTTAATAAAAAAAATTAAAGTAAAAACTCTAATGTAAATGTGCAGTGTACGTGTTAATTTTAAAATTTTAAGTAAAAAATATATATGCTTCCCGTGCGATGCACGTGTCAATTAAAACATTATAAGTAAAAAAATTGAGTTTGATTTGCACATAAAACGCACGTATTAATTAAAAATTTTATGTAAGAAATAGGAGATTGGGAGAATTGGAGTTGCACATGCAACGCACAAGTTTGTTTATTGACAAATTACAACTCCAACTCTCCCATTATTATTATAGTAATTTACACGTGCGATGCACTGTTTAATAATTTCAAAAACTAAAAATAAAAGCTCTGACGTAGTGAGAATTTGAACTGGAAACCTCCTTTATATTAGTTATGTACGTGCGTTGCACATGTTGGTAGAATGACAAAATGACAAATGACACTAAGGCCATCTCCCATTATAATATTATTAGAGATGATTATTATTATTATTATTATTATTATTATTATTATTATTATTATTATTATTATAGTGAATTACATGTGTGGTGCACGTCTTTATATATATATATATATATATATATATATATATATATATATATATATATATATATATATATATATATATATAATTCAGACGTTGTCTCTGCCATTAAATCTAAGATCCTCTTTATATTAGTTATATATATGCATTGCACGTGTTTGTTTGCTTACAATGTCCGTGTTTGTTTGGTTACAAATTGAGTTTGTTTGGTGACAAACTCTCCCATTAAAATAGTACTAGTATAATGTACGTGCGATGCACGTATAAAAAAATAAAGTCATCAAATTAAATGAATATATATTGAATAAGAAAAAAAATAGTTTATATTTGAATGTTCTGATTTGGGCTACACGTGCAGTGCACATTTATATTTGTTGAATATAGTTTGGACGTGTATTTTACGTGTTTATATAGTTACAAAGTTAGGGTTTGTTTGTTACAAACCCCAACTCTCCCATTAAAATAGTAGAGACTAGTAATTTACATGTGTGATGCACGTCTTAATAAATATATATTTTTTAAAAGTAAAAATTTCAACGTAGTCTGGTCTTGAACCTGAGACCTCCTTTATATGCGGTGTACACGGGCGATGCACGGATTTGTTTGTCTACAAATGCTTGTATTTGTTGAATTTAATTTACACGTATATTACATGTGTTTGCTTAGTTACAAAGTTAGGGTTTGTTTGGTTACAAACCCCAACTCTCCAATTAAAATAGTATATATATATGAGAGAGATAGAGATTCGAAATAAAAACAAGATATATTTGCAAATTTTCACGTTTTAAATGTATTTTTTAAAGAGCAAAAGCCAAAGTATCCCCAATGTTTAGCTTGAATACAAAATGTCCATATAACGTTTGTAAAAAATACATTATACTCATTCCTCAGCTAACTTAACTAATTCCGTTAAATATGAATTATTAAATTATTGTTTTACCCTTACCCTTTCGTAACTAATCCATTTTTCTTTCTTTCCTTTCATAAATAATTTCATACGTTTTCCCTTTTAATTCATGCATTGAAGATAAACTTGTATCAATATTATATTTGGAAAGTTATTTATAATTAAACATACTAGTATTATACACGTGCTGTGCACACGGAAAAATTTTTGGGGGAGGGGGGAAATGAAGATGGCTAAATAAAATTCTACCAGCACGTGCGTTGCACGGTTTGAGATATGGACAAATTACACTAAGGCATTCTCCCATTATAGTAGTAGAGATTGTATTAGTGGGCAAGTACACTAGAGACTGATAACAATGCTAGTTAGGAAAAATGATATATATCATGGTAATTAAAAAGCAACGACTGAAGGTAGATGGAAACAGACTTGGATTGCGACAATTAAAAAGGACACATTAGATTTTAATTCAAAAGGAAATGATCCTTAGAGTTGAACGGGAAATGATTCTTATGGACATCCTGAAATTCAAATGACGAAGAAAAAAGCTTGGAAGATTCGTGCAGATGCTTGTGCTTATACAGGCATATCAAAAATCATTAGAATGGGGAAATGCATGTACTATACATATATAATAAATATATAACAGAAAAACATAATACTCACCAGTCACCAGAATGGTAGGGATAATCATACACATAGGGTTCAGTCGATGCCCCACAAACCGACAATACATGCCATTACGACCTACTATTTTCTTTTTCTTTTGGGCAAAAATTGATGTACCACCCAACATTTTCAAGTAGATAGTAAAATAAGTATAATAAACACTCAGATTCTAACTTTTATTGTGCCTAAAATACCATCTGTTTCTTGGCTTACCTAAAACCCACTACAAACCCACTTTAATGTTTGAGAATCGAAGAAAGAGGAGAAAGGGAAAAAAAATTGAGATTTGAAAGGCTAAGAATAAAAATGTAATTTAATAATTCAAAGCTAAGTTAAATTAATGAATGAATGCGCGTAATGTATTTTTTCAAAAATATTGTATAAGCATTTTGTACAAACCTCACCTTGTTAAAAAAATAAAAACCTCACCTTGTTACTAAAGGGGACAAGATCACCAATTGAGTTGACCGGCTTCTGACTCAACGGAAGATACGCTGGACTCTCCCGATCCAACTCGTTGATCTCATACACGTGCAACTTCTGCACTTTATCTAATTAACGAAACAATTAATTCACCAAACAATTAAGATAATTGGGAAAAGTAACCAAAAAAAAGTGAGACAAATTTACTTGGAGGCCTTGAGGAATCAGCTGGGGCGTTGTTGGAGAATAGCGCAGTCACAGAAGCAGGACCTTTCCGCAAATTAACCCCCGATCCGGGCTTTTTTGAACAAACCAGAGATAGGTTTTGTGAAAAGGGGGGAGGGGATTTTTGCAAAATAGCAAGTTTTGGGGCGAGAGAAGAAGCAGCAGCTCTGAGAGTTGAAGTCGCCATTACGAGCAAGAAAAGGAGGTGAAAGAAATGAGAGGTTGTAGAGTGAATAAAGGTATAGGCTACTTTATATAGACCAAAAAGGCATTTGGGGAAAAGAGAATGACAAGAATGCCCTTCGTTGCACGTGGGAAAAGAAAGGAGGTTGTTGTGAGAGGCATGTGTGGAAATTGAGGAGGGGAGTAGGGCCCGGTATTCAGCTGGTTTGGTCGGTAGCACTGATATAAATATCCGATATCCGGACCCGACCCAATCTATACCGGTTCAAATTTAGGTTCGCTCAAAACATATCCGACCCGGATGTAGATTCGAACCCATTAAAAAAATCTAAAAATTAAACATAAAAAATAGATATCGGAATCGGATCCACTCTTCACGGGTCCAAGTCTGATTCCAATTTTTGGACCCGTAGGGAACCAGAACCGAGTCCGAATCCGGATAGTGATGGACCCGACTCGACCCGACCCGACCCGATACCATTGCTATTGGTTGGCCCCTTTGTTTAGGTCATGATTGGACTCTTCAAGGGCTTTAATGAATTTGAAACAAGGGTGACTTTGCCAAAATATTGGTTAAAAATTTAGGTCTTTTTGGACAAAAGCATAGGGAAATGGGCCCTACAACCAAAATGTGGGGGTTAGAGCTGGTTTCGGGTTCTATCGGGTTGGGTCCTCCACTACCCGAACTCGGATTTGGTACCTCACGAGTTCAAAAATTGGATTCAGACACAGATTTGTGAGAATCGAGTCCGGATCCGGGTCATAGTTAAAAAAATCTACCCATCGGATCCGTTAGCGGAGAACAAATATTTGTACTTAATTATTTTTTCACTCGATACCCTACGATTCCAACATTTTTTGCACTTAAGTACATGAATAAATATTATATTTACACATCTATCTTCAACAATTACTATTTACATGTATATCCCTATAATCCTGTAATTCAAATTCCATATTTTTGGAGGTATTTCTTAACGGGTCCAAGTCCGGGTCTGGGTCGGGTCTATTTTGAGCGGACCTGGATCTGGACACGGACCTGGACCCGGATCCGGACTCGAAAGTGTATCGGGTCTTATTTTAGGACCCAGATCCGGATCCGTATAGATCGGGTCGGTTTTGGTTCAATGTCGGATCCGTGTCGGGTCCGAGTATCGGATTTTTGTACCAGCCCTAGTGGGGGTTTGTCAATATAGTGTGAATCGCACGGGAAAAAATACATATGGTAAATTTTATTGTTGAGAAAATGGAACAAAGGCTCTCTGATATTTTCTGGAGTTATAATAATTAGAGAGTTGAAATTGTGATTATACAAATATGAAATATTAATGTGAAGTGTCGATAGTTTATTCTGTGTGTGTTTTAATATCAATATGTGTAGTTTATTATGCGCTGAGAAAATTATTGAGAGTTTTATTTGAGCATCATGAAAGCAATTGAGAATCGAAAATTATTATTATGTATTGAACGACAAATGAGTCTCTTTGGTAATTAGCGTACGTGTTGAATAACTGGCGTCCTTGATTATGAAGAAGGGTATTCTCTATATTAGGAAGATTGTCATTCGTCTTCTGTTTATCTCGTATAGTTTTGCTTATTTCCTATAGTCAGAGTTTCTTGGGGATGGAGTGGTAAGAATTGACGTGTACACCACTTGATGAATTTGTAACAGTCATACATAATGTTGGTAGAGCCTGAATGAGAAGAATTGCTAGCTAAGAGTGTTGGATTTATGTCTTGCATACGATGTTGAATACAAAGACGATAAGACGATGGAGGGATCGAGACGATTGGAGATGGAATGGAGGCAAGAAGAAAATAGTCAACGGCAGCAGCAGAGGAAGGTTGCGGTCGACCGCAACTCAGGTGAGGTTGACCAACCCCTGTACGATGTCTTTCCGCGAAGAGGACAATCGACCGTCTTGTTGGACAGTCCATCTTTGCGGCGCTGATGAATTTTGAGCTTGAGTCGTGCTGATTCGCGTGAAGCCCAACTTACTCTTCAAGTTAGATTGTATGGTTCTTATCGTATGGTTGTAACACCCCGTAGTTTTAAAAAATATAGTACACTTAGTATATATATATATATATATATATATATATATATATATATAAGATATATATATAATAAATTACAAAGAAAGCTATTAAGTGGCTCTCATTCAATCTCCCATAAAATCAATGGCCTAAATTGATTCTCACAAAACATATTTTTCCGCCCAAAATTTCAAACTCCAAAATTAAATTTTACCCCCCAAAACTAAAAAACACATTACTTTATTACTCTCTCTCTCTTCTCTCTTCACTTTTTCATATTTCTATCTTTCTCTCTCCGTCTCTCTCTCTCATTCTTTTTTTATTTACTTAGAAATTTAGATTTTAAGATTTCAGGTTTGTAAAATATTCAGAATTTTTATGCTTTTTTTATTGAGCAAACATCGTGAGGGGGGGCGCACCTCGCCATCGCCCAGATCACACTTGAACCCCAGATCCATAGTGTTCGCAACAACAGGCGCAGGAGGATGCTCTGGCGCAACATAGTCGCTCCGCGACAGTTGAGACAAGCACCCCGAAAGTAGAGACAAGTGCGCGCACACCACGGAGGGACCCCATCTTCAGGCCCAAACAACACAATCGTGCAAAACATCATAACCCTCTCATCAAAGCGACTCGCAGATATAGAAGCACACCCGGCTTCTTCACACGCACTACCAACCCTTGCAAAAACCAAATCATAGCCGAGATCGTCGTGATTGGTCCCGAGAGAGTGTGGACATGGTGGCTAGCGCGAAGAACATCCAGGTAAACATCTAGCAAGGCCAACCAACCACAATCTAACCCAAACCCCAACCCCCAAACCCCCAACTCCAAAAGCCCTAACTCAGACCACCCCTAAATCAAACCACCCCAAACACAAATCAAACCACCCCCAAACCCCCAACTCCAAAAGCAACCCAGATCTCAGATTTACCATACACTCGCGAGATACAAACTTGGACTGCCGACCCCTCATCCTCGGCACGACGGCCAGGCGCGAAGGATGGTCGGGTGCGAAGGTTGGCTGGAGTGGACGGTGCGATGGCAAGGGAGGTGCCTCCGACGGCTCGACGGCAGGGGAGGTGGGGGGAGGTGTCGACTGGAGACGGGCGGAGGGGGAGGGGAGAGGCGTCGAAGTGTAGGGAGATCGGGGAGGGGGAAGGCGTCTAGGGGAAGGGGACAACGGCTGGAGATGAAGATAGGAGAAGGGCGCTGATATGGTCAAAACAAGGGGTTCAATCGAGACCGTCCAAATGGGGCACGAATCCTACAGCTCAGGGACGAGACGGTAATTTCACATGCAAACGGGTCCGAAGCGGGTACTGGGTCTCCTTCTCACAGATCCAATAACCCGCAAACGGATCCACCACAGCTGGGCACGGGTTTCAACCCGCTGCCAACTCGATCCAGCAAGACACAATCAAGGTCCCTGATTAGATCTAAATCAACGGCCATGATTCACGTCAATCTTTACACTGGAATTTAGGGATTAAAATTCCTTATCTGATTACCAGAATATACCTTATCAGATTACTTTCCCAATCTGTTTACAAGGAGATTATTCTATATCAGATTACGCGAATTACATTCCTAAATTGTTCTCTAAGACGCCTATAAATACCCCTCACCCATCTCCATTAAAAGGTAATCAATCTTTCTCTAGTTAAACGCTCTTTCATAATCATTTCTGGTTACTGACTTGAGCGTCGGAGGGTGCGTCGCCGGGATCAACCCCGGTGTCTCGCACTTCCTTGCAGGTGAACGGCGGGAGTCAACGGTCAAGCTCCGGCGGAACAGGTTAGGTGTTTGCTATTCAGGTTTTCCACGAACTCACAAATACTGTCTGTTTGCCCCCACACCGAATTTAGCGGCAACAGATTGGCGCCGTCTGTGGGAAACTAACGAATAGAGACCTCTCCTCTTCCCGGTAAACAGGTTTTCTCCAGCCATGCCGCCTCGCAAAGTCAGATCTAGGGGCTCCAATCGAGCGCCCATCCTTGACCAGCAGGAAGTCCTTCCTGATCCCACTCAGCAACAAGGGCAGCTCCCTCCTACTGTGGAAGAGCCGCTTCAGCGGAACCCTCCACATCCTGATCCGAAGGGGCCTAACCCCCAGAAACAGCCTCTTCATCCAGAGAACATACCCAACCACACTGCCTCCAGTGCCTCCATGGCCTCCCATCATCCCCGAGCCTCTGGTCGCCACGATGCCCATCCCAGACGCCCGGAAGATAAGGACCTTCGTCACCATCTGGACGAAAAGCGGGCTCGAGGAGAAGCCTCCCACCAAGAACGATCCCCCCGACACCGGGGACACAGGGGGTCCCCCGCCCGAAGAGGGAGAAGAGACTCCCCCGATCACTACCGAAGGAGGCACTCACCAGCAGGTCGGCAGCAGCATCGGAACAATGAGGCACCCATCACCCGTGCCGAGTTCCAGCAATTCCAAGCTATGGTACAACAGGCCCTCAATCTCCGTCACAATCCCAATGAGCCAAAGGCCCCCTCCCCTCGCCCGGTCCGGAGCCCTCGCCAACGTTCCCCTTCTCCTCGACCCGCTCCTACCAATTCCAGACGCACCCCAAGTCCTCGTCGTTCCCGAAGCTACCATCGCCGCAGTCCTCGCTCCCCATCCTACGAAGACGAGTCCCGTGGCTCGGCAGATCACCGCCGGAGAGATAACACCATGAACCGCCGCCTAAACGAGGTGGAAAAACTCTTGGGACGGATGAACCGGGAAGAAGAACTCAGGGGGAGGACCCTCCGTCCTAGCCAACCCCCGTTCTCCCGGACCATAGTGGATACTCCTGTTCCCTTCGGTTTCAAACCTCCCCAGTTCGAGAACTATACGGGAGAGACCGATCCGGTTGACCACATAGAAGGCTTTAAGACTTTGATGCTCCTCCATCAAGCGTCCGACGCCCTCCTCTGCAAAACATTCCCTGCAACTCTGAAGGGCCCAGCTCGAGAATGGTACTCTCGCCTTGCCCCGGCGTCAATATTCTCCTTTGAACAGTTCGAGACCCTGTTCATCACCCACTTCGTCAGCAGCCGAAGGGCCGAGAAGACCAGCATTTCCCTGTTGCACCTCCGTCAGCAGAAGGGGGAGAGATTGAGGGACTACGTGAAGAGGTTTACAGCCGAGGCCAGAACTATCGCATCCCTCGACCAATCCGTTGCTACCGCGGCGTTCCAATCCAACATCCTAAATTCTAACCTCCGCTCCTCCCTCGCCAAAAAACCGCCACATGACTTTTCTGACCTCCTCCTCCGTACTGAAAAGTACATCCGAGCTGAAGAGGCCGAGGAACCGCCCAACTGGGAAGCAACCGCCTCCGGGTCTAAGAGGAAGGGAACGGAAGAAGAGGGACCCAAAAAGTTTCAGAAGGATAATGCTGGCCAGCGCCGGCCTCCCCCTAGATTTGAAAAATTCACTCCCCTCACCACAAACATCTCCGCCATTTTCATGGAAGTCGAAAAAGAAGGGGTCCTGCCTCCAGCTCCAAAGATGAACACCCCAGCCAAAAGGAAGGATAAAGACAAATGGTGCCGTTATCACCGGGACCATGGGCATGACACCAACGACTGCCGGGCTCTGAGAAACGAGATCGAAGCCCTCATCCAGAGGGGGCAGCTGGCGAAGTTTGTAAGAAAGGACGGGGCCGAACTTCCTCCCCAGCCTCGGGGGGCTAACAAACGTCCGGAACGGGAAGAGACGCCAGAATTCGAGGAAGAGCGAGTCCTCCACCTTATCCATGGGGGTCCAATGGGGGGCTCCTCGAACTCTTCTCGGAAAGCTTTTATTAGGGAAGTAAATTCTGTCCGGGCCACCCCTCCCCCCAAAGGACTCGGAGTGCCCGTCACCTTCTCTGACGACGATCTCGAGGGCGTCCGCACCCCTCATTGCGACGCACTCGTCATCAACCTTCACATGGCCAATTTCAAAGTCGAAAGAATCCTAGTGGATAACGGCTCCTCCGTTAACATCCTATTCCTCGATGCTTTTAAGGGGCTGAAGCTCTCCCGAGACAGACTGAAGCCCGCCGGGTATACGCTCCATGGGTTCACGGGAGTGCCGGTGACGATCGAAGGGGTGATCACCCTCGACGTCACAGCAGGCAAAACTCCTACTACCCGCACGGAGTCAATGGATTTCATGGTTGTAGATGTCCCCGCGGCCTACAACGTCATTTTGGGTCGGCCCGGCCTAGCCGCCCTTGAAGCCGTCCCTTCTGCCTATCATCTCAAAATGAAATTCCCCACTCGGGCTGGAGTGGGAGAAGTTAGGGGCAATCAGGAACAGGCCCGCAAGTGTTACATGACCTCCACGCTCGGACCCGTCCTCTCCTTAGAAACACTCGAGATTCCACAAGATGCTGCTCGGCCGACTCCTGAGCCAGTCGATGAGCTGGAGGAAATACTCTTCTCGGAGCAGGAGCCGACCCGTAAGTTCTATGTCAGCAAGGCACTCCCGTCCGCCCTACATTCAAATATTGTGAAATGCATCCGAGCCAACCGGGACCTCTTCGCATGGTCAGCAGCGGACATGCCCGGTATCTCCGAAGAACTCTTGGTCCATCGCCTCAGCGTTGATCCGGGGTCCAAACCGGTCCAACAGAAGAGGCGCAAGTTCGCCCCCGAGCGCCAGCTCGCCATCAAAGAGGAGGTAGACAAACTGCTGAAAGCCCGATTCATACAGGAAGTGAATTATCCGGAGTGGTTGTCCAACGTAGTCATGGTGAAGAAATCCAATGGGACATGGAGAATCTGTATTGATTTCACTGACCTCAACAAGGCCTGCCCTAAAGATCCCTTCCCTCTGCCGAGCATCGACACTCTGATTGACGCAACCTCGGGACATGAGCTCCTCAGCTTCATGGATGCTTTCTCGGGTTACAATCAGATAAGGATGTTCCCCCCGGATATTCCGAAGACGTCTTTTGTAACGGACCAAGGACTCTATTGTTACCGAGTCATGCCGTTCGGCCTGAAGAACGCAGGGGCAACGTATCAACGTCTCGTCAACAAGGTATTCCAGGCCCAGATCGGTCGGAACATGGAAGTCTACGTGGACGACATGCTTGTGAAAAGCATCCGAGGCGTTGATCATGAGACCGACCTCCAAGAAGCGTTCGATGTTTTGAGAAGGCACAATATGAGACTCAACCCGAACAAGTGTGCGTTCGGCGTCTCATCGGGCAAGTTCCTCGGCTTTATGGTCAGCCAACGAGGAATAGAGGCAAATCCGGAGAAGATCAGGGCCATACTAGACATGGCCCCGCCCAGAAACGTCAAAGAAGTTCAGAAACTGACAGGTCGCTTAGCTGCCATTGGGCGCTTTTTGTCGAAATCCGGGGAGAAATGCCTCCCGTTCTTCAAAGCCCTGAGGGGGACTAAGGGGTTCGAGTGGGGGCAGCCACAACAAGATTCCTTCAACCAGCTTAAAGCTTACCTCGTCAATCCGCCCCTGCTCAGCAAACCCATACCGGGCGAGCCCCTCTACCTCTACTTGGCAGCCTCGGAACAGACACTAAGTGCGGTCTTAGTCAGGGAAGAAGAAAGAACTCAAAAGCCCATTTACTACGTCAGCAAAGTGCTCCGGGACGCCGAGCTCCGGTACCCGAAAATTGAGAAAATAGCCTACGCCCTGATAATGGCTGCAAGAAAGCTTCGGCCATACTTCCAGTCTCATTCCGTGGTCGTCCTTACCGACCAGCCGTTGAAACAGATCCTTCACAAGCCAGAGACTTCCGGCCGCCTCATGAAGTGGTCGATCGAGCTGAGCCAACATGATATTGCTTATCAGCCTCGGACCGCAATCAAGGCGCAGGCGCTGGCCGAATTCATAGTTGAGACGACTATCCCCGACTCCGAGCAGACGACGAAGGGACCGCCTGTCTGGTCTGTATACGTCGATGGATCCTCTTGCAACGAGGGGAGCGGGGCTGGAGTCATCCTGGCGGGCCCAGACGACTTTGTCCTTCAATATTCCCTCCGGATAAACTTTAAAGCCTCGAATAACGAAGCCGAATACGAGGCGCTCATAGCCGGACTCGGGATGGCCCGAAACGCAGGGGCGCGACGCCTGCAGATCTTCAGCGACTCTCAATTGGTCGTCAACCAGGTCCTCGGCGAATATGAAGCCCGCGATGACAGAATGGTAAAGTACTTGGCCAAAGTGAAGAGCCTCATGGCGCTCTTCGACGAGGCCCTCATCCGAAGAATCCCCAGAGAGGAAAATGCCCAGGCCGACGCCCTGTCCAAACTAGCTTCCTCATCCCTGCAAGGCCTCGAACAAACCGTTCTGATAGAAGTCCTCCTCAAGCCCAGCATAGAGGACGAGGCTTTCAACTCCGTCGAGACACTGCCGCTCCCCCTCGAAGACAATTGGATGAAGCCCCTCGTCGAGTTTTTAAGAGACGGACTCCTACCAAGGGATCCGAAGGGAGCCCGAAAGATAAGGACCCGGGCCGAGCGTTACATAATGGTCGAAGGCGTTCTGTATAAGCGCTCCTTCACCCAGGTGGATGGTCGACCCTACCTAAGATGCCTCTCCCCCGGACAAGCCGATTACGCCCTGCAAGAGCTCCATGAGGGCATCGGCGGAGCCCACTCCGGCTCCAGAGCCTTGGCACGTAAAGTGTTAAACTACGGGTATTACTGGCCCACTCTCCTACGGGACGCCGAACGACACGTTCGACAATGCACCTCCTGTCAGAAGTATTCCGACATCCGACGCCTTCCACAAGCTCCACTCTCTTCCTTGTCGAGTCCGATCCCCTTTGCAATGTGGGGGATGGATCTACTCGGGCCATTTCCACCGGCCCCCGGACAGTTGAAGTTTCTAGTCGTGGCAGTCGACTATTTCTCGAAATGGGTCGAGGCCGAGCCCCTGGCTACAATTACCGAACATAGAGTCGTCCAATTCTTCTGGAAAAGTGTAATCTGTCGTTTCGGTGTTCCCCGGGTCGTAGTTACGGATAACGGTACGCAGTTCGCTGGAGCTGCCTTCCGAGCCTTATGTCAAGACCTAGCTATACAGCACCGCTTCTCCTCAGTCTCTCATCCCCAGTCAAATGGCCAAGCCGAGAATGCCAACCGACAGATCCTCTCCGGCATCAAGAAGAGACTCGACAAATGCTCCAAGGGATTGTGGGTCGATCAGCTGCCCAATGTGTTGTGGAATTACCGAACCACGAAGCGGATCCCGACGGGCGAGAGTCCGTTCAATCTCACCTATGGGTCCGAGGCCCTCATCCCACTAGAAGTTGGAATACCCTCTCCTCGCCTGATTGCCTTCGAAGAAGAACAGAATGCCAGGGAGCTCAGAACGAGCCTAGATTTGGTAGACGAGATTCGGGAAAGAGCCGCCATACGGCAGCAAGGTTACCGAAGAAGAATCGAACTCGCCTACAACAAACGGGTCCGCCCAACCGACTTGAAAGAGGGAGACCTGGTCCTCCGAAAGCTGGCCATTTCGTTCCCCGGACAGAAGAGCAAATTGGCCCCAAATTGGGAGGGACCGTACAAAGTATCCAAAGTGATCCGCCCCGGTGCGTACAAGCTAGAAGACCTTGAGGGTAGAGAAATTCCCAGGACTTGGAACGCCGACCATCTTTTGAAATACCTAGAGAAGGCAACCCCGCCTATCTAAGTAACTCGAGATGTCGGGCAACCACTCCTGCTACTAGTAATTTTTCCTTTGTTCTTTTTCATTGTAATAAACGGCTAGCAACTTTAGAAGCAGCCGACCATTAGATATTAATAAATAAAGTTTTTTACCTTATCGCGTACTTCCGCCTCTAATTCCCTTATCACACAATGGTTCGGAGTCCAGCACTCGGCTCGACTCTTCCTACTCGGCCCGTCCTCAGACGGGCCGGGGGCAGATCGCCGTTCGAAATTGCTCCTGCAGCCGTTGAATGGATCGGAGTCCAACACTTGGCTCGATTTTACTTCGCAAATCCGCTCCTAAGCGGACTAGAAGTAGCTCGCCATTCGAAACTGCTCCTGCATCTCTCAAACTTATCACACAATGGTTCGGAGTCCAGCACTCGGCTCGACTCTTCCTACTCGGACCGTCTTCAGACGGGCCGGGGGCAGATCGCCGTTCGAAATTGCTCCTGCAGCCGTTGAATGGATCGGAGTCCAACACTTGGCTCGATTTTGCTTCGCAAATCCGCTCCTAAGCGGACTAGAAGTAGCTCGCCATTCGAAACTGCTCCTGCATCTCTCAAACTTATCACACAATGGTTCGGAGTCCAGCACTCGGCTCGACTCTTCCTACTCGGCCCGTCTTCGGACGGGCCGGGGGCAGATCGCCGTTCGAAATTGCTCCTGCAGCCGTTGAATGGATCGGAGTCCAACACTTGGCTCGATTTTGCTTCGCAAATCCGCTCCTAAGCGGACTAGAAGTAGCTCGCCATTCGAAACTGCTCCTACATCCCTTAAACTAATCTAACGACCGGATCCTTCCTCCGGCTCGACTCTATCTCTCCGACTCGTCCTTAAAGGGTCCGGAACCCGTCCCGACCGTAGACTGTGCCGAGCTGACGAGGTACCGACCCTCGTTTTGGGAAAAAATCACCCCGAGGTCAACTCGCCGTTAGATCCTCTCAAATTGTGTGCCAAAGCGTGATGAGTGGATCCAGTAGTGCCACGTGCCCACAAAACGACAAGATAACGTTTTCTTGGTACTCGTGCCTGCCTCTGGATTCGTGCCCCCATCCGACGGTTATGGACACCCCACGTCGATCGGCACCAAGAGCCGAACGGCGGAGTCAGAACAACACATTGTTGGAGAATTCGTTTCGGCCATCAATTGTGCCGAGCTGACGAGGTACCGACCCTCGTTTTGGGAAAAAATCACCCCGAGGTCAACTCGCCGTTAGATCCTCTCAAATTGTGTGCCAAAGCGTGATGAGTGGATCCAGTAGTGCCACGTGCCCACAAAACGACAAGATAACGTTTTCTTGGGACTTGTGCCTGCCTCTGGATTCGCGCCACCATCCAACGGTTGTAGACACCCCACATCGACGGGCGTCAATAGCCGAGCGACAGGATCAGAATTGCGACAAAAGACTCGACGAACAGCCAATAGAAGACACTTCGGATAAATCGACCCCAATTTTATTAATGACTTGGACGAGTTTACAAAAAGATTACAACAGCGAGTTCAACAAAATATTAGAAGGCATGACCCGCTCATTTCCTCCGAGGAAGGGGGACACTCCGGTTCAACGACACTTTGGGTCGGCGCTTCTTAGCCTCCGAGCTCGTCTCCAGGCCGACGAACCGGGACGCCCCTTCGCCGCTGAGCCTCACAGTCGCCCCAACCGAAGCGCCACTTGAAGACACCGCCACACCACTTTGTGCATCGGCGGCTGACGCCCCGATGATAGGAGTCCGGGACGCCGCTTGATAGAACGTGATACCTCGCTCGATCTCTTCGCGGGTACACGAGGTGCTCCGGACGTTGGCCCTCACCGGCTGAGGCTTAAGCCGAGCGACCTCCTCCTCCAATTCGACGATCCGGTCCTTCAGTGCCTCGTCCTTCACGACAATTTTGAACCGAGGAAGCTTCGCCGATCCAGGGTATTCGGCGCTGTCAGATATGACACGACGCAGATGGGTCACCTCGATACTCTTGTCGACTGTCACCCTTTGCAAATGCTCGACCTTCTTCACGAGCTCATCTCGTTCGGCCAAAACAGAAGCCAATTCTTCTTCCTTAGCAAATAGCTCGGCTTCGGCTATCTGCAAGTGGTACACTTCGGCCAACAGATCCCCGTTCTTCATCTCCATATTGTACAGCATCCTCCTCGTCAGGTCGATCTCGCCCTCAAGGCGTTTCACGAGAGATAGATGGAACAGCTCTACTTGTCGCCGAGCCATCGTAGTGACGGGGGCCTACCCTACCACCGAACCAAACACTTAGACAATTTCAAAGACAAAACGTTTTTTCATTTATCAAAAAGCGGTGGCCAGTCCGCAAAAGGCGTTACAAAGCTCGGAAGAAAAAGCAGAACAGAAACTACAAAAAGATTAACGAAAGAATCAAGGGTCCACCTGCGTCTCCGCTCCCGCCCCGGACGCATCGACGGGCGGTCCCTCGATCTCTCCCTTAGCCGGGTCATCCTCTCCCCCTCCGTCTTCGCCTTCGACCTCGTCCTCGGCATCCCCCTCCTCGTCGTCCACGGGCGACTCGGGCCACAGTCGATAACCGACTCGCTCGAAGCCGGGGACACGAGCCTGGACATGGTCCAGGGCCGTCTGGTAGGATCGCTCCATGTTCTCAGCCATATGTTTCTTCGCCTCTGCCTCAATCTCGGCTTCGACCTCCGCCCGGATCCTCGCGGCCTGCGCTTCCCTCTCCACCTTCTCGTCGGCCAAGGACTTCAATGCCGCGGCAAGATCTTGGGCGGCCTTGGCAGCTTTGGCGGACTCCGCTTCGAGGCCCTCCTTCGCTTTCTTCAGGTCGGCAGTAAGGTCGGCCACCCGAACGTCCAGAGCCTCGGCCCGCCTCTGCTCGGCCTCGAGATCCTTGACCGCCCGGACCTTCGCCAGCCTGTCTTTCTCGCTGGCGGACTTCAGCTCCTTCTCCTGTGCGGCGAACGCCTCCATGAGATGGCCGAAGTGAACGGTGGCCTACAAAGACAACGATAAGTACGAAGTACGCACCGAGTAACAAACTTGAAGAAATTTGCGAACACTTACCGAAACAAGCCCCCGGGCGACTTCGTAAGTGTCGTCGCCGACCCTCCCCGCATTCAGCGCGGCCTTATCCTTCGGGGTCGCCAAGTGTTTGACGACCTGCATTGACATCTGCGAGTTGCCGAGGAAACCATCATGATTCCTCACCAACCAGTTCGGCACAAACAACTGCTTGTGCTGCTCGGTCAGGATTTCCTCGGCATTCTGAGTCAATGGGGGAGGCTCGAGCGCCAGCGCCGCATTGACATCAAAGACACCCTCGTTCACGGACGGGGCGACAGGGGCCGAGGTCTCCTCCACCACCACCACCTCCGAAGGCACCTCGGTAGCCGGGGGAGGCGGAGCAACGTTAGTGGCGACCGCGGGCTGAACACCCGAAGACGCACCCTCGGCCGCCCTCTTCCTTTTTCTGGTCCCGGTCAGCTTGGACCTATCGGCCATCATAGCTTTAAAGTCAATCTTCATCGACTCTGCATCAACAAAGAAAAAGGAGGGGGAGAAAACCGAATCAAAACAGACGAATTGAAGACTTAGAAAAAAAAAATGAATGAGATGTCAAGAGCGTACTCGGGTCGATGGGGCTTAGTCCGGACCCGAACAACACCTCTTCGGTCAACTCCCTCCAACTCAGTACCGGAAGGGCCGTGATCCTCCTCGCTACCTCCTCCTCGGCCTCAGATAGTGCGGGGTCGCCCCGCGCAAATTTCGGCACTTCCACCTTCCACCGGGACGGAATGTGCCAAATCGCTTCGCCCCTTACGATAAAATACTTCTCCCTCCAACCCTTAAGAGAGTCGGGATTCTCTACAATCTTAACACCTCTCCTCGGCCCCAAATAGTACCGGTACTCCGAGCCGTGTTGCTTGTTTATCCGATAGAGGCCCCGGAAAACTGACAGATCCGGCGCTACCTCGGCTCGGTGACACTGAAGCAAGAATGCGTTCACATGACGCCAAGTGTTTGGACTGAACTGAGTAGGGGCGAGACAATACCAGCCGAGGATCTGAAGTATGAAAGGGTGCAGCGGAAAACGCAGTCCCGCGTTCAAGGAGTCGACGTCAAACATGCACATGTCCGACGAAGGCAACTTAGTGTTTGCTCGCACCCCGGGGCCAGCGACCATCAGCTTGTACTCCGGCGGGATAGCGAAAGCCTTCCTGATCCGAAGAAGATCCTTCTCGGTCAACGACGAAATGAGCTCGTCAGCTTCGGAGGGATGGAACGGATTAGGCTCCTCGACGATCTTCGACTTCCCGTAGATCGCTTTCTCCAGAAGATCACCCTCGTACTGCCTGACTCCCGAATGCCCGGACAGGACGGAAGGATATTGTCCTATCTCGGGAGCTCGTTTCGGGTTCTCCACAATCACCCCCACCATGGGGGGCGGGGTCTCCCCTGTCCTCTTCTTCTTCCCGGCCCTCGACTCGACAGCCAGCGGTTCGGCCATCTGCTTCCCCTTCCTGCGAGCTTCCGCCCTACTCCTCTCCCCGGCGCCATCACCGCCCGAGGACGAGGCACCACTACCCGAGCTTACCCTTGACATCCTTTGAAAAAGCTAAGGCAAAGACAAACTAACCTTTGAAGTGACGTTCACGGTCGGAGAATGCTCGCCGGAAATCGCCTGGCCCACGCGACAGCTAACGACAACACCGTGGAGCAAGAGCGCCGCTAGCAGAAGACTTAGAGAACAAAAGTAAATTCGTAAAGTGAAAAGTGAGAAATGAGCTCAGGGGTGAAGGAATGGTAACTTATAACCTCAACTGATAACGGGCCTCCTTGGGAATCCCAAAGGCCCACTAAGAATCCCAAACGCCCTACAAGAGAGAGGCGGCGGTATGAGAGGGATGGCGGAACTCCCCAAAAAAAACACAAGTTGCGATTCGGCCACCGGTCTAATGAGCCGAGCTACGGAACGCTCAGTGACCGAGCCACCGAGTTCGCCCAAAAATACCCAAATCCGCGCCCGGCAAACAGCACGAGGTACGCGGGCCGCGTTGCCGAGGTACCGACCCTCGTTTTTGGGAAAAAATCCTCCCGAATCAAAATCACCGTCGGATCTCCCCAAAATTCGCGTCAGGATCTGATGGACGGTTCAGATTGCGCCACGCCCACAAAACGACAAGATAGCGTTTTCTCGTGATCTGAACCCCGTCCTCGTGATGCGTGCCAAAATGGACGGCCCAGATCCGTCCACGCAAACCTTCCAAACCGCTTGCCATCGGCTTGGTCGGTCGAGCTACCGAACAGCTCAGCCGAGCAACCGAGCCACTTAATACGGAATGGCGGAACCATCAAGAAGACAAGTAAACGACTCGGCCTCCGGCCCACCGAGCCGAGCCACCAAGTTCGCCCAAAAATACCCAACTCCGCGCCCGGCAAACAGCGCGAGGTATCCGGGCCGCGGTGCCGAGGTACCGACCCTCGTTTTTTGAAAAAAATCCTTCCGACCCTCAGGAGCCGTTGGATCTCGTAGGAAAGCGCGCTCGTCATGATAGACGTCCCAGATCTTGCCACGTCCACAAAACGACAAGATAGCGTTTTATGGGGATCCACGCCAAAGATGGACGGCCTAGATGATGCCACGTACCTCGGATGCTTTGAACCGAGGCACCGACCCTTCCAACCAGGTCGCCGACCCCCCAAGCCGCGGCACTACGCATCCGGGCCGTGGTGCTGGGGTACCGACCCTTCCAACCGGGTCGCCGACCCCCCTAGCCGCGGCGCTATGCATCCGGACCGGGGTGCTGGGGTACCGACCCTTCCAACCGAGTCGCCGACCCCCCTAGCCGCGGTGCTACGCATCCGGGCCGCGGTGCCGAGGTACCGACCCTCGTTTTTGGGAAAAAATCCTTCCGACCCTCAGGAGCCGTTGGATCTCGTAGGAAAGCGCGCTCGTCATGATGGACGTCCCAGATCTTGCCACGTCCACAAAACGACAAGATAGCGTTCTATTGGGATCCCCGCTAAAGATGGACGGTCTAGATGGTGCCACGTACCTCGGATGATCCGAACCGAGGTACCGACCATTCGAACCAACTCGCCGACCCCTCGAACCGCGGCGCAACGCATCCGGGCCGGGGTGACGGGGTGCCGACCCTCGTTTTGGGAAAAAATCCCTCCGAGGAGCAGGAGGCGTCTGATCGTTCCGAAATTCGCGCTCCATCATGATCGAAGGCCCAGATGATGCCACGCCATAAATAGGTATTAAAAATTGGTTTTTATTTATTTAAATCGGTTTATTTATTTAAAAAATTGCGAAAAATCGCTAAAAATTCGGGAAAATTAGCTAAAAATTCCAGGAAATAATTAAAAATTCGGGGAATATTTCTAAGCCACCGAACGAGCAATTATTACCTAGAATACGCGGTTAAAGCCCCCGAACAATTAGCCAACACATCGCAAAATTAAATAAATCATCCGGAAAAATAGATAAAAACTCGACACAGCTTCGGAGCATCAAAGAAGGAGGAACTAGCCTACCCCCGTGCTCCAGGATTCAAAAATCACCCATTCGGACTGCGATACAGTTCCACCGACCACTGAGTTAGTCAAACTACTCCTCAAAGACTGACCACCCTCAGTCTTTAGGAGTGGGGGGCTCGTGATATGGTCAAAACAAGGGGTTCAATCGAGACCGTCCAAATGGGGCACGAATCCTACAGCTCAGGGACGAGACGGTAATTTCACATGCAAACGGGTCCGAAGCGGGTACTGGGTCTCCTTCTCACAGATCCAATAACCCGCAAACGGATCCACCACAGCTGGGCACGGGTTTCAACCCGCTGCCAACTCGATCCAGCAAGACACAATCAAGGTCCCTGATTAGATCTAAATCAACGGCCATGATTCACGTCAATCTTTACACTGGAATTTAGGGATTAAAATTCCTTATCTGATTACCAGAATATACCTTATCAGATTACTTTCCCAATCTGTTTACAAGGAGATTATTCTATATCAGATTACGCGAATTACATTCCTAAATTGTTCTCTAAGACGCCTATAAATACCCCTCACCCATCTCCATTAAAAGGTAATCAATCTTTCTCTAGTTAAACGCTCTTTCATAATCATTTCTGGTTACTGACTTGAGCGTCGGAGGGTGCGTCGCCGGGATCAACCCCGGTGTCTCGCACTTCCTTGCAGGTGAACGGCGGGAGTCAACGGTCAAGCTCCGGCGGAACAGGTTAGGTGTTTGCTATTCAGGTTTTCCACGAACTCACAAATACTGTCTGTTTGCCCCCACACCGAATTTAGCGGCAACAGGCGCGATGGAGGGGTGTCAAACGGAAATCTGGAAGGGGGTGGCGTGCTCCCGTTGAGCGGCTGGAGATGACGTGGCAACGAACGGAGATCGGGGAGTGGGCAGCGCGATCCCGGCCGCCACCCCCTCCAACCACTCTCTAGATCTATGGTTTTTTGTTTTGGGGGTTTTTTTTTGGGGAGCTTGTAGAGAGAGAAAGCTTGGCCACCCTATAATCGTACCCTAATATTGGCAGAACCGTAATGGGAAGAATTTCTTAGCGAAAGAATGCTAAGAGGAAAAGGGCTAAATTGACACGATTGAAAGATGTCTTTAATCTTCTTGCTGTTAGAACTTGAATTTCATAAAATAGGAAACTGCTAACAATATTTGTGAAGAAATACAGTTACAGAAAATAAAAGAACAAACTAGACACTTTAATACAGAGTCGAGATGAAGATCTTTGTCCTTAAAGCAAAATTTACCCCGTAGTGTGACGGTGGTTGACGAATTGCCTCCCATGATACAACTGTATTATCTTTCCCTGAAGAGCAGCACCCTAGCTTCAGAGATCTCAGCAAACCAATAGCTGTGTTGTATTCTCAGACTTTGACTCAGAGGAAGAAGAAGAAGGAGATATGAAAACTTTGTCCACTGGCAGACAAAAATTACTAGTCTTATAGGAGAAGAGGAGCTACTGAAGGGTCCATTACTCTGAGTAATGGTTCAAAAAACGTAACTGGTGAGTCATTACTCTACTGTTACAGAGTAATGGAAGTAGTTACAGATTTTTAAAAGCCTCAACAGTAAACTGGAGAAAATTTTGGAGCGGGGCAAAAAAATATAGGCCAGAGCCAGAGCCAAACCAGACCGAGCCGAGCCGGGCGCGTGTATGTGTGTTTGTAATTTTGGCTAGGTCCTCTCTCCACTACACGTTAGTGGTAACCTCAGGGCTACGCCTTTTAGTCTATTTCTTTAGCTTATATACTAGAGAAATCTTTCCCATATCCCGATGTGGGACTATCGATTCCAAATTCCCAAGTTAGTACATTACGAGTACCCAACTTTGAACCTACATTTCTCATTCATAAGGAAACAGTTTTTGGCAAATAAGTACACTACGGAATAGTACTCGATGAGCGGAACGTAATCCAATCACTTTCCGGTGCCGCCAGCGGTCGGAGCCTACCGGAATCCGGCCCGAAAAATATCCCAAAAATATTTTCAACAATCCCCCACATGAATGGAGATGACCAGACTATGTAATCCAGATACGACAGAAAAAGGCATGATAGAAAAAGACATGATAGAAAAGACTCTGAGAGTACAATCGGAAAATCACTGCATCAGGATTGGTAGTAATTTTTCAACTTTGAACCACCCTTAGTGAGTAGCCATCGGATTCACTTGACCAAGTAGTGAACATGATGTCTTGAACTATCCGGGCTTTGATATGAACCTAGACAATAACTATGACACAGTTTCAACTCCTCACAGAACTAGGTTCTCTTATTATGTTTTATTTTGGCCTTGAACAACCCTGGTTAATCGTGAGTGAACTTGGAGAATGTAGCCTCTCTTCATTCTCCTAGAAACGGTCTCATTTCACACTCACAAGGTGATTGTCCATAAAGAGTATCTTGCCATACCCCACTTTTATTTCAAAGCTATGGGAATCATTAAAAGCGAAACTTATCCTAGCCCTTTGTAGGCAGTACTGTTTTATCATCCTAAGAGTGGGTACAAGATTTTAATCTCTTAGTGCTCACGTCGATTCAACAAGATTTAGTTATTCTCTTGAAGTTAGATCTTGGGATCTCCAATTCCTAGGTGGGGTTTCCATCAAGTATCCTCTTTCGTCATAGGCTTTAAACCCATTTCTCTTGATGATCTCACAACTTGCTCTCGTGAAAAATCTTTAGTAAATGATTTCGCTAGGTTGTCGACCGATTTTATATACTCTGTAGAGATTATTCCATTTGAGAGTAGTTGTCTAATGGTTTTGTGTCGCCTTCTGATATGATGAGACTTACCATTATACATACAACTCAGTGCCCTTGCTATAGCCGATTGGCTGTCATAGTGTACACATATAGTAGGCACTGATTTTTTCCACATGGGAATATCCTCTAAAATGTTTCGAAGCCACTCTGCTTCCTTTACCGCTTTGTCTAAAACAATAAACTCAGATTCCATGGTGGATCTGGCCAATAACGTTTGTTTAGAGAATTTTCATGACACAACTAAACCACCAAGAGTGAAGACATACCCACTTGTGGATTTTGAGTTCTTGGAGTCCAATATCCAGTTGGCATCATTGTAGCCTTCAAGTACTGCTCGATATCTTGTGTAATGCTGCCCATAATTCTGAGTAGGTCGGAAGTAGTTCCATACTCTAGTTATTCCTTTCCAGTGACTTCCTCCTTGATTACTTGTGTAGCGGCTCAGTACATTTACTGAATGTGCCAAGTCCGGCCTTGTACAATTTGTTAAGTACATCAGCCTACCGATTACACGTGCATATTCCAATTGTGATATGTGGTCACCCGTATTTTTGAACAAGTGAAGACTGGGATCCACAGTACTTTTGGCAGTCCCATTGGAGTAATTCTTGAATCTTTCAACTACTTTCTTAGCATAATGAGCTTGAGACAAAGTAATTCCCTCAGACGTCCTGGAAACTTTAATTCCTAATATGACATCTGCAACTCTCAAATCTTTCATATCAAACTTACCACTAAACATGTTTTTAGTTTATTTGATAATATTATTATTGCTACCAATAATGAGCATGTCATCTACATACAGACACACCAGAATGTATCCATTTGGAGTATCTTTGATGTAGATACACTTATCACATTCATTTATTTTGAAACCATTTGACATCATAACATTGTCAAATTTTGCATGCCACTGCTTTGGAGCTTGTTTCAGTCGGTACAAGGATTTTACAAGCATGCACACCTTGTTTTTCTTTCCAGGAACTACGTAACCCTCAGGTTGTTTTATATATATTTCTTCTTCTAAATTTCCATTTAGAAATGCGGTTTTGACATCCATTTGATGTATTTCGAGGTTACGTAGAGCTGCAATAGCTATCAGCATTCTTATGAAAGTTATTCTTGTGACCGGAGAATATGAATCAAAGAATTCTAGGCCTTCCTTTTGCCTAAATTCTTGTACCACAAGTCTCGCCTTATGTTTCTCTATTGAACCATCTAGTTTCAATTTTTGTTTAAAAATCCATTTGCATCCTAGAGTTTTACACCCAGAAGGAAAATCGACCAACTCCTATATATGATTTTGCATAATGAAGTCTATTTCACTTTTGATTGATTCCTTCCACATAGGAGTATCAGGCGTAGACATAACTTTCTTGAATGTTCTGGCTCATTCTCTAACAGAAATGTCATTACAAAGTCAGGACCAAATGACTTTGATGTTCTAGCTCGTTTACTTCGTCTAGGTTCATCATTATCATGTCCTGGTTTATCAACCGAAGTGCTTGCATTCCCTTGCTCACGTGTACGTTTGGATTACGTAGCATCCTTGTACGGAAACACGTGTTCAAAGAAGAAAGCATTCCTTGATTTTATTATTATATTCACATGGATATCCGGTATATCCAATTTATATACCAAGAACCGATATGCACTACTATGTGTGCATAGCCTATGAATATGCAATCAATGGTCTTAGGTCCTATTGTGACCTGTTTTGGATTAGGTACTACCACTTTTGCTAGACACCCCCACACTTTGAGGTATTTATAAGAAGGTACATTACCTTTCCACAGTTCGTATGGTGTCTTGCCAGTTTTCTTGTGAGGTATTTTATTGAGAATATAGTTGGCAGTCAGCAACGCTTCCCCCAACATGTTTGGGGTAATCGAGAATTCAACAACAAGGCATTCATCATCTCCTTTAGAGTTCGGTTCTTGCGCTCGGCAGTACTGTTTGATTCAGGTGAGTAAGAAGCAATTGTCTAATGAACTATTTCATGTTCAGAGAAGAACATATTAAATAGTGCATCATATTTCCCCCCTCTACCACTCCTAACGATTTTAATCGTTTTGCCAAGTTGATTCTCAACCTCGAGCTTATATTCCTTGAATTTATCCAAGACCTCATTTTTGCTATGTAACAAGTATACATAACAGAATTTTGTGCAATCGTCTATGAATGTCATAAAATACTTTTTGCCGCCTCTGGTCTGCACGTATTTTAAATCACACAAATTCATGTGAATTAGACCTAGAGTTCTAGTGTTTCTTTCCACAGAACGGGATGAAGATTTAGTGAGTTTGGCCTCTGTGCAAACTTCACAATTTGCGCAGTTGTCTACCTTAAATTTTGGTAGTATTTTCATGTTAATTAATCTACGCAGAGAATTGGGATTAACATGGCCTAGTCTTTCATGTCAAACAGAAGAAAACTCAACAACATAAGCAACAGGATTAATTTCATTAATTTTGGGAACAATAGAAACAATAGATTTCGGATGACTGTCATTACATTGAATTTGAACAGTCCATCCTTCACATACCATTTTTCCAAGTACACTCCATTCTTTGAAAGTACAAAATTATCAGAAGCAAGAATAATCCCAAATCCATTCTTGCTTAGCAAAGATCCCGAGACCAGGTTCTTTCTAATATCTGGAACGTGCAACACATTGGTTAGTGTTAGTTCCTTTGCTGAACTCATCTTCAGCACTATCTTCCTTGTTCCTTCGATCTTAGAGGTGGAAGAATTACCCATGAATAACTGTTCATCCTTGTTGCATTTTTGGTATGAGGTGAACATTTTTTTGTCTGAGCAGATGTGCCTGGTGGCCCCAGTATCGTACCACCACTCACGAGGATTGCTCCCCACCAGATTTACCTCCGATACAACAGCACAGAAGTCCAAGTCAGAGAAACCAGTGGACAAGTTCTTATCTATGTGCGCGTGGGATTTCTCATTCCCTTTTGCATGTCCAGTTCCAACACGGTTGTTATCCTTGCTGTGGCAGTCAGAGATTTTGTACCCTAGCTTACCACGTACACTTGTGGTATTTTCCAGCAAACCTATTTGCTGCAGGTTTGTTGTTCGATGCCTGTGGTAAGAACTTCCTCTTTTTTCCCTTCTATTCGTGCTCCACCATGTTGGCCTTTTCTATGGACTGGTTTCCATAGGACTTGTCAGCCTTGCGATTCTTCTCTTCGATCCGCAACCTGACAATCAAGTCCTCAAGAGACATCTCCTTTTACTTCTGCTTGAGGTAGTTCTTGAAGTCCTTCCATCCAGGTGGAAGCTTCTCAATGAACGCTGCAACCTGGAATGGTTCACACAGCGTCATGTTCTCTGCAGCGATTTCGTACATTATCACCTGCAGTTCCTGAATTTGACTCACAACTGTCTTGGAGTCAACCATTTTGTAGTCCAGAAATTTGCCAACTACAAACTTCTTGGAGTCGGCATCTTCTGTTTTGTACTTCTTCTCCAAAGATCCCCACAGAAGTTTGGAAGTCTTGAAGACACAGTAGACATTGTAGAGCGGGTCTACCAAGTCGTTCAGGATATAGTTTCTGCAGAGATAATCACCCTGAGTCCATGCATCAACTGCAGCAACGGATTGTGCATCCATAGGTGCCAGCATAGGGGCAGTTTCAGTGGGAAACTTGTCCAACTTCAAGGTGGTCAGGTAGAACTGCATCTTCCCTTGCCATTTCTTGAATCCAGTTCCATTGAACTTTTCTGGTTTATCTCTCACAGTTATATGTGTTGATAGAACGACCGTTTGTGCCTCAACCGATTGTGCAGTCACATTTTGGGTCACTGGTGTTTGTGCACTGAGAAGACCACTGATATTTTCCTTTTTTGTGTTTTCCATTTTCTGAAATAGTTGAAATTGAACTGTTAGTTGTTTTTTTTTCCGAAATGATAACAGTACCTGTAAATAATCTTCCCAAAAACTGTTAGAATAGAGGAAAAATTTTGCTTTAAGAATGTTAGAATTTGAATTTCATAAAATAATAAACTGCTAATAATTTTTGTGAAGAAATACAATCACAGAAAATAAAAGAACAAACTAGACACTTTAATACAGAGTCGAGATGAAGATCTCTGTCCTTAAAGCAAAATTTGCCCCGTAGTATGACGGTGGTTGACGAATTGCCTCCCAGGATACAACTGTATTACCTTTCCCTGAAGAGTAGCACCCTAGCTTCAGAGATCTCAGCAAACCAGTAGCTGTGTTGTACTCTCAGACTTTGGCTCAGAGGAAGAAGAAGAAGGTGATATTAAAACTCTATCCACTAACAGACAAAAATAATTGGTCTTATAGGAGAAGAGGAGTAACTGAAGGGTCCATTACTCTGTAACAGCAGAGTAATGGTCCATTACTCTGTAACAGTAGAGTAATAGAAAAACGTAACTGATGAGCCATTACTCTGCTGTTACAGAGTAATGGTACCAGATACAGAATTTGAAATGCCTCAATAGTAAACTAGGGAAAATTTTGGAGCAGGGCAAAACAAATATAGGCCAAGCCAAGCCAGAGCCGGAGCCGGGCGCGCATGCGCACGTGCATTTGTAATTTTGGCTAGGTCCTCTCTCCACTACACGTTAGTGGTAACCCCAGGGCTACGCCCTTTAGTCCATTTCTTTAGCTTATATACTAGAGAAATCTTTTCCATCTCCCGATGTGGGACTATCGATTCCAAATTCCCAAGTTAGTACATTCCGAGTACCCAACTTTGAACCGACATTTCTCATTCATACGGAAAACCATTTTTGGCAAATGATTACACTACGGAATAGTACTCGACGAGAGGAACGTAATCCAATCACTTTCCGGCATCTCCGGTGGTCGGGGCCCACCGAAATCCGGCCCGAAAAATATCCCAAAAATATTTCCAACACTTGCAATATTGTGGGACATAGGTAGCCATATGAGTAGTCATATTGTCTCCGTTTGATTGCCGAATCTACATATGCTTAATGTTTACCATTTTAAATAACGCAAAGTTCTTACCGAAATGTACACGCATACTTCAAAATGGTATCCTTGTCCGCAAATCTCTTATTGTCTAAGTTTACAAGTTATGATCAGAATTTGTAAGTAATCTATTATAATGGGAGAGATAAGTTATAGAGAGAAGATGTTGGGTTTGTGTCTTGCATACTTGAGTTCGATGTGAAGAAAAGACAATGAAGCGAAAAGAGATCGAAGCGTCGTTGGTGAAAGAAAAAAACAAGCAGCTATATCAGTAGTAGTCGGGTGACAGTCGATTGCTGCCCCGACTACATGCTCTCTTGTTATGGAGATGGCCAAATGCGGTCAACTGCCACTTCGGGCTGTCAACCGACAACGACAACAACAGCTCTTTGAATCGGATCTGGGTGATCTGTTTTGAGCCTATCTTCTACTCCAAGGTAGATCGTACAATTTCTATAGTGTGGCTCTTTCTCTTCAAAATATATTGGACGGTTTTTGTAATAAGACTAAACTTCAAGTTTCTCTAGATCCTTATATATTGTAATAGCCTTCACTGGGAGAGAAAGTTCTTCATTGTAAACAATAGATTATCTTCTAGTGAGTCTTAAGAGATAAATAGGTTTTTCGTGAGAGAGTTTGTAGCTCTTATAATCTTCTATAATTGAATAGTATCTTCATTATAATCTTCGTGAGAGAGTTTGTAACTCTTATAATCTTCTCTAATTGAAGAGTATCTCCCTCATTTCTCCCCTGGATTAGGGTTCAATAAAATCGGGACAATATTATGTGCATTATGTATTTGGTTTGATCTAGATATTTAATTGTTCATTGAATCACTTATCGCTTCTCACTTCTAAGCTCAATTCTGTTGTGCCAAATTCTTAATAGAAGGGATTCAGAGATCTGACGTAATATAAAAATCTATTCAATGTAAATCAAGATAGTGCAGCAACGTATGCGGTGGTAAACAAAAAACTTTGGACATTGTCCTTTTGCTCCTTTGATTCCAGCAAAAGATTGCACAATTCTAGAAAACAATAAACAAGAAGAGAATGTGGAACTCGCTATGCTGTCTTCATCTATTTTTTGTTGGATTAGTACGCACGAGGTAAACAAAAAACTCTGGAAAGTGTCCCTTCTCCTCCTGTGATAAGTATAAAGATACTGCAAAAAATAGCAACAATAGGCTAAACAATAAACAATAATATAAATTAATCTAAATATGTAAAATCAGATTATTTAAAATTTATTTGCCCATCCATCATGTGACTATAAAAAATAATGATTTTCAGCCATACAATTTTGTAACACTTCAATGAATGGGCAAATAAATTTCAAATGATTTGATTTTATATATTTAGACTAATTTATATGTGGAGATCAATGTAAACGGTTCGGATCATTGATACGAAGGCTGGAAGGCCGAGTGCACACGAGTGCATACGGAGGCCTAGTGCACAACGAAACATTACTCTATATAGTATTACAACTCGTGGATTAAATCATTAAATTAAATGTATTTTTAGCCAGGTTTGGACTCAGAGCAACCACATTCGTTAGGTATATATGCATAAAATGCATAATTTATGCAAAATCACGTTGCAATCATTAGGTAAATATGCATATTTTTCTCTTTTTGCTACTGTAAATAGGCAAATATGCATATCGAAATAGCAATATGCATATTTAAGCGACAAAACATCATGTTTGTCTTTATTTTTTAATTTTTTTAAAATCATCGGACGAAATATCATGTTTTGTCACAATTATTTTATAATAATATTTTTTTTGGGATCGTCTGATGAAATTCGATTTTTTTATTTTAAGAAAACTCATAAAGGACGAAACATCATGTTTCGTCCACTGGTTTTTTTTCAAATTTTTTGAAAATTTTGGAATTCTATAGGTTGGAATGTATATGATTTTCAATGATTTATTAATTGAGACAATTGGATTTTCTATAGATTATTAGTTGACTCATGATTTTCTATGGGTAAAAAATTTTAGTTAAATAAATTGGATAATTAATTAATTAGTTAAATAATTAATTAGATACTTAGGTTTTGTTAGATAATTAACCACTAATTAGTGATTAATCACTCCACTCAGTACATATTGTCACTGTAGCAAGTCACGGAATGTTTCGTTCGTCGACTTTTGCTTCTTCTTTTTTTAATCCAAAAAAATTAATTAAAAATAATATAAAATACGAAAGAAATTCAAAAAAAAATCAAAATTTCAATCGGAATTTATGCATTTTATATCTTTTCATCACTGCAGGAAACGATCGAAAAGCTATTTCATAATATGCATATATGCATATTATAGCTCAAGCGACAGTGGTTGTACTTACCTAAAACCCACGTACACATCAAAATCACCTAACATGCGTATTTCTCTATCAGAAAATTGAGTCAAGCATAATGATTTAGTAGTCGGTGGTCAGAAGCACAGTTCAACTTGAACTCTTATGTTTCCAGTTCAGATGGTAATGTTTTTCAACATAAAGGATCCAAGATCTTTAAACTAAGTAATTGTCTTAATCAGTAAGCTTAGCCTAGATAGGGAAAACTGAAAAATTATCAATTGAAGACAACTCTCTCTGTTTTACATTTAGTAGACGGACCGAAGACATTTCAGAAATGAAAGAATTTCTAGGATATGAAGTGAAATCAAGATTCTCAAAAATATTGCAGTAATATCCGTGTGATATAAAACCCAATCGATTTGACTTCAATCTTTCAATCTATGTCGAGAGATTGAACCAACATAACGGGAAAAAAAACTTTGGGAAGTATCATTTTCATAAAAAAAAAAATCTAGAAAACAATAAAAAAGAAGAGAACGTAGATCGAACTCGCTATATTGACTTCATCCAATTTGTTGGGCTAGAACGAAAGCCATTAGGCATTTTGAAATAAATTGGCAATGATATTGTATTACAATTCATGGATTGTATGTGATTTAATTTTAGCGTACAGTTGAATGTACCTCAGATTCAGAATCACATCCACATAAAAAAGTACCAAACATTTTAATAATTCACAGTGTTGATTAGAACGAGGATATCTCTATCTAAAATAATAATAATAATAATAATAATAATAATGAATTTATTTTTTAGCATAAAGGATTTTTCAGTCCGCGGTCAACATTTTTTCTACGTAAAAGGAAGCATCCAGGCTATTCAACTTGAATCCAGTACTTTGTAAGTTAAGCCCTTCAAAAAAAAAGTAACAGAAAATTTCTGTTTTACCTCTTGTAAAATCCTTGACGCTTGTTTGTATTATTACTGTTTTATTGATTAATATATTTTTGCTGGCTGGAGCCTTTTGGCTCTATCCGATTCATCAAAAAAAAAAGTAACAGAAAATTATTAATGAAAGGTAATTGTTTTAATTCATATTATTATGTACCAATCTTTATGTTGATATTTAGGTAGCGTTCAGATGTTGTGCTGAGTCGGTGTTTTTTTTTTTTGATAAAAGATGGTCGAAGCCATCGTTTCATTAATGAAAGGTTAAGGAAACATAGTAGTACCAACACCGAACATTACATCAGATAAATGGAAATGAAGCAACAACCTAACAGTCATAAACAACGAAAGCTACTAAAACATAGAAATTCCAATGGCAACCAACACCACCGAAACAGGCCTGGGGCCCAAAAACCTCAAAATCCTGATATCTAACCCCACGCACTGGCAAACTGCCTGTAGCTACACAGCTATCCCACCTAGCATACTGTAGTGCTCCCCTTTGCCACGTCCAGGTCCCTCTTTACTCTCCCGCACTGTTCCTGATCCTCTTTACCTGTTCCTGGGCACCTTGGAATACCACCACGAGCGTTCAGTGTGCAACGAGTATATGGATTGCGAAGATTAAGAGATTACGAAAATTCCTAAAAGATTGGGCAAAGCAGGAATTTGGACAGGTGAGAAGAAGGACAGAGCAATTAGGAGAGAGGATCTAAGAATTGGAATTGGTAGAGGAGGAGAGGGACCTCCTTGGGTCTGATGTCGAAAAGCTGATTAGTAGTAGACAAAAGATCCAATGTATTAAAGAGGATCCAAGAATTGGAATTGGTAGAGGAGGAGAGGGACTTCTTTGGGCCTGAGGTCAAAAAGCTGATTAGTAGTAGATAAGAGATCCAATGTATTGGAGAGATAGAGGAGCAGCACTGGAGACAGCAATCAAGGGTCCAATGGCTAAAAGAAGAAGATGCCAACACGAGATTTTTTCACAAAGTGGCCAATGAGAGAAGAAGACGCAATCACATTGTGGGAATGTACCTGGGAGAAAATTGGTGTGAGGATGAAGAATTAGTGAGACTTCAGATAGATGATAAATTTAGAGAGTTATTTGGCAATAATGAAGTGAAAAGATGCAGTATGATACTGGAGATGTGGAATACATGGAGAATTGATGAAAGCGAAGGGATTGAGAGCATCTTCACAGAAGATGTCTTACAGGCAATCAAGTGCCTAGGGCAGGATAAGGTGCCGGATCCGGATGGTTTCCCAATTTTCTTGTATAGCTTATATTGGAATATCATCAAGGAGGATTTGATGGCTATTTTTTGGGATTTCTATAACGGTTGCGCTGAAATTGATAGATTATATTACGCGAATGTTATTCTAATCCCAAAAAAATCAGAGGTGTTGAGAGTGGTTGATTTAATACCAATTATCCTTCTGATTGGGTCATTTAAGATCATTACCAATGTCCTGGCTCAAAGGTGGTCTCCTCACTTAAACGATGTGGTGGGAGAAGCGCAAAGTGGCTTTATCAAGGGGAGAGATATCATGGACAGCGTTGCGTCTGCCCATGAAATTGTCTTCATAGGATGCAAGAAAAAAAACAGACGATTTCCTGCTAAAACTAGATTTCGAAAAAGCATACGACTCAGTAGAATGAGACTGTGTGGATAAGGTCCTACAACTCAAAGGATTTGGTATGAAGTGGAGATCATCGATAAGAAAGTGCGTTAGAGGTGGAAAATCTTTTATTCAGGTTAACAGAAAACAAGGAAAGGAAATTTGATGTCGTAGGGGACTCAGACAGGTGGTCCCTTTGTCTTCTCTTTTGTTCACCTTAATTGCAGACGGGTTGACAGAAATGATTAAGAGAGGTATGGAAGAGCAAGTTATTCGAGGTCTTACAATCAAAGGTATACCTGAGTCAATATCGATACTACAATATGCGGACAACACTTCGATGCAACGAAAGAAGAATTTTTTTGGCTTTGAAGACTGTTCTCATTTGTTTTGAGTCTTGGGCAGGTCTGAAAGCAAACCTTAACAAGAGTTGTGTTATTCATCTTAGCAAAAATTTGTCCTCTCGATTGGTGCAATTAAGAACTACTTATGATGCGAGATAGGAGAATTCTCCTTATATCTTGGCACGCCCATTAGGCTAGGATCTATGCGAAGAGAGGATTGACAACCTCTGAAAGAGAAGGTAAAAAAGAGATTAGCTGGATGAAATTGGTGATTTATGTCACTAAGTGGAAGAATTACGCTTATTAATTCAGTCCTAAGCAGTTTGTCAACATACATTATGTCAATCTACGAACTTCCAAAATGGGTTATTGGTAGAATTGACAGATGTAGGAGAAGATTCTTGTGAAAATGAGCAAACGAGAACAATAAAGGTATTCACCTGGATAATTGGGGTAGAGTTTGCAAAAGAAAGGAATTCGGAAGATTAGTATTCCTAAATCTGGGTGACATGAACAAGGCATTGATGAGCAAGTGGTGGTAAAAAATGAGAAAAATACGCAACAATTGGTGGTACAAATCTTTCATAGAATATCGGAGAAGGAAGAAGTATAGGTTCGGAGGGAAAAGTGAGCATGGTAAGACATCATTTCTCAGGAAAGGGGTCGCGAAGGTGGGAAAGACTTTTCATGTTAATACAAGATGTGTGAGTGGCAACGGAAAAGATACACGGTTCTGGAAAGATAAATGGTGTGAAAGAAACACACTCCAATCCCTTTTTCCGAAGGTCGACGAAGAAACAGTGACATTGATACGCCTATCAACAAGTTTTGAGAAATGGTAGACCCAGGATTCAATTACGTAATGAGCTAACTCATGAGTGTCTTCTTCAACTGCATATACTAAAAGACATTATTAGGACGGAGGGCCAGTACTTTAACGGAGCGGACGATGAGAGAAGCTTGAATTTAAAGCCTAATGATACATTCACGGAGTCAACAATGTACAAGTGGCTAAATGATAGAGAGAATAGAAGCAGGGAAGCCAGTTCAATCTGGAGAACGGATGCACCAATGAAAGCGAAAGCTTTCCTTTGGCTTGTAGCAAACAATGCAATTCTTTCCAAAGTCAACCTTCGCAAATGCAACCTGCAGTTGGACGTTGAGTGCTCGAGATGCCCTGTAGAAGATGATGACACTAATCACATTTTATTCACTTGTCCTAGGGCAAGGTTAGCTTGGGAAGTAGTGTGCTTAGGCTTTGGGTTTTTTGAATATCCAAGCTCGACATTGGAGATTTTGGGTTAGTGAAGAGCGAGGGTAGTCATGAAGGAGCTTAAACAAGTTTGGAATATCTCTGCACCTGCTAAGTTATGAGGTCTATGACTAGATCGTAACGAGTTGTGTTTTCGTAATCACAACAGCTAATTTTCGGTCATGATGCATAAATTTTTTGCGTTCATTCTGGCTTGGGCTAGTCAAACAAATACGAAGAGTAGAATACGCACGGAGAAGATGTAGGCTAAGCAGGGTTTGTGGTGGGGAGCAAGTTAGAGTTGTAATTGTATATGTAGTGTCTTTTGAGTGGTAGATGTAGTAGTAATCTAAATCTTTGTAATTAGTCGTACTTTATTTCGTTAATTCATCATTAATGAAGTGATGATCCGGTCACCTCTATTCTTTAAAAAAAACATGGAGAGTAAATTGTGAAAACCCTCATGAACTATATGGTCAGATTAATGGTCAAACTTCGTTGCATGCACAACACATTCCTTTTTAATGAAGAAAATTGCGAAAATTCTTCTGCAGCAATCAATTTGTAGTCATTGTCAATGAATGCACAATTCTAATTTTCCAATAGCTCAGTTTCCTACCCTTTTCCTCGTTTGAAACCAGAACCTTCCAGCAGCAAAACATGAACGTTTTTAACTCAAATTTAAAGTCAGCTCTTCAATCAAACAAAAACCATCTCGAATATCAGTATGTATCTAATATATTCTTCGAGTTTATTATACCAGTGTTAATTGGTACACAAAAACAACGGTGACTGGTACGAAAAAGTTATTTGTGGTTGATAAATTTCCTTTATGTGCATGAAATTGATATGAGTAACAAAAGATTATGTGCAATGCGATAACAAACTACAGTCGTTGTAGATGTACAAAAATTAAGAAAGCTCAGTAATCGGGTATAGACGTATACGAGTACCCTGCGGCGCCTCTCCATGAATAATACGCAATCCTTGTCTCATAAAATCCTGTAACAAGATTGCACAATCATAAATTATTAGCTATTTATGAACTATAATGGTAAATACATACAGAACCAAATTTACAGTAACCCAAATTCATAATTCTGTCTATCTTCTCACCACAAGCAAAGGCATGATTTACACGGATTATATATTTTCCAAGAGATATCTGAACAAAAGTGATTATATCTGTAAAAAGCATGAGATATCAAAGGAATACTTGCTGAATTTAGCTCGCAAGTTTTTTACCACCTCAAACTTCAGAGACTATTACGTAGAAATAGTGATGTTGCTGTTTTTGAGTGTGGGGACAACAAATGTGAGTTCTTGTAATTTGTGGTGAAATGAGCGGCACTAGAACAGATCTTGGCCTCAGGCCGATGTTTGGGTTGTATGTTTGGTTCGGGGTAGGAGGAGATGGGTCGAGGCTGGTTGCTTGGCTCGGATCCTAGTGGGTCGGCTCGGATCTTGGTACCTGCAGAATGCCTAGAAACACCGGGCGAGATCCCGACGATAGGCCCTCCGACGATCTAGTCAGTCAATGGAATAGTAACAGTAGCTTGGGCTCGGGTAGAGAAAAATTTATTACCTTGGGCAAGGAGGGGGTCTTGTATTTATAGGCAGGGGCTAACGGGTCTCAGACCCTAACGGGCCGGATCGGACCCATTACCCTGTGGGCCTGAATTGGCAGAAACCCGTTGGACCTGTTTGACTTGATGATCATAGAGGAGTGGATCTTGAGGGGATCGAACGGTCCTGATTAGGCTGAGCTCTTTTTATCCATATCACAGGCCACCCACTTCTGGAGGATTGTATGTACTAGCCGTCGAGGAGTAGTCTATCCATGTAAGAAGATCGGTAAGGAGTGGTTACGGGGATAAGATGGAAGATCCCTTGGAGAGCAAAAAATGGGCCGAGGCCGACCTTTAAGGAGTCGGACCCCCCGACCTCCGAGCATCGAGCGTCGAGTATCGAGCCCCTTCAGTTTTGCAAGATGGCTAGGCCTTTACTCAAAGTCAGTGCCGAGCGTCGAGCCCCTTCAGCTTGTGAGAAAGGTAGGACTTCGCTCGAAGTCTATGTCGAGCGTCGAGCGTCGAACGTCTTCAGCTTGTGAGAAAGCTAGGACTTTGCACGAAGTCTATGTCGAGCGTCGAGTCCCTTCAGCCTCGCGAGAAAGCTAGGACTTTGCTCGAAGTCTATGCCGAGCATCGAGCCCCTTCAGCCTTGCGAGAAAGCTAGGACTTTGCTCGTAGTCTATGCCGAGCGTCGAGCCCCTTCAGCCTTGTGAGAAAGCAAGGACTTTGCTCGAAGTCTATGCCGAGCATCGAGCGTCGAGCCCCTTCAGCATTGCGAGAAAGCTAGGACTTTTCTCGAAGTCTATGCCGAGCATCGAGCGTCGAGCCCCTTCAGCATGTGAGAAAGCTAGGACTTTGCTTGAAGCCTATGCCGAGCGTCGAGCCCCTTCAGCCTGTGAGAATGCTAGTGCTTTGCTCGAAGTCTATGCCGAGCATCGAGCCCCTTCAGCCTGTTAGAAAGCTGGTGCTTTGCTCGAAGTCAATGGCGAGCGTCAAGCATCTCCAGCTTGTGAGAAAGCTAGGCCTTTGCTCGAAGTCTATGCCGAGCGTCAAGCGTCGAGCGTCGAGCCGCTTCAGCTTGTGAGAAAAGCTGAAGAGAAAGCTAGGACTTTGCTCGAAATCTATGTCGAGCGTCGAGCCCCTTCAGCCTTGCGAGAAAGCTAGGACTTTGCTCGAAGTCTATGCCGAGCGTCGAGCGAGAGCATCTCCAGCTTGTGAGAAAGCCAGGCCTTTGCTCAAAGTCTATGCCGAGCATCGAGTGTTTCCCACTTGTGAGAAAGCTAGGACTTTGTTCAAAGTCAATGGCGAGTACTGGGCATCTCCAGCTTGTGAGAAAGCTGGTGCTTTGCTCGAAGTCAATGGCGAGCGTCGAGCGTCGAGCCCCTTCAGCCTGTGAGAGCTAGTGCTTTGCTCGAAGTCAATGGCGAGCATCGAGCCCCTCCAGCTTGTTAGAAAGCTAGAACTTTGCTCGAGGTCAGTGCCGACCGTCGAGCCCCTTCAGCCTGTAAGAGAGCTAGGCCTTTGCTCGAAGTCTATGCCGAGCATCGAGCGTTTCCCACCTGTGAGAAAGCTAGAGCTTTGCTCGAAGTCAACAACGAGCGTCGAGCATCTCCAGCTTGTGAGAAAGCTAGGCCGTTGCTCGAAGTCTATGCCGAGCGTCTAGCGTTTCCTACTTGTGAGAAAGCTAGGACTTTGCTCGAAGTCAATGGCGAGCGTCGAACCCCACCGGCTTGTGAGAAAGCTAGGACTTTGCTAGAAGTCAATGGCGAGCGTCGAGCATCTCCAACTTGTGAGAAAGCTCGAAGTCAATGGCGAGCGTCGAGCATCTCCAGCTTGTGAGAAAGCTGGTGCTTTGCTCGAAGTCAAAGGCAAGCGTCGAGCATCTCCAGCTTGTGAGAAAGCTGATGCTTTGCTCGTAGTCTATACCGAGCGTCGAGCGTCGAGCCCCTTCAGCTTGTGAGAAAGCTAGAACTTTGCTCGAAGTATATGTCGAGCATCAAGCGTCGAGCCCCTTCAGCCTTGCGAGAAAGCTAGGACTTTGCTCGAAGTCTATGCCTAGCGTCGAGCGAGAGCATCTCTAGCTTTTGAGAAAGCTAGGCCTTTGCTTGAAGTCTATACCGAGTGTCAAGCATTTCCCACTTGTGAGAAAGCCAGGACTTTGCTCAAAGTCAATGGCGAGCACTGAGCATCTCCAACTTGTGAGAAAGCTGGTACTTTGCTCGAAGTCAATGGTGAAAGTCGAGCATTTCCAGCTTGTGAGAAAGTCAGTGCTTTGCTCAGAGTCAATGGCGAGTGTCGAGCGTCGAGCATCTCCAGCTTGTGAGAAAGCTGGTGCTTTGTTCGAAGTCAGTGGCGAGCGTCGAGCATCTCCAGCTTGTGAGGTACATGTGTATTGCACGAGTATTGCACATGTGATGCTGACATCAAGAGGAGAATCGAGGTGTCGAAATCTTATCAGCCATTATATTTTGATGATCAAGTTTGGACGGTTTGGGATCTTTTTGAGGAAGTCGAGGCATCGACAGCTTTTCTATAAATCCCCCACCCCCTTCTCATTTCTTCACTTTGCCTTCCCTCTCTAACCCTTGGAGCTTTTCTCTCTAGCGGCCAGCAACGACCTTTTCGGTGAACCATTCCGTTGACGAAAACTAGGTTAGTATTGTTATTGTTATGTCGCGGTCTCAATCTGGTTCTGCAGCGAGTGCCTTTGGTCAGGATGATGAAGGTCGCCTTTTAAACTCCACGTCCTGGGATACGAGTGAGAAGGTCTATGACGTAGCGCCGCTCCGCAATCGCAAGCCGTTTGTGGTGGAGTCGAGTGATTCTGACGGTGAGGTGGAGGTAGCGGATGAGGAAGTCAAGGAAGGCATAGTGGATGAGGGAGCTGAAAGTGCCCTTGATGGGGATAGTGGGGACAATGCTGTGGAAGTTGGCCCCATTCTTCCGCCTCTGGCGACACCGTCTCCTTCGAGGGGTCCTCGTGTTCGAAGGAGGTAGAGAAAATGGCGTCGCCCGGACAGTCCGGAGATGCAAAACGAGTTTATGCCTAAGCACGGGCTCGACGTCCCGTACTTTAAGCAGCCCAGATCTATCAGGATGTATCCGGATGACGTCGAAGATTTGGTTCAGTACGGAGTGGAAATCTCTTCGTCAGGTCAAACCTAGATCCAAATGGACAAGATTCAGTGTGTTTTGGCAGCCAACTACCTGCCAGTGATAAGAGCTAATTATTTCAGAGGGCTGGAGTACGAGCTGATAAACCAACCCTAGCCTCCCTGGCCTCCGCCCAACGACCGAGTTGGCACCCTGCTATTGTATGTTTCCTGAAGATGCTTTCAGCTCAGGGCTAAGACCGCCGTTTCACCCGTTATTAAGAAGGTGCTAAACTGGGGGGCCATCTACCCGATGTAGAATGGTCCCCACTCCTAGAAGCAGTTAGTTTGCTTTATGCTGCTCTGCAAGGAGAGTGGAGTGCCTTTGAAATTGAATTACTTCCGGGCCGTCCTGGGGGTGAGCTCGTTGGGAGAGCAGAAAGGCATATATTACATATCGCCTCTCCCTCACAAGAAGACGGTGCACGGACATCCGGACTCTATAAAAGGGTGGAAGGGAAAATACTTCGTCATCCGAAGCTCGGTGCCTTGGGGAATTCCCACAACTTGAAAGTTTTACAGGCCGAACCACAAGCCCCCGAAGCGAAGAGAATTGAAGAAAGGGAGTGTGCGGATTTCGATCGGATTGTAGGTGGCCACAGCATCGGCTGGCCCAATGTGACCGAGTTGCACTTGGCTCGGATCGGACTGAGCCCCGTTGACCCTTGTACGTTTTCATTTCTTTTTTAAACTTTTTGTCTTCGTGTTAACAGTCTTCTCTTTCCTCTGCAGCGATGGACAAGGCCAAAATCGACGTGAGGACTCTGAGGGACCAAGGCAAGAAGAGGGGAGCCGAGCAGCCTAAGCAAAAAGCGGGGTCCACTCAGGGAGGCTCCGACGGCCCTTCGGAACGAACTCCCATGAGGGCGAAGACCCTCTCTGTTGAGGGGCGCGGGAGTGGGAACCGAGCACTAGAAGCCGCAGGGTTACTGAGATCTGAAGAGCAGGGTCCCCCCAGTTCTCCCTTATGCTCAGAAGATGGTAGGTGAGGAGGAGATAAGGCCGTGGGCCCCTGACTGGTTGGTGAAAGCGGCCGACACTCTGGCCGAAGGGCCAGTGTCGGTCGAGGTGGTGGATTTCCTCGCCACGCCGCGCGACCGGGCTTCTTTGGCAACTGAGACCACCAAGACGTGCTATATGAGGTTGTCTCAGGCCCACGTGATGGTAAGGTTCTGCTTGTCGCTAGCTTTATCCTCAGTGGCATTGTTTTATTTTGAAAATAACAACTCTTGGCTCCTAGTTCGCAAGCATCTAGGACCGGGGCTCAGCTGAAGAGGTGTTACACCAAAGATCTCAAGAGGGAGGTAAGGAACGCTCAGCGATATGAGCATGAAATGAAGCAGCTGAAGCTGGAGCTGGAGGCGTCCCAGGGGCGTGAACAGGCCCTTCAAGCTGACCACGCAACTCAGGCCAACGAGCAGCTCCGTGTCGCGGCAGAGGTCAAGGCGACGGCGGCCCTGCAGTACCAAGAGCTCAAGGCCACTGCCATGGACGAGGTAATTGCGGCCCAGGATGAGGCGTATGATCGCGCGAAAGAGCACTTCTTGTTCCATTACCCCGGGTCTAAGATTGATGATTTTCACTATGGCATGAAGCTGCCCGACCATCCAAAGACGCCTGGGGGGAACGGCGAGGAGATGGAGTTAGGGCCAACCTTTGAAAAAGGCACAGGAGGAGATGCCGATGTTCAGGGAGCGGCCAACGAAGAGGTGTCGATTTCTCCTAAGAAGTAGTTTTAATCATCTCCGCCCCCCTTTTCCGTTTTGTATTTGCCAAGTGCGGACTGGCCACCGCTTTTTGTAAAAAAAATTGGGGTAATGAATATATTTTTGGCCGAACTTTTTGACTGTGTTTTTTTTTTCATTTATGAATATACTTGGTCTCGATCTTTTGAGAGCTTGGAGTGAACCCATGTTTTCTCTTTTGTGTCAGATGGAAGAGACCCTCGGAGCCGACCTTACTTCAGTCGAGGTGAACCGCCTTCGGGATAGGCTAGAGTCCAAGGAGTCTGTCTTGAACCGCTATCGCAAACAGGCCCATGATTGGGAAGCCACCTTTTCCTACTTCATGAATAAGTCTAAGGAGCTGAATTTGGAGGCGGCACGCCTAAAGAAGGCGATTGCCGACCGTGACTGAGGAAGCACCGAGACGGGGTGGTCGATATCCGATGCCTCCACCAGGCGACCAACCTCTGAGTCCTTCCTTCGTGAGGTCATAGTGGAGAAGGAGTTGGAGATTCAGAGGATGAGGGTCATGCTAGGTGTAAGGGGATCTCGACTACATTCTCTTGGGGGAGGTCGGCCCTCCGTCATGGGTCCATCCCCGACCCTTCGCGTTGAAATGGCGAGGCTGGGGAACGCCTAGAGCTCTGTTGCTGGAGTGTCTACCTTGGCGATGCCGACGGGGCCAAGTGGGATCGTCGGGGAGCAAACGCGCTCGACGGGGCTCAAGTTGGTTTGTGTTAGTCCAAAGGGCCTTGAGAAAAACTTAGGCTGAAGCCATAGCTGTTGTAATAAATCTTATTGTACCATGGTCTCACAAGGCGCTATAATAAAAATGATCTTTTTGATCCGCCTTAACTTGCTTTTGATTCCTGGTCTTGCCAGGACGTGAGACGGAGAAGATACGTTTGGGAGAAAGATAGTAGCTTGCTCGAGGTTAATGCCGAGCATCGAGCATCTCTAACTTTGTGAGAAAGCTAGGTCTTTGCTCGAAGTCACTACCAAGAGCCAAGACTGTCTAGCTTGTGCCGGGCGACGAGGACCTAAACAGTTGAGGAGTTTGAGTGAGACTCCGAACTGAGCGGTGAGGACGAGAGATCGAGAAATCTCTTGTCTGTCGTTCGTAGTACACGCCGAGTGGCGAGGACGTGGGGCTGAGAAGCCCCATTTGGCTCAGGAACCGAGGACTTGGGAGATTGATAAATCTCCCGTTTGTCGCTCGTAGTCCCCGCCGAGTAACGAGAACGTGGGGCTGAGAAGCCCCGTTTGGCTCAGGAACCGAGCCTAGGGTCGAGGACTTGGGAGATTGAGAGATCTCTCGTCTGTCGCTCGTAGTCCCCGCCGAGTAGCGGGGACGTAGGGCTGAGAAACCCCGTTTGGCTCAGGAACCGAGCCGAGAAGATTGAGAAATCTCTCGTCTGTCGCTCGTAGTCCCCGCTGAGTAGCAAGGGCGTGGGGCTGAGAAGTCCTGTTTGGCTCAGGAACCGGGCCGAGGGTCGAGAAAGTTAGGACTTTGCTCGAAGTAACTGTTGAGTGTCGAGCATCTCCAGCTTGTGAGAAAGCTAGGCATTTGCTCAGAGTTAATATCGAACGTCGAGCCTGCCCAGCTTGTGAGAAAGCTAGGTCTTTGCTTGATGTCAGTGCCGAGCGTCGAGCCTGCCTAGCTTGTAAGAAAGCTAGGTCTTTGCTCGAAGTCTATGCCGAGCATTGAGCGTCTCCATCTTGTGAGAAAGCTCGGCCTTTGCTCGAAGTTACTACCGAGCGTCGAGCCTGCCCAGCTTGTGAGAAAGCTAGGTCTTTGATTGAGGTCAGTGCCGAGCGTCGAGCCTGCCCAGCTTATGAGAAAGCTAGGTCTTTGCTCGAAGTCTATGCCGAGCGTCGAGCATCTCCAGCTTGTGAGAAAGGTAGGCCTTTGCTCGAAGTTACTACCAAGCGTCGAGCCTGCCCAGCTTGTGAGAAAAGCTAGGTCTTTGCTCGAAGTCAACGGCGAGTGTCGGGCATCTCCAGCTTATAAGAAAGCTTGTGCTTTGCTCGAAGTCAATGGCGAGCTTTGAGCATCTCCAGCTTGTGAGAATACACAGAAATTTGAACAAAAAAAGGAAAGAATAAGATTACACTTCATTCATTTTACTATTTATGTTTGCATTAAAGGTGTGGCACGTACTGCCAATTACATAAGGATTTTTTTCCCAAACTGGCCCACTTTTTGAAAGTTTTTCCCAAACTGACCTACTTTTTAAAAAAAATTCCCAAACCGACCCACTCGCTATCTCGGATAGCGAGCTTAGTCAAAAACAACTCGTTATCTGAGATAGCGGGTGTTGGTTTTGGGTTTTTTGGTTTCTTCCTTAGCCAAGACTCGCTGTCTCAAACAGCGAGCTTGTTTTAACCAAACTCGCTGTTTGAGACAGCGAGTGTCAATTTACTTTGACATGGCTGACTCCGCAGAATTTCTGAAAGTTTTTGCTTGTGAATTGGGTACCGTTATCGATGATGAGCACCTGTGGGATCCCAAACCGACAAATGATGTGCTTCCAGAAAAAATTGATGGGTTTGATACTCCGTGATCGTGGTCAGGGGTTCCGCCTCGATCCACTTGGTGAAGTAGTCGATGGCTACCACCAGGAATCGCCTTTGGCATGTGGCTTTTGGGAAGGGGCCGACCAAGTCCATCCCCCACATGGCAAAGGGGGTCGGACTAGCCAGCAACTTGATGTTGGCTTGTGGAAGTCATTTGACCGAGGAGAATCTCTAGCAAGAGCCGCACCTTTTGACAAGATCCTGAGCGTCTTGTAACATGGTTGGCCAATAATAGTTGTGGTTTAGTGCTTTTCTAGCGAGCGACCTGCTCCCCATGTGGCATCCTCCGATCCCCTCGTGTAGTTCCTTCAGCACGTATTTGGCCTCATTGGGGCCCAAACAACGGAGATAAGGCCTTTCATCCACCCTTGTGTACGAGCGTTTGAAAAGTGTCCCATCAATCATAGTGAATCTCTCTGAATGGATTATGGTCCTTCTTGCCTCAGCCCGATCCTCAGGAAGTTCGCCCTTTGTCAGAAACTTTCGGATGGGAGCCATCCAAGTGTCTGTGTGAGCCTCAAGAGCAAGGCAAAGGACCTCGGGGATGTCAACGCTAGGCTTTATGAGGACTTCAATTAAGACGGTGCGGTCAAGGCCTTCGAAGGACGATGAAGGGAGCTTGGACAAAGAATCAGCTTGAGCGTTCTGCTCTCTTGGGATCCGCTCTACCGAGACAAAGTCGAATGCGGTTAAGAGTTACTGGACTAGTGCCAAGTATTGGACCATCCTGATGTCACAAGCCTCATATTCCCCGGTGATTTGGTTGACCACGAGCTGAGAGTCACTGAAGGCTCCTATTTGCCTTGCCCCCGCCTTATGTGCTAATTTGAGCCCTGCAATCATCACCTCGTACTCTGCCTCGTTGTTGGAGACAGGAAAGTTTAGGCGTAGAGAATACTGGAGAACGAAGTTGTCGAGACCTCTGAGTATGACACCCGCACCGCTTCCAACCTCGCAGGACGAGCCATCGACATAAACCTCCCACATTGGCTCTGCTTCTTGAATTTCAGAAAGCTCGGGAATAGTGCACTCCGTGATGAATTCGGTAAGGGGCTGTCCTTTAATAGCCGTCCTGGGTTGGTAGCTGATGTCATACTGGCTTAACTTGATCGATCACTTGATTAAGCGGCCAGAATTTTCGGCTTGTGGAGGACTACCTTGAGGGGCTGGTCCATGAGGAGCTGGATCGAGTGGGCTTAAAAGTACGGGCAGAGCTTCCGTGCGGCCATGACCAGAGCGTAGGCGGCATTTTCCATTTTTGCGTAACGGGTTTAGGCCGCGAGTAGGACTTTGCTGACGTAGTAGAGAGACTTCTGAACCCCATCCTCCTATCTGACCTATACGGCGTTGAGCGCGTATTCCGAGGCCGAAAGGTAGAGAAAAAGGGATTCGCCTGGCTCGGGCTTCCTTAGAAGTAGAGGGTTGACGAGGTAAGTTTTAAGTTGGTCGAACGCCTGTTGCGGTGAGTCTCCCCATTCGAAAACTTTCGCCCCTCGTAGGGCTTTGAAAAAAGGGAGTGACTTCTCCCCAGACTTAGAGAGAAAGCGGTCGATGGCTGCCAGTCGTCCCGTGAGTCGTTGAACTTCCTTTACATTTCTTGGAGGGGCCATGTCGATTATGGCCTGAATCTTCTCGGGGTTTGCCTCTATGCAGCGCTGGCTTACAACAAATCCGAGAAACTTCCCCGAGGAGATGCCGAAGGCGCATTTAGCGGAATTGAGCCTCATGTTGTGGAATCGCAGGACACTAAAAGCTTTCTCGAGGTCAGCCACATGATCCTGCCCTCGGCGGCTCTTGACCAGCATGTCGTCAAAGTATACCTCCATGTTTCGACCGATTTGTTCTTTGAAGACCCGATTGACGAGCCTCTGGTATGTGGCACCAGCGTTCTTTAGCCCAAAGGGCATGACCCGGTAACAATAAAGATCTTGGTCGGTTACGAAGGCTGTCTTGGTGATGTCCGGAGGGAACATTCTGATCTGGTTCTAGCCTGAAAAGGCATCCATGAAGGTTAGTAGTTCGTGACCCGATGTCGCTTCAATTAGAGCATCGATGTTTGGGAGGGGAATGGATCTTTGGGGCATGCTTTATTGAGGTCCATGAAATCTATGCAGATCATCCACTTCCCGCTTGCCTTCTTGACCATTACGACGTTAGCCAGCCACTCGGGATAGCTGACCTCTTGTACGAACAGGGTGGACAGCAGTTTGTCTACTTCTTCTTTCATTGCATGTTGCCTCTCAGGAGCGAACTTACGTCGCTTCTGTAGGATCGGCTTGGAGCCTGGGTGGACGCTTATTTTGTGCATGATGAGGTCTTCAGAAATTCCGGGCATGTCTGATGGCGTCCAGGCAAAGAAGTCGACATTTCGGCAAATACATTCAATGATGGTTGGCCTTAGGTCTGGAGACAGAGATCGGCTAACGCAGAACCATTTAGATTTGTCTTCCGCATCGAAAGAGATATCTTCCAGTTCGTCCATGGGCTCCAACTCGGGCTGGTTCCTCTCGGACAGAAGTTCCACTGCATTAAAGGGGAATAGCCCACCCCCTACTGTGGTCATATAGCACGAACGTCCTAACTCCTGGTTTCTCCGGACGACACCGACTCCGAGGTCGGTGGGGAATTTCAGTTTCAGGTGGTAGGAGGAGGGGACTGCCTGAAAAAAGTAAAGACCGGGTCGGCCGAGAATGGCATTTTACGCGGCTTTGTATTTATCACCATGAAATCCATCGATTCGGTTCGCATAATCGGAGTCATCCAGATGGTCACATCAAGTGTGACGATCCCCTCAATTTGGACGGGAATGCCGGAGAACCCGCGAAGGGTGTACCCGGCCGGCTTTAACTTCTCGCGGGGCAGCTTGAGGTTTTCATAAGCGGCCAAAAAGAGAATGTTGACTGAGCTTCCGTTGTTCACGAGAATTCGGCGAACTTCGTGGTTTGCCATGCCGAGGCTGATGACGAGGACGTCACAATGCGAAAGACGGATGCCCTCTAGGTCTTCTCCTGAGAAGGAGACCGCCTGCTGCTAAATCCTGGGAGGCAGTTGGTCGTGGACCGAATTCACTTCCCACAAGAAGGCCTTACGTGAGGTGTTGGATTCCCCTCCCATGGGCCCGCCATGGACACAGTGTAGGATGGCCAGCCCCTCGATTTCTTCGGGCTCAGGTTCCTACTCGGGTTGTCTACTGACTGTTCGAGGAGGAGGCGAAAGCCTCGGATTCCTCGGGTCCCTCCGGCCTCTTGGGTTGGTCCGAGTGAACTCCCTTATGTACCCTCTCTGAATGAGGGCTTCGATCTCGTCTTTAACGGCGCGGGAGTTGTCTGTCTCGTGCTCGTGGTTTCGGTGAAACCAGCAGTAGAACCTTTGGTCCCGTTTTTTGTTGTTGCTCGATCGGCGAGGGTATCGGACGATCCCTTTGTCCTCGATCTCCAAGAGGATAACAGACACGTTTCAGGTCAGCAGCGTGTATCTTTCAAAACGGGGGGCTGGAGGCAGCCACTTCTGACCAGATGAATCCTTCAGGGCCTTTTTGGCAGGCTCGGAGTTGTCCGCTTTTCGCTTCCCCTTGGCAGTAATTTCTTTAATGCCTTCGAAGTGCAGGGCTTCCTCGGCCCGGATGTAATTCTCGACCCTGTTGAGGAGATCGGGAAAGTCAAGGGGCAGTTTCTTGGCTACTGAGGTCTTTAACTCGCCGTGGCGAACATTGTACCGGAAAGGCGCGGAAGCAACGCCCGCATCAAGAGAGGAGACCGCCCTTGCCTTGGTGGTGAACCTTCGTACAAATTCTCGGAGGGACTCTCCCTCCTTCTGCTTGAGGTACAGAAGGGACGCGCTCGTCTTCTCGACCTTCCGGCTGGTCATGAAGTGAGATAAGAAGTCTCCCTTTAGCTGGTCGAACGAAAAAACCGAGCCGGGGGCAATTTTCGAAAACCATTCCCGTGCTTGATCGCGAAGAGTGGTGGGGAACGCACGACAGATGAGAGGATCTGAAGCGTTGTGAATCATCATGAGGGTTTTAAACTCTTCCATGTGATTGGCGGGATCACCCTCCCCGTTGTATGTCTCGAATGGTGGGGGTCTGAAATTCCTCAGAATTTCGGCCTCTAGTATTGATTCGGAGAAAGGGGGTCGGTTCGGTCGGTACCCTTGCCCAGATTGTGGTTCGCCCTCGTCGATATGTGCGAGACAGTTCTCCATCTCCTGGAGGCGCCGAAGGACGACCTCGTCTTGTCTCTTTGGGCGAGTCGAACCGTGAGATTCGCTGCCCTGGGCTTCTGGTGGAGGACCGGTGTTGTTGCGTGCTTCAGTCCTGGTGCCGACCCGGATGGCCTGGAGAACCTCGTTTCTAATGTTTTGAAACCCAGCTCTCGTGACCGGGGTCTGTCATCCTGGCCACGCGGAGGTGGGTGCTCTCGGGATGAGTGGTTGTGCCTTTGTGACCGTTCTTGGGTCGGCTAGATGCTATGGGTCGGGGCCGAGTTGGAAGAGCCCCCTCCCCTCGACCGGCTGAGCTGCCAGTGCTGAATGACATGTCGTAAATCGCGGGCGACCGAGCGTGAAGCGCTCGGTTCGGGTCCTACAGCACTATTGGCTCGAGGTCGGTTAGAGCCCTGGGTGTTCACATGGCTGTGAGAGGGAGGAGGGTCTGGACGACATCCAGCGGTAATGGCTCTTCTGGCTTTGGGAGTCATGGGAAGGCTTGGTTCAAGAGAGAGCCGAGGCCGGGATCAGTCAGTGACTAAGTTCCCACAGTCGTCGCCAACCTGATGCTGTTGTTTTTTAGTGTGGAGGCAACGGGTGTGAGTTCTTGTAATTTTTGGTGGAAGGAGCAGCACTGGAACAAATCTGGGCTTCGAACCGATGTTTGGGCTGTATGATTGGTTCGGGGGTAGCAGGAGAGTGGTCGAGGTTGGTTGCTCGGCTCGGATCTTGGTACCTGCAGAATGCTTAGAAACACCGGGAGAGATCCCGGCGACAGGCCCTCCGACGATCTAGTCAGTCACTAAAATAGTAACAGTAGCTAGAATTCAGGTGGAAAAAATTTTATTACCTTGGGCAAGGAGGAGGGGGTCTGGTATTTATAGGCAGGGGCTAACAGGTCTCAGACCCTAACGGGCCGGGTCGGATCCGTTTGCCTGTGGGCCTGAATTGGCAGAAGCTCGTTGGTCCTGTTTGACTTGACGATCATAGAGGAGGGAATCTTGAGGGGATCGAACGGTCCTGATTAGGCTGGGCTCTTTTTACCCATATCAAATACATAATTTAAGCATATTACTATCTGAACAGTACTTTTCTACTAATTGAGCACCGTCTAAGCATAATAAAAAGCAAAGCATAGTAGCGCATAGTAGCGATGCAGATTGGTGCATTGAACTATCTGTTGGTAGCACAATAAAAGAATCCGCCAACACTGATCTGAACAGGCAAGATCGATTTACTTGGACGATACAACATTGCTTAGATAACCAGGTTCGGCAATGTAGATGAAATGTCATCTGATACAGTTAACACAGAGTCTACACTTATATTTCAATACCACAAATTTGAAACCAAGTGTTCACTTACCTTCGAATCTTTAAATATACTCTTATTTTCCAAACTCAGTCTTTTTGTAAACTCTTAAATAGCAAAATTAAGACACAATATATGCTATATATCATAATTTTAAGTTTTATGAGCTTATCAATGTGATAATTGATTAATTTTGATGTTGGTCTCAGTTGAGAGTGTAAAAGTAAATAAGTAAATTAGGAGTGCATCCACTACTTTAGAAATTAATAAGTGTGTACAAAGACAAGCTATTTTGGAAATGAGCAATTAGTCCTTTTATCCAATGGTTGATTGCTTATGTACAACACGCACAATCATATAAAAGACTAGGTATATCATTATATTAGTTCATTAAGCACTACTACTAACTATTAATTAGTTCATTTCACAGAATATTATCACTTGTTATTCCACTATTTATTATCACTTGGAATTCCACGAAATGTTCCACAATTTTTTTTTTGTAACATTAACAAGATCTTCTTCAAAAAAAACATTAACAAGATCTGCTTTGTATTCCCCTTGTATCTATGCGCATATTAACTTCTGTTATTCATGGAATGTATAGTGTTAACTGTACATCCGCTGTTCCATTGAATAAGAATCCAATAAAATTCAATTTATACTCATAAAATTAATATCGAAATATTGCAATAAACAGATAAAGCAACTCGTAATCTGATAGAATATTGTCAATAATTTCAATATGGCGGATATAAATACCATGTCAATATTCATTCCAGTATACTGATTCTAAATCCTCGTTTAGTAACGTCTTGCACTTGAATAATGAGAGGAGAAACAAGGAGGGAGCATGCACAACCAAACAGAATATGGCAGTATTATGTGTGATCAGTAACAAGAGAATCGGTGTATTAAATTTTGGTATTCGGATCAGCATCTCAGTTAGCACCGAACCCCATCAATCATCTTTACAAAAACCATGGTAGTCCATATCATCTTATTTTCAAATTGCAACATCAATATATACTTTTGAGTTCTAACCGAGTCAAGGAGTTTACAAGACAATGCAAGTTGGCTCACTACGTCAGGCTTGATCCAAAAGTCCCTCAGTTTAAGTGATTCATAATGTTTTGTACATTTCCACCAACTATTACAAATCCACAAGAATTTTACAACCTATAAATCGAGTAGGATACATGATCCTACATATGGAAATGTGTTCTGTTTTCTCTTTGGCTTATAATGCCTAAGAATTTAATCAATTTGATGCAGTAGATCTATCAAATTTCCTCTTCTTCTTGGTCATTTTCTAGTCTAATGTGTATGAGCATATTGGAGAATTCTTCACTGGTTGCATGAGCGTAAACTAAATGATGGATAAGGTTTTACTCGTCACCTGGTCTTGTATGATATATGGTAAAGCTCCTCTCATCCAAAATTTCCTAATCCACAAATTTGGAAATTATTTGAAGGGCTAAATAAAGTCCGAAATTTGGTTGCAAACCATATCTAGCTTGTTAGGGTTTATGTCTTGCATACTAGGTTCAATGTGAAAAGAAAAGGGAGAAGTGAGAAGAGGTTTCGAAGCGAAGAAACGAGGCGAAATGAGGTGCTAGATTGCCTGCCTAGGAGATGCAAGTTGATTGCTAAAATAAAGGTCAACCTATTCGAGAGTCGACTGCAACCTATTCGAGAGTCGACTGCAACCAATTGCTTAATTATTCATTGTGATCGGTTATCGCATAACTCAGCGCCAAAAAACTTCCGCTGCACCGATTAGATAGCTCTACAGAGCCTTGTTTCTATATCCAATTCAATTTCGATGGGGGAAATTGAGCAGATGATCATTAAATATGTTATACTGCATAAAGTTTCCAATATAAGAACTTCGTCATGCTACACTGTAAGGTGCAACAATTGTTTGGACCAATGATCAAAACAAAACGAACATTTAGTTGTCTTGCAAACCCGGAATTGTGCATGTCTTCTTCAGGTCAACAACTTCTTGCAAATAAAACCTATGTGAACAGGAGCTTCACAATAGTAGTAAAAAGACTATCTTTTCTATTTGTGTTGGTGATACTTTGTAGAAATCCATGATACTCTATTCATACAGTTGAAGAAAAGTAGCTTTCTTTTCTATGCATTAGGACAAAGAACAAAATAGACATTATACTAAGGTGTTAGAGAATCTAAGGTAAAAGATGTGATGCGTACCAGGAAGAAAGGCTAGTATGCCCACTGCTAACAAACCGTGCACCTGTGATCGATCACCCTCCATGTGGCCTATTGCGATAAAAATAGCAAGAAGGAGAAGAGTAGATCCCAAAAACAGCAGGAAAAGTGCAAGGATAATTGATTTCAAAGGAACTCTCTCAAGGGCCATAGGTGTATATCTGAACCGAAGATCTTCTTCTTTTAATTCTACACCCTCATCGTATATATCTTCTACATCAAGAGGAGAATACCGAACAAAACGTCGAGATGCCATGGTGATCGGCGGTGGCTAGTACGTATCTGCATAAAAAGGGAAAGCAATAAAAAATGTTTACTCTGAGTTCGAAACAAATGAATCATAAAAATGATCAATAGAACCTTGAGCACCAAAAAGAATTTTTTTTTCCCTTACCAATAAAGTAATCTTCATCATTGAGGTAATACCCACAATTAAGAAAACAGAAATTGAGTTTATATTTTGAGATACCACAAAGTCTTTATACCAAATCCTTGGATTGCCACATATCAACCGTTTTTTCTCCACCCAGTTTTGTTTAGCGCTGAAGTACAAACATTTCTATTGCAGGTTGTGCCGTGTCAGATACACAACACAACCCTACCCTTTTCTATTTCGTATTCTAGAATTTTCTCTGTCTCGGCATTTTGTGTAAGACGTCAGTTCTCATGAATTCTAGGCAATCTACTCTATCAGAATTTCCTTCAAAACCCGACGCATTCAAACCAGTAACTTGCATATCATTTTTGACCACCTCAATCCACGTGTGCTTAACTCAACCAAAGTACTAACACTCTTCCTAGCTACATTGTTATCGGTTCGATCACACGTGCACAAATTATCTCCACTCATTATCCCTAAATCCATCATCAATTGGAGCAACCACTAATTTCTTACGAACACACCTCACCTCTTACATTAAGCTTGCAATAAAGATACATATCGGAACAATCAAGAAACATAACTAACATAAACTTAGATCATATACAACTGAAGAAAATTTCAAATCGAAACAATAAAATACATTGCAATTGTGAACCATGAATAACAAATAACTTTATAGGCAAATATTGTTCTGCCCTATAATTTGCATATGGGCAATTAAACAATCCAATAATTTGAAATCAATCGATTGACTATCAATTATTAACCAGTGCCTTCCTTACCAATTACTATCATCATTATTTTTCTATCTAAACATAAATTGCGATTATCAAAAAATTTAAATGAATGAAAAATTGGATGAATAGAAGTTACCCTTTTGGGAGACTGCGAGGAAATGGAACTGATCCGATAAACAAGAGATGGTAGGGAAAGAGATGGGAGATTTGGAACCTCTATTTGGGTGTGCTTCGTTTTACGATGCTTCGTTTTATTTATATATTTGGGGGACAAATTTTAGAATTTTTTGCCGTACTAGGCCACTTTTTGGTAGTATTTGCGTTTTTAGGTCAGATCACAATCTATTAGTGTTCGTGGGCTAGCCACTGCCACGTCAGCAGCGGCCGCTATTGGGAATAGCGGCCTCTTCATATGCACCAAATTTGTACTCCCACACTTGGTAGAGTACGGGGGGATTGGGCTGAGTATGTGTAAAGAAGGTCGCTAATGCCACTAGCGACCTCCTCCAACTGAGGTCGCTATTTCCAATAACGACCACAGTGGTAGGCTATTATGAGTCACATTCACAAAAGCTGATTTGGCAAACAGCATAATTGCTAATGTCAATCGCGACCTATCATACCTGTGGTTGCGATTGGTAATCGCGACCTTAGTATAAACATCACAGAGGATAAGCTGATTTGGCAAACAACATAATCGCTAATGTCAATCGCGACCTATCATACCTGTGGTCGCGATTGGTAATCGCGACCTTAGTATAAACATCCAAGACTCATAGTTAGAAGCATTCGGGGGCCCATCTGAGGTCGCGATTGCCACTAGCGACCTCAGTTAGAAGAGGTCGCTAGTGCCAATAGCGACCTCTTCATTTCCTGATCCCCTTCGTACACAGCCAAGTGTGGGGGCACAAAATTGGTATCTATGAAGAGGCCGCTATTCCCAATAGCGGCCGCTGCTGACGTGGCAGAGGCTAGCCCACGAACGCTAATAGTTTGGGACCTGGCCTAAAAACGCAAATACTATCAAAAAGTGGCCTAGTACGGCAAAAAATTCCCAAATTTTATGGGCCATGATTCATAGGATTTTCTATTATATGTGAGCACGTGACTAGCCTAAATGCACGTGCGATGCATGTAGATGCATTTTTATGAGATCAAGAAGGCTCATTCTCCTTTGACCGAATCAATTATGTGCATATTTTGCTCATCCCCAAAATTTTGGGAGCCCACTCTGTGGCTAACTTTAGGCCTATTTGCCTGATCAACTCTACTTTCAAAATTATCATGAAAGTTCTTTCCTCCAGACTCAGTGCTGTTATCTCTCCACTTATCGATCCCGCCCAATCGGGCTTTATCAAGGATCGCTTTATCCTTGATAGTGTAGCATCGGCCCAAGAAATTATCTCTCTTTGTCACAAATATAACTCCGAAGGGATTTTACTTAAACTTGACTTCCAAAAAGCGTATGATAATGTCAGTTGGGACTTCCTTTTCGAGATCCTTATTAATAGAGGCTTCGGTCCTAAATGGATCGCTTGAATTAAATCCAGCCTCTTCTCTGGCACTTCTCCCATCCTCATCAAGGGATCGGAAGGCCACAAGTTCAAAATTAAGTGTGGCCTACGTCAAGGCGATCCTATCTCTTCCCTTCTTTTCTCTCTCGTTGCTGATGTATTCAGTAAATTACTCCGTAACTCTTGGGAGGCGCAGGTTATCGAAGGGCTTGGTAACACTCTTAGTTTTCGAGGTGTTGTTAACCTGCAATATGCCGACGACACCATCATCTTTGCCAAACCTAATGTTCCTTCCCTGCGAAATCTGAAACTCCTCCTTTATATCTTTGCAAAAGCTTCTGGTTTATCGATCAACTTCCAAAAATCTTCGGTTCTTTGGCTCGGAGGATCCCCCAATCGTCAAACCGAAATCTCCCAATTTTTTAATTGTGCCTCCGCCTCTTTTCCCATTCTGTATCTTGGTATCCCCCTCAGATGGGGAAAGCTGCATAAATCCGACTAGAGGCCTATGGTGGAAAAGATAGAATCAAGACTCAACAATTGGTTTGGGAAACAACTTTCCCGAGGTGGTAGATTAATTCTACACAACTCGGTTCTTTCCTCTATTCCCCTTTATATGATATCCTTTTACGTTCCCTCTTGGGTGATCAAGATGATTGATTAAATCAGAAGTAACTTCTTTTGGACGGGTACCCACTTTTATAAATCGGGTTCTCACCTCTGCAATTGGAAGACGATCTGCTCTTCCAAGGCAGCGGGGGGGCTTAGGGGTTCTTGATCTTAGGAATCAAAATATTGCGCTTCTGGGCAAATGGCTGTGGAGATTCTTAAAAGAAGATCAGTTACCTTGGGTCCAATGTATTAATCTTCGATGCTTTACTTGACGTAAGATCTGGGACTTTTCCCCTTTCCTTTCTCGTAATACTTCCCCTTTTTGGAAGGGTGTTTGGAAAGCGGCCGCTCCTTTTCAATGTGGTATCTTCCACGAATGCTCGGATGGCTTTAAGACTAAGTTTTGGTCCGATATCTGGATCGGTAATACCAAGCTTGCATCTGCCTTCCCTGCCCTCTTTCGCTTGGCCTCCAACCCCTATGCCACGGTGGCAGAATCTTTCAATACTATCAATTCTCAGACGCATTAGATCATTCCCTTCTCCAGTGATCATCCTGCCTCTCGTACTTCAAACTTAAATGATCTTCTATTTTGCCTTAACAACTTTTCTTAGCTTCCGAAAGAAGATTTTAGATGGCGATGGAATGCTTCTGGCTGTTTCTCAATCAAATTGTTTTATATATTTCTTAATTATCGTGGAGTCAACTCTCCGTTTGCTAACTTTATCTGGAGTTGTTGTGCACCACTTACGGTTAAAATCCTCACTTGGCTTGCCTTCAACATAAACTCCTTACTGTTGAGGTTCTCAACAAAAGGAACTTAGCTTGGGGTCAACTTTTCCCTTTATGCTCTACTGAATTTGAAGACGCTGATCATCTGTTTATTGGGTGCGACTTCATTCGCCCATTATGGAAGATTTGCATATTAGCCTATGAATACCCCTCCATTCCTTCCAATTTGTCTTCCTGCTGGAATCTTCTTCTTATAAATAAAATGTATCGCGGATCCTGGATCCTTTCCGTTTTGACTATCATATGGGTTATCTGGTCCGACAGAAATAAGCGAATTTTCGCTCATATCGCGTCCCCGATCAACTCTATCATTGAAGATTTCTTTTTTTTTTAATTTCTGGTCCTCTACTTTAAATCAAGATGTTGTTGCTTTAAACAGTCACTGCCTTGATGAGGCGTTACTTTGCTTACGTACTCTTAATGCGATATGATTTCTTTCTTTTTTTTTGTTCTTATTTCGATTCCTCTGGGTTTTTTTTTTGCGGTGTTGACAGGATCTCATGGATCGCTCCTTATTTTGAGCTGGTCCTTTGGTGCGTCTGTTGTGGGGGTTCTCTTCGGTAGTGGGTGGATTTTGTGCTATGACTGTTCTTTCTTGTCCCTGTTCGTGGGGATTATTTTGTGGTGATTAGCTTAGCTTCTCGCTTCTTTATGCTTCTACCTTATGTATTTTGGCCTTGGTAGAGGCTGCCTCTGTATTTATTCCTTTTTATGTACTCCTTTTCACCCCCCCCCCCCCCCCCAGCTAATGTCGACCTATTTCTTTTTCTTCACCAGCTATGTATTGGGTTTGATGTTCTGGTTGTTATGGGACCTTAGTAGTCCCTTTGGCTTTTCTCTTTGCTGTGTGGTTTTTGGATGTGGTTTTTTTGCTATTTTTTGACTTTTTTTGGATGGCTTTCAGCGGTGGTTTAGCTGCAGCCTGCCTCTAGCTTTAGGGGGATCATCAGCAGCCCCTTTCTCTTCAGTTGCGCTATGTTGTGGCGATGGGGGTTTCCGGCTCCGGAGACTACTTCGTATAGTATCTGTTCAGGTTTCTTAGGCTGGTTTGCACTATTCGGCTATGTCTAGTGCTCTGGTGCTTGCATCCTCAGCTTTTCTTTTTGGAGCTTCTGGCCATTTCATTATGATTTGGGGTCATTATTTGTATGTATCCTCTTGTCTGCATCATTTACGTCCTCGTTTCGTTTTGTGTTGGTCATTTTCTTGGCACTGGATGCTACATCGATTCCTCGTCTTTGACAGAGCGATGGTGTTCTGCGGCTGTTGGCAGGAATTCGGCTGCTCGCCTTCTTTGGCTTCTTTTGGCCATCAGCTCCTGTTTGCGTTGTTTCAGGTCCGCCTCTTCTGGCATTATACAGCCTCTCGCTGACTTTGTATCTCTCCCGGTCTGATTTTCGCCCCAGCGTATCCTGCTCTTGTTTCAGCTCCTATTCTGGCGCCTCGCTGTGAACTCAACTTCCCTGCACCTCCTACTTTTTGGCTGCTCGGTTTTCGGTTTGGGCTCTTAGCAACCTACCTGTTCGTGCCCGCAGCTATGTTCCCCCGCTACGATTGTGGTCTTTACAATCCTGGTTGCTCCAGGTTGCGGGGTCTGCTAGCGCTTGGGTGGTCGTTTCAGTTGTTGGGGTCGTTGCAGCGATGAGTTGACAGAATGTTGTTCGCTTTTATCGGGTGACTTTTTGTTTTGTTTCTAATGTTATTGTGGCGTTGGTTTGTTTAGCAATTACCTTAATTGTGTCTGTTGTCTTTTTCTCTCTTCCTTTTTTATCGGTCTCAGTTTACGCTGATGTAAATTTGATATTGTTTGTAATTACTGTTTTTTTAATCTATTGGGCTGGAATCTTCTGATTCTATCCTTATTATAAAAAAAGCCACCGCGCTTAGAGCATATGTAGTCATTGGACATTTACTCATTTTTTGAAAAAAAATAGAAAAAAAGGAGCTGCAGTCGTTGGCTATATATCCAAATTTTGGGTTTTGGGTGAATAGCGGTCGACTTTATTTGGTAGACGATATAGGATTTTGAAAATAATAGCCGACGAAAGATGATTTTTCGACGGACGAAAGATTCTCTTTCGTCGCTGGATTTTTTTCTTTTTTTTAATATTAGACGGGAATGATTTCCCATATGTTCAAATTTTTTATTTTTAAAAACAAAATTCGATGGACGAGAAATCATTTCCTGTTCGTTCGATTTATAATATAAAAAAAATATTTCGACGGACGGGATTTTTAAAAAAAATGAGCGGAAATGGGAAATGAAGCCCCGTCCCAGCATTTCCTCTCATTGATTTGAAAATTTTTTTATAGAATACACCCTATAGAAATGTCTATGGGTATAAATTAGATTTTAACAGTAATTTAGGAATTAATTAGGATTTAATTTTTTTTTTTTTATTTAAATACAATGGATGGGAAATGATTTCCCGTCCGTTGTTTTTTTATTTTAAAAAAATTAACGGACAGGAAATCATTACTAGTCCGTTCATTTTTTTTAAATAAAACCCAAAATTTGGGTTCAAACTAGGGGTGGACAACTATTATCCGAACTGACCAATCCAAACCAATCCAACCCGAACCGACCGGTTTTTAACCGAACCAATTGGGGGTTTGGATTGGCTCGGTTCTTGATCTTCAATAACCAACTGGATCGGTTTGGTTGTTGAATGGGGCTTTCAAATAACCGATGAAACCGGACCGACCGTACCTCTATGTATAAGTCCACAAAAAATATAGTTGTTATTTAATTTATTGAATATAAAAATAGTCATTTCTCATTTTCTTGGAGATACAAATAGTCTTCTTTAATTTCTTTAATACAAACCAAGCAATTGTTCTACCTATATTTTGATTCTCCTAATCCTGTGTGTTATGTTGTTGAGAAATGCTTGATTTACAGTGTGGCCCAACTTAATAGAATCATGAAGTTGATGTATCATTTAGTAGTTACTTTAATCAAGTCAAGTAGAAATTATAATCTAAATCTTTTTTTATTGTACCTAAAATTCAATTAGCTATGGTTATTTAATATTTCTTTTATGATAATAAACTAAGATTACAGAAGTATGCAAGTGAAGAACTAGTTTGTCTCACCCATTTAAACGTCATAATCTCAAACAATTAGTGCAAAATTTATTAACAACTTGTGGTTTTATGAATCTTCATTTAAAATTCATTTCTATATAACAAATAGCATGTTGTTTCTTAAGTTTGATTGAAGTTGATCTTTTAAATTTCAACAAAATTATGAATGATGATGAAGGTGAAAAGTAGCACGTCAAACCGACCATCCAATCCAATCCAAACCGAGCTTAATCGGCTTGGATGGAAACCGATCCAATTAAGGTTCGGATTGGTTGCGGATGATAAAATTTAAAACCAATCTTCTTTGGATCGGTGGTGGATGGTCCATATTAGGTCGGATACCGACCGATGCCCACCCCTAGTTCAAACGACTACAGCTGAAACCCATTTTTCTATTCATATATGCCAAATACTCAAAATTTGACTCCTAACGACTACAGATGCTCTTAGAGCATATGTAGTTGTTCCTCAAATTTCCAAGGTTTGGAAATATAGACAAAAAACCCGCTGTAGTCGTTCCCTATATTTCGAAAATTTAGGATTTAGGGAATAGTAGACTTCTATATCTAAGAGAAGATATAGTAATTTTCCAAATATAGGAAACGAAATATGATCTTTCGTCCGTCATAAAATTTAACAGTGATTGGAGTCAAACGCAAGATGTTGTTGCATCTCACAATTTTTTTAAAAATTAAATCTCTCGGCCGCAAGATGATTTCGAATCCGTTCATTAATTCTCTTAAAAATATAGGGACTCAATATGATTTTGTTTTTAAATTGTAGGGTGTCACGCTCCGCTTCCCAAAAAACACGGAATACGAGCGCGTGACGAAGCCCAGCGAATGATTTTAACATCATCCATAAGCTGTAGGATCGACTCAGCATCACAACAAGAATATAAAAAGTATACACAAACCCGCATGCATGAATAATTTATTAAGCAATAGAAAACAATTGAAACAAATAATAATATCCCAAATAGTTTTCAAGTCTGGATCAAAAGATAAAACTCGGGAACATCAGCCCGTTACAAGGTTCAAGTAACAAAAGAAATAAATAATTCAAGAAAACAATTTATTTAAGCCAGTCTTTGCTCCAAGCGAAGCCTAGAATGTCTGCTTACCAATTCCAGCAGGCAATTCGTCTCCAAAGTCTGTTTGCAAAAATATAACGGAAAAAATAGGGAAAACAAGAGAGATGCCCTTAGTGCAAGTTAGGGCCGCAAATAATAAAAATAAGTACAAGAAATATGGAACAAGATTTGGAATCAAGAATGTAATGAGGATGCGACAAGAATGGGGTTTCAAGAAATTAGCTAGCAAGAAAGACAACTCGAGAGACAAGATTGGATAATAAATACTAGTAGTTGAATAAGTGGCTAGTGGACATGTAATGGTGTCATGCATCAAGTAACAAGTATCACGTACAAGTGTTGAGTAACAAGTAACAAGTATAATGTGTCAAGTTGTCAAGTACGAGTATCAAGTAGCAAGTGTCAAGTATTATATTCAAGTATCAAGTCTCATGTATCATGTCATCAAGTATCAAGTAAGCATATATCATGTTCAAGTATCATGTATCAAGTCTTGTAGTTATTACTACCTAGGTAGCACTTCATGTGCCATCTTTTTATTACATGGTTGCTACAGTCAATGCAATTTCGTTTAGATCTAGTGGTGGAGTCTATAGGGCAGTGTACTCAGGCATCAAGTATCAAGCAAGCATGGTTCATGAACCGGAAAATAAATAACAAGTTCGCGAATCCACAAACAAGTTCAAGAACCGCACAGTGGGTTCATGAGTCAAACAAGTTCATGAGCCAAGTAATGTCTCCATGAATCGATCAAGATACAACAAGTTCATGAACCAAGTATTGGAAAACACGGGCCCCCTTCCGAGTACACTTGCCTATATTGTCCACTACTATGGTCTTTCTCTTAAACCCCGGCTTATTATTTATGATTATCATCAAGTAAGCATGAAAATGTGCGAAATGTGTCAAGCAAACATAATCAAGTACATGGGACAAGTCTAGGCTAGGTAGGATATATGATCGAGGGTCAAAATAAATCAAAGTATCAAGAAGAACGGAAATCTCAAATCTGGACAACATGAGGTTGCTGCACCAAAATTGTGAGTCCCGTTGCTATAAAATAGCAAAAGTGGTTCCGTCAGAAGGTCTAGAAACTAGACTTCTGCCTGGTTCCAATGCATAAAATTAAGGTACATAAAAGTTGTGGTTACATTTGTCAAAACAGCAAACTATACAACTTTTGTGTTCAGCCAGAATTTGTGAATCTGAATTTATACATATGAAACAGGGTTGAAACATTATAAATTAATTCTGAGAAAATTAGGAAATGTTCTATAGGGTGTCCAGCAACAGCATGCAAAATTTTAAGCCAATTACTTACTGTTAGCATAGTTAAAAATGATTGCAAACTAAAGAGGTGCAGCAGTTTTTGTGAATCTGCGACTACCGACACAGCAGCAGTAAAACTGTGATATCTCATAGACCATAACTCGGAATTCAAATATTCTAGATGTTATTGACAACTAGACACTTAGGGCTACATTTCATGTTCAGGACTCAAGTTCAGATTTTGGTTTTATTGGGGTCGAAACAGCAAGTAAAGATAAGAACAGCAGCAAGTGTATATTTCTTCTATATACAAGTTGCATGATAAATGACTATTATGAGTCTTAGATTAGCATGTGATACAAAATGGATGTAGTGGTCATCAAATCAGCATGTAACATCTATTTCTCAACTCAAATGAATGCAAGATCATCACATACATGATACAACGCAAATCTACAAGTCTAGGGTTTCTTAGTTTCATGGATTCAAGTGACTAGGAGATAAAATGAGTCCAACTAGTTTATATAATAAATCAACGAAGGGTTGTGACTCTTAATATTATGGAATTGATGATGAATAATTTAAGATCAGCAGTGATGAGACAAAGAGGAGTCACAACTACTATCTATTTGCAGTATTTTCAAATTGAACGCTTGTACTAGAACAAAAATTTGTACAAGAAAAATGCTTGCCTTAGGGGAGTAGTTGACGAATCCGACGGAGAGCACGATCGGCAAGGATCTTGACAGGATGATCAAGATCAAGGCGATCAATGGCTGTGATCAGATTTGATGGTGAAGATCAGATCAGATCAAGATCGGATCTTGATGAAATCTAACGGCCCAGATCAAATCAGATCACTCTTTCCTTCTTCCCTCCTTCACCGTAACAGAGAAAGAGAGAGTGAGAGACCTTGGCGACGGTGGCTGGCTGACGGCGCAGGCGGCAACGACATCGCGAGAACTAGATGCAGGGAGGTGACAGCGATGACTGGCGGTAGGCGGCGACGACATCGAAAGGAAACTCGACGCGTGGGCAGCTCTGTTCTGGGTTCAAAAGCAGGGGAGCGAAACAAGGTGGGTGCTCGGGGATTTGGGCTTGGGTGAGGCGACGAGGACAATGGCGGTGAGAGTGGAGGTCGAGGGTGATGAGGAGGTGGGTATTCGGCGATGGTGCAGTGGTTAAAGGCGGTGGGTGTTGGCGAAGGTGAAGAAGACGATGGTTTCGGGAGAAGGATGAGGTGAGGAAGACGATGGATATGGACTCGGTGTCGAGGATGATGGCTAGGATGTGCGGGGGAGAGGAACGACGCCGGCTGAAGGGAATGGCGATGGGTCGAAAACGGGAGAACGAAAGGTAGGGGATGAAGGGGGTTAGGCAGCTACAGTAGGATTAGGTTTATTCAGTATTAGAGTTAGGGTTAGTAGGTTAAGGGTTTATATAGGGGGGTTTTGGGTTATATGGTTATAGGTTAGCGGATTTGAGTGAGATCCAACCAGAGATTTAGTCAAAATTCATTAAAATTAGGGAAAAAGAGATAGATGAGATGAAATAGTCCATTTCTTTATGAAGAACGACAAAACAGAGCAGATACAAACAATCAAATTGAAATAAACATTGGCACAAAAATTGAGTTGAAACAAAAGAATGATTTTATTCGAACAGGAACAAAAATACAGATTTCAAATTGATAAAAGAATACAAGGAATGTAAATACAGTAGAAAAAATACAGATACGGAAAATAGGAGTTACATAGGGACTCAATATGAATTAAAAAAATGTAGGGACTCAAGATGTTGTAATTCATATGTAGTGAGTGTACGTCGGTATGTAAGAGATGGGGGTGTGGCTACTTAAAAAAAAAATGAGTAAAAAGAATAAGAGCAACTTGCTCATTTAGTAAATGAGCAACTAATGAAATGACATGCATGTGATACATTAAGAAACTAACCACTTTTAAGATTTTCACAATCACATTCATGTCACCTCACCAATTGCTCATTTACTCAATGAGCAAGAGCAAATTGCTCAAACCACTTTTCCCATTTTATATATCTATATAATAAAACACAAAGAAAGCTATCAAGTGGCTCATATTCAATCTCCCCCAAAATCAATGGCCCAGATCTAACCTCACAAAACATATTTTTCCGCCCAAAATTTCAAATCCCAAAATTTCAAACCCAAAACCAATCTCTCTCTCTCTCTCCACTCAGAATCACTCCCCCCTCTCTCTCTCATCGTGTACCGTAACCCCCCCTTCCTCTTCCCTTTCACTTCCAGCCTCTCTCAGCTCCCCCGCATCCCATATTCTCCGGCGAACCCCCTTCCTTCATCTCCGTCACCGAAATAAGGTTGGATCTTTTTGCCCATCTCAATGGCTATCTACTTTCATTTCTAAATCTTTCTCTCTCTCCACTCAGAATCACTCCCCCCCCTCTCTCTCATCATGTACCGTAAACCCCCTTCCTCTTCCCTTTCACTTCCAGCCTCTCTCAGCTCCCCCGCTTCCCATATTCTCCGGCGAACCCCCTTCCTTCATCTCCGTCACCGAAATCTCTAATCAAAGGTTGGATCTTTTTGCCCATCTCAATGGCTATCTACTTTCATTTCTAAATCTGATGCAAAAATGAGTTTTTTTTAAAGCCTTTATTGGTAGTTTGCAGGTATGGCATTAGCTTTGAGAAGAGCTGCTCATAATGGGTTTGCCTTCATCTCAAAGGGGGAAAGAAACCCATTTGGTTGCAGTCTGCGTCGATTTTCGGATTGTTCTGGGATAGGAGATACTGATCAAAGTGAGTTTTTTTTATAGATACCCATTATGTATTTCTACCATTTTCATACATGTATATTATACGTGCTTTGAATATTAAGATGTTGTTAAGTTTGTAGTGCATTTGATTACTAAGAATGTTAGACAGTGCAAGTTCATTTCATAATAGGTTTACCTATTTCAAATTTGGTTCTTTCCATTTTGTTCACGCACAAAATTATCTTTAGAGGTCACTTTTTCCTGTACTGGGTTTCATGGTTATTCATTTTCCTTTTAAACATACTTGGAAAGTTTGAAGCACATACGTTTCTATCTACGGGCCGTGTCATGTTAGATTTGGTTCATTATCTTATTCATTTTCATTTTCCTTTTAAATTTGGTTCATTCTCATCTTAATTATGTTATTGTTATTGGATCTTAAGTATGGTTGTATTAATTATGTTATTGTTACAGGATTTGGTTGACACCATAGTAGTTTTATTTCTATGGTGAAGTATGGTTCTTTTTTAACAATGTGTTTTGAATTTGTTTTGTTTCAGCTTACACAACAAAGGTTGCTCGCATTGCTAATGTGGAGAAATTGAAGCCTGGGTATCTGTTCTCTAAGGTTAGCTTCTCATTTTTCTCTATTTATTTTCTCCATTTTTACACACTAATTTGTGCATGTGGGTTGTTAATTTGGGAGATGTTAATCTTCGTCCTTTCTCGCTAAGTTTTTTACCAGATGATTTTATGAAATTTAACTTGGTTCATGTCAAGATCCAATGCTTATTTCTACTTTAAAAGGAGCCTTTACATTAACTATTTTATTATGGATCGTGGATACCCAGTCGATTCAGGATACCCAGTCGATTGAGTACACTATTTCATAGGGATACCCAGTCGATTCAGGATAAATTGGTAGTGCTTGCTACAAATGTAACTCTTTATATCTTTTTCATTTCAAGTTTCAATTAACTTACTTATCGATAAGTTCTTTAATTCTCCTTATTATTTACATGTGGAGCTACTATCATTATCTTATTCATTTTCATTTTCCTTTTAAATTTGGTTCATTCTCATCTTAATTATGTTATTGTTATTGGATCTTAAGTATGGTTGTATTAATTATGTTATTGTTACAGGATTTGGTTGACACCATAGTAGTTTTATTTCTATGGTGAAGTATGGTTCTTTTTTAACAATGTGTTTTGAATTTGTTTTGTTTCAGCTTACACAACAAAGGTTGCTCGCAATGCTAATGTGGAGAAATTGAAGGCTGGGTATCTGTTATCTAAGGTTAGCTTCTCATTTTTCTCTATTTATTTTCTCCATTTTTACACACTAATTTGTGCATGTGGGTTGTTAATTTGGGAGATGTTAATCTTCGTCCTTTCTCGCTAAGTTTTTTACCAGATGATTTTATGAAATTTAACTTGGTTCATGTCAAGATCCAATGCTTATTTCTACTTTAAAAGGAGCCTTTACATTAACTATTTTATTATGGATCGTGGATACCCAGTCGATTCAGGATACCCAGTCGATTGAGTACACTATTTCATAGGGATACCCAGTCGATTCAGGATAAATTGGTAGTGCTTGCTACAAATGTAACTCTTTATATCTTTTTCATTTCAAGTTTCAATTAACTTACTTATCGATAAGTTCTTTAATTCTCCTTATTATTTACATGTGGAGCTACTATCAACAAAGATTTGTATTATTCATAAAAGTTGTTACATTTAAAAGATTTGGTTAGATTCATTTCATGAATTCACAAAGCCAACTATCTCTTTTGTTTCAGATGAAGAGTCTTGCTTGCAGAGAGCAAAGCATCATATCTCGCTATCCTCACCTTTAAGGTATTTGATATTCACCCAAAAATGGAGACATAGCATGTATACTTTACTTTGTCATTATACAAGTTATTGATGCCATTTATGTCTGATGCGGTTTATTTCTGGGAGACGTGTGGATGCACCAGGTGTGAGTTCGGACTCGATTTGTATTTGAAGGAGAATGCTGCTCGTCTGCCGACCTTCGGTTGACCTTCTGGAACCTACGGTGAGCTCGGAATGATGTTGAAGTCTGGGCTCGGATCTGAGGGGTCGGATCCGAGGTCTCGTGTACCTGCAGACGGTCCTGAAACACCGGGGTTTATCCCGGTGGCGGACCCTCCGACGATCTAGTACTAGTATAATGTACGTGCGATGCATGTCTAAAAAAGTAGTCATCAAATTAAATGAATATATATCGAATAAGAAAAAATAGTTTATATTTGAATGTTTTGATTTGGGATACACGTGTGGCGCTCATTTATATTGGTTAGATATAGTTTGGACGTGTATTATACGTGTTTATATAGTTACAAAGTTAGGGTTTGTTTGATACAAACCCCATCTCTCCCATTAAAATAGTAGATAAATAAATAAATTTTATATATATATATATATATATATATATATATATATATATATATATAGGGAAGTCTTCCGTTGTGCACCACCTATGGTGCACACGGCGTGTACACTCGGCCTTCCCGCCTTCGTATCGATGATCCGAACGGTTCACATTGATCTACACATCTAAATTAGTGTAAATAAGTAAAATCAATTCATTTGAAATTTATTTGCCCATCCATTGAAGTGTTACGAAATTGTATGGCTGAAAAATCATTGTTTTTTATAGTCGCATGGTGGATGGGCAAATAAATTTCAAATGATTTGATTTTACATATTTAGACTAATTTAGATGTGTAGATCAATGTGAACGGTTCGGATCGTCGATACGAAGGCGGGAAGGCCGAGTGCACACGAGTGCACACGAAGGGGTGGTGCACGGAGGGGTGATGCACAATGGAAGATTTTCCTCTCTCTCTCTCTCTCTCTCTCTCTCTCTCTCTCTCTATATATATATATATATATATATATATATATGTCACTTATATAAAATAAAAGTTTGTGCCACTAGGGGTAAATTGTAAAGAGTATGTGATGAGTAAAGGGAGGTCTCAGGTTCGAGGTCAAATTACGTCTTATTATTTACTGTATAATTTTTTTTTAATTAGAACGTGCATCACACATGCAGTTATTAGTATAATATAATGGGGAAAATGTGTCATCTTTTAGCCTACTCTTCTTCTATATATATATACTAGATTTGCCCGTGGACACGTGCCTACGGCACGTCTTCAGAACGATACAGCGTATGAAAAGCCTTGTAAGTAGTAAATCAACAATTATATAGCTCAAGTTTGAATAGTATGACAATAATTCGTCGTAAATAAAATTCCATGTTTTCATTAGTATATGTTGAAAAATAATGATAAATTGGGGTATAAAAGTCCATGTTTCCATAAGTATATATATATATATATATATATATATATATATATATATATATATATATATATATATATATATATTGATGCGGTTTGTTTTTGGGAAACACGTGGATGCACCAGGCGTGAGTTCTTACTCGATTTGTATTGAAGGAAGAGACTCCTATGCAGACGACCCTCGACTGGATGAACGGTACTGAGGTAGGCGGTGTTAAGGTGGAGGCTGATGCTCGGCTCGGATCTTTGGGGCTCGGATCTGAGGGTCTCGTGTACCTGTAGACGGTCTCGGAACACCGGGGTTGGTCCCGGTGGCAGACCCTCTGACGATCTAGTCAATCACTAAGGGAGAGTAACAGTAACTAGGGTTTGAGTGGAAAAGTTTTGATTACCTGAATCCAGGGGGGTCTGGTATTTATAGGGGATGCCAACCGGGTCTGGGCCCATTTGGGGCCGGGTCTGGACCCGGTTGCCCAAGTGGCTGAAGCGGTGGAAAACCGGGTGGTATAGGGCTGACGTGGCAGATGCCGGGGCAGTTTCCGGACTGACATGGCAGAGGTTCGGGCGGTTTTTCGATGCTGACGTGGCGGATTCGGAGGATCAGGAAAAGCGCGTATCCTGAGGGGATCTTGTAGCCCAGGACGAGCCATGTTATTCCTGACCCATATCACAGGCCTCACACTCCTGTAGAGCTGGGTGAACTAGCCGTGTAGGAGTGATTCTTCGCCTTTGTGGGAAGAGCAGGGTGGATGTTGGGGTAAAAGGGAGGATCTGCTGTTTCTTGAAGAGGCCAGGGGGTAGGAGGAAGGGACCCCTCATTGGATTTTGCACAGGAGGCCAAGTCTGGGAGAGGGGAGAGCCAGAGCGATAGTTGCTGAGGCTTGGGGTCAGCAGACGAGCTCTGGGGATCGGCAGACGAGCTCCAAGGGTCGGTAGGCGATCCCCTCGCTAGTTGGAAGAGCGAGGGGACGCCGAGGTCTCCCGTTGGGGCCCGTTTTGTTGAGTACCAAGGGTCGGCGACCGAGCTCCGAGAGTCGATGGACGATCTCCTCGCTAGTTGGAAGAGCGAGGAGTAGGCGAGGTCTTCTTCTGGGGCTCGGTTTGTCGAGCACTAGTGGTCGGCAGACGAGTCCCTCGTGACAAGTGGAGGGTTCATGGGGCTCGCGATGTCATCCGAGCTCCGAGTCCTTCTGAATCAAAGGAGGGTGGATGGGGCTCGCGGTGCTATCCGAGCACGGAGCCCTTCTGAACAAAGGAGGGTAGTTGGGGCTCGCGGTGCCATCCGTGCTCCGAGCCCCTCTGAATCAAAGGAGGGTAGATGGGGCTCGCGGTGCTATCCGAGCTCCGAGCCCTTCTGAACAAAGGAGGGCAGTTGGGGCTCGCGGTGATATCCGAGCTCTGAGCCCCTCTGAATCAGAGGAGGGTAGTTGGGGCTCGCGGTGCCATCCGAGCTCCGAGACCCTCTGAACAAAGGAGGGTAGATGGGGCTCGCGGTGCTATCCGAGCTCCGAGCCCTTCTGAACAAAGGAGGGCAGTTGGGGCTCGCGGTGATATCCGAGCTCCGAGCCCTTCTGAATCGAAGGAGGGCAGTTGGGGCTCGCGGTGATATCCGAGCTCCGAGCCCCTCTGAATCGAAGGAGGGCAGTTGGGGCTTGCGGTGATATCCGAGCTCCGAGCCCCTCTGAATCAAAGGAGGGTAGTTGGGGCTCGCAGTGCCATCCGAGCTCCGAGCCCCTGTGCGGTGCTATCCGAGCGTCGACCCTTCTGTGGAAATAGAAGAGGAATTATTGGCTCGCGATACTATCCGAGCGTCGACCCTTCTGTGGAAATAGAAGAGGAATTATTGGCTCGCGATACTATCCGAGCGTCGACCCTTCTGTGAAAAATAGAAGAGGTATTATTGGCTCGCGATACTATCCGAGCGTCGACCCTTTTGTGAAATAGAAGCGGAATTATTGGCTCGCGATACTATCCGAGCATCGACCCTTCTGTGGAAATAGAAGAGGAATTATTGGCTCGCGGTACTATCCGAGCATCGACCCTTTCATGAAATAGAAGAGGAGTTATTGGCTCGCGATACTATCCGAGTGTCGACCCTTCTGTGGAAATAGAAGAGGAATTATTGGCTCGTGGTACTATCCGAGCGTCGACCCTTCTGTGGAAATAGAAGAAGAATTATTGACTCGCGGTACTATCCGAGCGTCGACCCTTCCGTGAAATAGAAGAGGAATTATTGGCTCGCGATACTATCCGAGCGTCGATCTTTCTGTGGAAATAGAAAAGGAATTATTGGCTCGCGATACTATCTGAGCGTCGACCATTCTGTGAAAATAGAAGAGGTATTATTGGCTCGCGATACTATCCGAGCGTCGACCCTTCTGTGGAAATAGAAGAGGAATTATTGGCTCGCGGTACTATCCGAGCGTCGGCCCTTCCGTGAAATAGAAGAGGAATTATTGGCTTGCAATACTATCCGAGCGTCGACCCTTCTGTGGAAATAGAAGAGGAATTATTGGCTCACGATACTATCCGAGCGTCGACCCTTCTGTGGAAATAGAAGAGGAATTATTGGCTTGCGATACTATCCGAGCGTCAACCCTTCTGTGGAAATATAAGAGGTATTATTGGTTCGCGATACTATCCGAGTGTCAACCCTTCTGTGAAATAGAAGAGAAATTATTGGCTCGCAGTACTATCCGAGCGTCGACCCTTCTGACTTGTCGAAAAAGCCTGTTTGGAGAGAAAAATTGGAGGGATAGTGGGGTAATTTTATGCCTATTGCTGACATCATGGGCGCAAAGATCAAAGCATTTCCAGATCTTGGTGGCCACTGGATCTTGGTAGTTAAGATCCAACGGCCAGATCTTTTTTGTGGAAATCGAGGAGTCGCTTTCCCCTTTAAAAACCCCTCCCCTCCCTCATTTCTTCTTCAATTTATTACTCATTTTTCAATTTTAACAAGAGCGGGATTCTTACTTGCCGTCGGCGATACTTTCCGGTGACCGTAAATTCCTACGCTCCAGGTTAGTACTTTCTTTTTAGTAATGTCGCGAACTCAGTCCGGATCCGAGGCTAGCTCGTCAGGCTGTTCCACAGAGGAATCCGAGCAGGAGACGTCCTCATCCTTGAGTAAGTATAAGGTGAAGGAGGAGGTTCTGACCGACCCTTGGTCAGACGATGGGGACGACATAGCCTTCGTGGTGTCCCCGTTGAGGTCCAGAAGGCCAGGAAAGGAGCTCATGGATGAGGGTGAAGAGGAGGAAGAGGATGAGGGGGACGGCGAGGACGAGGAGGAGCAGGATGAGGAGGAGGGCGATGAGGAAGAGGAGGGGGAAGGCACCGAGGGCGAGGAGGAAGACGAGGAGGAGCAGGGTGCCGAGGGTGAGGAGGAAGACGAGGAGGGTCAGTATCTCGAGGTCCAGGGCATTTACGATGAGGAGGATGAGGTCGACGAACGAGAGGCTGCCCAAGGAGACGCTAGCCAGGGCATGGCGGGAAGGCCGATCGGGGTCGGAGAAGATCTTCCACCCCTTCCCCCTTTGTCGATGCCGTCTCCCGAGCGGAAGGCTCGCCCTCATCGGAAGAAGAAAGTCTTGACCATCCCATACAGCCCTTCCTCACCAGATGAGTACACACCGAAACCGGGTATCGAGTTTCCCCGGGTCTCCTTTAAGAATCCAGAGTCGATTCGGATGTATCCCGACGATATTAAGGATATCGAACCGATCCCTCCAGTGCCGGGCAAAGACTGTAACGCCCCTGCCCCGAGCTCGGACAATTTATACAATTTTATAGACAAATTAGATACTATGTAGTACAACTGCCCACCACAGGCTGCCTCTCAAAAGGTGGTTAACCGAATTGGTGACTCTTGATCCTTGGCAATTATATTTATATAATATTTTATTACTTGAAATAATCGATATGGGATTAAATCCTTTCCCATACCCCTTTTTTCATTTCCATACCGTGCACAACCCCAGGGAACTAATCCCCAGGTGCCACGTCACCCATACAACACAGCACTCATGTGCTGTGTTCTCCCAATCCGGTGGGTCCCCCCACCTATTCACAAACCGGGGTACAAACAAACCCCATTATCATTTCAAATTCTTTTTATAAATCTCTCCTATAGAATACTTCTATAGGACAAGTTTCAAACCATTATATATTTCAAACCATATATACATTTCAGAAATACGGGGTATTACATACACCCCCCCTTTAGAAATCAGCGTCCTCGCTGATGAGCACGGGGCATGCACAATCTAGTGCAGGATTTACTTTCTAGCCGATGTAGAGCATTTCTAGCATTTCTGTGAGCGTCACTCTCGTCTTTGGAATTCTGGAGACCAATCCCACTCTGCGGATCATTCTGTGGATCTCTGTCCATCGTCCCAGACTACTGGGGATTGTCTGTCTCTCTCCGCCGATCATCCTGGAGTCCATAACTCACTGCTTTCACACACTCGGTGTCGAAAGTCGGTTCTGATACCATTTGTAACGCCCCTGCCCCGAGCTCGGACAATTTATACAATTTTATAGACAAATTAGATACTATGTAGTACAACTGCCCACCACAGGCTGCCTCTCAAAAGGTGGTTAACCGAATTGGTGACTCTTGATCCTTGGCAATTATATTTATATAATATTTTATTACTTGAAATAATCGATATGGGATTAAATCCTTTCCAATACCCCTTTTTTCATTTCCATACCGTGCACAACCCCAGGGAACTAATCCCCAGGTGCCACGTCACCCATACAACACAGCACTCATGTGCTGTGTTCTCCCAATCCGGTGGGTCCCCCCACCTATTCACAAACCGGGGTACAAAAAAACCCCATTATCATTTCAAATTCTTTTTATAAATCTCTCCTATAGAATACTTCTGTAGGACAAGTTTCAAACCATTATATATTTCAAACCATATATACATTTCAGAAATGCGGGGTATTACAAAGACACTCGGGTGAAGATTCGCGCTGATAGCATCCGGAGCATTTTGAAGGTGGAATATCTTAACATTCTTAGGGCCGCCTACTATATTCCGTAGAAGTTCGAGATCTTCATTTTGAGCCCAAGTATTCAGCCCACTACGGCTCTGGCACCGGGTTACTGTATGTTCCCCGAGGATGCCTTCCTCTCGGGGCTAAGGCTGCCTCTGCATCCTTTTGTTAAGAGGAATCTGAACTGGGCGAGGCTGTGCCCTATGCAGTACGGTCCGAACTCTTAGAAGCATCTAGTCTGCTTTATACTAAAGTGCCAAGAGAAGGGAGTGACGCCGAGGTTGACGTATTTCCGAGCCGTTCTTGGGATCGGCTCGCTCGGAAATCAGGAGGGGATTTTTTACTTTTCACCGAGGCCGCATAAGAAGGTCATGCACGGTCATCCGGACTCCATAAAGGGGTGGAAAGAAAAGTATTTTGTGGTTCAGACTGAGGGGTCTTGGGGAATTCCGATCAGGTGGAACTTCGTCAAGCCGAACCACAAGCCTCCGAAGCGGAGCGACTTGACCGCCAAGGAGTAGAAGAGGGTGGAGAAGATAGTCGGGGGGCACAGTATCGCATGACCTCGAGTGACCGAGATACACCTCGCCCGGGCCGGACTGAGTCCTGCCGACCCTAGTATGTTTCTTTCCAAATTTGTTCATTTTCCTGCCTTCGTGTTAACGTTAGCTCTTCTCCTTTCTGTTTTTGCAGGGATGACAACTCAACAGGCGGACGCTAAGAAGATATTGCTTGCTGTTGTCGAGAAGGCAAGGACAGATAAGAAGAAGAAGGCCGAGCAGGAGAGGATAGCGGCCGAGAAGCAGAAGCTGGCTGCGCAGGCCGGAGCGTCCTCCAAGGGGCTGGCCCCGGTGGCCGAGGAGCCTTCCCTGACGAAGAGGGTCAAGAGGCACCACTCCCACCACTCCCATTTGTCGAGGGCGGCTCGGGACGCTGGGGGTGGTTCGGGTAAGACAGTGGATGCCCCGGAAAAAAGGCTCCCCCTTATACGGCCGACCGCCGCGGAGATGGTGGGCAAGCAGGGTACGCTGCCCTTTGCCCCTGATTGGTAGATCGTGCGGGGGGGATTCTCTGCTCGATGGGCCTATGTCGGTCGAGTTCGTCTCGAAGGCTGCCACCGAGCGCGATTTGATGGCCCTAACAATGCAGACGGCGGACCAGGCCTACATGCGGTGGTCTCAGGCACACCTTTCGGTAAGTTGGCTTGGCTCCACTTTTCTCATTAACTTGGAGTTTTTCTGATCTTTCTCTCTTCGGACATGCGATGCTCCATGGTCAGCACTTCCACAAGTGCTTGGAGAAGGAGATATACATCGAGAGGTGGAATGCGGAGAAGTACCTCCACAAACTGAACAAGGCCACGGATGAGCTGAAAGAGGCCTGGACCCTGGTGACCGTCCATAAGGCCCAGATAGAGTCGCTCTGCAGAATTCACAAGCAGGACCGAGAGGATCTTGAGGTGAAGATCACGGCCGAGGCGGAGAAGGGGAAGAAGGCCCTGGAGGAGATGGAGTCGGCCTTGGGGGAGACTCTGATGCTGGCGCAGGACGAGGCGTACAAACAGGCCAAGTCCCATTTTACGCAGATCTACCCCGAGCAGAGCGTGGACCACCTCTGCTATGGATGGCAGGCGGACCTGCCATTGACCCCTGGTGGTGACGAGACGGGGGGAGTCCAGGGCGACGAAGAGGTGCCACCCCCCCTTAAGAATAGACTAGTTTTTGTTTCTTTTTTCATTTTTGATGTAACTGCCTTAAGCGGACTGGCCACCACGGCTTTTGTATCAAACTTTTGAAAGAAATGAAATTTACTTTTTTGGACCGATCTTTCCAGACTTGTGTTTTTTGTGATATTTGCTTTCATCTTTTGGTAAATGCACGGGACCCGGATCACCGACCCCGTTTCTATCGATGTACCTCTGACTCGAGCGGGGAAGGAGGCTTGGGAGGCAGTTTTGGCTGGCCAACAAAAACAGACTCGGGACCGAGCGACCGCTAAGAATTATTTTCTGAACAGATCTAGAGAGCTCGATCTGGAGGTGGTGCGCCTGAAGAAGGCCATAGCCGATCGGGACTGGTGGGTAATCGAGACGGACTGGTCCCTATCGGATGCCTCGAGCGGGCGGTCAGCTTCGGAGTCTTTCCTTCGCGAGGCCGTGGTTAAGAAAAAGCTGGAGATTCGCAGGCTGATGCTGGTGTTAGGCGCGGGTCTGATGGAAGAGGCCAGCAACTCGACCCCGGGGTGGTCTCCGATATTTCTGTTGGATGAGGCCCAGCCCGGTGATGCAGGAAGCTCGGTGGCGGGAGTATCTTCCCGGGCTGATCCAACCGAGCGTGGGAAGAGCCCCGAAGGAGGCACCGAGTTTGAATTTCAGGCCGAGTGCGAGTGAGTTTGTGAGTTGTTCTTTGTATTTGTACCGACGTTCATTGAGTTGTAAGTAATGAGTAATAATAATAGCATTCGTTTTCTCGAACCTTGATTGTCTCGGTTGCCGAGGGTGGCCGGTGTGTCTACTACGAAGGGTCACCACTGACGCGACTGCATCACTAATGGCGACGTTTTGCATTCCCATGAGTATTTATGGTGACGTTTCGCCTTCCGTCGTTTCATGTTCCCGGACGTAATAAATGTGGGCCTCAGGGGGCTATATAATCCCCACTCCCCTTGTTGGTTGTCAGGCAGTGAGTTGCTTGATTTGCAGGCATAGCCGAGGGTTGCCGCCGTGCGTCAAGGTCGCGGTGCCTTGAAGAAGGTGCCCGCCTTGCTCGGGATCGATGCCGAGCTCCCGCAGTTGTTCTCAGGGAGAGACGGTGCAGGCGTGGCTGGCGGATGTCGCCTCGTACATAGGTTGATAAGCTTGAAGGAGCCCAAACCGAGCGAGGGACGGATGCCGAGCCCCCATACCGGTGAGAAAGGCAGTTGCAGGCGTAGCAGAGGGTCTCCGCCAAGCATCAAGGTTGCAGTGCCTTGAAGAAGGCACTCACCTTGCTCGGGGCCAACACCGAGCTCCCACACTTGTTCTCAGGGAGAGACGGTGCGGGCGTGGCTGGCGGATGTCACCTCGTACATAGGTTGATGAGCTTGAAGAAGCCCAAACCGAGCGAGGGACGGATCCCGAGCCCCCATACCGGTGAGAAAGACAGTTGCAGGCATAGCAGAGGGTCGCCGCCGAGCGTCAAGGTCGCGGTGCCTTGAAGAAGGCACCCGCCTTGCTCGGGGCCGACGCTGAACTCCCGCAGTTGTTCTCAGGGAGAGACGGTGCGGGCGTGGCTGGCGGATGTCGCCTCGTACATAGGTTGATGAGCTTGAAGAAGCCCAAACCGAGCGAGGGACGGGTGCCGAGCCCTCATACCAGTGAGAAAGACAGTTGTAGGCGTAGCAGAGGGTCGCCGCCGAGCGTCAAGGTCACGGTGTCTTGAAGAAGGCACCCGCCTTGCTCGGGGCCGACGCCGAGCTTCCGCAGTTATTCTCAGGGAGAGACGGTGCGGGCATGGTTGGCGGATGTCGCCTCGTACATAGGTTGATAAGCGTGAAGAAGCCCAAACCGAGCGAGGGACGGATGCCGAGCCCCCGTACCGGTGAGAAAGACAGTTGCAGGCGTAGAAGAGGATCGCCACCGAGCGTCAAGGTCGCTGTGCCTTGAAGAAGGCACCCGCCTTGCTCGGGGCCGACGCCGAGCTCCCGCAGTTATTCTCCGGGAGAGACGCTTTTCTGGCTCGCGCTGTTATCCGAGCACCGAGCCCTAAGCTTGTAAGGGAAGCTTTTCAGGCTCGCGCTGTTATCCGAGCACCGAGCCCCAAGCTCGTAAGGGAAGCTTTTCGGGCTCGCGCTGTTATCCGAGCACCGAGCCCCAAGCTTGTAAGGGAAGCTTTTCGGGCTCGTGCTGTTATCCGAGCACCGAGCCCCAAGCTTGTAAGAAAAGCTTTTCTGGCTCGCGCTGTTATCTGAGCACCGAGCCCCAAACTTGTAAGGGAAGCTTTTCAGGCTCGCGCTGTTATCCGAGCACCGAACCCCAAGCTTGTAAGGGAAGTTTTTCTGGCTCGTGTTGTTATCCAAGCACCGAGCCCCAAGCTTGTAAGGGAAGATTTTCAGGCTCGCGCTGTTATTTGAGCACCGAGCCCTAAGCTTGTAAGGGAAGCTTTTATGGTTCGCACTGTTATTCGAGCGCCGAGCCCCAAGCTTGTAAGGGAAGCTTTTCTGCCTCGCACTGTTATCCGAACACCGAGCCCCAAGCTTGTAAGGGAAGCTTTTCTGGCTCGCCCTGTTATCCGAGCACCGAGCCCCAAGCTTGTAAGGGAAGCTTTTTGGGCTCACGCTGTTATCCGAGTGCCGAGCCCCAAGCTTGTAAGGGAAGCTTTTCTGGCTTGCGCTGTTATCCGAGCACCGAGCCCTAAGCTTGTAAGGGATGCTTTTCAGGTTCGCGCTGTTATCCGAGCGTCGAGCCCCAAGCTTGTAAGGGAAGCTTTTCTGGCTCGTGCTGTTATCCGAGCACCGAGCTCGAGATACGTTCTTTATTTGTAACAAAATAGGAAGCCGTAGGGTTGTTTTAAGAAAGCTGGCATATTTACAATATATTTGAACTTTACAAAAGACCAGGCACGACGTGCCGATTACAATCATGATAATTTACATGGAGGCTACTCTCCTCCTAAGAACTTGATTAGGTGTTCCGCGTTCCAGGGCCTCTTGATGGGCTTGCCTTCGGCACTGGTCAGGTGGTACGTGCCTGGGCGCACGACTTCGGATACTTTGTAGGGGCCCTCCCAATTTGGTGCCAACTTTCTCTTCTGGCCGGGATTGGATACCGCCAGCTTTCGGAGGACAAGATCTCCGAGTTTGATGTCAGTTGGGCGCACCTTCTTGTTGTAGAACTTCTTAATTCTTTGTTGGTAGATGCTTCTTCTAATGGCGGACTTTTTCCTGACCTCGTCTATGAGGTCCAGGTCGGCTCGCAGCTGTTGGGAGTTGGCGGCCTCGTCGAAAGCCATGATTTGGGGTGAAGAGATCCCGATCTCCAAGGGAATGACGGCCTCTGCGCCGTATGTCAGATTGAAAGGGGATTCTCCCATAGGGATTCTCTTTGTTGTTCGGTGGGCCCAGAGAACGCTGGGTAGTTTATCCACCCATAACCCCTTGGAAGAGTTATCGAGTCGTTTCTTGAGGCCGTCGAGGATTTGGCAGTTCGTGTTCTCGGCCTGACCGTTAGACTGGGGGTGGCATGCAGAGGAGAAGCATTGCTGGATCCCAAGATCTTCGCAGAACTTGCAAAAATGCTTACCTGCGAATTGAGTCCCATTGTCTGTGATGAGTACCTACGGAATCCCGAACTGACAGACGATGTGTTTCCAGAAAACTGCTGAGTTTGTCGCTCGGTGATCGTTGCTAATGGCTCGGCCTCGATCCACTTAGTAAAATAGTCGATCGCCACAAAGAGGAACTTTGCTGGCCCGTTGCTTTTGGAAATGGGCCTACCAAATCCATCCCCCACATTGCAAAGGGGGTCGGACTGGCCATGGACCGGAGGTTCGCCTGAGGAGCCCTCTTCACGGGGGAGAACCGTTGGTAGGGGCCACACTTTTTCACCAGGGCGAGGGCATCTTGCAGCATAGTGGGCCAGTAGTACCCGTGATTTAGCACCTTCCGTGCTAGTGAACGGCTTCCCATGTGACATCCGCCGATCCCCTCGTGCAGCTCCTTGAGGGCGTACTTGGCTTCGTCTGGGCTTAGGCAGCGGAGGTAGGGTCTGCCATCGGTTGTTGTATAGGATCTTTTGAAGAGGGTGGCATTGTTGACCGCAAATCTTTCAGATCGGACCCTGATCCGCCTTGCTTCAGCTCGGTCTTCGGGGAGCTCACCCTTGACTAGAAATTTTTTGATAAGGACTGTCCAGTCGTCAGGAGGGGCTCCGTCTTCGATGCACAGAACCTCTGGGGAGTCTGTACTTGTCTTCAACAGGACTTCAATCAGGACCGTGCGGTCGAGGCCTTCAAAGGATGAGGAAGCCAATTTTGACAGGGCATCGGCCTGGGCGTTCAGCTCCCGGGGGATCCTTAAGTTAGCCGATTCGTCGAAGGACAATAATAGGCATTGGACCATGGCCCGGTACTTGATCATCCGATCGTCACGGGCCTCATAGTCCCCGGTGATCTGGTTGACCACCAGCTGAGAGTCGCTAAAGGTCCTAATCTGTCTGGCACTGGCTTGATGAGCCAGGTTGAGCTCGGCGATCATCGCCTCGTATTCAGCCTCGTTGTTAGAGGCCGGAAAGTTGAGGCGGAGACAATACTGGAGGAGGAAACCATCCGGACCTCGAAGAATGATGCCCGCACCACTCCCCGTTTCGCAAGAGGAGCCGTCGATGTGAACTTCCCACGTCTGGTCGGCTTCTTTGCTCGCGGGTTTCTCGGAGATGGTGCATTCTGTAATGAATTCGACGAGGGTCTACCCTTTAATGGACGTTCTTGGTTGATAGCCGATGTCGTACTGGCTGAGTTTGATCGACCATTTGACTAGTCGTCCGGAGCTCTCGGGTTTGTAGAGCAAGGCCTTCAAGGGTTGATCCGTGAGTACCTGGATCGAATGCGCCTGAAAATAAGGGCGGAGCTTTCGCGCGGCTATGACCAAGGCGTACGCCACCTTCTCCATCCTGGAATACCGGGTCTCGACGTCGAGCAGGACCTTACTCACATAATAGAGGGGCTTTTGAACCCCTTCCTCTTCTCGGACGAGGACGGCACTGAGCACGTTCTCTGAAGCGGAAAGGTAGAGCCAGAGTGGCTCCCCTGGTTCGGGCTTGCTGAGGAGAGGAGGGTTGGCGAGGTACTCTTTCAACTGTGTGAAGGCCTCTTGCTGTTGAGCACCCCACTCGAACCTTCCAGTGTTGCGCAGTGCCTTGAAGAACGGAAGGGACTTCTCTCCAGACTTGGAGAGGAAACAGCCGATGGCCGCCAGTCTACCCGTTAGCCTCTGGACTTCTTTGACATTCCTGGGAGGGGCCATGTCTATTATGGCCTGGATTTCGGGGTTCGCCTCGATCCCGCGCTGGCTGACGATCCCCGAGGAGATGCCAAAGGCGCACTTCGCCGGGTTGAGCCTCATGTTGTGGGTTCGGAGGACCCCAAAGGCTTCTTCCAGGTCGACGACGTGGTGCTGTCTCTGTTGACTTTTGACGAGCATGTCGTCGACGTATACTTTCATGTTACGCCCAATTTGATCTTTAAAGACTCGATTGACGAGCCTTTGGTAGGTGGCGCCGGCGTTCTTCAGCCCGAAGGGCATGACCCGGTAGCAATACTGTCCCTGGTCTGTGACGAAGGACGTCTTGGCGATGTCTAGAGGAAACATCCGGATTTGGTTATAGCCTGAGAAGGCATCCATGAAGGAAAGGAGCTCGTGACCCGAGGTAGCATCGATCAGGGCATCGATGCTAGGGAGAGGGAACAGATCCTTGGGGCATGCCTTGTTGAGGTCGGTAAAGTCTATGCAGATCCTCTAACTCCCACTCGCCTTCTTCACCATGACGACGTTTGCCAGCCACTCGGGGTAGCTGACCTCTTGTACAAAATGCCCGGACAAGAGCTTGTCCACTTCTGGGTTTACTGCCTGTTGTCGCTCAGGAGCGAACTTGCACCGCTTTGGGACGACTGGTTTCGACCCAGGAATCACGCTGAGTTTGTGCATGATGAGATCTTCGGAGATACCGAGCATGTCAGAGGGCTTCCAGGCAAAGAGGTCGACATTACGCCGAATGCAGGCGATTAGGGCGGACTTGAGGTCGGGGCGAGGGAGCAGCTTACTCGGAAGTGGTTCGACGCATCCCCTGTCTCGAACGAGACATCCTGCAGCTGTCCACCGGCTCCGGCTCTGGCTGGGTTCTTTCGGGCTCCAGCTCGACGGCATCGAGGGGAAACACCCTGCTTCCGATCGCCGTCATGTAGCACGAACATGCTGCTTCCTGATTCCCTCGGAGAACTCCGACGCCAGTGTTGGTAGGGAATTTCATTTTCTGATGGTAGGCCAAGGAAACCGCCTGGAGGGAGCAGAGCCCCGGACGGCCGAGGATGGCGTTGTAGGCTGCCTTTACATTCACAACCATGAAATCCATGGACTCGGTCCTTCTGTTCGGGGTCATGCCTGCCGTAACATCTAGGGTGACGATCCCCTCTATAGTCACGGGGACGCCAGAGAATCCGTGCAGGGTATACCCGGCTGGCTTTAGTTTTTCACAGGAGAGCTTTAGGTTCTCAAATGCTTCCAGGAACAGAATGTTGACCAAGCTCCCGTTGTCCACGAGGATTCTCCGGACCTTGAAGTTCACCATGCTGAGGTTGATGACAAGTGCATCACAATGAGGGAGCCGGACCCCTTCCAGATCCTCTCCTGAGAAGGAGACAGGGAGTTGCTGGACCTGGGGGGAGAGAGGGCCTTGGACGGTGTTGACATCCCGGTTGAAGGCCTTGTAGGAAGTATTGGATTCCCCTCCCATGGGCCCTCCGTGGATGCAATGCAGGATTGCCTGACCCTCAGGCTCCTCGGGCTCCGGATCCCGCTCGGGACGCTGTCGGTGCCCTCGAGGAGGAGGGGAATCCCTCCTGTTTCTGTTGTCCCTCTGTTCCCGGGCGTCTTCCCGTTTGAATTCTCGGAGGTACCCTCGTTGGATGAGGGCCTCAATTTCGTCCTTCAGGGCGCGGCAGTGATCTGTGTCGTGCCCATTGTGCCGGTGAAAACGACAATAGAACTGCTGATCCTTCTTCTTACTAGTGTTGTTGGACGGTCGAGGGGGGTACTGGACGAGGTCGCTGTCTTCAATCGCTAAGAGGATTGTCGACACGTTCTGCGTCAGCGGAGTGTACCTCTCGAAGCGGGGGATCGGCGAAACCTTCTTTGCGGAGCCCCCGTCTCTTGGAGCTTTTTTCGCCGACTCAACCTCGTCGGCCTTGCGCTTCCCCTTCCCGGGAACTTCCTTCTGGTCCTCTGGATTAAGGGCCTCTTCGGCTCGAATATATTTTTCGACCGGTTGAGGAGGTCGGGGAAGTCTATCGGCAGCTTCTTTGCCAGGGAGGCCTTCAGCTGTCCATGTCGGACGTTGTGGCGAAAGGCTGCCGAGGCAACGCTGGGGTCGAGGGATGAAACTGAACTCGCCTCGGCGGTGAACCTTCGGACAAACACTAGAAGTGACTCCCCCTCCTTTTGTCGGAGTCCAAGTAGGGACGCACTCGTTCTTTCGGCCTTTCGGCTCGTTACGAAGTGGGCGAGGAAGCTGCCCTCTAGCTGGTCGAAAGAATAGATGGAGCCGGGGGTGAGCTTGGAGAACCATTCCCGAGCCGGACCCCAGAATATTGCGGAAAAGGCTCGGCACAGGAGGGGATCCGATGCGCTGTGAATCATCATGAGGGTTTTGAAGCCCTCCATGTGATCAGCAGGATCGCCCTCACCGTCATATGTCTCGAACTGAGGCGGACGGAAATTGCGGGGTATCTCCGCCTACAGGATGAGGGCGGAGAAAGGAGGGCGAACCGGTCTGTACCCCTGAGCTGCCTTGGGTTGCCGTTACCAAAGTGGTCGAGGCACTCCTCCATTTCTTGGATGCACTTCAAAATGTCGCCATCATACTCTGGGGGATTGTTGAGGGGCGAGACACGCTAGCCTCGGCCTCTGACCGTGTGTGGGAACGGCGGGCGTTCTCATTGGCGGGGAACCCTCGGATGGCACCCAAGATTTCCCTTCGGAAGTTCTGGAACTCCTGGTGGGTAACCGGGGCTCCTTCGGCACGGTTTGGTTGGGCAGACTGTCACCGACCGACCCGGCTGAGCACAGGCTCCCGACCTTGGGACGGGGGTCTGGGATGGTTCGGAGCCGAGTTGGAAGTGGCTCCTCCCCTGCCACGGCTGGCCTGTCGGTTCAAGATTACCCCCCGCAGGTTGCTCTGGACCGGACGGGAGGCGTTTGGCTGGGACCCGTGACTGGCCCCTTTGTTGTTTGGTCCCTGAGCATCGGCCGCGATGCCTTGTGGAGGCACGTCCTGTCGGCGTGCGGAGGTAACAGCTTTTGCGGCCTTGGGCACCATTTGAGTTCGGGTCGACGGGGGTGCCGACGGGGGCGGAGCTCGGGTCGGCGTCTACGAGGGTACTGTTGGAAGCGAGGCTCGGGTTGGCGTCTACTATAGATGTTTTCCCACAGACGGCGCCATCCTGATGCGGTTTGTTTTTGGGAAACGTGTGGATGCACCGGGCGTGAGTTCTTACTCGATTTGTATTGAAGGAAGAGACTCCTATGCAGACGACCCTCGACTGGACGAACGGTACTAAGGTAGGCGGTGTTGAGGTGGAGGCTGATGCTCGGCTCGGATCCGAGGGTCTCGTGTAACTACAGACGGTCTCAGAACACCGGGGTTGGTCCCGGTGGCAAACCCTCCGACGATCTAGTCAGTCACTAAGGGAGAGTAACAGTAACTAGGGTTTGACTGGAAAAGTTTTGATTACCTAAATCCAGTGCGGAGGGTCTGGTATTTATAGGGGATGCCAACCGGGTCTGGGCCCGTTTGGGGCCAGGTCTGGACCCGGTTGCCCAAGTGGCTGAAGCGGTGGAAAACCGGGCGGTATAGGGCTGACGTGGCAGACGCCGGGGCGGTTTCCGGGCTGATGTGGCAGAGGTCTGGGCAGTTTTCCGATGCTGACGTGGCGGATCCGGAGGATGAGGAAGAGCGTGTATCCTGAGGGGATCCTGTGGCCCAGGACAGGCCACGTTATTCCTGACCCATATCATATATATATGGTAAAAGAGATATGAGCAACTTGCTCATTTAGTAAATGAGCAAGTGATTATGTGGTATGCATGTGATACATTGGACAACTAACCTTTTTAAGAATTTTCCAATCACATGCATGCCACATCATCAATTGCTTATTTATTAAATGAACAAGTTGCTCATACCCCTTTTCCCCATATATATATATATATATATATATATATATATATATATATATATATATATATATATGGTGAATGCTCAGTTGAAAACGGGTCCGTTTTCAACGGGTTGGAAAACTCAGATCTGAGCCGTTGGATCGCTCAAGATCTTGATCAACAGCTCAGATCGAAACCCACTAAAGCCTCCCACTAATGGCCTAAAAGTGGAGGGGTAATTTCGGAAATTCATGCCAAAAAATATTTCAGACTTAGCGTTAATTTGGCGTGAAGTTTTTTTTGGAAAAACTTATACTTAGGCCGTTGTTAGGAACAACGGCCTAGGTTGTTTGAAGTTTTTTTGAAGAAAATTATACTTAGGCCGTTGTTGGGAACAACGACATAGGTTATTTTTTTTAACAAAAATTTCAACCTAGGCCTAAGTATGTATATACTCAGATCTGTACAAACTCAGATCTGAGCCATCTCCCTTACAACTCTTTGACCACTCTCTCTCTCTATCTGGAGCTCCCCAAACCCAATCCCCAAACCCTAGCTCTACTCCAACCTCCTCTCGCTCGATCTGAAACTCTTCTCGATCTCCTCCTCTTCTCGATCTATCTCTATCTATCTCTCCGTCTCCTGAATACCCCAAACCCTAATCCAATCCGAAATCTCCCCAACTCACCCGAACCCTAGCACAAATTCTACGATACCGTAGACTCTACAACTTGTTCGTCTACAGCAGCGGCTCCTCACATCTTCGACAACTCTCTCTCTCTCTCTCTCTCTCTCTCTCTCTCTCTCTCTCTCTCTCTCTCTCTTTGGACTAGGTAGTCACTTTTTCACAATTTAGTATAATGAAGTATGTTAATTTATTGATTTTTTTCAGTTTTTGTGTTTGATTTTTTGTACTTTGCGTAGTAGTCTTCAATTTAGAGAGTGTACAATTTTTGTATCATGTGTGTTGTATATACTTTGTCGACATTTTTGTAGATGTAATGTTAGTTATAGTTGTGGAATATAGGAAAAGCAAACAAACGAGATCCAAAAATTCCAAAATTTGACAACTTGGTCGGGCTCACTACGCAGAAGGCAACGCAATTTGTAGTGGCAATTTCCATCTCACGGTTTGCAAGATACGTTCGTTTATCACTTTTATTCAATAAAATAGATATAAAGCGACACACAGTCGTATATTACAAATGGAGATTCGGAATTCACATCTACAAGTTGCGTTAGCTTGTGTTTGGTGTGCCAGACGTAACGACCAAATTTCGAAATTTTTGCATCTCGTTTGTGTTGTATTGTCACGTATATGAAAGAACTTCTATATACCTTGGAATTTTTTAGTACGAGCTCACTAGAAAATTGCTCAAACGAATTCCAAAAAATACGAAACTATGGGAGTAGGTCGAGCTAACCACTCACAACCCAATGCAACTTGTAGTTGCTAGTCCCGACCCACGGTTTGCAAGATACATCAATGTATCAGTTTCCGCTCTTTTTCAAGATTGAAAGCGATACACGGCCGTATCTTTAAAATCGTCGGTCGAAACTCGCTTGTACAAATTACGTTGCCTTGTGTGCAGGAAGCCCGACCCAATCGTAAGGTGAAATTTTTTTTTACCTTCGGTTTTGTGGTTTTCTCATGAATTTTGTTATGTATTTAACGAGTTTGAAATAGAGAAATGGCTAAAAAATTACAAAATTTTGCGGGTAGGCCATTTATGCCACTCACAAGCCAAAACAACTTGTGGTTGGGAGTTCTCACCAACGATTAGATATACGCGTCCGTGGATCACATTTCGCTCTTTTTTCAAGAGTGAAAGTGATACACGGCCGTTTCTTGAAGACCGTTAGTCCAAACTCGCTTCTACAAGTTGTGGTAGCTTGTGTACGGCATTTTAGACCCATTCGCAAAGTTTGGTATTTTTTGAATGTTGTTTTTACGGTTGTCTCATGTATTTTGTTTCGTATCTATATATATATGCTTTTTTTGTGAACAATTTGTTTTATAATTGCGAACTTTCTTACAGAGAAATGATTAGAACGAGGGGAACCGGAAGGTTATCTGTTAGTGGTCAGGGCGAACATCCCACAGAAGTAAGAGAACTATTAATTTGTATTGTGCATTTTATATATAGTGGTATTGTTAGTACACTAATAATAATTGTGTTTTTTGTTCGTGTAGGTTAGTGCATCCTCTTCGAGTCCACCACGTCAAGGTCCAGGACCAATATATGATGGTGAACTGACCATGTAAGACCGCCACAGATCCGCGGTAGTGTGGGGTGGGATGACGCAGAGGTATAATTTCTGCACCCACGAAACCATGACGGTGCACCCATGTATCGTCGAGTACCTAGTTCCGACCGGTTTCTACTGAATCAGCATGATGGGTCAGGTGAAACTTGACCGAGCACTTCTTTCAGCACTCGTGGAGCGATGGAGGCCAGAGTCGCACACCTTCCATCTACCAGTCGGAGAGATGACCGTGACGCTACAGGATATAGCGATAATCTCCGGTCTTCCAATAGATGGAATGGCCGTGACCGGTAATTTGAACTTTGATAAGTTAGAGCTATGTAATCAACTCCTCGGTACAGAGTTTGATGATGAGGCCACGGAAGATAGGGATATTTTTGTCGGACAATCAATCCGACTATCTTGGTTGAAAGAACATTTTGAAGGAGCGTTGACCGATGCATCGACCTACCACGATGTACAGTCCTACACAAGAGCGTACATTCGAATGGTGCTCGGAGGGGTTCTCGTGCCTAACTCATTCGAAGATACAGTACACCTCATGTATCTACGATTGCTCGCCGATCCAGGCTTAGCTAGCCGGTACAGCTGGAGAAGTTGCATGTTGGCAATGCTATACAGGACGTTATGTTCTATAGTATTAAATGAGACCGAAATAATCGGTCTGATGGTTTTGTTACAGATTTGGTCATGGGAGCGACTGCACTTAGATCGTTCCCAAATTACGAGACCGGCGGACGGTTGGATGCCCGAACCACCAAATCCTCATATGTTAGCACCTTTAGGGGTATATTGGGCAGGTAGACGGAGTTACAAAGACAACCCAAAAGGTGTACTAACGTACTATAGAGATGAGCTCGACCAACTATGAGAAGAGTTCGTGATTTGGGTGTCGTATACACCCGAGCGGGAAGACTACCACCAATCGTAGTAACCGGGTCTCAGTTGTGGATGACGAAGGCTCCACTCATTAACTTTGGTATAGTGGAGCATCCGCGGCCGGAGATAGTCATTCGGCAGTTCGGTCTTCAACAAAATAGTCCCCCAAGCTGCGCAAATCTATACAACCATTAGTTACACGCTGTAAGGGGTACCGGTCGTATGTTTACCCATGATTGGGCAGATTTCCACCGTGTTCACGTTGCAGAATGGAACGAGCGACGGTTTGAACTTGTAATTGTTAATGTTCCAGGGTACGATGGCACGCTGCAAGCGAAGTTCATGCAATGGTTCAGAACATATACACGTTTGTACATCTATCCCGATACTGAACTACCTGCTGGTATTCAATTACCAATTAAGGAGAGAGAGATTGAAACACCACCCGCCTATTCTAGTTCACAACCCATGTTCCAACCGAAGGCCTCAGCTATACGTACATTGGTGAATATAATGTTCAAATTTTGTTGAATGTTTGTTATATTTAAAGTGATTAAATTGTTTACATATCCGAATGTGTTAAATTTTATTTTTTTGGTTTTTTGTTTTAGATCGATAATACGTTGGACATGGCAAAAGAATGCGTGGAGGTAATCAAAAGTAATGTTGGCACGCCTATGAAGAAGTTCGCTAAGAAGATGCTCTCTTCATGTTGTACCAATTAGGATGTTTTGGGAGAGGGTGAAGGTTTGCAACGATATTTGGATAGAATCGTATGCTCACAGCGACGTAGAGCGTGAGGGGTAGGCCATCTGCAGTGCTGGGGCAACAATGGCAACAACAACTCAGAGAACAACAAGCTAGATCTTCACCTCCACCTCAAGAAGAAGAGCAACAAAATGAGAATGAAGAAAGGGTTGTTGGAGACGTACAAGAGGAGGGAGAAGAAGAAAAAATTGTTGAGGCGTCATCCCCATACCGGTGACGAAATCCTGCTTGGAAGAGGCGAGCACCACAACCTTACACGCCCGGTTCTTAGCTAATTCCCGATACATTTTTTTTGTTGTAGTATTTTATTGAAAATTTGTTTTTTTTTTGTTGTAACTTATTATGTGATCATTGTTGTTGGCCAGTTTAAGTGTTTTTGATGTTGTTATTACTTGGTAATTGTGAATTATGTTGTTGATTTTGGTGGCTGTATGTAGAAATTTATTTGGAGAGTGTCGGTGATGGGAATGTATATGCATTTTGGGGGTGATTGAAGTGTAGCAGCTGTAGCTGCTGTTGGAGTGGTAGTTATTTTTTTTTTTTTTTTAACCTAAGCCGTTGTTGAAGACAACGGCCTAGGTTGTTTGTTGAATTTTTTTTATCAATAACTCTCTGTATTGGAGCATCTGGAGTGCGTATACCTATCCAGTTTAGCACCTAACCCCTAAACATATCCCCCAAAGTGGTAATAATAAATCAGCTAGGGTTAGTGTAATGTTAGGGTTAGTGTTAACGGAGGTTAGGGTAGGGTTAGGGTAAGCTAGGGGTATGGTAGGGTTAAGGGTTAGTGTAGGGTTATGGGTTAGGTTTACGGTTAGGATTAGTGGTTATAAAACCCTTCCAATTTTCAAACCCATCTGAATATTCTAAAAACGGCCTGTTAACCCTAACCCTACTCATAAGTAGAGTTATGGTAGGGTTAGGGTTGAGTGTATCGTTATGAATAGGGTTATGGTTGGTTCACAAGAATTTTGCTACTTCAATATACTCTTCAACTTTGATCTCTTCTCACGGTCACGATGATTTTTTTTCAGTTCATCGTGTCTTTGCCTTCCCAAAAAACGATCGAAAATGACGGCAAATTCATGCAAGGGATATTTCTTTTCTGTATGATGCTTCAAGACAGAATGCGATGACTCAACCCATTGGCTACTCAACATGCCGGTCCAAAAAGAATCTTTAGCGTAGATAGGTGCCCAATTTTCACGGATATCAAATAGATCGTTCAACCATTTGTTATTCTCTAAACCATATTGCGAAATCAATAAATTCCATTTTTGTATAAAGTTATGTACATATTCGGAATTGTAGATGACATTCTTCAAAAATTCTCTAAACTTGTCGACATCGTTCGATATACGCACCTTCTGTGGTAACTTATCCAATATGTGCCAAATACAAAAATGATGCCGAGTCTAGGGGAAAACTTTCTTAACTGCGGTGGCAATCCCACGGTCATGATCGGTGACGATACTGGATGAAGCATGATTCATAACCCCTAACCACTTTTCAAAGAACTATTCAAACGAAGAGGCTATCTCATTTGGAATGAACTCACCTCCTAAGAAAGTCGATTGCCAATGTTGATTCACTCCAACAAAGGGAACAAACAACATTCCATACACAAAGTGTTTGTCCCACAACTGTTGAAACTCTCTTAACGACAAGTTCGGAGTCCAACACTTGGTTTGATGCCACTTTAGCTACTTGCAAACATGCAAATGCGAAGTAGCTCATCGAATTGCTCCCACAACTGTTGAAACTCTCTTAAACACAAAGTGTCATTAGGCGAAAGAAGCTCATTACAAGATCAAAAGGTGCAATCAATAAAATCATCGCTCGACTACTACAAATGTCTTATTCCATTAAAAGTCGGGATGCAAGTCTTATTCCAAGACCATACTCTAAACATTTTATTCCACCAAAGATAGAGATACTAGTCCTATTCAAGACTAAAGGCTCCTACAAAACTACAAAGTCTCGTCCTAACTCCTCCTAGGAAGTGGTACACTTCTATTTAGAGATACACGGGGATGATGAGCATTGTGCCGCTCCCTCGTGGCCTCCGAAGAGATCTCCAAGCCTCGCATTTTTGGAGAAGTCTTCAAGCAGCTTTGGGAAAAAAGACTGATTTCAGTACGACCTTTCATCTTCAAATTGATGGGCAGATTGAGAGAGTCAACAGGGTACTGGAAGATATGCTGAGATGCTGTGTGTTGGACTTCGGTGGCAGCTGGGAGAGGCATTTAGCTCTTGTGGAATTTTCCTACAACAACAGTTTCCATGCAAGCATTGGGATGGCACCGTATGAAGCTCTTTATGGAAGGAAGTGCAGGATACCGATTTTTTGGTATGAAGTGGGGGAACGGCAGTTGTATGGGCCAGAGATTGTGCAGCAGATCTCAAAAAAGATCGAGCTGATCAGGAAGAGGTTAGTCGACGCACAGAGCAGGCAAAAGGGTTATGTTGACAACCGGAGGAGAGACCTGGAGTTTTATGAAGGTGACTTTGTCTTTGTGAAGGTGTCTCCGACCAAAGGGGTGATTCGGTTCGGAAGGGGAGGAAAATTAGCTCCGAGATACATTGGACCTTATAAGATATTGAAAAGAATTGGGAAGACAGCTTATCAGTTAGAATTATCAGAAGAGTTAGCCTAAGTACACAATGTCTTTCATGTGTCTATGTTACGAGGTTATATCCCAGATCCGAGTCATCATTTGCCAGAAGTGCCAGAAAGTTTACAACTGGATTTGAGCTATGCTAAGCGTCCAATTGAGATTGTGGATCGTCGAGAAAAGGTCTTGAGAAACAAGACAATACCTATGGTCAAGGTCATTTGGATGAACCAATTTGTTGAGGAGGCCACTTGGGAATCAGAGGAAAAGATGATGAAAAATCACCTTGAACTCTTTGACTAAAATTTTTGTAAAATTTTCTTTTCTTTCTTTCTTTGTATTTTTCTCGCTCCTAAGTGTAGTTCCGAGGACGGAATTATTCTAAGGAGGGAGTGTTGTAACACCCCACATTTTTATTTTAATTAAAAATGAAGTTTTTCAATTTTGCACGTATGATGCACGTTTCCATCTCTATTTCTTGCTCTCATTTACTATTTTAGCATGCATAATATTTATTTAATCTTTTATTAAACCCATGGACCTAAAGAGAGATTCTAGCCCATTAGGAGAGCCTACTAGAATAATTAATTAAATTGATTAAAAAGAAAGCCCACGGGACAAGCCCATTAATTAAATTCTATTTTTAAGTTGTGCATGGACTCATACATGACATGTAACAACTTTTAATACACATTTTTTTAAACTATAGGAATTGTATTAATTATTGTGTATGTGTGTGCACTAGTGCACAACACGTGCACGTGGAAATTGAAGAGCCAAAGGGAGGGGCCAGTTTTTAGCATTAAGATGGTGGGAGTTGAGTTTTTGAAGGGTTGGAAAGATGAAGAGTTGGGAGTTTTAGGAGTTAGGATTATGAAGAGTTGGAAAATTAAGAGAGTAATTTATTAGGAGGAGAAGTATGCAATTTGAACCCTCACATTGACCTATAAATACACCCTCACTTTTCTTCTCTTGTCACACCTAAACTAAACAAAATTAAGAGAGAAAAAGAAACAGAGAAAATAGAGTATTTTCTTGTGCATTGGAGGCATACTAGGAGGAGAAGGATAAGGAGGTGCTAGTTAGAGCTAGGAGCTAGAAGATGTCTCTTTATTCTTAGTTGTTACTATCCATAAGAGGTGGGTGATTTCTTACTTTCTAAATGTAGAAAATGCATACTTAAATTTATGAATGAGTAGTATAGATAGAACATGATGTGATGTATGTAAACAAAATCCATGTTAATATAGTCTACCATGAATGAAGAAATCTTGTTGTGATTTAGTAACTAAATGTCACCATGATAATTAGAAAGAATAGTATTGACGAAAGAATTTATGCCATGAACCATGTTAGTGTGTTTGTAAATTTGTACATGTCATTTGTAAGAAAATGTGTAGAAACAATGTCATATTCAATATGTGCCTTGATAATTAGAAAGAAAGATATTTTGAATTTATGTCATGAATCACACTAGTATACTTGATAAAATATACATGTCAAAATATATAACTTTTTTTTAAAATTCTCTTTTGGAAACAAATTGTAGTAAAGTTCATTTTGAGAACAAATAAAATCATATAAAGTGTTTAGAAAGAAATATATTGCTACTTTTTGGAATGATGCAAATTTATGGTTATTAAAGAAAGGAAATAATTTTTTTTTTATTAATACAAAGTTTAAGATATCAACAAAAAAAATTCGTAATTTACTGTTTTTGTGAAAACTCAGTATGAATGGGAAAATTTTGATCAAGTAGAAAGATTAGATCAATTGAACAATCGATTTTGTGAAAATAAGTGAATAACAGTACAATTAAATAAAAGCACATTAGTATATTTTCACAACAGAAATTGTTACTGGACTTATTAGTTAGTGGGGGCTCCTTAAGACTGTCTACTGTAGCGCGCCTGTGTGTATTGGTCGCGAGTTCGAATCCTAGCAACCCATTCTTTTTTTTTAAATTTCGGTTTAAACAAATAAACAGTGAAGAGTTAATATGTAGTGGCTTCGGCCCACCCTTTTAACACAAAGCCCACATTGGCTTAGTGGCTAGTGGGGCTGGCTTTGGGCGTTCTGGGTTGCTGTGCGGGTTGCCTGGTTCGAAACCTGGGTGCCCCTTTTTATATTTTTTTGGTTTTGATTAATATTAAGTGTGTTTTGATGCTAGAAAAGAATTTGGGAAAAATTGTGTTATTCTTGTAAAATGATATAAAATTTATTAGAAATAATTTCAGAAATTTTCATAGATATTTGAGATATAAAAATGGAAATTTGAGATAAGAAAATAAATTATGTGACTTCAAAATTATTATTGGAGAATAGAACTTTCTTTTGTGAAGAAGAGTAATTTTTTTTTTTTTTTGGGAAGTGATTTCTCTTGAAGAGATTACACTCTTATTTTGTCTAAAGAATATTTCGAAGTGAGTTGAAACATTGTATGAGCTTGAATTTGTTAATAAGATTTAATGTGATGAAATTGTGTTCTTGAAAAGAATTATTTGCTTCTAAAGATTATGAATGGATAAATGGATAGTGACAAGACTAAGAAAATGATTGCCTTGTGAATAAGTGTTAAAGACAAGATATTGATCATTTGTGAATAAGTTGAAGAAAAGAATATCTAAGTAAAAGACATGTTTATTGAAAAGTATGTGTACCCATGAATTCTTGTACATGAAAAGTTAGAGTTAGGAGGATCTCGGGTACCGGCACTATTGAATTAAAAAGAGTTAAGATATATTTTGAGATATGGCTATGGAGCTATCTCGGTTTTGTGATTAAGTCCAGTAGAGGGTAAAGCAAACTCTAGGTATGAAAATTGATTCATGTCTTGAACTTAAAAATTAGGCACATAAGTGAAGATGTAGTAAACCTGGACAAACGTAAGTGGGGCACTCTATATAGTCGGGCGGTGGATTCCGGGACTATAGACCCAGTCAGGCGGTGGATTTCGAGACTGTGGTTGCTTTGTAGGAGATGGGCTTTTATTTTTAAATCTGGAACTATGCGTAGTCGGACGGATAGTTTACCGTTCTCCAATGTATATACTTATACTGGGGCTAGAGGGGCACTTGCGGGATGATTCGCACGATGAGGGATCTGTTATAACAGTCGGGCGGTGGACTTCGGGACTGGGATCCATATTCGTGGAATGATCTAAACCTTGTCTTATTACTGGGTAGTTTTCATGGCGAGGGATCGAACCCTTAAATGTGGAGTACGTAGGCGCTTGTCCTCGGACCTATGTAGTATGAGATGCATAGAATCCGAACAAGTATGCATTAGTGTCATTCTAGTATAAAATATCTGCATTAGGCATTAAGGCATCACATGCACTTACATGTTTAGTGTAGTCATATTTAACACTTTATATTCATTCAAATTTGTGGTTTGTTAAATTATTGAGATCGTTATATGTACGTCATAAAGAGAATGACCGAGTATAACATTTTCGTCAGTTGTAAGTGACTAATGTGCCCACAGCTTATTATGCAGGAACTGGACTTTTTCATGAAGAAGTAAAGATGTTATGATGCTGTTGATTAATTACATTGATAAAGTTGTACAAGTTGTGTATTATTTTTATTGTTGTAATTCATTTGACTTTTCGCTGTGTATGAAAATGTGAAGAACTTTGATGTATGTTGAAAAGTTTAAATTTCCTTGTAAAATTGTACGAAGTGAAGTGTAAAGATCCTGTGGAATTCGGTCTTATTTGGAATTCGGGGCATTACAACGAATCACCTGCATGCTCATAGCGGAGTCCCCTAAGAAGCCATCATGCTTCATCACTCGCCAATCAGGAACGAAGAGCTTTTTGTGCTCCTCGGTAAGGATCGCCTCCGCCTCGGCGGTAAGTGGTGGCACCTCGAGCACCAATGTAGCACCGAGAGTGAATTCTTCGGCTGATGGGTCAAGAGGGACAGACGGGACAAGAGAGGCAGACGGGGCAGACGAAGCAGAAGATGGGTACTCCAAGTTAACCACCGGGGCTGTCACCGCTGAACCCTTCACAATTCGGCCAGATGATGGCCCCGCTGCTGTTCTCTTCCTCTTCTTACTATCGGTGGCCTTCCCACCTACTCCTCCTTGATCGAATAACATCGCTCTGAAATCCATACCAGGGGCCTCTGCAGGAGCCAAGGTCAAAAAAGTTAGCACACGAAGAAAACAAGGTTAAAAGAAAATAAAAACGAAGAGAAATATCTAAAGCATACTGGGGTCGAGCGGACTGAGACCCCACTGAAGAGAACCTCCTCGGTTATATCCGTCCAACTCAAGGTAGGACTACCAAGGAATTTTGATACGACCTCATCTTCCTCCTGATTCAGTATGGACTTGGCCTTCGCCCACCTCGGCACATCCTCCCTCCATCTCATAGGAAAATCCTACGGTTTGCTACCCCGGATCAAGAAATACTTCTCATTCCAAAACTTGATGGAGTCCGGGTTCTCGATCAATCTCACACCCTGCCGCGGCGACAAATAGTACAGGCACTCCATTTTGCTCATGCGATGGATCCGGTAAAGACTTCGGAGGACGCTGAGCTGAGGTTCAACCCCCACTGCTTGGCACTGAAGTATGAAGCCGATGACATGCCTCCACATGTTCGGCATGTACTGGACGGGACTCAGTCCGTACCACCACAATACCTCGGTCACGAACGGCAGTAGGGGTAGGCGAAGACCAGCATTGAGTGCATCAAATGGAAAGACACACGTATCTGGCGAGGTTGTCGAACATTCTTGGAACCCCGGGGAAGAAGGAGGGTGAACTCCGACGATATCATAAAACCTCTTTGAATGTGCAGCAAGTCCCACTCCGTGAGAACCGAAGTGATGTTGTCAACCTCGGAGCATTCCCTCAGCTTGTTCTCCTCGTCCGAAGCCGAGCTCCCGTAGACAACTTTGACAAGAAGATCGTCGGAGTACTCTATGATTCTCCCGAGGTTAGACGAAGTGGACGGTAGCCTTCCCGACTCCCCTGCTCTCCTCACCTCCTCCACTATCATCTCGACAAAAACCCACCCAACAACCTCCTTCCCCTTGTCCACGGTTGGGGGGACTACCAACAGCCGATCAATCCCGTGGTCTGAGGTGGAGGTTTCACTCCCAGACGACACCCTAGACATCTCATAAAATATATAAAATAAAATATATATTTACCTTGATGTGACAGCTACGGTCGGAAAATATCGCCGGAAAGCACCAACGATTGGTCGGGAATGCTAGTTGAGCCAATCAGCAGTAAGAAAATTTTACCAAGAGCAAAAAGAGAGAATGGGGAAATGAGGGGAGGGGTGGAGACTTATAGTGAAAGAGGGGGCGCCGCTTGGGCTTCTGAGAGCTTTGGGCCCCTGAAACCACTAAAAAGCTTATCAGAATGCTAAACGACAAAATTTGTAAAGGCGGGAACACGATACGGTGCCCAAAAATCATTGACCAGTCAGACAACCTCATGATTCGCGCTTGATCTTGATCAACGACTCTGATCACGCCAAGTAGCTCGGATCCAAAATCTGAACGTCCGAATAACCGAGCGTGAAAATGACGAAAATTATCACCTCATGATTCGTGCTTAATCTTGATCAATGGCTCTGATCACGCCACGTAGCTCGGATATAAAATCCAAACGTCCGAACGATCGAGCGTGAAAATGGCAAAAATCATCGCCTCATGATTCGTGCTTGATCTTGATCAACAGCTCTGATCACGCCACGTAACTCGAATATAAAATCCGAACGTCTGAACGATCGAACGTGAAAATGGCAGAAATCATCGCCTTATGATTTGCGCTTGATCTTGATCAACAGCTCTGATCATGCCACGTAACTCGGATATAAAATCCGAACGTCCGAATGATCGAGCATGAAAATGGCGAAAATCATTGCCTCATGATTCGCACTTGATCTTGATCAACGGATCTGATCATGCCACGTAGCTCGGATCCAAAATCCGAACGTCTGAACAACCAAGCATGAAAATGACGAAAATCATCACCTCATGATTCACGCTTTGATCATGATCAACAGCTCTGATCACGCCACACAGCTCGAATCTAAATCCGAACGTCTGAACGACTGAGCGTGAAAATGGCAAAATTCATCGTCTCATGATTCGTGCTTGATCTTGATCAACGGCTCTGATCACACCACGTAGCTCGGATCCAAAATCCGAACGTCCGAACGATCGAGCGTAAAAATGGCAAAAATCATCACCTCATGATTCGTGCTTGATCTTGATGAACGACTCTGATCATGCCACGTAGCTCGGATCCAAAATCCAAACGTCCGAGCATGAAAATGGCAAAAATCACTGCCTCATGATTTGCGCTTGATGTTAATCAATGGCTCTGATCACACCCCGACGCTCAGATCCAAAATCCGAACGTCCGAACAACCGAGCGTGAAAATGGTTAAAATCATCGCCTCATGATTCGCGCTTGATCTTGATCAATGGCTCTGATCGCACCACGTAGCTCGGGTCTGAAATCCGAATGACCGAACAACCGAACGTGGAAATGGGGAAAATGCCTCCCACCTGATGCGCGCTCACGATCAAAGCATCTAGATCGAGCCACGTTAGCACACTCCGAATCGACCGTCCGATCGTCCAGAGAATCGCGCCAACGATGTGATCGACGCTCCAGATTGCGCCACATCGGTAAATAATTGATTAACTCTTTTGTTTTTATTATTAAATCGAATTAATTATTTAAAAAATGTGAAAAATAATTAAAAGTTCAAAAAAAATAATTAAAAATTCTAAAAAATAATTATAAATTTGAGAGAATATTTTTTAGCTCCTGGAAAAATAATTATTTATTACAATGATTAAGATAGTTTTTGAAAATTGATTGTTACTTCGCAAAGCCGAATAAATAATTCGAAAAATAATTTAAATTTTAGAAAAAAATCAATAAAAATCTCGAAGATCCCACAAACACATCTGAACACAAGGCGAGCTCAATTAAGCATTGTTAAGCCCCGTGAGCGATTCTGAAGCTCCTAAGAACGTTGATAAAATTCCGTACGCTATCAAAACAAGAAAACTACTCCCCAAAGGCTGGTAAACTCAGTTTTCGGGAGTGGGGGGCTCGTGATATGGCTAAAAATAGGATTAAATCGAGACCGTTCAAACTAAGCACGAATTTTAAAGCTCTCAAGGGTAAAACGGTAATTTCACCTGCAAATGGGTCCAAAACGGGAACCGGGTCTCTTTATAAAACCCAGTAACCCGAAAACGATTCTATCCTATTGGGCATGGGTGGCAACCCATTTCAAACCAACCCAGATATTTAAAGAGTAACTAGGTTTGCCCGTTGACACGTGCCTACGACACGTTTTCGGAACGGTGCACCTTATTTGATCTTATAAAAATTTTTGGAGGTCGAGCAAATTAATTGAAGTAGCAAACATATTATATGAGAAACTTTTGGGGGTCCAGCAAAAAACATATTATATAATTTTTTGATTTTTTTGAACTTTTTAAAAAGTTTTTAAATTTGTAATTTTTTTAGTTTGTAATTTTTTTATTTTTAAAAAAATTTTAAAATTTTATTTTCTTAATTTTTTGAATAGAAGAGGGAGGGAGAGAGAGAGAGAGGAAAAAAAAATTTAAATAAATATAGGAGTTGTTTTGGGTGGGAGATTTGAATTTGAGTTTTGGAGGGAAACTTTTGGGGGGAAAAATATGTTTTGTGAGGTTAGATCTGGGCCTTTAATTTTTGGGGGGATTAAAGGAGAACCACTTGATAGCTTTCTTTGTGTTTTATTATGTAGATTCAAATTCGTGATTATCTCTAAGAGGCGGTTTAATCCGACTCTCTTATCTTGAAACGAGTTTAAACTCTACATCTTATCCAAAAATATCAGGACATAGGGATAAATAATTATCTCTAAACTGTTTCTAAAGGCATCTATAAATACCCCTCTCCCCCCACCATAAAAAAAGTAATTAATATTTTTTCACATAAAGGCTTTTTCATAATGTTCCTGATTACTGACTTGAGCGTCGGAAGATTCATCACCGGGATCTATCCCGGTGTATCGAACTTTTTGCAGGTCAACGACAACGGAAAGAAACCAATCAAACTCTGGTGAAAGTCAACAGGTTTGCCTTATTTGTTTCTAAAAGAATCCGCAAATTCATTTATTTGCTCCTACACCAAAATCAGCAGCAACACGAAGTAAATCTAGAATCACAATAAGTGCTCCTCCACCTCGGATCTTACACCACCAATGCACACGTGTCGCACAATCATCTCTCGTGCACAAAGGAGAAATCTGGCACACTAGATTTTGGGGCTGCAAATAGATGCTAATGTTTTCTTCACCACAAATCCTACACCATCAACAATATTGTAGAATCTACCAACAACTCGTAGTGCTAACAGCAGAAACACATTACAAACAACAAAAACTTCTCAAGAACTAGATGAAACAGGAAAAATACCACGATATATGTAAGATCTCTCAAGAACACAATCAATATGCAGAGATAACTAATAATTCTTATTCCCTAAGAAATACAAGGATTATAAAGAAATTACAACTCTCAGTCTCTCTCTCACTTTTGAAACACTCGGCACAAACCCCTTTGAAGTTGAACAATGATAACGGCTCACCTCTTGATCTCATCGATACAAACCCTAGAGTCTACAGTCATATATATAGTCCCCAAGTAAACCCTAAAAGATAAACACAAATTCAGCTTATTGGGCCTAAATCTCGTCAGCCCAAATAACATACAACGTTGCTGACGGTCGACCGCACACCCGGTCGGCCGACCGCAATGTGTCAAGTTCACTCCTGAAGCCCTGGTCGGTCGATTACACGATCGACTGCCCCACTCTCTTTGAACCCTGTACACTTGAAAATACCTAGCAGCCTAGTTGCGGTTGGATGGTCGATCAACCGCACCCCAAGACAGTCGACCACAACTCTTCAAGCTGCATTTCTTTTAGCTATTGTTGCCTTCTCTTGTTGTCTTCATATTCTCATATTCTTCTCCAATTTCAAGTACTCTGTGCTTATGTGTATTTGAAGTCACAATCCTAACATATAGGGAGTGCACAAGAGATAGTGCAGTAGTCTCTTGTGCACAAAGGAGAAATCTGCACACTAGGCACCACCACATCCTTTTCAGACTACCTCTTGTGCACAATAAGAAATCTGCACATAACTAGGTAGCACCACACACTTTGCGTGGAATTCTAGTTGAAATGGCCGTCATACTACTCCTTCTTGGGCTAGTGTGAGTGCTTGATGTTAGCGGCAGGCAACCTTTGTAATCTTTGAGTCACAGTGTGTGAGCTATTGGGGCCTGTAAGCGACAGTGAAAGTGAAAGACAGGAAAAGGTGATGAATTAGGACTAGGGCTTCTCTTTGAATTTAGTATTTTGGATTTTTGGGGATAACTTGAATAGACTTTGATGCGGTTTGTTTTTGGGAGGCGTGTGAATGCACCAGGTGTGAGTTCTTACTCGATTTGTATTGGTGGATGGATGCGGTACCGGACGGTACGCCCGATCCTCGGCGAGAGGGGGTTTCGAGGCAGAGGTTGAAAGGTAAGCTCGGTAGTTGAGGCTCGGCTCGGATCGGGAGGTTCGGATCCCAGAGTCTCGTGTACCTACACTTGGACTAGAAACACCGGGGGCAGGTCCCGGTGGCAGGCCCTCCGATGGTCTAGTTAGTTCCTGAAGTAGAGCAACAGTAACTAGGGTTAGAGTGGGGAAAGAATGATTACCTTTAAATGTGGGTGAGGGCCTTGTATTTATAGATAAACCCAACCGGGTCTGGACCCGTTTGGGGGCCGGGTCTGGACCCAGTTGCCCGTGGGCCTGACATGGCAGGAGGCCCAGGCAGTTTTGGGGCTGACGTGGCAGGACCCCAAGTGGTTTAGGGCTGACGTGGCCGAAGCCCTAAGTGGTTTTAGGGCTGAGGTGGCAGATCATGTGATGCGCTGCTTTTGAGAAGATCGGATGGCCTAGGATGGGCCAGGTCCTTTTTGCCCTATGTCACAAGCCCCCTACTCCTGCAGCGATGTGCGAGCTAGTCGTGAAGGAGTAGTTTCGGTCGTGGAGAAGGAGCGAGAGAAGTTTTCTGGGGGCCTTCGGGATCGGTGCTAGGACAGGGTAAGGCTCGGAGGCCGAAGGCCGGTCTTGGTCCTCGGGGTGAGGTTTCAGGGCACGTGCTGGGTCGATCTTGGCCTCGGAATATCGAGGTAATAGCCTGATGTCGAGCCTTTAGGCTTTCGTGAGAAAGCTACCCTGGTGCTCGGCCTGACCTCGGAATGACGAGGGTTTAAGGGTCGGCAAGGGCGATGGTGAGCCGTGGTGCTTTTGTGAGAAAGCTACCCTGGTGCTCAGCATGACCTCGGACTGTCGAGGGATTTGGGGTCGACAAGGACGATGGAAGGCCGTTGTGCTTTCGTAAGAAAGCTACCCTGGTGCTCAGACTGACCACGGAATGACGAGGGTTTAAGGGTCGGCAAGGGCGATGGCAAGCCGTGGTGCTTTCGTGAGAAAGCTACCCTGGTGCTTGGCTTGACCTCGGACTGTCGAGGGATTTGGGGTCGGCAAGGACGATGGCGAGCCGTTGTGCTTTCGTGAGAAAGCTACCCTGGTGCTCAGCCTGACCTCGGGCTGTCGAGGGATTAAGGGTCGGCAAGGACGATGGCGAGCCATCGGGCTTTCGTAAGAAAGCTACCCTGGTGCTCGGCCTAACCTCGGACTATCGAGGGATTTGGGGTCGGCAAGGATGATGGCGAGCCATTGTGCCTTCGTGAGAAAGCTATCCTGGTGCTCGGCCTGACCTCGGACTGTCGAGGGAATTGGGGTCGGCAAGGACGATGGCGAGCCGTTGTGCTTTCGTGAAAAAGCTACCCTGGTGCTCGGCCTGACCTCGAGCTGTCGAGGGATTAAGGGTCGGCAAGGGCAATGGCGAGCAGTCGGGCTTTCGTGAGAAAGCTACCCTGGTGCTTCGCCTGACCTCGGATTGACGAGGGTTTAAGGGTTGGCAAGGATGATGGCGAGCCATTGTGCTTTCATAAGAAAGCTACCCTGGTGCTCGGCCTGACCTCGGGCTGACGAGGGATTAAGGGTCAGCAAGGACGATGGCGAACCGTTGTGCTTTTGTGAGAAAGCTACCGAGCTGACTTCACCCTGACGGGGCATTAATGACGCCCCGAAATTCGCGCGACGTTTTGGCTCCCCCAGGGCATTAATGGTGTCCCCTAATTAATGCGCGGCGTTTCAGTCTCCAAGGTTGAAGGCGGCGCGATGGTTGGCCTTCCGTCGTTTGGCCTCCCAGAGGTCATAATGGCAGGTTTAGGGGAGGCTATAAATACCCCCTTCCCCTGCTGCTTTTGCATCAGAAGAACGCACTGTTAGCCGATCGGTTATCAGGGGTGTCTGCCGTAGGCGGACGCCTAATCACTTGAATATTTGAACTCTGGGAGGCTCGGATAGGTGGTTGCACTGCCGTCCCTGTCTTCCTTTGGGTATGCAGCCCTGGAGGTTGTCTGCCCAAAAGAGTCAGAGACGGGAGGCATAACGACCGGAGTCCGGGTCCAGGGGAGTTGTGTCTGCTGCGGCCTGGTATTTTTGGGTACATCAATTTGGAACCCGGCTCGGTTCGGATTGGTGTACTCGAAAATATTAGGTTCGGCCGACCGAGGAAGGTGGCCAGGGAGGCCAGAGTCTGCCGTCTTTGGTATTTTTTGGTACATCAATCTGAGCCCCTGTTTTCAGTTCAGATTGGCATACCAAAGAATGCTAGGTTCGGCTGGCGCATGATCAGAGTCGAGAGCCCGGGCGTGGTGGTTCTCCTCTCGCCCTCGAACAGTTCGGGGTTTCGGTTTTTGAGGCCGTAAGCCCCGAGTTGTTCGCGGGCGAGAGGGGGGGCCGATCGAACCTTGTGGCTTGGGGCGCTTGCCGAAGGTGAGCGCCTTAAACCTTTAAAGTAAATTTTTGTTGGGGAGTAGCGGGGTGTCATCGCCGAGCATAGGGGGGCACAAGGCCTGGAAAGGCCAGGGTCGTGCTCGGGGCCGATGCCCCACGTCCGAACTGTTGGCTCGCGTTCGGCGACGGTTGGGCAGGAACCGAAGGGTTGCCCACCGCCTGTCTTGGTGACGTCATTGATGCGAGTTTCTAAGAGCAGTTGCGCGCAAATCTAGGAACAGTTATTGTAGAAATCGAGGAGTCTTTTAGCTCTATAAATATCCCCCACCCCCCTTTCTTTTTCATTCTTCACATTCACTTCCTCTCTCTAAAACAAAGTCTTCAGTGCTTCTCTCTCTAGCCAGTTGCACTTGCTCGTCTTTCCGAGGCTAATCAGGTTTGTCGCCGCTTTTTTGTTTTAATATGTCTAGGGCTCAGTCCGGCTCCTCGGCTTCGACCTCGAAGGGAGAAGACGAACCCCTCATAGGCCTTACTGACTCAACGTCCTGGGAGGAGGACACTAGGGTGTATGACGTGAAGCCCCTCCGTGTTAGGAAGCCATTTGTGGTGCAGAGTAGTGACTCCGAGGAGGAGGGTGGTGACAGCTCGGATGAGGTGGAGGTGCTTGACCTGGTGTCAGAGGAGGAGGGCAGTGACAGTGGGGGAGACGGAGAGGCTGAAGTGTCGGAGGTTCGGAAGAAGGTTAAGGTGGGGAAAACCATGGTTCGGAGGCGGAGTAGGGGCACTGGCTCCTCTTCGACGGCGACAGTCCTCGTACCTCTGGCCACACCTTCCCCGGAGAAGGCCAGGAAGAAGAGGAAGCCGAGGAAGAAATGGACGATGCCTAGTATTCCGGATAGGACGAACCCCGTCCGTAATTTGGCGACCGGGTTTTCGACTCAACCAAGGTCGATTAGGCAGTACCCGGACGATCTTTCAGACAAAATCCTGTACGGGGTACAGCCGTCGTCACCGAGTCGCCAGAAGATAAGGATGGATGCGACGCCGTCGATCCTGGAGGCAGGCGACTTGGAGGTTATTCGTTCGACCTTCCACATTAGCTCGGACTACGAGCTGATGCTGCCGAGCCCCGGTCTCCAGCCCACCGACCCGCTGTCTGAGTGGTACTGCGTCTTCCTTGCTGATGCATTCGGTTTCGGGCTGCGATTGCCGATCCATCCGTTCATCCGGGAGGTACTCAATTGGGGGTCCTTTGCCCCGATGCAATACGGGCCGAACTCGTGGAAACAGATGGTGTGCTTCATGCTACTCTGCGAAGAGAGGAAGCTGCCGCTAAGGCTGGACGTGTTTCGCGCGATGCTGGGGATCAGCTCGTCGGGGGAGTTCAAGGGGATCTTCTACATCTCGCCTCGGGGCCGGGGGAAGGTAGTCCACGGCTACCCGGACTCAATCAAGGAGTGGAAGAGCAAGTATTTCGTGATCCGGAGCAAGAAACCTTGGGACATACCCACTCGGTGGAACTTCTACAAGTCGAACTTCAAGGCGCCAAGGCCAAAGGACCTGTCTGCCGAGGAGTGGGGGTATGTTGAGCGCCTCCGGAAGGGGAATAGCATCAGCTGGCCGAAGGTGACGGAAGGTCACCTGGCCAGCGTCGAACTGAGCCCGGCCACGTCTAGTATGTAGTCATTTCATTTTTCTTGTTTTTGTATTCTTTCGCGCTCATTGTTCTTAATGGGTCTCCTTGCAGGTATGGACCCAGAATCAATCAAGGCTAGGAGGATCGCCTTGAAGAAGCAGAGGGTTGAGGAGGGTGGCCAAGGGAAGAGGATGAGGGAGTCTTCTTAGGTCGTCTTCGATGTCCCTGGTGAACCGAGGGCGAAGAAGGTGCGCCCGGATGCGGGTAAGGAGGTGCTTGCCCAGTCGAGCCCTGGTGCAGACAAGGTGATCGATCGTGCCAAGGGGAAGGTCCCTCCGCTCCGAGCCGACGCTAGGGAGATTGTGGGCAAGGAGATGTTACAGCCGTGGGCCCCGGATTGGTCGATTCGAAGGGGGGACAGCTTGACCGAAGGGCCCATCACCATCAAAGTGGCAGAGAAGCTGGCGACTCCCCGGGATCGTCAGAGTATGAGCAACGACACACTGGAGGTGGCTTACATGCGACTGGCGCAAGCAAACGTGCTGGTGAGATCTGCCGACCCCTTTTCCCTTGTAATTCTTTACATGAAGGGACTCTTCTTCTGAACCGCCTTCGGCGCTGCAGGCTTGTCTGGAGGGGGCCCAAGTGATGAGGCTCCATGAGAAGGCCCTGGAGCAGGAGCGGGAGCGGGCGAATAAGTACCAGCGGGAGATGAAGGAGATGAAGATCGAGCTCGAGGGTTCCCATAAAAGGGAGCAGGAGATGAAGGTCGAGCTTGCCGCTATGGAGAGTGAATGCATTAAGAAGGTGGGCACGCTGAGGAAGAAGTTTGCTAAGGAGAAAGAGGCGATGACGACGAAGGCCCAGGATCTGATAATTGTGGCTCAGAACGAGGTCTACGAGAAGGCCCTCAGTCACGTGAGGCATTATTATCCGACCCTTGACCTGACCGACTTTGATTATGACATGGTCATCGAACTGCCGCCGAAGACTCCCGAAGGGGGCGAGCAAGAAGAACCGGCCGTTGGTTCGGCCGCCGACCCTCCGCGAGACACGGCTGATCTCGAGGTGGGGAACTAGGTCGCTTGCCTCCTTACTTTTGTTTTCCCCTTCTTCTTTAATGTATTTGCCAACCGCGGACTGGCCACCATATTTTTATATGACGAATTTGATTTATAAAAAGGATTTTCTGTTTGGCCAAGTGTTTTGACTTCGATCGTTTATTTTGGGCGAAGGTTAGCTTCGCCGAACAAACTTTTTGGGTCATTTTGTTGGAGTGTTTTGTCGTTTTGAGTGATGGTTGGTTTCCTCTGTTAGGTAGCGGCTCTCCCTTCCGAGGCGGACCCTTGTCGCTCCGACGTGGCGTGGCTCCGGAGCAAGATCAAAGTCCTTGAGTCTAAGTTGGTCCGTTACCGTGAGGGGGCTCGCGATCAGGATGCTGCCTTTCACTGCTACTGGGATAAGTCTGAGGTCCTGGGTGTGGAGGCGACCAAGCTGAAGAGGGCGATGGTGGATCGTGACCTAGGTAGTGCTGGTCTCAGATATACCATGTCGAGTGCATCTGTGCAGCGACCCTCTTCGGAGAGGCTCCTCCGCGATGTCATAGTGGAGAAGGAGATGGAGATACATCACTATAAGACAATGTTGGGTATGTCCGGGACGAAGACAGGATCTTCCTCGGGCAGCCATCGAGTGGAGGGAGTCCCCACGACGCTGCTGGCGCTGGAGCATACTCGGCCGGTCGATGCCCAGAGCTCCGTGGCCGGGGTGTCGACCCTGGCCGACCCCAAGGATCATCGTGACGAGGAGAGGGGTCCTAGCCGCTCGGTTGGGGTCGGATTACCCCCCGTCGGACCCGAGGGGCCTTAAGAAGTTCCTTAGTGAATAGTTTTTTTCTTTTAGCGGGGTGGAGCGGTCTTGTAACGTTCTTTGTTCTTCCGAAAGTGTTTTTAAGTAATAAGAGAGTATGAATAAGGGGTTTCGTTTTTCTCTTTGCTTTTGCTAATTGTTTTTCGAATGACTGTGGAGTTGAGGGTTGGCACCCAGAGCGGCGACTTGGGTGCCACTAGCTTGAGAAAGCTGTCCCTGTGCTTGGCGTAGGGTCGGCCCTGCCGAGACACCGGGGATCGGAAAATAGTGCGGCGACTTGAGTGTTGTTAGCTTGAGAAAGCTGCCCTTGTGCTCGGCATTGGGTCGGACCCACCGAGGTGCTGGGGGTCGGCACCCAGTGCGACGACCTGGGTACCATAGCTTGAGAAGGCCACCCCTATGCTCGACGTTGGCTCGGACCTACCGAGGTGTTGGGGGTCGGCACTCAGTGTGACAACATGGGTGCCGTTAGCTTGAGAAAGCCGCCCCTGTGCTCGGCGTTGGGTCGGACCTACCGAGGTGTTGGGGGTCGGCACCCAGCGCGACGACCTGGGTGCCATAGCTTGAGAAAGCCGCCCCACCTATCGAGGCATTGGGGGTCGGCACCCTATGCAATGACGTGGGCACCGTTAGCTTGAGAAAGCTGCCCCCCCTACCGAAGCGTTGGGGGTCGGCACCCAGTGCGACGACTTGGGTGCCGTTAGCTTGAGAAAGCTGTCCCTGTGCTCGGCGTAGGGTCGGAGCTGCCGAGACATTTAAAGTTTAACAAAGAAAAACATTTTAACATATAGAGAGAGGCGCTAACGGCCCTTTACACAAGGAAGGTTACAAAAGTGTTATGTACATATATCAAGCAAAAAACCCTACTTCTGCTCTTCTAGAAATTTTATCAGATGTTCGGCGTTCTAGGATCTTTTGACCGCCCGTCCGTCCGTCCCTGTCCACGAGTCGGTATGTACCAGGGCGTATGACCTCGGTTACCTTGTATGGGCCTTCCCAATTGGGGGCCAGCTTCATCTTTTTCGTTGGGTCAGAGACAGACAATTTGCGGAGCACAAGGTCCCCGGCCATGATGTCCGTGGGTCGGACTTTCTTGTTGTAGAACCTCTCGATGCGCTGTTGGTAGATGTTTCTTCTGAGGGAGGACTTTCCCTGACCTCGGCAACGAGGTCCAGGTTGGCCCTTAGGCCGGAGGAGTTGTTGGCCTCGTCGAAGGCCATGATTCGGGGAGAAGGGAGGCCGATCTCGATGGGGATCACGGCCTTCGTCCCGTAGGTTAAACTGAACGGTGTCTCCCCTGTAGGGATTCTCTTTGTAGTTCGGTGTGCCCATAGCACGCTGGGAAGCTCTTCTACCCACTGTCCCTTGGGGGAACTGTCGAGGCATTTCTTGAGGCCGTCAAGTATCTGTCGGTTCGCATTCTCCGCTTGGCCGTTTGACTGAGGATGGCATATGGTGGAGAAGCGTTGCTGGATCCCAATGTCTTCGCAAAAGCTTCGGAAGTTCTGCCCCGCGAATTGAGTTCCGTTGTCCATGATTAGGACCTGGGGAATCCCGAACCGGCAAACGATGTTTCTCCAGAAGAATTATTGTGTTTGTCGCTCGGTGATGGTGGATAGCGGCTCGGCCTCGATCCATTTTGTGAAATAATCGATCGCGACTATCAGGAACTTCTTCTGTCCGGTTGCCACGGGAAAGGGGCCGACCAGGTCCATTCCCCACATGGCGAACGGCATCGGACTGGCCAGGGATCGAAGGTTTGCTTGAGGGAGTCTCTTGATTGGGGAAAATTTCTGGCATGGGCCGCACCTCTTGACTAGGTCCTGGGAGTCTTGCAGCATCGTCGGCCAATAATACCCGTGGTTCAGGGCTTTCCGAGTGAGTGACCGGCTTTCCATGTGGCACCCGCCGATCCCCTCATGGAGTTCTTTAAGTGCATAGCTGGCTTCATCATCGGCGAGGCAGTGGAGGTACGACTTTCCGTCCGCCAGTGTGTACGATCGCTTGAAGAGGACGTCGTTGATCATGACAAACCTCTCCGCTCTGACCTTAACCCTCCTTGCTTCGGCCCGGTCTTCACGGAGCTCGGCGCTGAGTAAGAATCTTCGAATGGGGGTGGTCCAGTTGTCTAGGCCGGTTCCGTTGCTTACACACATTGCCTCTTGTTCTCGTACATCGATGCTCGACTTTAAGAGGACTTCAATGAGTACTGTTCGGTTGAGACCCTCGAAGGAGGAAGAGGCGAGCTTTGATAATGCGTCCGCTTGGGCGTTTTGCTCCCTCGGAACCCTAAGGACCGCGGAACAGCGGAAGGACGATAAGAGTCGTCGGACCACGGCTAAGTATCGGATCATTCGGTCGTTACAGGCCTCGTATTCTCCAATTATCTGGTTGACCACGAGCTGAGAATCGCTGAAGGCTCGGATCTGCCTTGCACCGCCTGGTGCGCCATGTTCAGCCCAGTAATCATGGCCTCGTATTCCGCCTAGTTGTTGGAGGCCGGAAAGTTGAGGCGGAGAGAGTATTGAAGGAGGAATTGGTCGGGGCCCCAAATGATGATCCCGGCACCACTCCCAGATTCGCAAGAGGATCCGTCGACATAGACTTCCCAGGTCGGGTCCGAGTCTTCGACGCTGGGCTGCTCGGAGATGGTGCATTCTGTGATGAACTCTGCAAGGGCTTGCCCTTTGATCGCCATCCTCGGCTGATAGCCGATGTCGTACTGGCTCAGCTTGATCGATCACTTGACCAAGTGGCCGGAGTTCTCTGGTTTGTGAAGGACGGTCTTCAATGGCTGATCAGTTAGTACTTGGATAGAGTGCGCCTGGAAGTAAGGGCGGAGCTTACGGGCGGCCATGACCAGGGCATAGGCCACTTTCTCTATCCTTGCATACCTCGTCTCGGCGGGGAGTAGGACCTTGCTCACGTAGTATAACGGCTTCTGGACCCCGTCGTCTTCCCGGACGAGGACCGCGCTGAGAGCATTATTCAAAGCGGATAAGTAGAGCCATAGCGGTTCGCCTGGCTCGGGTTTGCTGAGGAGAGGAGGGTTGGCGAGGTATTGTTCCAGTTGCTCGAATGCCTTTTGTTGGGGGGTGCCCCATTCGAAGCCCCCCTTTCCCCGCAGGGCTTTGAAGAAGGGGAGGGATTTCTCCCCCAATTTGGAGAGGAAACGACCGATGGTCGCCAATCTTCCCTAAGCCTCTGAATTGCCTTAACATTCTGGGGAGGGGCCATATCTATTATGGCCTGGATCTTCTCCGGGTTCGCCTTGATGTCGCGCTGGCTGACGACGAACCCAAGAAATTTTTTGGAGGAGACACCGAATGCGCACTTGGCGGGGTTGAGCCTCATGTTATGAGCTCGGAGTATACCGAAGGCTTCTTCGAGGTTGGAGACGTGGTAAGGCCCTTTCCGGCTCTTGACAAGCATATCGTCGACATAAACCTCCATGTTGCGGCCGATCAGGTCTTTGAAGATTCGGTTAACGAGGTGTTGGTAAGTGGCTCCGGCATTCTTCAGCCTGAAGGGCATAATGCGGTAACAGAAAAGACCCTGGTCGGTGACGAAAGATGTTTTTGCAATGTCCGACGGGAACATCCGGATCTGATTGTAGCCTGAAAAGGCATCCATGAAGGACAGGAGCTCGTGACCCGAGGTGGCATTGATCAGGGCGTCGATGCTAGGGAGAGGGAAAGGATCTTTCGGGCACGCTTTATTCAGATCCATGAAGTCTATACAGATCCGCCAACTCCCGCTTGCCTTCTTCACCATGATGACGTTCGCCAGCCACTCGGGATAGCTGACCTCCTGAATGAATCGGGCGGACAAGAGCTTGTCCACCTCGATTTTTACCACTTGCTACCTTTCCGGGGCAAACTTGCGCCTCTTCTGGACGACTGGCTTAGAACCTGGGACGACGCTCAGCCTGTGCATGATCAGGTCTTCGGATATCCCGGGCATATCGGACGGCTTCCAGGCGAAGAGGTCGATGTTGCGGCGGATGCAGCTGATTATGTCCGACTTCAAATCTTCGGAGAGTGAACGGCTCACTCGGAACCGCTTCGACTCGTCTGCTGTCCCGAAGGAGACTTCCTCCAGCTCGTCATCGGGTTCTGGGTCGGGTTGGCTCCTATCAGGCTGGAGCTCGACGACATCGAGGAGGAAGACACCTCCTCCGACGGCGGTCATGTAGCAGGACCGCACCGCCTCTTGGTTGCCTTGGACGACACTGACCCCCTGTTTGGTAAGGAATTTTAACTTCAAGTGGTAGGCCGATGGTACCGCTTGAAGGGAGCAAAGCCCGGGTCGGCCGAGGATGGCATTGTACGCCGCCTTCACGTTCACCACCATGAAGTCCATGGATTCGGTCCGTCTGAGGGGAGTCGAACCTGCGGTGACATCAAGGGTCACGATTCCTTCAATCACAACTGGGACGCCGGAGAACCCGTGCAGGGTGTATCTGGCAGGCTTAAGCTTGTCCCTGGGCAGTTTGAGGTTTTCGAAGGCATCAAGAAAGAGGATGTTCACCGAGCTACCGTTGTCGATGAGGATCCGGCAAACTTCAAAATTTGCCATGACGAAACTTATGACGAGAGCATCACAATGAGGAAGACAGACGCCCTCCAGGTCCTTTCTTGAGAAGGAGACGGGGAGCAGCTGAGTCCGGGGAGAAGGGATGTCTCGAACGGCGTTTACCTCTCGGATGAACGCTTTTTGGGAAGTGTTAGACTCCCCTCCCATGGGCCCTTAGTGGACACAATGCAAGATGGCTTGCCCCTCGGCCCCCTCAGGCTTGGGGTCCCGCTCGGGATGACGGTTCGGAGTACGGGTAGGAGGCGAAGGCCTCCGGTTCCTCGTATCCTTCCGCTCCCTCTAGCTTTCTCTCGTGAACTCGTGGAGGTACCCTCGTGAGATAAGGGCCTCGATTTCGTCTTTCAGGGCCCGGCACTGGTCGGTTCGTGCCTGTGATCCTGATGGAATTGGCAGTAAAAGTGCTGGTCTCGCTTCTTGTTGTTGCTCAGTCGAGGGGATAATCGGATGAGGCCCTTGTCTTCTATCTCTAGGAGGATGGCGGACACGTTCTGTGTCAAGGGGGTGTACCTCTCGAAGCGAGGGACCGGAGGTACCCTCTTCATGCCGACCCCCTCTTTTGCTGTTTTTCTGGCGGGATCGATTTCATCAATCTTGCGCTTGCCTTTCCCCGTGGCTTCTTTAGTGCCTTCCGGGTTCAAAGTTTCTTCAGCCCGTATGTACTTCTCGACCCGGTTGAGTAGGTCGGGAAAGTCCAGGGGGGCTTCTTGGCTAAGGAGACCTTCAGCTCGCTGTGCCGGACATTGTGCCGGAAGGCAGCCGAGGCGACCCCGGCATCGAGGGAGGAGACCGACCTGGCCTCGGTGGTGAATCTCCTGACGAAGTCACGGAGTGACTCTCCCTCCCTCTGTCGGAGATCTAACAAGGATGCGCTCGTCTTCTCGACCTTTCGGCTGGTTATGAAGTGGGCCAAGAAGTTTGCCTCCAGCTAGTCGAACGAGAAGATCGAGCCTGGGGAGAGTTTAGAGAACCACTCCTGAGCCGGACCTCGGAGTGTAGCGGGGAATGTGCGGCACAGTAGGGGATCCGAAGCGCTTTGAATCATTATGAGGGTCTTGAAGCCCTCCATGTGATCAGCTGGATCACCCTCGCCGTTGCAGGTCTCAAACTGTGGAGGTCAAAAATTTCGGGGAATTTCTGCTTCTAAGATGGTGGTCGAGAATGGTGGTCGGGGTGGCCTGCGGCCTAGAGCGGGGTTCGGATTGCCGTTGCCAATGTGGTCGAGATGGGTCTCCATCTCCAAGAGGCGTTAGAGTACCTCATCCGTACGTTCTGGGGGAGGGGTCGGATCACGAGTGTGGCTCCTCCCCTCGCCCACCTGACGGGATTGGTTGAACGTCTCAGCCCTAGGCGCTCCGTGAATGGCCTCCATGATCTCGTCTCGGAAGCTGCGGAACTCGGCCCTGGTGACCGCGCCGTGGTCAATCGGATCCTGCCGAGGCGACGATCTTCGGCCGATGCGGCTGAGTGCTGATGCCCGTCCTTCGGGGTGCCAGTTTGGAATGGTTCGGGGCCGAGTTGGAAGCGGTCCCTCCCCTAGCCTGACTGGCTCTCCGGTTCTGGATGATCCGACGAAGGTCGGATGCGACTGGGTGAGGTGCGCCTCGTTGGTGTTCGAGGTTTGCCCCCGGACTATTCGATCCGTGTACGCCATCAAGGGCGTCCTGAAGAAGAGGCCTGTTCGGACGAAGGACGGAGGTAACTGCTCTCCTGGGCTTGGGAGCCATTGGAGGGTGGTTAGAGGGGAGACCGTTGGTGGCGAGATTCGGGCTGTCATCCGTACCGAGTGAAAGACTTCCCACAGATGGCGCCAACCTGATGCGGTTTGTTTTTGGGAGGTGTGTGGATGCACCAGGTGTGCATTCTTACTCGATTTGTATTGGTGGAAGGATGCGATACCAGACGGTACGCCCGATCCTCGACGAGAGGGGGTTTCGAGGCAGAGGTCGGAAGGTAAGCTCGGTAGTTGAGGCTCGGCTCGGATCGGGAGGTTCGGATCCCAGAGTCTCGTGTACCTGCACTTGGCCTAGAAATACCGGGGGTGGGTTCCAGTGGCAGGCCCTCCGACGGTCTAGTTAGTTCCTGAAGTAGAGCAACAGTAACTAGGGTTTGAGTGGGAAAAGATTGATTATCTTTAAATGTGGGGAAGGGCCTTGTATTTATAGACAAACCCAACCGGGTCTGGACCCATTTGGGGGCCGGGTCTGGACCCGGTTGCCCATGGGCCTGACGTGGCAGGATGCCCAGGCAGTTTTGGGGCTGACTTGGCAGGACCCCAAGTGGTTTAGGGCTTACGTGGCCGAAGCCCTAAGTGGTTTTAGGGCTGAGGTGGCAGATCATGTGATGCGCTGCTTTTGAGGAGATCGGATGGCCTAGGATGGGCAACGTCCTTTTTGCCCTATGTCAGACTTCATGTTGCTGCAAGAAGTTTCGAACAAATGACATGAACAACCTTCTATAAACATAACAGATGCCAACCAAACAACCCATGCATGCACTACTCAACTATAAACCAACCTCACCATCCCTCGCACGTTTCCCTTAAAAAAGTCCTATGCGAATCTCAAAGCATCCATCCATCTATAGAGCTGTTATCGGGTCCTATCGAGTCGGATTCTCCACTACCCAGATTCGGCTCCGGTACCTCACGGGTAAAAAAAATTGGATCTAGGCCTGGACTTGCGAGAACTGGGTCCGGATCCTAGTTAAAAAAATATATCCGCTGGATCTGGTAGTGGGAAATAAATATTTGTACTTTAGTATTTTGCACGGTTTCAACAATTTTGCACTTAAGTATATGAATAAATATTATATTTACGCATCTATCTTCAACAATTATTATTTACATGTATATCCCTAAAATCCTATTATTCAAATTCCATATTTTATGGGATATTTTTTTCGGGTCTGGATCTGGATCGGGTCTATTTTAAGCGGACCTGGGCCCAGATCTGGAACTACATCGGGTATTATTTTAGGACTCGGACCCGGACCCGAATCTAGACCCAGGCCCGTATAGATCGGGTCGGTTCCGGTCCACTGCCGGGTTCGGATCGGGTCCAGGTCGGGTTCGGATATCTGATAAATGTGACAGTGCTATCCATCTATCCATCTTCTCTCCTCCCTACCCTCCAATCCTCTACATTCTCCCGCATACAATCCTCGCCCAATTTCCAAACCACCGAGATTCCAAAACCAAAGTACAACACTTCAGATACAAAAAATGTCACTTCCAATTTATCTGAAACCCCCATTCATCCGCCTCATTTTCTCTGACACCCCTCAAATTCTGAATTTTTTCCGTCATAGGCCACTTTTGAAAATATTTGCGTTTAAGAGTCAGTTTCCAAACTATTAGCGCTTATGAACTACTCTGTATCACGTCAACAGCGACCGCTATTTTTATTAGCAGCCTCTTCATTTTTGAGGTCGCTAATGGAAATAGCGGCCTATGTTTTAAAAATTTTTGAATTTTTTATTTGTTGTCGCTATTCCCACTAGTGATCTTAGTATATATGAGGTCGCTGGTGGGATTAACGACCACAAATGAATGTATTGAGACACCTAGAGATTTCTAGAGAGTTTTTGTTCTCTTTGGATTTTTTTTAAAACTGTGGTAGCTATTGGGAATAACGACCTTAGTATATATAAGGTCGCTAATGGGATTAGCGACTGTTAATTAACTAAGGTCGCTATTCCAGTTTAATTATTTTTTTTCAAGATAACAAAAACTCTCTAGAAATCGCTAGATATCTCAATACATTCATTTGAGGTCGCTAATCTCATCAGCGACCTCGTATACACTAAGGGCGCTAGTAGGAATAACGACAACAAATAGGAAATTCAAAAAAATTAAAACATAAGCCGTTATTCCCATTAGCGATCTCGAAAATGAAGATGCCGTTGTTAGGAATAGCGGTCACTGCTAACATGACACAGAGTAGTTTACGAGTACTACTAGTTTGGAAACTGTTCCTTTTTTTTTTTGATGAAACGGATAGAGTCCGAAGACTCCAGCCAAACATTGAAAACTATTCCTTAAACGCAAATATTTTCAAAAATTGGCCTACGACGGCAAAAAAAACTCTCAAATTCTTCATAACCGGATTCATCCTCTCCCCTATTAAATGCACTGCCCAAAATTTCTCAACCACTTTACAGAAAATTAATTTCTCAAACCCCCCCTAAAATCCCACCCCCCCTAAAAAATGCATCCGCCGCCCAACCCCCAAAATGTCGTCATCTTTCACCCCCGCCGCCGCCACGTCAGCACCGCCGTCTTCCTCCTCCTCCTTCCTCCAAAGCCTGAGCAACGTCGGCCTCGGCTACGCCATCGCCATCGCCCTTGCCGTCCTCGTCCTCCTCTCCTCCTTTCTCCTCTCCTCCTACATCTGCTTCCGCCGTAACCCTAGAAATCCTAACCCCAACGGCGTCGTCGTCCCCCGCGTCATCTTCGTCGCCGAATCCGACGACGATGAAGACGTGGAACGTGGCGGCGGACCCCGCCAGTCCGTTATCGGGTTAGATCTGGCGGCTATCAATTTGTACCCGAAATTCGCTTACTCGAAAGGAGGGGATAAAGATAAAGATAGCACGTGCTCGATTTGTCTGAGTGGGTATAGAGATGGGGAGATGCTGAGAATGATGCCGGATTGTCGGCACGTGTTTCATATGGAGTGTGTGGATGCTTGGCTGAGGCTGAATGCGTCCTGTCCGGTGTGTAGGACGTCGCCGATGCCGACGCCGATGTCCACGCCGATGCCGACGCCGATGTCCACGCCGCTGTCCGAGGTGGTGCCGCTTTCGCAGTTCGCAGCGGATCGGAGGAGGAGGTGAGGGAATTGGCATTGGTGGAGGATCAGGTTTGGGAGGTTCGAAACTTTTGTGTTCTTTTTTGGTTTCTAAATGTTGGTAGGTGTTGGTGGTTTTGATGAATTGGTAGATTTATAGAAGTGGTTGAAAGTTTTGGTTGTTAAGAGATTGATGGTTTGGTGTTCTTGATCCAGTCGTAGCGCCTTGTTTGTGATATAATTTAGTGCTATATGCTAATGATATTAGTCTATTTGGAGCTAGGTTAAGCTTGGCATTGGGGATTTCGTTGATTTAAATTGTGGGATTCTTGTGACACTTTTATAAAATTTGCGTTGCTAGCATAATGCGTATTGTATGTTGTGGAAAGGTCACAATTTTGGGCCACGGTTATTGGCTAGACCTATGGGCAATGTTCTTAAGTATTCAAAATGAGGAAATAGTTTACATATAATCTACCCAAATGTCTTGTAGAAGATCATGATATACCCGGCATGCCACAATGGCTTGAAAGCAATTCATCTAATGAAGAATATATATTGATGTTATTAGAAAGTTAGATATGTGGTGGTTCAATGAATGATCTAAAAAATAAACAAATTGGTTGTTCCTGTAAGTTGATTGGAGAATGCTGAACCTAAAGTAGGCCTTTAAGGAACAATTATTGGTTAAAGACATGTTTATCTCTTTGATATTTGTTCGGGAAGGACCAGTGTTTTAAATATCACCCGTTACAATCGTTATACTGGTCGTTATATTGTTTTGGACATGCTAACGTTACCGAAATCATTGTTTGAAATGTTATTTGTCCGTTAAATAGATATCTAAAATGTATCTAGCTGATTTAATATCTGGTGTTATAAAAGAAAAATGACAGAGACTTTTGGGTTAGGGTTTTAAACCCAAACCCGTTTGGACGTTAACTCGCCGTATAAAAAGAGAGTTGAAAAAGATCAGCTAAAATACATTATCGTCTTTCTTCCTTAGAGCATCCACAGTCGTGATTGTTAGAAAATGCATAAATGCATATTTTACATATAGCATTTGACAGTTTGGCGCAGTCGTCGAATGATATTTTATAGCAATTTAATAAAATAAAAATAAATAAAAATTCAGACAGAACTTGACTATGCGTCCCACGATTTAAAAGAATTTTTTATGATTTTTTATTAATTAAAAATATTTTTAAAGTTAGAAAAAAGGTGGGCCCCTCCTTGGACGCAACTCCTCTTTGCGTCCAAGAAGTGGCCAGCTTGCTGTGTGTTTTTTAATTCCATTTTTTAAAACAAAATGTCGGACGGAACTTCACTTTCCATCTGACGAATTAAAAAAATATTTTTTTTTCGTCGGACGCAAATTGAAGTTGCGTTTCTTATATTATGCATTTTGCTATATCTTGTGCCATTTATAGCAATGTACTGTTGCTTTTTATGCAAAAAATGCATAAATAGCAAACGACTGCAGCTCGTCATTTGCTATAAAATGCATTTTTTTCATAAATAGCACACGACTGTGGATGCTCTTATAGCTTCCTCTCCCAAGAGTTTACTACACAATCACTACTCTCTTTGTTATTTATTGTATAACGCACAGAGGAGATGTGGTCCCAGGAGTTTTCATTTAATAAATATTTGAAGAAGAGATTCACCTATAATCTGTAATAAATAATAATTATGAACAATATTGGGGTTTGTAATTAGATTATAGATTAGAGAGATATGAGAGAAACTAAAACTGATTATGATGGAGAAATGACAAAGAATACGTTATATATTTATTCAGATCCCATTGACTCTTTCTCTTCAAAATTACAAATTTGGTTTTATGTTCACTATATCTTTTTTTAAATTAAGCTAGTTGCTTCTATGAATGAATATACAAAAAGAATGATTAGTTAGCATCTTCAAGATTAGCAAACAATAAATTAAAATATTACTTTAAAGTAGCATGAGCAGATTGCTATATGGAGTGAATATAGAGACGTTATAATTTGTCTTCAAGTTTTTTAACGAAAAATTCCTTTTTTGTCTTCCAATCTTTAATATGTAGATATCTTTCTATTATGTATTAGACCAGTATGCATTTATACGTTTTGGTTATAACTATTATTACTTGCATTAGGTTACTTGTATTTGTAATATATAATGTGTAAAGTTCATCTAAATCACAATTATAAATTTATAATACATATTTTCATCCAATATGTTGTCCCGATATTGTTTAGATATTGCCTATAGATCACCGATATGAAAGTGATGTAAACTTAACCCTAAGTAGAGAACTTTCAAGAATATTAAAAGATTAAGTTTACTAGCATGTAATCCCGATTAAGTTATTACTAATTGGTTTGATGGATTTTCAAGAATTGAAATAAGTTTAACAAGTCCAATTAATGATTCACGTCTAACAATCAACAATTATACTTAATCGTTCTTAGCATGTAAGATATGCAATAAAGTTTGTACTCTAATTAGCAAGTAGTAGCACACACTCAATATTTGTGGACGACAATAAATGCAGATAATATTCTAGAGATAATTGGCAGTGTCACAAATATTTGAAGAGTGGAAAGAAATTACCGAGGTTCGATGAACGGGTCGTTGCCACTGATGAAGAAAGAAGATGCCAATTGTCGCAATCAATAACACTGCACTCCTCCAAAGCTCATATTCTTCATGTGCGACTTTAGAGTTTTGAAGTTGAATTGGATTTGGGGAATTAGGGTTTAGGATTTGATGGAGATTTGGGGATTAGGGTTCGGATTTGATTGGGATGTGGAGATTTGGGGTTTAGGGTTGAGGGGATTTGGAGTGGAGAATGTGTCATTGGTGATGGAGAGGCTGAAGGGGTGGTCGGCTGGCAGGACAACAGGTGACAGGGTGGTCGGCTGGCAGGACATGCTGGATGGGGCAGGGTGGCATCATGTTGTGAAGTGGAAACATGAGGGTGTGAGGGGTTTGTTGGAATCGGGAAGAAAGGGAAAGGGGAAGGAGAAGGAAGGTTGTGAAGATTCGGGATTTGTGGAGCGGCAGGAGAAAGGGGAAAGGATCGGGTGGTGTTGGATTTGATGGGTTACAGGTTCACACAAAGAAGAAGAAGAAGAAGTTGGGGGGGGGGGGGGGGACGGCTGTATAGTAAATGAGGGTGGGGGTGTATTTTAATGACAGCTGTTGAGATGAGGGTGGTATCTAGGATTTCTCACAAACCCTAAATGTCTTGATTTCTCACAAAACCTAATAATTTCTTATGGTCTCAAACACACAAGAAAAGAATGCAGAGCAATAACTCAACACACAGTTAAAAAAAAAAAAAAAATTCAATAATAGCATATATTTTCATTATTCTCACAGTAGGCTCAAAACAAAATCTCAATACAAATCTCCAAAATATTGTAATGCAGAAAATAAAGGGTGCAAATTGCAAAATTACTACATATGATTAAAATGCCAAAAAACAAATAAAAATTACTGAAATAAAGATAACTATGCTACTGGAGTAACCATTCTAGACGATGTCTGCACTGACAGAAGTGCCCACATCGTCTTGAATTGATGTCCTCATCAGAAAGTTTGCCTTCCGATATGATACCTATATCCAATATTTGAAACATTGGTAAGGACTAATTGCAAGTGAAGGATTGAATGATTTGGGTTAGTGTCTATGAACTCTATGAGTAGGAGTAACTTCACTCTTTGAGACGGTGTTAAGATGTCTGACTGATTATAACAATAGCCCCTATGCAGGAAAATTTTGAATAGAAAATTTTAGTCGATTAGTCCACTGCTAGAAACCAAAACTCGATCGTTTCTTGTTTGGAAAGGTAATTAATCAACTCTTTCGGCACCTCTTGGGTTAGTTGATCGGGGTTAGCTGCGTTTAATGTTTCCACTTTCCAGTTCTGCCCGTATATATTAGTATTTAGTGACTTATTCAGAGTCTTTAGTTAGCCAATACAAATTTTTTGGGCTATAATTAGGCTAATTTATTGTTCTTTTATCTTGTTTCTCTGCGAGAGAGGTAGCCTCCGCCATTCTAAAGACTCTAGGTAAAAATTTTGTCAAAGAAGATATCGTATCTCCTGTTACGAATTAACTGACAAGGTGAGCAAGTTGAACGAGAATAGATCGAATTGCTGGTGTAAAATATTACTCAATCTATCCGCAAAGTATAATAACACATAATCAATCTTAAAAAGTAATTACACGAGATTTATGTGATTGTTTATGGATTATTACGTCAACAGGTGGTCATTTGACAAATCTTCCCTATAGTGAGGAAACATAAAGTTAGATCATCTCCAGTCGCCCTAGAAAGAATATTGAGATCCAAACTCTTCGAGCTTTCACAAATCTGTAAGAACAGCCGAAAGAATTAGGATGACTATAATTCACTAAATTCTCCAGTAGTATCTGTGTCCAACTCCAGTCTGCCTCAAACCCCTTATATACAAGGTATACTAAAGACTCCTGTTACCTAGATATCCCTCAACAACTGAAAACAATGATTTTTTTTGTTTGCCGTTTTTTCTTTCTTTATTTTTTATTTTTACGACACTGTTGTAGTCAATATGTTAATTGGCATAGTTTGAATTGTGAGGCTAGTAGTGCCAACATTGGCTTGGCATTTTGACAGCCCAGCCATTGAATACCTTTATCTATGTACTTACTCTGGTTAAGAATTAAACACGACCTTCTGTCCCTCCTCATCTCTATCTCTAATTCTCTAGAGTCCTCTTTGTTGTTTCCAAAATCCTTCCATCTCCTTCCTTCAATATTCCCTATTCGACAACCCAATTGCGCTGCTTTCTTCTGCAACCCTGCAAGCCTTTGGCGTACAGTTTTCGGGAAACAAGCAGGGGAAAATTGATGTCATCATTGAGGAAATCCAGGACTGTACATTTTTTGCCTTACATTGGATTCCTTCTATTAAAGGAATTCTTATGTCTTCTGCATCATTTAATTTCTTTTAAATGGTGGCGAGAAATATTAGAGCAGTGCAGTTGCAAAAGATTACAGATTTTATTAAGTTAGACAAACTATTTTGATAAAGTATTAATATAGAGTATTAACTAGTACAAATCATATCTGGCAACAGGCAGAATAATCTCCTTTCTTTTAAACATAGTGTGGAAGGGATTGGGGAGAGGTAACATAGTGACATTCAAGATCCAAACAAAGGATGTCAAATGAAAGTGAAAGAAAGTATCTAAAGTGGAAGGGTCAATGTCTTGCGACCACTTGAAAATAACTATTAAGTATCTTATCTGGTACTCCTATACAAGAGTATCTCTTAATAACATGAAGAGTGGCATGCAAATGATCAATCATACAACAATTATTTTGTGTGGGAATATCATTTTGTGATATAGATCATTGGATTTGATGCTTTATAACATAAGAGTGAGTTATGCTAGTTGTACTGCATGTAGTGCTTGTAGTGTAGTGTAGCTTCTAGTAACTCTTAATCTATACGAGAGAATGACGATCATATGGAATCCATAGGGCTCGATGAAAAGCAGAGGGGTCCTCTACAATTTCATCTCCCCACAACCTGTGCTACTACTAGCATTACAAAAAACATTTTCTTATAAGCTATAGGTACATGTTTGATAAGATGAGTACTTGATACCAGATAGAGGTGGATCAAAGTAGGAATTAATGAAACCTTTTCTTTTAATTTATTTTAAAATTTCGGTCTGTAATAGGTGATATTTATGGATATGGTTAGGCCGAAGTGCCAAATTTCTTTACTTTTTGTTCCACTTAGTCTTTTTCAGCTTCATGAATCGTGTTTGTAGTAAGGGAGTTCGGAGATCCCATTCTCAGAAATTAACTACCCTTTCCTTGTGTATGTTTATGTTCTATTTATGTAAATGGGTAGCTTGTCATTATTATAATATATGGGGGAAAAAAAGATGCCAGACTTTGAGCGAAATCTTTACTGAAATTGCCATATGATTTTATGATTTTCGGTGTGGTATTCATCTCATTTGATATGGTCATAGATGTGGTTCTCTTTTTACTTGAATTATTTGATATTTAATGTTGATTTCATATTCTTTTTATACTTATTTCGTTCGACTGTTTAACAATATCATGCATTAGTGTTTTAGTTGTGTAAATGATGAGGAAGAGGTTTTTTTAATTTTATTTACTTATTACTTCAAAGTGGCTGGAAGTGTAGGATAGCTTCAGCGTTCGGTTAATGTCAACTGGTCATTGGGTCGTGACTAGGTGGACCAAGTTCTTCTGGATCATAAATGGGTTGAGCCAGGTGTCCCGAGTCATATTTGGGCCAAATATGGGTTGGGTCAGAGTTGGGTCAACCCAACCCGACCCAACCAACCTATTTCAGCGGGTGAGAGAAGAGCACTCACTCATAGAGTGACCACGGATTAAACAAGACTGGAGATAGAGGAGAATCTTCAGTTCGCGTGAAGTCCGTCTGAATTGTATTCATCGTCTTCAGGCAACTTTAAGAGATTCCTGGCAATATTCAATATGAGGGTTTGCGGAGAAGGAAATTCCGAAAAAAAACAATATAAAGAAAGGACGAAGGCAATTCAGAAATGTACTTGTCAGTAGAATGGTTCTCGAAGTGGAGGTCCAAATGCTGGATTCAGAGCGATGAAGCGTAGCGGGTCAATGACTCCCAAGGTCGTGGATTGTATAGATAATGAAGGGGCATGAATGTGCAAGTAGCTCAAACTGTTGTGACTGTTCGTTGTCGTGGAGATGTTTCTGGAGAGAGGTTAAGAAGTGGATTTGATATCTGCTGGCGATTTTCCGGGGGAGGAAGAAAGAGACTTTCGGGTATTGAAGCGGAAAAGCGATTTTCTCTATTTCAAGCGGAACCATTTCTTGGAGGAATTTTTTCCCAAACTATCCCACTTTTTGAAAGTTTTTTCCAAACTGCTATACTTTTTTTTAAATTCCCAAAATGTCCTACTCGCTTTTTGAAAAAGCGAGTTTAGGTAAAATCTCATCGCTTTTTCAGAAAGCAAGTCTTAGGCTTTGCTTTTGCACTTGCCTACATTCGCTTTCTCAAAAAACGAGGGGATTTATCCCACACTCGGGAGTTTAGGTGAATTGATCATACACAGTGAGGAGATCTGTAAATTTTGGGATATAATTGATCTTCTAGTAGTTGAATTCAACCCGATCGAGGAATTTAAAAGACTTGAAAATGCTAATCACCAACGCAGGAAATAAACCATTTAAGGTCATGAAGAAATTAGTACTAGGGATAGCTTTATGGGGGCGAAGGCACAGAAATATGGTGATCTTTGGCAATAATAATGGTTGTGAGTAGGAACTGAAGGAATTGGTAACAAGTCTGATACTGAATTTGTGTGAGCACTTCTGGGCACATCAGAAGAACGAAGTGAACTTGATGGACCCTTTTGGTACGACGTTGGTGGTTGGAGAGGTTCCAGAAATGATGGGGACCAAAGAAGCGATACATCTGGAAGGTTTAGCCAAAGAGGAAATTTGGAGATTCTTTAGACAATGTGCCTTTGGAGGCGAGAATCCTGAAAATTATCCAAGTTTGGAGTTTGTTGGCAAGCAAATGGCTGAGAAGTGAGGTGGTTTCAACTAGACTCGCATTTTCAGAAAGCGAGTTTAGGTGAAACAACCTCGCTTTCTCAGAAAGCAACTGTGGAGTTCATAGTTTTCCAAAGATCAGCTTGATCGCTGGAAAACTAACCACTCCACAGTTGCTTTCTGAGAAAGCGATGTGATTTCATCTAAACTCGCTTTTTCATAAAGCAGGGAGCAAATTACTAGACTCACTTTCTGAAAAAGCAAGTGTAGGCTAAAAAAGGACATCTTCAGTTTTGCTTACAATACCCTTCAACCAAATCATACATAACCAATTCTCAACACGCAACAATCGCACTCATACATAACAAATGGCGATTAACACTTCTTCAAAATTAAACTCATACAAACCTGTACTAAGTCCAAATTACTAAGTACATAACCAATTACTCATCTGATTTCAAGCGTGAAGCATAAAAAATCCAATCGACATTCGCTTTTTCAAAAAGCGAGTGTGGGATAAATCCCCTCGCTTTTTGAGAAAGCGGGGGTAGGCAAGTGCAAAAGCAAAGCGTACGACTCGCTTTCTGAAAAAGCGATGAGATTTTGTCCAAACTCGCTTTTTCAAAAAGCGAGTAGGGCGTTTTGGGAATTTAAAAAAAAAGTAGGGCAGTTTGGAAAAAAGCTTTCAAAAAGTGGGATAGTTTGGGAAAAAATTTGCCTTGGAGAGCAAACATACTTTCTTGCATCGAGAAAAGTGAGGAATTATATCTATATTTTATACTAATAGGGAAAGAGAGTCCTCCTTTCTCCTTTGTTTATTTTGAAATAGAGAAAAAGCAGGAAAAATATGAATTCCTATTTGACTAACATGTGCAATATACACAATTTTATAAAAAATCAAAACAAAAAAAATTTCCAATCCCTCAAACACATTCTCTTTTCCTTCCACTTTCTTAATCTCATAAAATTTCTCTTCACTTCCCAAATCCATCTCCATCCCCTAACTTAGAATTAGAATTTTAAGCAAACCCAATTCATAAAATTATTTTTATATCATTTTCTTAGTCTATAACATGTGCTATAATGCATGATTTATAATGTATAATCTATCTACTGAATATTAATTATGTTATAATATACATGTTAAAATAGATTAGTTGAATTTGCTACTTTTTTTATCGCATGCATTTTTTAGATTTAGTAATATTCAATTGGATAACATTATGGTTTGGCAGTGATTCTCTAAACATTCTGCTTATATGAAGAATTGAAGATTATAATGAAGATTTCGGTAATTACGGTTGGATGATATTCATAAGTTTCTTTCAATTTTTTTTTTTTTTCAGTTTTATATAATTTTCTGAGTCTCGCAAAACTATTTTAGACTGTGCAGGAAAATTTTAGAGCTATTTCTTCTTTGTTGTTTATCTCATAATTATTTCCCATCTTGGTCTTATCCCTTTTCATCTTTTTGCGCATTCGATTGTTTTTCTATAATGTCTTGCTGGTGGTGGATTGGTGGAAATTTGATTAGGGATGCCACAGGAAGAAAGGTTGGTAGATCTATATAAAACCCCTCCTTTTTTAAAAAAAAAATTTTAATTTTAAGGGAGTCATTTAGTGGCTAGGGTTTAGGGTTTGCAACTTTTTTCTCTACCAGTGGGCCTTTATTATTTGCTTGTAAGAGCATCCACAAAGGCGTTTCTTATTTTTTGGCAAAATGGCAAGTATAGAAATAGAATAGATCGAAAGGTCTGCAGTCGTTGTTTTCGATATTTTGCTAAAATTTGAGTAGGACGAGACAAGTTGTCTCGTCCGTTAATTGTTCCTTTTTGAAGATTAAATTAATTACCAATTAAGTATTAAAATATGTTAATTAAATAAATTAAATATTAAAATATTAACCTAAACCTATTTAATAATCTACTAAACCCACTTAAACAACCTAATCCTACTTTAAAAAATCCCCCAAACCTGGACGGGACATCATGTCCCGTCCGTTTGGTTTTTACTTTTTTTTTTTTTTTTTTCTCATAAGATCTCAGCCGTTGGATTACTTGAAAAAAAAGGAAAAAAAAAAAATTAAAAAAAACAGAACCAAAAGGAACGGGACATCATGTCCCGTCCGATCCTATTTTTTTATAAATTTTTTTTTTAATACGGAACGAGACAACTTGTCTCGTCCGATTATATTAAAAAAAATTAAAAATATTGAGACGATGCATGATGTCTCGTCTTCTATAATTTGAGATTCGCAACTTCGTTTCTCATATTTGAGAAGCCACTGTAGTTCGTTTGCTATTTTATAAGAAAATAGCAAACGACTGCAGCGCTTCTTTCTTATAAAATTCTCAAAAAATGAGAATATGGGAAATATAGCAAACGACTGTGGATGCTCTAAGGGCATCCACTATCATGTTGTCTGAGTTTGCCAAATTTAGCTTTTAGGATTTAGCAATTAGATTGGAGCACTGCTATCGTTATTTGTAAAAATCCGCAAACAAATGAATTGGACGGGGCTTCTTCCTCCGTATAAAGCTATTTCCCATTTTTTTTTAAAAATTAAAAATTCAATGGACGGAGCTTCATCCGTTGTTTTATAAAAAACAAAAACAAAAAAAAAAATTATCTATTTCATTGGATGGTGATAGTTCCTCCGTCTGAACTTTTCAATTTTTTTAAATAAAAATTTGTTAGCAAAAAATAATTAAAAAAGAGCAAAACAAACCAGACAGATGATCTTCATCTATCTGGCTTGTTTTGATCATTTTTTTCCCAAAGTTATTAGGAAGTTACTATTATGCCCTCCCCTCGCGAAAAAATGCCTTGGCTGGATTAAGTGTTAATTCCCCCACAAATTAAATGAAAAGTTGAGTTGAGAGACGGACTCTCACCCACTATTTTAAATAATTTCATTTATCTGAAATTAATCAAGTTGACTGATAAACCTACCTCCTCCATCCGTCTCTCATCTAATTTTCCGTTCTTAAAAATTTTTCGAACGGATGAACTTTCTCCGTCTTCTATATTTAGCATTTCGCTAAAACTTCTCCTAAGTTTAGCGAAGTACTGTTCACTCCTATTCTAATATTTGGGTTTTTAGTAAACGACTGTGAACAATTTTTTCTACTTCGATTGCTAAATTTTGAGTATTTAGAAAATGATAGTGGATGGTCTAAGAGCATCCACAATGGTGTTTCTCATTTTGTTAAAAATGGCACCTACAGTAGTAGCAAATAGCGATACATGCTGCAGTGGTTGTTTGCTATATGTTTCTCATTTTTGTGTTGGAAGGTACAGCATTTACCGTCGGGCAAATTTTTTTAAAAAAAAAGCGAGCGACAGTATATGTTATACCGTCTCATTCGTTCGAATGAATAATTAAAAATTTTAATTACTTATTAACTATTTAAATATGTTAATTAAACAAATCAAATAATATAATAATAACTAAACCTAATTAAAAACTAACTAATCCTAATTAAATAAACCTAACCTACCCCTAATATAGCCACAATTCAAGGACGGTACATGTCCGAGAATTTGTGGAATTTTTTTTTTTGGATGAAATCTAGCCGTAGGATTAAAAAAAAAATTAAAAAAAAAAATTAAAAAAAATATATAAAAGGGAAGGACGGGGTATCTTCTCCCGGACGGGGTATGTTTCCCCATCCGACCCTTTTTTTTTTAAAAAAAAGGAAAGAAATTTTTAAACGGTATATGTTTTTCCGTCTCACTCGATTAAAAAAGCTTGAAATCGGAGCGACTTATACCGCCCTTCATAATTTGAGAATTGGTATTTCGTTTCTCATATATGAGAAACCAGTATAGCAAATTTGCTATAAAATGACAAAATACAAAACCAGTGCAGACATCCGTTTCTTATAAAATGGCAATTTGCCAATTATAAAAAATCACTGTGGATGCTCTAATCTGGATAAGGTTTTGCAACTTTTCCATATAGTGGGCTTTTGTTAGTTCCGAGTAAATCTACGGTACTTGAAATTATTATTCAATTATTAGCAGAAAAAAATATATTATTTATTAATTCTAACTGATTATAGGAGATCGGGATAATGTTTTTTTAATATTATGATTGCTATTGTTTTGAAATTGTGATCCACGCCTCAAACATGTAAATCAATATAGGGCAATCCAGCCACGGCCCACCTTGGCCCATGTATAGCTTTGCCACTAGTGGGAAATATTATTCGAGTTAAGTATTTGGTTATTAAAAAAAGAAAAATGGAGTTAAATATTTGTGGTCTTCCACATGAGTGTAAAGAATATGTTATTGCACATATGAGTATATGATAATCTTTTAGATATTATTACTCAGTACAAAGATTTTGCTTAATGTTTTGAGACAATCTAGTGTGCAAATGTTCTCAGGAAGTATGAGTTATTAGTAAATACTTTACACAAATACATATTTTCTTATCTTGATTTATATTTAGAAATCTGTCTATATTGTTTGTTTTTTTTTTTTTTTTGAGGTTAAAGGTAGAATAATGCCACCATGTTTTATTAATAAGAGGTTAATAAAACAACCCCGGTATACCGGGAGAACACAAAAGTACAATGCAGGAAATGAAAAACATAATCTCCTAACAAACTCTGGGGGGTGGGACTAGCTACCCATACATCGAACAACCAAAAAGTACAATAGGTCGGTACAAAACACAAAGTAGCAGAGATTCTGACGTGACTGGTGAAGCCAGCCCCTCAGTCCAGTGTCAGCCCGAACTCTAGCTCCTCATCGTCAAACTCCACCTGGAATACTCTGGCTATCCTTCCTCTCGCCCCTGTAGCCGCAGCTGTGGTCCAAAAAGAAATAAGATGCATGATATGAGTAAGGTTACCAGAAATACTATTACATGAAGTACGAAAATAAAAATTATTTATCTAGCCATAACACCCATGTTGTTGCCGCAATTGCGATGTACCACGTATTCTTCATTTCTTGGCGAATCGAGGCAAATTTGGGGCCAATTCACAAATCCTCATATTCGCCGGGGTAGTCACCTGTTCCTAAGGCTCGGAGTACCTCCACCATAGTTGCCTTACTCCTTGGGCAATGAATAAAAAGGTGATTCAAATTTTCCGCATGCATGTTGCAGAATCCACAGTTGGTCATATTCTGGGGTTGTCTTTTGGCAAGGTTCTCTCTAGTGAGGATTGCATTGTTGAGCACTAGCTAGAGGAATACTCTGACTTTAAGGGGGGTTTTCGCCTTCCATAACACCTGTGCCCAGCTGGGTCTGCATCATCGATAGTGAATTCGATGATACAGAGATCTGACCGTGAAAGCTCCCTTTGTCCCGAGCCCCCAACGCATCTGATCTGGGCCTTGGGCGCACCTCGCGCCGGTCCGTGTGATGGTGTGATGTGTGCTTGCAAATCAAGCAATTGCTGACGTAGTTCTGGGGTAAGCGTTCCTCGGAACGACGGCCTCCAACTTTCCCTTTTCCAACTCTCGGCTACGGAAATATTCGGTCGACTCGTTTTCTCATACAGCTCTGGAAAAGTTTCCTTCAGGGTATGAGCACCACACCACCTGTCCCACCAGAATCTAGTGGACCGTCCATTACCGATAGTCGACGTAACTGCTGAATTGAACGGTCCGCTTGCCTTGGAAATTCCTTTCCAGAGTCGCGAAACTTTAGCCCCTACTCGGAAGCCAATGCTTCTTGTGCCTTTTCTTCGGAGGTAAGGTTGAATGAAATCCTGCCATCCTTCCCCGCTGTTGCGGAATACCTTCCACCACCATTTTCCTAGAAGGGCGAGGTTCATATCTCTAAGGTCGATGATGCCTAGCCCTCCATGTTTCTTCGTCTATATTACTTGTTAAGCAAATAGGGTACTGCTTTGTAGATAATAAGGTTCTGTTTGACATTATTTTTGAAAAGTACTTTTAGATCTGAAAGTTCCTTTTTGCTCAAAATAAATATTTTACAAGCTTAATTAAAAGTATGTTTAGTCAAAAGTATTTTTGTTTAAAACTACTATTTTAAGCTTTTTTTCTTCAAACCATCTAAAATGGTATGCTTAGCTTTTAAAAAACAGTATTTTTATTTACCCGAAAAGTTTTGAAAGCTAAATGTTAATCCTTTATGAGTAATGCTAGAGCCACTACCAATTTCACTACATTTCTCTTCACTACCTTAGGTGGCACACTCCAATAGGTAGGGGATGATAGAGTAGGTGGGAGAACTCTCCAATAGGAGTATGCCACCTAAGGTAGTGAAGAAAATGGTAGTGAAATTGGTAGTGGCTAAAGCATTACTCATCCTTTATAATGGTACTTTTGATTCGTTCAATGGAACAAGAGCCTCAAAGGGCAATAGCTCAGGTTCATTCATTAGTCACTTCATTCTATAACATATTGGGCAAAAAATAAAGTACTCCCAACATTTGAGCTTAATACAATATGCTCATGTAACATATAAAAAAATATATTTAACTCATTTCTCCGTTAACTTAATCTCATTCGTTAAGTTAGAATTATTGATATTTTTCTACCCACATCATTTCATAATTAAATATATTCTTCTTTCTCCTCTTTCTTCATTATTTTTTCTCCATTCACAAACAAGAGGGGAAGATGCTTTGGTTCAAGAAGTTCTTAACTCCTTGCTAGCTCTTACAATGGTTATGAGAAAATTATATTTGTAGTTCTGCCAATATTCAAACTTAAAGAGTTGAAATGTGATCTTGTAGTAATTTGTTATATGGCCTATATTAGGTAGATGGTAACAAATTATTACAATTTTGATGGAGAAATACAATGGGTATTTCACTGATGATTTCTTTGACTGGGAACCGAAAAAATTAGGCCAACTTATCCCATCTCTTCACATATTTCACTCTACCTACATTGTATTTCACTTGCTGTCTTCAATACTCTGTCATAAATCTCTAAGACATTCAATCTTGCCCCCTAACAGGAAGAGAATAATTTCATAAACTATATATTTTTACATCCGACAGAAATGGATGAATCCACTTACAATTTCTTGAAAGATTCTTCACATAAATTTTAGTACTTGGTAATTGAGTATGAGATTTTTTTTAAAACATGGCAAAAACATTGCTGAAGTTCTCTGCATAAGATGAGTGTCTTGATCCTTACTCTAATACAGTTAGAGCAAAATACATTTTGATAGATGATAATTAAGATCCATATCAGCTAGCCATAGATGATAAACTCCTGCAAACTGAAGTCAATGTCTTGGCAGGTTTTGTTATAAGGGAAAATTTACAAAAATTTATTTAATTCCCTTCTTTTATATAATTTTCTTTTTCTATATGAATTACAATAGATTTGATAAGCACATAAAATATTTTTGTAGCTTGACATAAGATATGTAGTTAACACTAAGAGTTAAATAATTGAATTACTGATGCAGTAGTAAAAGAAACAACTTATAAATTTTTTAGGACAACAGAGACTTGTGCAATTTTAAATTGATGAACAAAGATGCATATAAAGAAATGGAATAATTTCATGAAAAAGGAAAGAAAAAATTAAAACCTGCACATGGATTTTCTTTATCCAGTAATACTTCTGGAGCTAAAGCATCTTCCCTTCTTGTTTGTAAATGGAGAAAAAAGAATGAAGAAAGAGGAAAAGAAGAAAAGATTTAATTATAAAAGGGTGAAGGTAAAAAGGTAATTCAATAATTTTAACTTAACAGATAATGTTAAGTTAACGGAAAAATGAGTTAAATGTAATTTTTCAAACATTATATGGGCATATTGTATTAAGCCCAAACGTTGGGGGTAATTTATTTTTTGCCCTAACATATATTATTGTCTTCAATTATTTATTCATCATTAATTTTGAAATTATTTTTATTATAATTAAGAGCCAAATATTGCTAACTATATGTATTTGATCATTCATTTAGGTAGGGGTGACATTCGGGCCTAGCAGGCCGGGCAGGGTTGAAACCCCGCGAGTTTTTACACGGGCCGGGCTTTCGTGGGTCGAACTGGGAGGAATGACGGGCCGGGCCTCGGTGGGAAAAATGCAGGTCCGGACATGGCCCCTGGCCCCTGGCTCGGGGGTCGAGCCAGGGTCGGGGCCGGGGTAGAATTTTTATTTTTACAAAGACAAAGGATAAGGAAAATTGTTCAGAACTGTCAAGAACATATAAATAAAATAGATATTTATAAATTAATTTTTTTTATGAATTACAAAGTTTAATATATAATCATTAGATTAGTAATATTTCATACAAATTTTATCAAATTACAATATGAGGGGAACATTTGTGTTTAGAGACGAGATGACCTCTATTTAGATTGAAGAGAAGGCAGTGGACTATTGTAGTGCACTTCTGCTTAACCTAAATATAGAATCTCATCCCCCTAAAATTCTCAATTATTTACAAACTAGTTATTATCCAAACTTCATTGTACTAGATATTCATTCGTCGCTACTTATTGAGCCATTGTGTGCTTCATGTAAATCTTGAGTCATTTCTTTCGCTTTCATCCAATCTTCGGCACATACTAATATCTCTAAATTTTTTTAATGTCAAGCGATTCCTATTCGGGCTCATAATCCTGACACCAAAAGAAAATGCACCTTCCGATGCAATGGTTGACATCAGTATAGTTAGCAAAATCTTTAGCAATACGAGAAAGAATAGTAAAAATATTTTCATTGGTTTTTCAAAATTAAAACACATCTACTACATCATCAATGAGAGGTTGTGCATTATACCAATTCAACTCATTTGGTGAATTGGTTCTTGGTTTTTATTTTATTTTATGAGATTTAAAACACTACTAGTTGCAAGACCTTTTCTCTTTAATAATGTAGAAAAAGAAGAACTAACATTTTGTGTTTGTAGTGTTAGATGAATAAAGTCTATTATAACTATCATATAAACTAGTCAAAATATTCTCAAAATTTATAGTGAAAACGACCCGATCAAAATCTTGTATTTCATCGTGCGGAGCATAAGTATAAAAAATCTGAATTAAATTTTTTTTGCCCTCTAACTTAATCATGGAATTTATTATACTAGCAACACAATATAACATAAGATGTTGATGAAAATATTTTAAAATTTTAATATAAGCGGCATAAATTATTTCTCCAATAAAATGGTCATTTATCAAATCTTTAATTATTGTCATCATAGTGACAATTGCAAGTAAAATATCACTAGATGTAGATGTATATATATTTTTAAAAATTGTAAAATAGCATCATTAAAAGGTTCTAAAAATTTATACAAACTACCGGAAAAAATAAAAAATCATCATCTAACATACAATCTTGCATACCCATTGCAACACAAAATTCTTTAAGATTAAAATGATAGTGAAGAACAATACCTAATAAATCATAAGTAGAATTTCAACGATGTCCAACATTTTTAGGAAAACATTTAAATACAATTTGACACTAATCATGAAAAGCTTTGGACCACTCAACGTAATAAAATGAACACTAGTGTTATCCTGTGCAAATTGCACATTCTAAAATAATTTTGAGAGACTCATAAAATTCTATATAATTCAAAAAAAGCATGAGAGAATTTGGAGAAATTTATGAATATCATCCCTACTGTAATTACTGAAATCTTCATTATCTTCTTCATATATGCAGATGGTTTAGAGAATCACTGCTAAACCATAATGTTATCCAATTGAATAATACTAAAGCTACAAAATGCATGCAATGAAAAGATGTCGCAAATTCAACTAATTTATGTTAACATATATATTATAACATCATTAACATTAAGTAAATAGGTTATACATTATAAACTATGTATTATAACACATGTTAGGAAACAAATGATGGACTAAGAAAATGAAATAAAATAATTTTATGAACTGTGTTTGCTTAAAAATTTAATTCTAAGTCAGAGGATGTGGTGGGTTTGGAAAAAGACTTGAGATTTTTTGAGACTTAAAAAATGAAAGGGCAGGCTGGGCCGGCCCAGCCCTAATGCTACCTCTACATTTAGGGCATGTCGTTCGGTGGTGGGGCCCTTCTTGGCGACCAAGGTCTTCCCGGTGGCATCGGGGCCTTACCACAGGCATCCACTCTTCCTTAAATGGAAACAATTCTCATATCTTTTGACTAATTTAATACACTTACACAACACTTCATAAAATTTAAGTTTGTTAAAAAACTAAATAGATACATAAAAAACTGGAAATTCTCAATAAAATAGTAAATTTGATACGTATAAGTGCACACTAGTGTTACCTTATGCAAATTGCACATCCTTAAAAAATTTTGTGAGACTCATAAAATTATATATAACTCAAAAAAAGCGTGAGAATTTGGAGAAATTTATGAATATCTTCCCTACCGTAATTACTGAAATCTTCATTATCATCTTCAGATAAGCAGATAGTTTAGAGAATCACTACTAAACCATAATGTTATCCAATTGAATAATACTAAAGCTAAAAAATGCATGCAATGAAAAGATGTCGCAAATTCAACTAATTTATGTTAACCTATATATTATAACACCATTAACATTAAGTAAATAGGTTCTACATTATAAACTATGTGTTATAACACATGTTAGGATAAAGATGATAGACTAAGAAAATGAAATAAATTTTTTTTATGAACTGTGTTTGCTTAAAAATTTAATTCTAAGTTAGGGAATGTGGTGGGTTTGGAAACTGACTTGAGATTTTGTGAGACTGAAAAAATGAAAGGGGAAGAGAATGTATTAAAGGGATTGGAGTTTTTATTTTATTTTGGTTTTTTAATAAAATTGTGCGTCGTGCACATGTTAGTTAAATATGAATTCCTACTTTTCCTCTCCAAAATGCACGTGCCTTTCTTCTTTCTCTATTTTAAAATAGAGAAAGAAGAAAGGCGTAGACTCTCTCTACAATTAGTATAGGACTAGTAATATACACGTGCGATGCACGTATTAATTTTTTAAAAAAAAAATTAAGTAAAAACTCTGATTTACACGTGCGATGCATGTCTTAATAAATAAGATTATATATTTTTAAAATTAAATGTGAAGACTATAATGGGAGAGTTGGAGTTGCACGTAAGTAGATAGATTTACAACTCCAACTCTTCCATTATAATAGTTATTATATATTATATTATAGATAGATATAGATAGATAATTTACACGCGTGATGCACATTTAATATATTTATAAAAACTTAAAGTAAAAAATATGACATATTGAGGACTCGAACCTGAGACCTCCTTCATATTAGTTATGCACGCGTTGGTAGATTTACAAATGACGCTAAGGCCTTCTCCCATTATAATATTAGAGATATAGACTAGTGTTACCCTGTGCAAATTGCACAGCATAAAATAGTTTTGAGGAACTCATAAAATTATATAGAACTTTCAAAAATTGTGAGAGAATTGAGAGATTTATGAATATCATTCCTACCATAATTACTGAAATTTTCATTATCATCCTCACATAAGTATATGTTTTTTTTAGCCAAACCATAATGTATGCAATTGAATATTACTACTAATATTACGCGGGGGGGGGGGGGGGGGGGATGAGAGTGGGTTTGGAAAGAGCCGTGAGATTTTTTGAGATCAGAAAAGTGAGGGGAAGAGATTGTATTTGAGGGATTGGGGTTTTTATTTTATTTTGGTTTTTAAATAAAAGCATAGGTAGTGCACCTGTTAGCTAAATTTGATTTCCTACTTTTACTCTTCCTTCTCTGTTTTAAAATAGAGAAAGAAGAGAAGGGGTAGACTCTATCACCTATTAATATAAGATATAGATCTAATATAACTAGTGTACCCTTGTGCAATATTGCACAAATTTATATAATATAATATAATATGTTGTATAACCCGTACAAGACTATCTATAAATTTTTTTCAGTAATAAAATAATAAAACGTTTTTTTTTGGAAAAAATCATCTGATAACATCTACATAATAATGAAGATTCCAATTCCTATTTTGATGGAGTAAGAGCAGGAATTATGTCTTACATTTGCCCTCCTTTTTTTAGTTTTAAAAATGAAAAATGAGAAAAATCCTAGACAAAAGTGGTTTAACATAATATATTGTATATATTCCAGAATTCTAATTATTTTAAAGAATTTCTAATTAAATTTCTGTATTTAACAATAATTTTTGGAATTTTTATTTAATTTTCTAATTTTAAATCATTTTCTGTGACTTTTTATTGATTTATTGAGCTTGCACGATTTTTGGAGTGATTTGGATTGCCCATCGAGTCTGTGCTCACCTGCTGAGTGGAATAAGGTGTCAGGATGATGTGGTGACGTGGTGCGTCTGAGATGTTGATCACGTGATGGGCTCGCCCGCTGAATGGATTGGATATGCGTGATTGGGTGGCGATGTGGCGCGATTGGGAGCCTCGATTACGCACGTCTTCTCGTATCTGAACGATCGAACGATTGAAAATTGAGCGAAAGTGGTAGCTGGGTGTGTGCACGTGTTAAGGTATGTGTGAATTCCTATTTTTGCTCTCATTTATGTATTTCAAAATGGAGAAAAGAGAGTGATGATACATTATCTCTCCTATATATATATATATATATATATATATATATATATATATATATATATATATATATATATAATAAATTACAAAGAAAGCTATCAAGTGGCTCTTATTCAATCTCCTCTAAAACCAGTGACCTAGATTGATTCTCCCAAAAACATATTTTGCCATCCAAAATTTCAAACCCCAAAATTAAATTTTTCTCCCCAAAACTAAAAAACTCATTACTTTATTACTATCTCTCTCTTCTCTCTTCTCTCTTCACTTTTTCATATTTTTCTATTTCTCTCTCTCTCCCTCTCTCTCACCCATTCTTTCTTTATATACTTAAAAATTTAGATTTTAAGATTTCAGGTTTGTAAAATTTTCAGAATTTTTATGTTTTTTTATTGCACATGTTATATTGAAAAAAGCAAATATCTCTTAAACATTTAAATTTCTTAATTTTCAATCCTTAAAGTTCTAAGAAGTTAGATTTTCAACATATACTAATAGAACACTACAAGAAATTTGCCATATACTAACGGACACCTATAGCGACGGATCACTAAAACCGTGGGTATATGCATCATATAGCTACAGACGTGTAGTAAACTGTGGGTATAGGTATCCTATAGCTTTAGAGATTTTAATCCGTAACTATAAGTTTTACTAACGGATAAAACACTGTGGGTATATTCCATAATTTATTTTCCCCCCAAAATTTTCATTTCCCCCCCCCCCCCCCCCCAAATCTCAGATCCCCAATTTATACACACTCTCTCTCACCGATCTCTCTCTCTCTCCGCCTCCTTATTTTCATCCAGTCTGTCCTCTTCACCCGCAACCGCAAAAACCACGCCACCACGTCAGCGTCGCCGCTGTCCTCGCCCCGTCACCGGCAATTCCGAAGGCGGACGGATTCCGAAGGCGGACGGAGGAGGAGGACGTACGGCGGAGGAGGTTTTTGGCGGAGGCGGTGGAATCGGACGGTGGAGAGAGCTTCTTGATCGAAGGGAGGAGAAGAAACCTCATATTTTGCCGGAAGTGGGACCCGATCACCGGTGGTGACGTCAGGTGAGCTTTCGCTTTGGTTGGTTTCTTGTTAGGGTTAGGGTTTGAAATGGTCAAGAGCTATTTTTGGTGGTAAAGAAACGAACTTTATGGGGAATTATGTTGATTGCAATTTAAAAGTTTGAATTTTGATGAATGTTTGGTATTTAATTATAGTTATTTGGACAATTGTAGGAATTCGATGCATGATATTGTTGGCTTTTGAGAAAGTGGTGTAAGACTTATTTTCTTAGAACAACTTTATTTCTCTACTTTAGTTAGAGGAAATTGTTTGATAATCCTCCTAACTATTATGCAGCACTATGTATAAAATCAAGATGCTTATTGCAGCAGAGAAATTGCAACCTAGAAAGTCATGGATGTTTGATGCATTTTAGATGAAAATTAGCTATCCTCATTCCACAGCCCAAGTGAGACTTTGAATTTCGTAAATAAATAAATGATAATTGATATACTTAAAGGCTCATTCTAACTTTCAATATCTAGATAAAATTGGCAATACATCGAAAATTAATTATATCGTGCATTTCCATAGAGAATTTCAAATCCCAAATTAACCAAATCACGAGTATAGGCTGGATGTTTGCAAGTACTTCTGTACTTGTATAACATCATAAAGAAATTATTAGGTATCACTGATCAGAAGCTGTTGTAAAGAGTAGCATTCTTCATATGCTATTGCGATTTATGAATTATCTCAGCATTATTGGTTTTTCTGATGTGTTTTTATTTGTGTAGGCATATGAAATTACAGGCTCGATTAGCTGTCTGCACTTTGAAGGCTATAACAAGCTAAGCAAATTGCAAAAGATTGAGTGGAATAACCGGTATGATTTGTGTATCGTGTTTAATCTGTTTCTCACTAGATAGTTCTATTTTTGTGAATTCCTTAGTCTCTACATAATCTTTTGCACAACTTCTTATACAGGGGCTTTTCTACCTTCCATGCAATTGTTGCTGTAGTAGTTTCTTTCTACCTGCTTGCAATATTCACTTTTTTAGTCAAGTATGAATAAAAATGGTGAATATTTTGACTTATTGTATTCCCAATTGCAGTTTCTTCAAAGTTTGTTCCTGAAAGGTTAAGCAAATTAGTAGTTCCTATCATGGTGGAACATGGACTTGAAAGGTTAAGCAAATATAGTTTTTTTAAAAGTAAAAATGGATTTGATCTAAAACCTCATTTACAATAGTTATGCACGTGCGTTGCACGGGTTGGTAGATGGACAAATTACACTAAGGCCTTCTCCCATTATAGTAGTAGAGATAAAGATATATGTTCTTAGTGATCTTTGTTTGCTTGTGTATAAAGTGCATGTCTTTTTTTTTTATAATTTGTATACAAAATTGAATTTTTTTTTTATGAAAATACCCCCGAATAGAATATCTAAAGAATAGACTTTTCTACAGCTTATTTTATGAGTAAGGGCATTCTTATAATTGTTATCAACTTGCTCAAATAATTTAATTGCGAAAAAAAGTGATAAGACTAAGCCTAAGAATATTCCTCAAAGTTCAGTTTCTATTTTTTATATTAATGATATTGGTAAGTGAATAAGGGGACTAGTGTGTCACTTTAGCTAAGTTGGCTAGGGTGACTAACTCAGAAATTACATATTTGACTTCGAAATAAAAGTCTACACCATAAAAAAATTATGCATGTACAGAGTTTAGATAATTTTCGACAAGTTTTAACCACACGACTGAAAAAACAGATCCTAGACTCTTTTTAAAACATCAATTTTTTTATCATTTGAAGAGTGTTTAAAACTTTTTGAAAGCAATTGAAATTTGCACACAGTGCCTATGGTGTAGACCACATCCAAAGGGTTTTTATTTTGGATATGCGGTATATAATTTTTGAGTTGTCACCCTAGCCAACTTAGCTTGGGTGATACTAGACCCTTTGTTCTTTATCAAGAATGTCATTTAACAAACTAATTGCTTTACTTTCTTTTCTCAGGACAAACTTACTATGAACATCACCACTGAATAGGGGAAGACACTTAAAGATGCACAAGGTGATGTATTCCGTGGTTTAGGTTAGTATGGAATTTATCTAAATTTATATCAAACTTTTATCCCTTTAATAGCATTCCAATATTTTGAAGGTTATGTGGACAGTTAATTTAATGGATTGTCCTTTGCGTGGTGTTGCAGAGGTGGTGGAGCCTCTTGGGGTCTGTGCTGGAATATGTCCGTTTAATTTTCCTGCAATGATTCCTTTGTGGGATTGCCTCAATTACTTATGCGCAATCAGGCTTTTATAGTTGCAATTGATAATACTTGGATGAAGTTCTCTATATCATTTAAATTTGTTTATTACCATGCTCAACAGATCAAGATCAATTATATATTTATGCCAAAGTTCTGTTATCCTTATGCAGATGTTCCCAATGGCAGTGATGTGGCAACACTTTTATTTTAAAGCCATCAGAAAAAGATCCAGGTAGTAGCTTCTTCCTATTGGTTACTTATCCCTTGTATTTTTCCTTGTTTATTTTTTTTGCAATTCAAAGTATTTGAAATAACTTATACTGCATAGGCACAGACATGGGACATGACAAATTGACAATTCTCAACCAAAAAGAAGTATTTTCAAATAGAGCCTACTTCTTCCAAAATTAGTACTCAATACAAAAGAAGAAGAAAAAATATAGTAAGGAAAAAGCATCAGGTCATACCGTCATAGTCCGTGTTCTATCCACCTTAAAGTTTACTTATCTCTGACAATAAGATTAGGAATTTAGGATGAATAAGATTTTTGTTGTGTTATTTTTTCCCTATTTTGCTTGATCTTAGAATGAAACAATAATGGGAATACAAACTTTGAAGGAGTTAATTAATGGTTAAATCCTCCTACTTAAGGAGTTAATTAGTAGTTCCTATCTAAATCAATTGTCAAGCTGTTCAACTGAAAGGTGGCTGGAGAGAGAGCGGATGATGAATTGATGGAAGTTCTTGTCTAGATGTTTATACTTGCTTTTGTTTACCTTGTTTTGTTTTATTTTAGACTCTATTTGGGGTAGGATGAGATTATCAAATCCAAGAAAAATCTCAGGGTTATCTTTACAGTATACCTTGCATTCTTAAGTAGTTTATGGCATATTAGTTCCTGTTATGAGAATGGTTCATAGGAGACAAGTACCGCCCAATATCTATATTTGTTGTCTTCCAAAAAAATTTACCCACTACTCTGTTACTTATGGTCAGAAATCAAACTTATTACTATACATCTTCTTTTTGTAGGTTCATGCTCTAGCATATTATGCGATTTCATACTATCCTGGAGACTCTGCTGGATTAAAGTTTCTTTCGTCAACATTTACTTCTACGCTAATGAGGTGTTTTGGGAGATGAAGCTACTTTATATAAATTCGGCTGTCAAACTTGTTTTTCCATTAACCGCCGCCATTATATTCCAGTTTTTGGTTGCTACCAGAGAAAATCTTGAAGCAGCAGTTCACATATTAACAATCTCATCAATTTTAGTTCCTTCTTCAATTATTAAACCTTGCAATTTGTTTCCCTGGTAAAACATGGAGACTCCTGAAGTTCAGAATTGTATTTGGCTTCAATTAATTTTGTTGTTAGTTACATATGTTTTTAACTGAGAAGATTTCACATTTCATATAATGTTCAAAAAATTGTTACTTCAAGGATGATGCTATTGAATTCTATGAGCTTCTCTGACAATATTGTCTGAGTCTCAGTTTCTAGATATGTTTGTACAGGTTTGCATGGCTGGTTTGGGGCCTTTGTGCAATTGTGATTGTGTATATTCAAAGGAGTTGGCGATACAAATCAAATTTGATGGAATTTTGGGTGCATCTTAGAATCTTGGATATTTATGGCCAAATGCATTCATGATTCATATAATTCGTATACAAATGTCTTAGTAATTAGTGGCGAAGATTGTGAAGCATATTATTGTAGTAATATTAAATTATCATAAGCGTAATTAATAAGAAAAAATTGTGTATAGGGAGATGAGTATATATTCAAATATGTGGATGCAAAAATCATCACTATAACCTATAGCAATGGAGTTTCAACCGTGGGTATAGGAAAACAAAATGTGTCTTTAAAACCTATACCAACGGATACGAAACCGTGGGTATACCACCGAGGTTTTGTCCAACGGGTGAAAAAACCGTCGCTATAGGCTATAGTGACGGCATTTTTCCGTGGGTATAGCTAATTAAAATCGACGGAAAAATATGTCCGTTGGTATAGGTTTTACGGGCTATACCTACGGTTTTTCACCTTTTACCCACGGATTTTTGCTGTCACTATATGTCAAATTCCTTGTAGTGGAAACATGAACTTTTATTTACAACTAATTATTGTCATACTATTCAAACTTGAACTACATAATTATTGTTTTACTGTTTACAGAGCTTTTCGTGTGTTGTATCGTTTCGAAGACGTGCCGTAGGCACGTGCCCACGGGCAAATCTAGTATATATATATGGTAAAAGGGATATGAGCAACTTGCTCATTTAGTAAGGGCGCGTTTGGAAACCCAAAAAACTAGGGAAAGGAATGGAATACTGCGGATAGACCCATCTTATCCTATTCCACGGCCTGTTTGTTTTGAAAAAGAAAATAAAGGAAACAATTAAATGTCATTCCCTAGGGAAAGATTTAAGCCGAATTCTATTCCAGCTCCACCCCCTCGGAAAGCTGGATAAAGGAATGGAAACAACTAATTTTTCTTCTCTATTCATCAAGAAATCAACCATCTTCTCCAAATTTTGAGAGGGCTCTTCGTCCCCATCACCTCTCGAATGCAGTGGCGAAGGATTCCGTCCCCGATCGCGGCGAAACCTCGATCTCGAACTTGAAAAGGAAAACACAATTCTGATCAACTATCTCTCTCTCTCTCTCTCTCTCTCTCTCTCTCTCTCTCTCCGTCTCTCGTTGGTTTCTTTAAATTGGGTTTTCTTCTTGCTGAAGCTTCGGCTACTTGTGAAGAGTTGAGCCCCTGAGTGCAGCTTGTAAGGAGAAGGTAGAATACACTTTACAAGTAGTCTTCAAGATAGAAAAATGATAGCGTCGGAAGTATGTGTAAACCTGTGGGCCTTACTCAAATTTATATGTAAGTAGTAGTTTCGAATTTGGTTCTTCCCTAAAGAGGGTTTGGGGGTTGTTGGGTCAAAAAAGGTTTGCTGGTAGTATCGAAAGTTGGAGAACCATAGCATACCATCTTTTGGTTTTCTCAACAAATTCAACCTTCCAACTTAAATAAATAAATAAATATAAGACCAACTATGTTAAAAGAACTTCACATAAAATAAACGTTAAATTTCAGAAACCACCGAACTTTTTAATCAGAGAATAGTTGGGTTTTTTTTTTTTTTTCGCTTTCAGTTTCGGCAAATCACCTCGCCAACTTTTAGTACCGAACTAAGATCCCTCTTTCGGTGTAAATTACCCAATGTTCTTGATCCCGTTGATAATATATTTTTTACCCAATTCTTTTTTAAATTCAAATATCAAAAGTGAAAAGAATTAAATTACAAAAAAATATAAAAAATAAAAAATAAGGTAAACTAATTAATTTTGGTTAGAGTGGGTGATTTTAGAATTAATAAATCTTCATTTTTTGGGAGTGTCAGAAGTATGTTTTTTCTCTCCACGAAAACAATTTTATTCATTACTCAACCTAAAATGCAAAATGTCAGAAGTATGTCCATGTACAAATGTTATAAAAAGGTTTTTCAAAATGCCGTAATCCATAATATTCCATTGTTTGTCAAACAAGACTAGGGAATGTAAACAAAAAAAAGTCAATTTCATTCCACCAGTTGCCAAACACACACAACTTATAAAGTTAATTCATCCCTTTCCCTTTCTTTCCATTCCTCTCCATTTATTTTCATTCAATTTCTTCCCATTCCCCAACTTAAATGTTTCCAAACAGACCCTAAATGAGCAAGTGATGGGATGGCATGCATGTGATTGGAAAATTTTAAAAGTGGTTAGATACTCAATATAACACATGCATGCCACCCCATTATTTGCTCATTTATTAAATGAGCAAGTTGCTCATGTCCCTTTTACTCTTATCTATAATATCAAATCAAACTTAGCCATGCTCTAAAAGAAGGAAGTTGAAAGTGGGGGAGAAAACTAGAATTGACACGTGCTATGTGGGATTAGCTCGCGCAAACTTACTAAATCTTGACTAATATCTACAAAGATGGATTAATTATTTCCTCATTTAAAATCCTATCACTTGATTAAAATTTTCTGCAATTTGTGTGTGCAGTAGTCTAATAAGGCAACATTAACTTCTTCAGCCAAAAAGAAACAAGGTAGAATTAAGGGAATTAGGTGCTCCACTGCTCCCCCTTCTTCCCTCTCTCAACAACCCAAAAACCCTAACAAAAAACTTGATTTTGGTGTATGGGGGCGGTGGCTAGGGTGCGCCACCGCCGCCCCGGTGCTCTACCCCCGCCATGCTTCCCTTCTTCCCCTTCTTCCCGGTACGCCGCCGATCTCAGCTTCGACGTTCGACGTGATCTTGGATCTGAGAAGGGGGCCAACTCCCGGTGGTTGTGGCCGATGGCGCGGCCCTTATCTGAGGCCGACGGCGAGAGGCGCCGATGGCCCAGATCCGACCCCCTCTATGGTTTGGCACCCCCCCCCCCCCACCGACGACGACGACCCTTGCGATCTGGCTTGGAATGCCAGATCTGTGCGCCGAGGGCCCTAGTCTGGGCTCTACTATGGGGGCCCGGATGTCGGCAGCACCCCCCCCCCCCCCCGCGGCAGATTTTGGATGGGGTTGGATTTGATGGGCTTTGTTTGTGGTTGGCCCAGTTGTTCTTCGTGCTTGCCACCATGTCCACACTCTTGGAACCATTCACGGCGATCTGCCGCTGTGATTTGGTGTTTCCGAGGGTTGGTAGTGCATGTGAAGAAGTCGGGTGTGCTTGGAGGCGACGTAATCCTCCAATAAGGTTATGTTGTTTTGCACGATTGCGGAGCTTGGGTCCAAAGATGGGGTCCCTCCGTGATGTGCGCTCACCTGTCTCTACTTTCGGGGTGCTTGTCTCAACCGGCGCGGAGCGACTATGTCGCGCCAGAGTATCCTCCCGCGTCGGTTGTCGCAAAAACCTTAGATCTATGGTGCAAGTGTGTGAGTTTGGTGGTTCGGTTTGGGGCCAGGTGATGGGGTGTGGGGTTTGGGTATAGTTGGTCTGGAGTGTCCTATGATGTTGCCGGTGAAGTCTTCACAGCACCTACTATCGGGCTATTGAGTGCACTTCAGCTTAGACCACTGACTCGTGACAGCGTCGTCTCTTCCCTCGAAGTGGGAGTATGAATCGAGATAAGTCTGTCTGGTAAGAAATCGTTAGAGAGAGCTTGAGCGTGAGAGAGATGAAGGTATCCTCTACACGGTTCTCTCTTGAGTGTGGTGATTGTTGGGGTGAGCGAGATAGTTATGTGGTGAGAAATCGCCTGAGAAAGCGCTATCGTGTGAGAGGTTAAGGTATCCTCTTTACGGCTATCTCTTTGGTAGCGGCTGTGGGAGCTACTGGTACGTTTGTAGGAGGTGTGGTGAAGATGGTGGGAGGGTGCGATTGCTGTGTGTGTGCTGTGGAGTCAGTTTTCGTTCTGCGGGGCTTGGGCCCAAAGATGGGGTCCCCCCAGCGAGGTGAAGGCAGGGATCGCCGGGTGATAAAACCCTGTCAGACTTGTTTCAGATGGTTGTGCATGTGCCGTGGAGGCACTGTACGAACCTAAACTGACGTACTCACAATTTTGCTGGACCAAGCTTGTTTGTCGGCCCACCCTCCAGGATTGTTGGAGGGATTTGTTGTCTGTACGCGTCATGTTGCTTCATATATATTTTATTTTCTGTATGTAGTTTGTATTTGAGCCCAGTACTCTGGGTTTGTTTCATTATACACTTATTAATAAAACAGGGTGGCCAAATTCCACATTTTCCCTAAAAAAAAAAAAAAAAAAAAAAAAAACTTCTTCAGCCAACCAGTCCATGTCACTTCTTTGCAACCCGCAGATTAATCAAAGTGTTAATCAAAGTTTGCTTTATACTTCACTCTAATTTTCAGGCACAAACGCAGAATCAAATAATTCCAACGGACCTAAAATTGTTTTTTTTGTTTATATGTCACATTTTGTAACTATTTGTAGAAAGAAAACAGTTGTCAATGTATTTGTTTTCGTGGACTCAACAACTAAATTTGCTGTTCCCAACGATGAATTTAGTTGTTTTCTGCTCGTCGATGAAACACAGCGAGTGTAGTTTTATTATTATTATTTTTTGTGTGGAAACTCGTTGTTTCCAACATCGATAATATTTACACTAAATTCATTGTTAGGAACGGCAAGTTTAGTGTAAATATCATCGATGTTGGAAACGACGAGTTTCCAAAAAAATACAATTTTTTTCGAAAATTCACTAAGTCCAACAGTGTTTCACTCTCTGTAAAATTTCCTACATCCTCGCATTTTCAACTGAACTTGTCATTGGGAATGACGAGCGCCGTGTCCCAACGGCGAGCATGAAACAACTAAACTCGTCGTTCCCCAACGGCGAGTTTAATTGTTGAGTCCACGAACTCAACTATTTTGACAACTGTTCTATTTCTGCAAATAGTTTGAAAAGATGTATATTAAAAAAAATTCTTAAAAATAAGATTCTGTACGAACAGAAAATTGATGAATTTGTTAACCCACTTTTTGAAAGTAATTATCAAACTGTCCCAGTTTCAGAAATATTTACCCAACCGATCCACTTTTTGGGATATGAAAGACGACAAATAGAAGAAAAATGAGATATAGGGTTTTAGGATTTTTAAGATTTGGGTTTCGAGGATGGAAGGAGAGGGAGAGAAAGTAAAAGGGGAAGGAAAAGATGTGCCATTATTTATATGTAAGAATTATTATAACTGATGCTCTATCCTCAATAATGACATCTTGTATGTGATTGTTGTTATTGGAGATAATGGTTAGTTATAAAATATTTCAACACTTACAATTTTTCTTGCAAGTTAGAGAGTTATCTATTGAATGGGAAGTGTACCGATGCTACTACTCTAAAAAACGGCATGTCAAACTATTTTTTTCAACACTTGCCGCTATTGACAATAGCAGTATCAAAATAATATATGTTATTATTGCCAATAAGATTTTATGTTAATGTGCCTCAAAGTGGTTCACGTTGGTAAAGATTTTCAAAACTGGGTTAGTGTGGTAATTAGTTTTAGAAATTGGGTCAGTACGGGAAAATTTTTCAAATTGACTGAGACTGACACCCACACCCGTAACTTGGACCCGCAACCAGCTATAGCAGGTGAAAGAACCGTTTATTGCCCGTAATTGAGAAAATTCAAATAAAAACCAAAAAGACCAAAAGGGTTGTTTCTATACAGGTTGGTAACAAATATTGAAATTACATATTAGTACTTCCACAAATGACTATTTTTATATTAGTCCATTGTGTGACTTGAACAATTTGAGACTTAAGTATAACATAATAAAAGTTATGATCCATTGAACCAATTTGTGTGAAAGGTGAATAAGATTGCAAAGACAGTAATATGAGACTCTTCTAGTTAATTTTTTTTCTAAAGTAAGTCCAGTTGATCAGAATTTTTATAATATTGTATTGAGGTTCTGACCGATCACTTTTAAAATTGATAAAGAAAGCAATATGAAAGTAGTGAGTTGTGAGGGGGCGAACATGAAATATCGATATTTATTGGGGACGAATGGGGAAAAAATAATAAGTGTTCTGAATGAATTTACCGCTAGGTCTTCTCTTGAAATGACCTTTCATAATTGACAAGAAGTGAAAGAGAGGGAGTGGCATTGGTGTAATTAATGGGCGTAATTTCTGGCATGGCAAAAGTGGTAAAGCGTCGTCTCCACCAAACCTAACCATTCCAGTAACTTTGCAGATATTCGTGACGGATGCAGGCCCACTTTAACCTTACGTTTCTTGGATTGGCAAGCGGGAAAATTCAAGTTAAAATAAAAATAAAGATCCATATGCACGTGCCTGCACGTGGTTTTTAGGTTTTTCATTATTATGTGATTTTTGATAAGCTTGTATACTTGTATGTTTTTTAGATACAGAAGAAATTGACATATTCCTCTTGAAAATCGCTACATTTTTTGGGACCATGGTGGTTTATTGTCTGTGATCTCGTTATTACTTTTTAGGGAATTGAGTTGTTGAACAAGTGTTGTAGTAGTGTAGTGATAAATTTCTACAGGAAGAACAGAGGAGATAGAGATTCGAGCAATATGATGAAAAGTAAGTGTGTATTAGTATTTAGTGTTCTACTAGCTAGACAGCCTAGTTCAAAGAAGAAAAGAAAAATAAAACGGACAATAACTTCATGTAATTAGAAGATAAAAATAGAAAATAATCTTATAAATACGTAGATAAGTAGCGAGCGAAAAATGCACCGTATCTGTTTGTAGAATAAGCAGTCGAGCAAACATTACCGCTCTTACGCTATATTTGCAATATCAACTAGTAGCTATTTTCAGTTAAATTCGCTATTCATTTATTAAGATTATTGACCTTTTTTTTTTGGGGGGAAAAAGATCAATGACCTGACTTTATCAAAATTAGCTTTCTATATGTTTTTTGATATTGATGTTGTTGCCTACCCCTGACTAAATTGTCGTGATCAGGAAATTGTACAAACACGAATTTGAACCCCTTGTTACTTGTTCACTAGCGAAGAATTATACTGCTAAGCCACTAGCTAGAGCAGTTGCGTGTATCGCATGTGTTGTGTGAAATCATGACTCATATGACGTAAGGGTATGTACATGCCAAATGGTCTCACTATATGGGCCTGTGGCCCAAAGTTTCAGGTTCGAACCCAATAAACTCCCCTACCCGGCCCGTTAACAATCCCTTATTTCAAATGTGACACCAATCCTCTCACGTGACACGTCTCACTTTCAGCTCGCCACGCTCTCTCTGACCTCAACAAAAAATTGCTTTCTTTCATCAAAAGCTGAAAAGCAGTCAAACTTCACTCACCTCATTCTTTATAACACAAAAGACAGAAAAGAAAGAAAAAAACCCCTTCCTTGCTAACCTGCGCCATGGATCCCCTCCCCCTTCCCAAACCCCGTGCTAACCTGCGCCCAACCTCCACTGTCACCACCGACACCGACGACGATGCCGACGGCCCGTTCTTTGACCTCGAGTTCTCCCTTCCCGAAACAGAAACAGAAATCGAAATCGACGAAAACGGAAGCGACTCCACCTTCCAAGATTCCGACGCCGAGAACGACGACGACGACGACGACCCGAGCCTCTTCCCCTCCCAATCCGAAGAGGACGATCTCCCTCACTCCGCCTCCCTCCTCTTCACCCCCAACTCCAAGCCCCAGCTCCACTCCCTCCTCAAACCCGCCTCCTCCAAGCTCCGCATCTTCATGCTCCGTTTCAAGAAACCCCCCAAAACTGCTCAGCCTCTCGAAACGTGTCCCAAAAAACAAACTAACAACAACAACTTCTTGATCAAGTACAGCGTCGAAGATGTCCCCATCTTCTCGCTCTTCGCTCGCAACAACATTGGGTCATCTAGAAGCTCAACCGAGTCGCCGATCTCTACCACAACCACAACCACAACTTGCAGTGAGAAGCAGAGCAGTCAGAACCAGAATGCGAAGGATGTGATTCACAAGTACTTGAACAAGATCAATCGGGCCTCGAAACGGTACGGCGATAAGCTCCGTTTTTCGGGGCAGCTTAATGTTGTTGGGGATTCCGTTTCGAAGCGGTTGAGGAAGAGCAAATCGGCGTCGGCGGCTGTAGCGGCGGTGAGGTCACCGCCGCCACGTAGGATGGATGACTCGCTGACGCAGCACGAGGATGGCATTCAGAGCGCAATTGCTCATTGTAAGCGGTCGTTTGAGGACGGTAACGTTTCCGCAACGGATACGGTCACCACCCCCGCCACAGCTTGTAAGAACTAGGTATTATTAGTGCTTGCTAATTTAGGCTATTTTTGTAATTTTCTGAAACTAGTTAGTTAATTAATTAATTAAGAGAGTTGTAATTAACTAGTAATTACTAGTTTGTTGGTGAAATTTCGAAGCGTGAAAGAGGACAGGGATTCTGAGGCGTTGGAGAAGCTGCAAACTTTTTTTTTAGGAAATTATTACTTTATTGAAAGGGGGAATTAATACGCGGTCATTTTGTTGTAAGCTTTAAGCGAAGGCGAAAGCTACACGAAATCTCACCGTCTTTTTCAGAGACGAAGACCTACAAATAGATAAAAGTTGAAACTTTTTATTTTCTTTGTTTTTTTAAAAAACTACTTTTAACAGTAGTGTTAAAAAAGAGGAGTGAGAAAGAGTGTGGTAAATAAGGGATGTAGTTTGTCTGGTGGGTCGTGGGATTTGTAAGCCGAATTAATAGCGTGGTCTGCTCGTGTTGTTTGCAGGCAGCGAATCCAATGTAAGCTTTTACTCAAGGGTGGCTTAATTTTTAAACTAGTCAGTTAGTTAGCACGTGAAGTGCACGTACTCAATTTGGGATGTTGCTGTTTTGAGCGTGGATCGGTGGGATTGTTTAAATCTGGGTTTTATTTGGGGGGACGTGAAAAGTACGGTAGGAGGGTCATAATTGTGAAGTGCAGGGTATGGTGTTAAGGACCCGTGAGTAAGTGAGTGGGTAATAATAGATGTGCTACAAGCTAGCGTGTATTCTGTCTGTCTCTTTAATTTTACTTTGTAGAGATTGGACTTTTATTTTAGTGATAGATATACTCCCTCCGAATTAAAATATAATTTTTTCCAGTATTTTTTTTATTACTGTAAGTCACTTTATATTTACTAGCAATTTACTCATGTGCCGCACATTTTAATAATTTTAAAAATAAAAATAAAAATTATGGCATAGGGAAGATTTGAACTGGAAACCTCATTTATATTAGTTATGTATGTGCACTGCACATGTTGATAGAATGATAAAATGACAGATGACATTAAGGCCTTCTCCCATTATAATATTAGAGATTAGAGATGAGATAATTTTTTTTGTCATTTTTAATATCTATTAAGTACTTTTTAATTAAATTTTTAATTTTACCCTTATTTCTTTTATAGAAGAAGTAATACTAAAATTATGGAGGAGGATAAATTGGATATTTTATTATTGGTAGCTCAATTATGAGCTTCAAAAATAAAAAAATGTTAGTATTTTTTGTCAATCCAAATTTTTTTCATAATAGGCGTGTAGAAATCTGGAATGACTTATATTTTATAACGGGGGGAGTATATCTGAATAAACTGTAAGGTAGTTTTTTGGTACAAAGATGAACATCTCATGAAATGAAGTAGCATGTGAATATTGCCTCTCTGATTAGAAAATGTAAACTACTCAATCTGTTTCAAAATATAAGTCATTCTAGGTTTCTACATGGTGAGGTTTGTGGATTCAAATACACAATAATGGGGTTAAAGAAGACAGATGAGAAGAGTCGAAGAAGGAGCAAGTAACTTAAAGCAGCATGTAGCTGCAGGCATACTCGCGGTCGCCACACAGTCGACCACGCAGTTGATTGTCTCGTTCGCTGTTAAAACCCTGTATTCCTGAAGGAATGACCAGTCGCCCCTGCAGTTGACTGTTCTACTCTCTGTTGGATTCCTGTATAGTCGAAGACATGAATAGTTGACCGTCCAAAGTGGCGGTTGATTGTCGCGGTGCTGATTGATGAGTGGCTGAGATTAAAACTTGTGTAAACCTATTTATATTGTATTGTTACGATTTTAGAGTTAAGCAAAAAGAATAAAGAGACTAATTAGCTGTTTGATATATATATATATAGAGAGAGAGAGAGAGAGAGAGAGAGAGAGAGAGAGAGAGAGAGAGAGAGAGAGAGAGAGATCATACACCGAGTTTTTGAGAGATTTGTAAACTTGTTCCTTATATTTCTAGTGAAAATTATAGGAGTGCCTTTGCGTGAAAAAATAGTCATTGCATTGGGTGAATCTCGAAAAATATCATGTGTTCTTGTGTGAATATTTTTGTTAACTTGCTTTTGATTCTATTCTTTTGCATCTCGTTAGTGAGTTATTCCGCAGTTAGAACTAAACAAAGTGATACCAGAGCACCAGGGTGGTAGCATTGATTGAGATGGAGATATGAGTAGAGTCAAGGAGTTTGATGGAAAAGATTTCACAATGTAGAATATCCAAATGATAGCTTATATTCGACATAAGGATTTTGATAATCCATTATTTGGCGTGAAGCTAGAAGGGGTAGAGGTAGATCCGGTTGCGCAGGTTGTTTGGAACAGATTTGATCAGAAAGCACTCGGATATATTCAGTAGTCGCTGAATAGAAAGTCGTTATTTCACATTGAGAAGACAGAACACGAAGGAGGCAATGGATATATTGACAGATATGTTTGAGAAAAAAATAAAGCAAATGAGATTCTTCACCTAAAGAAATTGGTCAATATGAGGTATCAGAAAAGTGGTTCGATACTAGAGCACATCAACAATTTCTGTATGGTTTACAATTAGATGAAATCATCGGGTTTGAAGTTTGAAAAAATGACACAATCGTTGTGGTTGTTATTTAATCTTTCTGATAGGTACAACATAGTAGAGCAAATCGTTATAAGTACCATGACCAATGCAACAACTCTGAATGATGTTATGAACAGCATCATGAATGTGGATGCAAGAAGGAAAATACACGGAGACTTCGATGTCATATCCTAGCAACGCTGCTCTGTTAGTTGATAACCATGGTAAAAGTAACAATAGAGGAAAGTTGCGAAGTAGGAATCACAAGTCCAAGTCCAAGTCAAGAGTAGGACATCACAAAGATAAGTGTTGGCACTGTACGAAGCTGGGACAAAGGTATGTAAGGAATATAAGAAAGCACAAGCAGAGTCACAGGTAACCAATGTGGTAAGTATTAAACTTCATTTAGATAAATTGTGTTTATCTGCATGATCTGATATTATGCAAATAGACTTAGGTGATTTTTATCATTGTGCACCCATTAGGGCTGTTTTTAAGGATTACATGTCATGTAATTTTGGTGCAGTTTCCGTTGACAATGGACAAATATGTCTAGTTGTATGTAAAGACACAGTGAGAGTGAATGCTCGCAATGGCAGACAATTGATTTTGAATGATACAAGACACATTTTCGAGCTTGAGGAAGAATTTGATCTCGATTAGTAAACTAGACAGAAAAGGATTCATAACAACTTTTGAAAATAGAGAATGGAATGTGACTACAAGTGTCAGGTTGGTGACAAAAGAAATGCGTGACGACATGTTGTACATACTCGGAGGAGGTGATTCAGGTGATATCATTGCTACAACATCAACAGGTAGTTCTTTAATTCTATGACATGTCAAGTTTGGACACCTTGGTAAAAAGAGTGTCAAACAGCTTTGTTCTACGGATCTTTTTGTTGGGACTTCAAAATGTTGTGATGAATTTCTATGAGAATTGCGATGGGCAAGTAGAAGACAGTAGCTTTCAGTTGAGTGGGCGTGAGAAGAACCTTAAGAAGCTAGAGTTAGTACATAACAAGTGTGGGGTACGGCTAAAGAAATCTCTTATGGTGGTAAGAGATATTTCGTCACATTTATTGACAATGCTACAAGAAAAGTTTGGGTTCATGCAATTCGCGAGAAATCAGAAATGTTTAAGACATTCAACGCTTGGAAAGCCAAGATTGTGAATGAGATGGGTTGCAAAGTGAAATCATTAAAGTTAGACAATGGTGGTGAGTACATAGGTAAAGAGTTTGTTGAATAATTGGTAAAGGAATGTACCAAATAATTAAGATAGTTCCTAAGACTCCGCAGGAGAATGATGTAGCAGAAAGAATGAACCACACGATATTCAAAAGGACGAGATGCTTGAGACTTCATGCAAGTCTCTTCCTGCCCATCTTTGGGCCGCTACAGTGGATACAACACTGTACTTGATTACCCGTTGTCCGTCTAATGCCCTTGATGGAGTCATTTCGCAAGAACTATGGTCAGGTAAAACTGTCAATTATTTGCATTTGAATATTTTAAGTTGTATTACATATTCACTAATTGACATGGAATAAAGAAAGGACTGGGATTCGAAAAACAGAAAGTGTGTATTCATTAGCTATGACGACGATTAGTATGGTTACATACTTTAAAATTTTGTGGATAACAAGGTTATTCGTAGCAGAAATGTAGTGTTCAATGATGGGCTCTTATACATAGACAGACATACATATCAAGACAGTATAACTTGTTCATAGTCAGATTTTGGTTCAGACTCAGAATCATATTCAGATTCTGAACGCGGCCTTATTAGTAGGGACCCTACAGTGCTATAGCAGGTACAAGTGCCACGGCAGCACACGAGGCTTATGATGAGCCTATTGGGAATGGGCAGATTATCCAAGATGAACAAGTACAGTCAGAGATGTTCGAGAAACCTGAACCTGTTGGTGAACTGGTACCCACATTGAGGAGATCGACACGAGAGAATGCCAACCAAGATATTTGATCAAATAGCTTGTGTTGTTCACGAGCATGTTCTGTACACGGATTCAGGAGAGCCATGGACTCATGAGGAGACTTTGAAGGATGATGCTCGAATTCAATAAGAGTTACCTATAAGGGACGAGATGAACTCTTTGAACATAATCAAACTTGGGAGTTAACAAAGTTACCTGCAGGGAAATGAGCTCGTTTGAACAAATGAATTTTCAGTCAATAATGAGGTAGATGACAGTCAGAGGAATAAGACGAGACTTGTTGTGAAAGGGTTCTCTTAAAGAGAATGTGTTGACTACGGTGAGATCTTTGTACCGGTTGTAAAGATGACTTCAATCAGGGTTCTGCTTAGTATTGTTGCAGTTGAAGACTTACACTTAGAGCAATTGGATGTGAAAACAATATTTCTCCCTTGTGATGTCGAAGAAGAGCTGTACATGAGATAACTCATAGGTTTTGAAGCAAAAGAAATAAAAAGACAGTGTGCGTCGACTAAAAATGAGTTTATGGGCTTAAACAATCACTGCGGCAATGGTACTTGAAGCTTGACTACTTTATGCGAAGACATGATTTTGATAAATGCGAAAAAGATCTTTGTGTGGATGTTTGTAGATATGAGGACAATGATATAGTTACCTTGATATTGTATGTGTATGACATTATTTGCGTACGACATATTGTTTGCTGGTTCATGTAAGGAGATCAAGGTAGTGAAAAAGTTGCTAGCTTCGATGTTTTCAATGAAGAACTTGGGTGAGACAAAAAAAATCTCGGCATGAAGATCAGTAGAGACATGAAAAGAATGAGGATTTGGTTATCTCAGACGGACAACGTGAAGTGTTGAGGAGATTCAATATGGATGGCGCGAGACCAGTCATTTGTTCTTTGGCCGCTCACTTCAAGTTATCGATGGACTTGCGTTCTAAAATGCTGGAAGAGATGGAGGAAATTACTGTTATTCCTTATGCCTCAGCCGTTGAGAGTTTGATGTATGTGATGATGTTTACAAGACCCGAAATCGCACAAACAGTGAGAGTTGTTAGCAATTATATGAAGAATCCAGGTAAACAACATTGGGATGCAGTAACATGGATTCTCATGTATCTTACAGGTACTTCAGATTATTCTCTTTGTTTTGGTGGAGATTCTTTGCATATACATGGTTATGTGGATACAGATTTTTTGGGCGATCGTGATTGTTGCTGTAATACTACAGGGTATATATTTACAGTTAAAGGTACAACTGTTAGTTGGTCTTCACAGTTACAAGAGGTTGTAGCACTGTCAATCACAGAGTCAGAATATATGGCATTTACAGAGAAGACGAAAGACATATTGTGGATTTCTGAGCTTATGCAACAATTGGGCAGAAAGTAATCCATAGGTGAGCTATGGTGTGATAGTGAAATTGCAGTTTTTTGGCGAAAAACTCGGCATATCACTCTAGGACTAGGCATATTCAAATGAGGTAATATTTCGTTACAATGGCAGTTGAAAAGAAATGGTCGAAGCTATCTAAGATTCTTGGTACTAAGAATCCGGCGGACAATGCTCACAAAGGTAGTGGATAGCAAAAGGTATTAGTTCTGCTATATCACTATTGGATTGTCTCCTGTTAGTGGATGATGAGACTCGCATAGGCACACGCCTAGATTAAGCCAATGGAAGAATGAAGAATATGTTAGGGACTTCGTGTATGTCTCCAAGTGCGAGATTGTTGTGATTTGTTGATGCAAAATACACGATAATGTGGTTGAAGAAGACAGACGAGAAGAATAGTCAAAGAAGGAGCAAGCAGCTCAAAGCATCATGTAGCTGCAGGCAGAGTTGCGGTTGACCGACCGACATTGTGGTCGACCGACCACACAGTCGACCGCGCAGTCGATCGTCCCGCTCGCTGTTACAACCCCGTTCTCCTGAATGAACGACCAACCGACCGTGCAGTTGACCATCCTACTCTCTGTTGAATCCCTGTACAGTCAAAGTTATAATGGTCGACTGTCCAAATTGCAGTCGATCATCGCGATGCTGATTGATGAGTTACTGATATTCAATTGGTACGTGCAAGAAATAGGCCAATTCGACAGCTTTTTGTTCAATTTCTCGTGGAGTCAAATTCTCATCAGTACGAGTCAAAGGAATGGTTCCTTGGCCTCTGATTTCCATATAAAGAATACGACGAGGAAAAAGACCTTTAACCTCCATCCTGATTGATTGGATATCTTTCATAAAGAAGCGAATGAAGATGCGACGATTTTTTCCGGAGAATCCCCAACGAAAAATACACATTATTCCTTCTTTTCTATCGAATCGGTCATAACCACTACCTACATTCTATGAAATTGTGCACCACAAATAGGAACTAATGAATAAACCCGCGATCCCATAGAAAGACATCACAATCCCTTGTGAAAAAAAAAAACGATTTGCTGAGACGGAAATCCGGGTATCAGATTTTTACCAAGATAACTGGATGTTCCAACTACTAAAAATCCCAGTGAACCTAAAATCTTGTGTAAATGTATATGTATTGAATTATGTACGATTTTAGGGTTGAGCGAAAAGAAAAAAAGATCTATCAGTTGTCAGAGAGAGAGAAAGAGAAAAACCGTACACCTTGGGGTGAGTTCTTGAGAGATTTGTGAATTTGTTCTTCATATTTTTAGTGAAAATCGCAGGAATGCATATGTTCGGAGAAGTAGTCATTGCATTGAGTGAACCTTGAAAAAATCTTATATGTTCTTGTGTGATTGCTTTCGATATCTTTTGTTCTCATGCTTTTGATTTTATTGTTTTGCATCTCGTCGATAAGTTATTCTGCAGTTAGTACTCAACACTACACGCCTATTAAGAAAAATATTAGGATTGACAAAAAGTACTGACATTCTTGGTTTTTGAAGCTCATAATGAGCTATCAATTGTAAAATTTTCAATTTGCCCTCCTCTATAATTATAGTATGCTCCTTTTATATAAAAAGATAAGGATAAAATTGGAAATATCATAAAAAGGTACTTGATGAACATTTAAGAATGACAAGTTATTTGACGAGAAAACCTAACCTAAAATGACTAATATTTTGATGGAAAAAGAACTAGAATAACTTAATATTTTGAAACGGAAGGAGTAGTTAATTATATACTCACTCCGTTTCAAAATATAAGTCATTCTAGGTTTCTACACACTCATTGAGAAATTACATAGGATTGACAAAAAGTACTAACAATCTTTGTTTTTGAAGTTCATAAATGAGATATCAATTGTAAAATGTCAAATTTGTCCTCCATAATTATAGTATGACTTTTATAAAAAATGTAATGGTAAAATTTGAAATCTCATTAAAAAATTATGTGATGGACATTTAAGAATGAGAAATATTTGTCTTAAAAATTTAAAATGACTTATAGTTTGGAAAAATTTACTAGAATGACATATATTTTGAATGAGATGGAGTAAATCGGAAATTAACTGTTGACGGTTCAATTATGATTTATGACAGGGCCTATGCACTGATCATGCAAGAAATGAGTGAGTAGGGGTAATAATTATCGAGGATTTGGTTCAGGAAGAAGTGGATCTTGTGGTAGTAGTATCTTTTAGGACTAGAGAGTAGCGTGTTGTTACAATTTGAGAGGCACCTTTCTGTTTCTGAAATGATGGTGATGCTACATGTGATTGTAAACTGAAAACCTAGTATGATATATTTTGATAATTTATAATGTCAGGATGGAATTTGATGTTTAATTTGGGAAAAAACCCTACCAAGCATAGTATATTCAAAGTTCATATAAGGATTTTCCCAAGTTCGGTTTTAAAATTGTTTATTTGAGAAAAAAAGTCTCATGTTCATATTACAAGATTTAGGGTCGGTAGTGAAATTCATTTCATTAGAGCATCCACAGTCGTTTGCTATATACCTAAAATTTGGAAAATTTAGAAAAAATCGAGCTGCAGTCGTTGTCTAAATACCCAAAATTTGGGTATACGATGAACAGTTGCGTGCCAAATATAGCAGGCGATCTGGCCAAATGGAAAATATAGCTCACGGAAGATTATAATCCGTCCGATCTAATTAACGGAAGATAATCTTCCGTCCCGTACAAAAATACTGAACCCAATGATTAAGAAGCTTTTGAAAAAGGAAAAAAAAAATAAACAGTCAACCGACGGTGGATAATGTTGCGTCAATGTTGTCACACGGTGGACTATTTGCCGTGTGAGGAATTTTTCCTTTTTTTTTTTTTTGTTTTTTGTTTTTTGTTTTTTTGTCTTCTAGTGCTTTAAAAAAAAAAAAAAAAAAAATTAAAAAAACCAAAATGGGACGGTAGTTAATACAGCGTCAATCTTCTCACACGGTGGACTATTTGCCGTGTGAGGAATTTTTCCCTTTTTTTTTTTTTTTTTTTTTTTGTTGTTGTCTTCTAGTGCTTTAAAAAAAAAAAAAAATTAAAAAATCCAAAATGGGACGGTAGTTAATACAGCGTCAATCTTCTCACACGGTGGACTATTTGCCGTGTGAGGAATTTTACTTTTTTTTTTTTTTTTTTTTTCTTTTTTTTTCTTCCGTCTTCTAGTGCTTTAAAAAAAAAAAAAAAAATTAAAAAATCCAAAATGGGACGGTAGTTAATACAGCGTCAATGTTGTCACACGGTGGACTATTTGCCGTCCGGCTATATTTTGGCTTTAGACGACTGCAGCAACATTCTTTTTTTTCTATTTTCTAATTGCCATTTACCCAAAATTTGGCTTCAACGACTGTGGATGCTCTTAGTATTGATTATGTGACAACAAGCTTGACATTGGTAGTGGAGTAAGGTGTATTGGCTTTCTTAGTCCGATCATGAACCCTTCCATAAAGCTGCCTGTGAGTCCGTGACTGAACCAGCTGCTTTGGAAGTAAACCAAAGCAGTCAAAACTGACACCCAATTCAATTCAACCTGAACCGGAATAAATGGTGATGGGGCCTTAAGCTCATCAATGATACCAAGGCCTATAGGCCCGGAGCCTCAAAGCATTATCAAACTTGGGATCCAAAAATCATTCAAACAACCAAAAGATATGATAATATAGAAACTCCATGTATGTGTATGTATAAAGAGAAGGAAAATATCTGTTAATTACATATAATGCTTACAACTCGATTAGAATTGGATCAGACATTGTAAAACTAAAGTCTGCCAATTACATCGGAGTCGAGTCCAGACCCGACGTAGGCCTGTTATTGGCTAAATATCAAATTGAATTCCGTATCTAAACTAAACTGTCTGTGTGCACGAAAACAAAACTCAAATACATTTCATTTCTTCACTTTACTAAAACAAATTTTGTTCTCGATCTGTGTCTGCAGCTGAGTTGTAAATTGCAGCGTCATGCTGCAGTTCATCTCCACCTCCATATGTTTCTTGTAAATCCCTGCCAAGTTCACTCTCCCAGCCACATCGGTGAACGTCGTCACATTCAACGATCCCCCTCCCGTCAATATACTCGACGTGGCATTGGTGAGCCCCAACTTGTCCGCCATCACATCTATAGTCACGTTCATTCTAACCGTCTTATGCGCCTTCACTACCCCACTCCCCGCATAAGCCACGCCCACCGTCTGCCCCTCATAGTAAAACTCGGTAGTGCTATTTTGGAATTTGAACGAAGCTGCGTTGCGATTCTTGAGTGAAATATCTGCGGTGAGAGTAGCGTTGACCGAGAGCAGGTTTAGGGGCTGGTTGCGGACTCCTAGGTTGATGTTGTCGAAGTAGACAGCGTTTAGGTTGATTTCGGGGTCTTTTGCTTTGAAGACGGTTAAGAAGAGGACTAGTATGGTGATGCCGAGGAGGGCGAGGGTTGCGATGCAGCAACCGCCACACCAGATGCAGCGATGACGACGACGACGAGGGTGGTGATCTTGGAGGGGGTATTGGGGTTGTTGGACTTGTGGGGAAGGATGAGTTAGAGGCTTAACTTCTATTTGGTATGACATATTGTTAACAGAGAGTTTTTGGGACGATATATCGAGTAGTATTTGTAGAGGATGTTGTTTGTTGAATTTTATGACGCGTTGAATAATTTGTTTTGTTGACGGTTAATGTGTGTTGTTTCAATAAATGAACGTGCTAAGTCGTGTTTGGAGGCTCACCCATTAAATTCCACTTCCACTGGGGTTGGCTTTATGGACACTAATTTGTCAGCTAGTTTGTTGGCAACTGCGTTTCCATTTGCAATTCTAGAAATGTTGACTTATTATAAGTTAGAACTCTGGACTTGAGGACTTTGAGCCGTTTGCTGGTATCGTGATTAATGTCTTATTTCTACTACGTTCCTTCCTTTGTAACTTTACTTTATTATTTTTTTCTCTTTGCCAATATTTCTTTGTAATTTTACTTATTAAGCATAATGTCTTCAACTTATTTTGTTGAAGAAAAAGTCTTCAACTTATTAAGCCCCTTGCTTGACATTAAATTTTTATCATTGAATTTCTAGTACAACTTCTGACTTTACAACTCTATTTAAAATTTCTCGAATAATTTGTGGTATATCATAATCCAAAAAAAATATTCTGTACTGTGTACTATTTTTAGACTTGTGTATATATAATATTTGAGGGTTTTGTAGCAGAACTTAAAAAGTCAAGGAATTTTGTTAAAATTCAGTGGCAAGCGGGCCTTAATACGTTTAGCACATGGGAGACTACTTAAGAGTATTTCTAGTCGTTTCCTATATTTCTAAATTTTGGAAATAAAAAACGAACAGTAGCTGTCTGTATTTGAGAAAATATATAGTAAAATTCTCAAATACAGGAATGGAAAGACCAGCTTTCGGTTGTTCTAAAAAAATTATTTCGGGTACAAGATGATCTTGTGTTTGAAGATTAAATAATAATAATAATAAAATAAACAGGTTGGACGCAAAATCTTGCATCTTGCGTGCTATCAAATTTTTTTAATAAAATGTGTCGGACACAAATACATTTTGCGTCTAACTAAAAAAAAATTTGCTGAATCAATCAGACGCAAGATGATTGTAATTTCTTGGATGCAACATCATGTTTCCAAGAAATTTAGCCCCCAATTTGAAATTTTAATTTCTATAGAATAGAATCTATAGAATTATTTATGCATGTAAAGTTAATTTGAGATTAGTTTGATTATATAATCAAGGGATGAGATGGAATGAGCCTATAGAAATTATTATGTGTTTGTATGCGTACAAAATTTTTTTTCATAACTTTTCTGGACTGATTTTTTTTAAAAATCAACGGCTGAGATCCAAAATTAAAACGATCATCTACTGAATCAAATTTTCGATATCAACGACTACAAACCCAACACAATTCCCTTTTTTTTTTTAAAGTCAAATATAAATTTTTTTTGACAACTACAGATGCTGTAAGTGATACCAAAGCAAGAATATTTAGCTTAGCACATGCGAGACGACTCACTTTCTACTTGAATGCCGGTCAAAATAAAATTGATAAATGTTACCTTCACAAAGTCGTGAGCATGATCTCACATTTGACCACGAGTCGAATCATTCCAAAAAAAACAATTTTATCCCTAGAATAAAATACAAAGAAAGCTATCAAGTAGCTCACATTCAATCCTCCCAAAATCAAATGCTCATATCAAACCTCATAAAACACATTTTTCTTCCAAAATTTCAAACCCCCAAATCAAATTTTTCCCTCTAAAAAAATCATCACTTTATTACTATCTCTCTCTTCTCTCTTTACTTTTTCATATTTCTATCTTTCTCTCTTTCTCTATCTCTCCCTCCCATTCTTTCTTTATTTACTTAGAAATTTAGATTTTAAGATTTCGGTTTTGTAAATTTTAAGAATTTTTATGTTTTTTTTGGTGCACATGTTATATTGAAAATAGCAAATATCTCTTCAACAATTAAATTTCAATATTTTTCACACTTAAAGTTCTAAGAAGTAAGATTTTATACCCCCATTTATAATTATTTTTCAACATATACTAATGGATCGCTTAGACTGCGATCTTCAGGTGGCCGCGATGCTAATTGTCTTAGGCGTTGAGGCTTCAGGCCGGAGTTTGGGATCCCCCACCTTGATCATGTTTGATTTTGGTTTCCTGGCGTTCAATCAGCTTCAGCATCAGCTTCGATCGGTCTGGGTGGTTCCTTTTCTGTCGACTGAGTCTTCATCGCATCAGTCGAAGTTGTGTCTATTGTGATCGTCTTATGTATTTTCATTTCCTGCTTTTGGATTGTTTTACAACTTGTAAGACCCTGTGTATTATTTTTTGATTGATTAATGCATGGCTGGAGTCGGTTGACTCTATCCATTTCATCAAAAAAAAACATATACTAATGGAAACATATACTTTTATTTATAACTAATTATTTTCATACTAATCAAACTTGAGTTACATAATTATTGTTTTACTGTTTAAATGGCTTTTCGTGTTTTGTATCGTTCCGAAGACGTGTCATAAGCACGTGCCCACGGGCAAATCTAGTGTGTGTGTGTGTGTGTATATATATATATATATATATATATAGAGAGAGAGAGAGAGAGAGAGAGAGAGAGAGAGAGAGAGAAATCTTCGGTTGCACACTACTTTGGTGAGCACTCCGTGAGCACTCACGAAATAGAGCACCTATGAAAAATTCGAACCGCTCATATTGTTCTATATGCCTAAGATAGCCTAAAAATAAAAATTCAAGTAATTTGAAGTTCATTTGCCCATGATTTACATCATCACAAAATTGTGTGGCTGAAAATTCTAACAACATGATGGATGGGCAAATGAACTTCAAATTACTTGATTTTTTATTTTTAGGCTATCTTAGGCATATAGAACAACATGAACGGTTCGGATTTTTCATAGGTGCTCTACTTCGTGAGTGCTCACGGAGTGCTCACCAAAAGTAGTGTGCAACCGAAGGGGACTATATATATATATATATATATATATATATATATATATATATATATATATATATAACAAAGATAGCTATCAAGTGGCTCACAATCAATCCCTCCCAAAATCAAAGGCCCATATCGAACCTCACAAAACACATTTTCCCTCCAAAATTTCAAATCCCAAAACCAAATTTTTTCCCTAAAAAACTCGTTACTTTATTACTATCTCTCTATTCTCTCTTTACTTTTTCATATTTATCTCTTTCTCTCTTTCTCTATATATATATATCTCTCACTTCCATTCTTTCTTTATTTACTTAAAAATTTAGATTTTAAGATTTCGGTTTTGTAAATTTTCAGAATTTTTATATTCTTTTATTGCACATGTTATATTGAAAATAGCAAATATCTCTTCAACAATTAAATTTCATTATTTTCCACACTTAAAGTTCTAAGAAATTAGATTTTATACCCCCATTTATAATTATTTTTCAACATATACTAATGGAAACATATACTTTTATTTATAACTAATTATTGTCATACTATTCAAATTTGAGCTACATAATTATAGTTTTAATTTTTAAATGGTTTTTAATGTTTTATATCGTTCCGTAGACGTGCCGTAGGCACGTGCCCACGGGCAAATCTAGTATATATATATATGAAAAATGCTCCATTGAAAACGCAAATGTCTGTGAAAACGTGGAAAACCATCTAGGCTGTTGGTAATGCATTATAACGGCCTAGGTTGTTTTCACGGGTTTTCACAACATTTGCGTTTGCAACTGAGCATTTTCCTATATATATAATAATAATAATAATAATAATAATAATAATAATAATAATAATAAAACACAAAGAAAGCTATCAAGTGGCTCCAATTCCCTCAAAATCAAAGGCCCAGATTTAATCTCACAAAACACATTTTCCCTCCCAAAAGTTTTCTCTCAAAACTCAAATTCAAATCCCCAACCCAAAACAACTCATTTATCTATTTAATTATTTTTTTCTCTCTCTCTCTCTCACTCCTATTCAGAAAATTAAGAAAAGAAAAAATAAAAAACTTAAAAACTAAAAAACTAAAAACTAAAAAATTTGAAAATAATTCAAAAAACCAAAAAATTCAAAATCATATAAAAATTTATAAAAAATTTAAAAAAATTTTAATAAAATTTTTAAAAAATTCTAAAAATATATTTTTTAATTTTAAAAAAATAATTTTTAGTTAATAAAAAAATTATATTTTTTTAAATTTTAAAAATATTTTTTTAAAATAAAAAATTTTAAAATTTTAAAATTAAAAAATATTTTTAAAAAATAAAAAAATTATATTTTTTTAAAATAAAAAAAGTAATTTTTAAAATTTTTAAAATTTTAAAAATTTAAAAATTAAAAATTTTTAAAAAAAATTAAAAATTTAAAATTCAAATTCAAATATTTGAAATTTTGAAATTTTGAAAATTTTGGAATTTTGAAATTTTGAAAATTTGGAATTTTGGAATTTTGAAAATTTAAAAATTTCAAAGCAAATCCAAATCCAATGTCGAACCTCAATTAAGAGGTCGCCACCGATATCTGATCAGCTGCTGATTCCATATCGGTGACTCCCCTTCACCAAATCGAGCGCAGATATCAAGCGACTCCTTATCGGCAACTCCCCTCTACCGAATCGAGAACCTCTATATGCGATGCGACGACTCTAATTTCATATCATTAACCGAATTCTCATTCTAATTTTTAATTTTGTGTGCAGGGGATTACTCAATTTTTTTTGGTTACTCGAATTTTGTGTGTGCATGGGATCTAAGTTCAGAGAGGTATGATTGTTTTATTTTTGGGTTTTAAAAAAAATTTAATTTTGTGATTTATTTGATGAGTTTTTTTTATTGATTTTGATTTAAGGTGTACGCAAGTGAGAGATGGATTATTTGGTGGCCTCAATTTGAGCTTCCAAACCATAGCAGGACAGATAAGCTGATCAACAACCTAAAATAACTTGGCAAATATGCAACATTAATTTTTTTACTATAAGAGAAATTACTATCGTGAAGTGTTTCCTTCACTGGTTATTAGAAACCATGGATAACATAACATATTGGAACTTTTAGTGTATGTTTCGATATATAGGATTGGGATGATTGGAGTTTACCAGTGAAGGGTGTAAATTCTCCGCTCAAGAAAGACAGCTAAAGTAAATTTGTTATTTATCCATTTAGATTTTTTTTATAAAGGTGCAATGAGGAGACAAAGTGAAGATAAAAGAATTGATTAGCCTGGATTAGAGTTTTGAGAACTTCATGTATTTCATTTTGGTTGAAATAATAATAAGAGGTATTTCAATTGAAACTGAGTCTCAGACAAACAAATGTTTAGATTATTGATATTGTAGATATATACCTTCACACCTGCACTTGTGTTACCATTGTATTTAGACATGTTCATAGTGATTATGGAATTAGAGTATGCTCTATAAAACCTATATGATAATGTCCTTTCATAACTATTACAAACATGTAAAAATGATGCTGAAGTTAAAAAAAACTACGCAGTGTTTATATGCATTTCAGGTAAATTCAAGCTAATGATCAAAAAGGTGATGGTTGAGCTTAAAGGTAAATATACTGCCTCCTCATATAATATGTTTGCTACTTCAATTAATTTGTTGGAGCTCCAAAACTATTTTATATAATCAAACCAGGTGCACCATTCCGAAGACGTGCCGTAGGCACGTGCCAACGGGCAAACCTAGTATATATAATAAAACACAAAGAAAGCTATCAAGTGGCTCTCATTCATTTCCCCCAAAATTAAATGCTCAGATCTAACCTCACAAAATACATTTTCCTCCTCAAAAGTTTTCTCCCAAAACTCAAATTCCAATCCCCAAAACAACTCTTTTATTTATTTAATTCTCTCTCTCTCTCTCTCTCTCTCTCTCTCTCTCTCTCTCTCTCTCTCTCTATATATATATATATATATATATATAAAATAAAACACAAAGAAAGCTATCAAGTGGCTCACCTACAATCCCCCCAAAATCAAAGGTCCAGATCTAACCTCACAAAACACATTTTTCCTCCCAAAATTTCAAACCCCAAAACCAAAATCCCCCCCCCCCCCCCCCCAAAACTAAATAACTCATTACTTTATTACTATCTCTCTTCTCTCTTCACTTTTTCATATTTCTCTCTTTCTCTCTCTCCCTATCTCTCTCTCCCATTCTTTCTTTATATACTTAGAAATTTAGATTTTAAAATTTCAGGTTTTATTTGCACATGTTATATTGAAAATAGCAAATATCTCATCAACAGTTAAATTTCATCATTTTCCACACTTAAAGTTCTAAGAAGTTAGATTTTACATTCCCATTTATAATTATTTTTCAACATATACTAATGGAAACATGGACTTTTATTTACAACTAATTATTGTCATACTATTCAAACTTGAGCTACATAATTGTTGTTTTACTGTTTATAGAGCTTTTCGTGTTTTGTATCGTTCCGAAGACGTGCCGTAGGTACGTGCCCACGGGCATACATACACACACACACACACACACACACACACACACACACACACACACACACACATATATATATACTAGTAATTTACACGTGCATCGGATTTGAACCGGAAACCTCTTTTATATTAGTTATGTACGTGCGTTGCACATGTTGGTAGAATGACAAAATGACAAATGACACTAAGGCCTTCTCCCATTATATATACTAGTAATTTACACGTGCGATGCACGTCTTAATAAATATAGTTTTTTAAAATAAAAATCTAGACATAGTCTGAATTTGAACTTAGAACCTCCTTTATAATAGTTATGCATGTGTATTGCACAGGTTGGTAGATTGACAAAACATTTATAAATGACACTGTTGCCGCTAAATTCGGTGTGGGGGCAAACAGACAGTATTTGTGAGTTCGTGGAAAACCTGAATAGCAAACACCTAACCTGTTCCGCCGGAGCTTGACCGTTGACTCCCGCCGTTCACCTGCAAGGAAGTGCGAGACACCGGGGTTGATCCCGGCGACGCACCCTCCGACGCTCAAGTCAGTAACCAGAAATGATTATGAAAGAGCGTTTAACTAGAGAAAGATTGATTACCTTTTAATGGAGATGGGTGAGGGGTATTTATAGGCGTCTTAGAGAACAATTTAGGAATGTAATTCGCGTAATCTGATATAGAATAATCTCCTTGTAAACAGATTGGGAAAGTAATCTGATAAGGTATATTCTGGTAATCAGATAAGGAATTTTAATCCCTAAATTCCAGTGTAAAGATTGACGTGAATCATGGCCGTTGATTTAGATCTAATCAGGGACCTTGATTGTGTCTTGCTGGATCGAGTTGGCAGCGGGTTGAAACCCGTGCCCAGCTGTGGTGGATCCGTTTGCGGGTTATTGGATCTGTGAGAAGGAGACCCAGTACCCGCTTCGGACCCGTTTGCATGTGAAATTACCGTCTCGTCCCTGAGCTGTAGGATTCGTGCCCCATTTGGACGGTCTCGATTGAACCCCTTGTTTTGACCATATCACGAGCCCCCCACTCCTAAAGACTGAGGGTGGTCAGTCTTTGAGGAGTAGTTTGACTAACTCAGTGGTCGGTGGAACTGTATCGCAGTCCGAATGGGTGATTTTTGAATCCTGGAGCACGGGGGTAGGCTAGTTCCTCCTTCTTTGATGCTCCGAAGCTGTGTCGAGTTTTTATCTATTTTTCCGGATGATTTATTTAATTTTGCGATGTGTTGGCTAATTGTTCGGGGGCTTTAACCGCGTATTCTAGGTAATAATTGCTCGTTCGGTGGCTTAGAAATATTCCCCGAATTTTTAATTATTTCCTGGAATTTTTAGCTAATTTTCCCGAATTTTTAGCGATTTTTCGCAATTTTTTAAATAAATAAACCGATTTAAATAAATAAAAACCAATTTTTAATACCTATTTATGGCGTGGCATCATCTGGGCCTTCGATCATGATGGAGCGCGAATTTCGGAACGATCAGACGCCTCCTGCTCCTCGGAGGGATTTTTTCCCAAAACGAGGGTCGGCACCCCGTCACCCCGGCCCGGATGCGTTGCGCCGCGGTTCGAGGGGTCGGCGAGTTGGTTCGAATGGTCGGTACCTCGGTTCGGATCATCCGAGGTACGTGGCACCATCTAGACCGTCCATCTTTAGCGGGGATCCCAATAGAACGCTATCTTGTCGTTTTGTGGACGTGGCAAGATCTGGGACGTCCATCATGACGAGCGCGCTTTCCTACGAGATCCAACGGCTCCTGAGGGTCGGAAGGATTTTTTCCCAAAAACGAGGGTCGGTACCTCGGCACCGCGGCCCGGATGCGTAGCACCGCGGCTAGGGGGGTCGGCGACTCGGTTGGAAGGGTCGGTACCCCAGCACCCCGGCCCGGATGCATAGCGCCGCGGCTAGGGGGGTCGGCGACCCGGTTGGAAGGGTCGGTACCCCAGCACCACGGCCCGGATGCGTAGTGCCGCGGCTTGGGGGGTCGGCGACCTGGTTGGAAGGGTCGGTGCCTCGGTTCAAAGCATCCGAGGTACGTGGCATCATCTAGGCCGTCCATCTTTGGCGTGGATCCCCATAAAACGCTATCTTGTCGTTTTGTGGACGTGGCAAGATCTGGGACGTCTATCATGACGAGCGCGCTTTCCTACGAGATCCAACGGCTCCTGAGGGTCGGAAGGATTTTTTCCCAAAAACGAGGGTCGGTACCTCGGCACCGCGGCCCAGATGCGTAGCACCGCGGCTAGGGGGGTCGGCGACTCGGTTGGAAGGGTCGGTACCCCAGCACCACGGCCCGGGCGCGTAGTGCCGCGGCTTGGGGGGTCGGCGACCCGGTTGGATGGGTCGGTAACCCAGCAGCACGGCCCGGATGCGTAGTGCCGCGGCTTGGAGGGTCGGCGACCTGGTTGGGAGGGTCGGTGCCTTGGTTCGGAGCATCCGAGGTACGTGGCATCAACTAGGCCGTCCATCTTTGGCGTGGGTCTCCATAAAACGCTATCTTGTCGTTTTGTGGACGTGGCAAGATCTGGGCCGTTTATCTGGGCACGCATCACGAGGATGGGGTTCAGATCACGAGAAAACGTTATCTTGTCGTTTTGTGGGCGTGGCGCAATCTGAACCGTTCATCAGATTCTGACGCGAATTTTGGGGAGATCCGACGGTGATTTTGATTCGGGAGGATTTTTTTCCAAAAACGAGGGTCGGTACCTCGGCACCGCGGCCCGGATACCTCGCGCTGTTTGCCGGGCGCGGAGTTGGGTATTTTTGGGCGAACTTGGTGGCTCGGCTCGGTGGGCCGGAGGCCGAGTCGTTTACTTGTCTTCTTGATGGTTCCGCCATTCCGTATTAAGTGGCTCGGTTGCTCGGCTGAGCTGTTCGGTAGCTCGACCGACCAAGCCGATGGCAAGCGGTTTGGAAGGTTTGCGTGGACGGATCTGGGCCGTCCATTTTGGCACGCATCACGAGGACGGGGTTCAGATCACGAGAAAACGCTATCTTGTCGTTTTGTGGGCGTGGCGCAATCTGAACCGTCCATCAGATCCTGACGCGAATTTTGGGGAGATCCGACGGTGATTTTGATTCGGGAGGATTTTTTCCCAAAAACGAGGGTCGGTACCTCGGCAACGCGGCCCGCGTACCTCGTGCTGTTTGCCGGGCGCGGATTTGGGTATTTTTGGGCGAACTCGGTGGCTCGGTCACTGAGCGTTCCGTAGCTCGGCTCATTAGACCGGTGGCCGAATCGCAACTTGTGTTTTTTTTGGGGAGTTCCGCCATCCCTCTCATACCGCCGCCTCTCTCTTGTAGGGCGTTTGGGATTCTTAGTGGGCCTTTGGGATTCCCAAGGAGGCCCGTTATCAGTTGAGGTTATAAGTTACCATTCCTTCACCCCTGAGCTCATTTCTCACTTTTCACTTTACGAATTTACTTTTGTTCTCTAAGTCTTCTGCTAGCGGCGCTCTTGCTCCACGGTGTTGTCGTTAGCTGTCGCGTGGGCCAGGCGATTTCCGGCGAGCATTCTCCGACCGTGAACGTCACTTCAAAGGTTAGTTTGTCTTTGCCTTAGCTTTTTCAAAGGATGTCAAGGGTAAGCTCGGGTAGTGGTGCCTCGTCCTCGGGCGGTGATGGCGCCGGGGAGAGGAGTAGGGCGGAAGCTCGCAGGAAGGGGAAGCAGATGGCCGAACCGCTGGCTGTCGAGTCGAGGGCCGGGAAGAAGAAGAGGACAGGGGAGACCCCGCCCCCCATGGTGGGGGTGATTGTGGAGAACCCGAAACGAGCTCCCGAGATAGGACAATATCCTTCCGTCCTGTCCGGGCATTCGGGAGTCAGGCAGTACGAGGGTGATCTTCTGGAGAAAGCGATCTACGGGAAGTCGAAGATCGTCGAGGAGCCTAATCCGTTCCATCCCTCCGAAGCTGACGAGCTCATTTCGTCGTTGACCGAGAAGGATCTTCTTCGGATCAGGAAGGCTTTCGCTATCCCGCCGGAGTACAAGCTGATGGTCGCTGGCCCCGGGGTGCGAGCAAACACTAAGTTGCCTTCGTCGGACATGTGCATGTTTGACGTCGACTCCTTGAACGCGGGACTGCGTTTTCCGCTGCACCCTTTCATACTTCAGATCCTCGGCTGGTATTGTCTCGCCCCTACTCAGTTCAGTCCAAACACTTGGCGTCATGTGAACGCATTCTTGCTTCAGTGTCACCGAGCCGAGGTAGCGCCGGATCTGTCAGTTTTCCGGGGCCTCTATCGGATAAACAAGCAACACGGCTCGGAGTACCGGTACTATTTGGGGCCGAGGAGAGGTGTTAAGATTGTAGAGAATCCCGACTCTCTTAAGGGTTGGAGGGAGAAGTATTTTATCGTAAGGGGCGAAGCGATTTGGCACATTCCGTCCCGGTGGAAGGTGGAAGTGCCGAAATTTGCGCGGGGCGACCCCGCACTATCTGAGGCCGAGGAGGAGGTAGCGAGGAGGATCACGGCCCTTCCGGTACTGAGTTGGAGGGAGTTGACCGAAGAGGTGTTGTTCGGGTCCGGACTAAGCCCCATCGACCCGAGTACGCTCTTGACATCTCATTCATTTTTTTTTTTCTAAGTCTTCAATTCGTCTGTTTTGATTCGGTTTTCTCCCCCTCCTTTTTCTTTGTTGATGCAGAGTCGATGAAGATTGACTTTAAAGCTATGATGGCCGATAGGTCCAAGCTGACCGGGACCAGAAAAAGGAAGAGGGCGGCCGAGGGTGCGTCTTCGGGTGTTCAGCCCGCGGTCGCCACTAACGTTGCTCCGCCTCCCCCGGCTACCGAGGTGCCTTCGGAGGTGGTGGTGGTGGAGGAGACCTCGGCCCCTGTCGCCCCGTCCGTGAACGAGGGTGTCTTTGATGTCAATGCGGCGCTGGCGCTCGAGCCTCCCCCATTGACTCAGAATGCCGAGGAAATCCTGACCGAGCAGCACAAGCAGTTGTTTGTGCCGAACTGGTTGGTGAGGAATCATGATGGTTTCCTCGGCAACTCGCAGATGTCAATGCAGGTCGTCAAACACTTGGCGACCCCGAAGGATAAGGCCGCGCTGAATGCGGGGAGGGTCGGCGACGACACTTACGAAGTCGCCCGGGGGCTTGTTTCGGTAAGTGTTCGCAAATTTCTTCAAGTTTGTTACTCGGTGCGTACTTCGTACTTATCGTTGTCTTTGTAGGCCACCGTTCACTTCGGCCATCTCATGGAGGCGTTCGCCGCACAGGAGAAGGAGCTGAAGTCCGCCAGCGAGAAAGACAGGCTGGCGAAGGTCCGGGCGGTCAAGGATCTCGAGGCCGAGCAGAGGCGGGCCGAGGCTCTGGACGTTCGGGTGGCCGACCTTACTGCCGACCTGAAGAAAGCGAAGGAGGGCCTCGAAGCGGAGTCCGCCAAAGCTGCCAAGGCCGCCCAAGATCTTGCCGCGGCATTGAAGTCCTTGGCCGACGAGAAGGTGGAGAGGGAAGCGCAGGCCGCGAGGATCCGGGCGGAGGTCGAAGCCGAGATTGAGGCAGAGGCGAAGAAACATATGGCTGAGAACATGGAGCGATCCTACCAGACGGCCCTGGACCATGTCCAGGCTCGTGTCCCCGGCTTCGAGCGAGTCGGTTATCGACTGTGGCCCGAGTCGCCCGTGGACGACGAGGAGGGGGATGCCGAGGACGAGGTCGAAGGCGAAGACGGAGGGGGAGAGGATGACCCGGCTAAGGGAGAGATCGAGGGACCGCCCGTCGATGCGTCCGGGGCGGGAGCGGAGACGCAGGTGGACCCTTGATTCTTTCGTTAATCTTTTTGTAGTTTCTGTTCTGCTTTTTCTTCCGAGCTTTGTAACGCCTTTTGCGGACTGGCCACCGCTTTTTGATAAATGAAAAAACGTTTTGTCTTTGAAATTGTCTAAGTGTTTGGTTCGGTGGTAGGGTAGGCCCCCGTCACTACGATGGCTCGGCGACAAGTAGAGCTGTTCCATCTATCTCTCGTGAAACGCCTTGAGGGCGAGATCGACCTGACGAGGAGGATGCTGTACAATATGGAGATGAAGAACGGGGATCTGTTGGCCGAAGTGTACCACTTGCAGATAGCCGAAGCCGAGCTATTTGCTAAGGAAGAAGAATTGGCTTCTGTTTTGGCCGAACGAGATGAGCTCGTGAAGAAGGTCGAGCATTTGCAAAGGGTGACAGTCGACAAGAGTATCGAGGTGACCCATCTGCGTCGTGTCATATCTGACAGCGCCGAATACCCTGGATCGGCGAAGCTTCCTCGGTTCAAAATTGTCGTGAAGGACGAGGCACTGAAGGACCGGATCGTCGAATTGGAGGAGGAGGTCGCTCGGCTTAAGCCTCAGCCGGTGAGGGCCAACGTCCGGAGCACCTCGTGTACCCGCGAAGAGATCGAGCGAGGTATCACGTTCTATCAAGCGGCGTCCCGGACTCCTATCATCGGGGCGTCAGCCGCCGATGCACAAAGTGGTGTGGCGGTGTCTTCAAGTGGCGCTTCGGTTGGGGCGACTGTGAGGCTCAGCGGCGAAGGGGCGTCCCGGTTCGTCGGCCTGGAGACGAGCTCGGAGGCTAAGAAGCGCCGACCCAAAGTGTCGTTGAACCGGAGTGTCCCCCTTCCTCGGAGGAAATGAGCGGGTCATGCCTTCTAATATTTTGTTGAACTCGCTGTTGTAATCTTTTTGTAAACTCGTCCAAGTCATTAATAAAATTGGGGTCGATTTATCCGAAGTGTCTTCTATTGGCTGTTCGTCGAGTCTTTTGTCGCAATTCTGATCCTGTCGCTCGGCTATTGACGCCCGTCGATGTGGGGTGTCTACAACCGTTGGATGGTGGCGCGAATCCAGAGGCAGGCACAAGTCCCAAGAAAACGTTATCTTGTCGTTTTGTGGGCACGTGGCACTACTGGATCCACTCATCACGCTTTGGCACACAATTTGAGAGGATCTAACGGCGAGTTGACCTCGGGGTGATTTTTTCCCAAAACGAGGGTCGGTACCTCGTCAGCTCGGCACAATTGATGGCCGAAACGAATTCTCCAACAATGTGTTGTTCTGACTCCGCCGTTCGGCTCTTGGTGCCGATCGACGTGGGGTGTCCATAACCGTCGGATGGGGGCACGAATCCAGAGGCAGGCACGAGTACCAAGAAAACGTTATCTTGTCGTTTTGTGGGCACGTGGCACTACTGGATCCACTCATCACGCTTTGGCACACAATTTGAGAGGATCTAACGGCGAGTTGACCTCGGGGTGATTTTTTCCCAAAACGAGGGTCGGTACCTCGTCAGCTCGGCACAGTCTACGGTCGGGACGGGTTCCGGACCCTTTAAGGACGAGTCGGAGAGATAGAGTCGAGCCGGAGGAAGGATCCGGTCGTTAGATTAGTTTAAGGGATGTAGGAGCAGTTTCGAATGGCGAGCTACTTCTAGTCCGCTTAGGAGCGGATTTGCGAAGCAAAATCGAGCCAAGTGTTGGACTCCGATCCATTCAACGGCTGCAGGAGCAATTTCGAACGGCGATCTGCCCCCGGCCCGTCTGAAGACGGGCCGAGTAGGAAGAGTCGAGCCGAGTGCTGGACTCCGAACCATTGTGTGATAAGTTTGAGAGATGCAGGAGCAGTTTCGAATGGCGAGCTACTTCTAGTCCGCTTAGGAGCGGATTTGCGAAGCAAAATCGAGCCAAGTGTTGGACTCCGATCCATTCAACGGCTGCAGGAGCAATTTCGAACGGCGATCTGCCCCCGGCCCGTCTGAAGACGGTCCGAGTAGGAAGAGTCGAGCCGAGTGCTGGACTCCGAACCATTGTGTGATAAGTTTGAGAGATGCAGGAGCAGTTTCGAATGGCGAGCTACTTCTAGTCCGCTTAGGAGCGGATTTGCGAAGTAAAATCGAGCCAAGTGTTGGACTCCGATCCATTCAACGGCTGCAGGAGCAATTTCGAACGGCGATCTGCCCCCGGCCCGTCTGAGGACGGGCCGAGTAGGAAGAGTCGAGCCGAGTGCTGGACTCCGAACCATTGTGTGATAAGGGAATTAGAGGCGGAAGTACGCGATAAGGTAAAAAACTTTATTTATTAATATCTAATGGTCGGCTGCTTCTAAAGTTGCTAGCCGTTTATTACAATGAAAAAGAACAAAGGAAAAATTACTAGTAGCAGGAGTGGTTGCCCGACATCTCGAGTTACTTAGATAGGCGGGGTTGCCTTCTCTAGGTATTTCAAAAGATGGTCGGCGTTCCAAGTCCTGGGAATTTCTCTACCCTCAAGGTCTTCTAGCTTGTACGCACCGGGGCGGATCACTTTGGATACTTTGTACGGTCCCTCCCAATTTGGGGCCAATTTGCTCTTCTGTCCGGGGAACGAAATGGCCAGCTTTCGGAGGACCAGGTCTCCCTCTTTCAAGTCGGTTGGGCGGACCCGTTTGTTGTAGGCGAGTTCGATTCTTCTTCGGTAACCTTGCTGCCGTATGGCGGCTCTTTCCCGAATCTCGTCTACCAAATCTAGGCTCGTTCTGAGCTCCCTGGCATTCTGTTCTTCTTCGAAGGCAATCAGGCGAGGAGAGGGTATTCCAACTTCTAGTGGGATGAGGGCCTCGGACCCATAGGTGAGATTGAACGGACTCTCGCCCGTCGGGATCCGCTTCGTGGTTCGGTAATTCCACAACACATTGGGCAGCTGATCGACCCACAATCCCTTGGAGCATTTGTCGAGTCTCTTCTTGATGCCGGAGAGGATCTGTCGGTTGGCATTCTCGGCTTGGCCATTTGACTGGGGATGAGAGACTGAGGAGAAGCGGTGCTGTATAGCTAGGTCTTGACATAAGGCTCGGAAGGCAGCTCCAGCGAACTGCGTACCGTTATCCGTAACTACGACCCGGGGAACACCGAAACGACAGATTACACTTTTCCAGAAGAATTGGACGACTCTATGTTCGGTAATTGTAGCCAGGGGCTCGGCCTCGACCCATTTCGAGAAATAGTCGACTGCCACGACTAGAAACTTCAACTGTCCGGGGGCCGGTGGAAATGGCCCGAGTAGATCCATCCCCCACATTGCAAAGGGGATCGGACTCGACAAGGAAGAGAGTGGAGCTTGTGGAAGGCGTCGGATGTCGGAATACTTCTGACAGGAGGTGCATTGTCGAACGTGTCGTTCGGCGTCCCGTAGGAGAGTGGGCCAGTAATACCCGTAGTTTAACACTTTACGTGCCAAGGCTCTGGAGCCGGAGTGGGCTCCGCCGATGCCCTCATGGAGCTCTTGCAGGGCGTAATCGGCTTGTCCGGGGGAGAGGCATCTTAGGTAGGGTCGACCATCCACCTGGGTGAAGGAGCGCTTATACAGAACGCCTTCGACCATTATGTAACGCTCGGCCCGGGTCCTTATCTTTCGGGCTTCCTTCGGATCCCTTGGTAGGAGTCCGTCTCTTAAAAACTCGACGAGGGGCTTCATCCAATTGTCTTCGAGGGGGAGCGGCAGTGTCTCGACGGAGTTGAAAGCCTCGTCCTCTATGCTGGGCTTGAGGAGGACTTCTATCAGAACGGTTTGTTCGAGGCCTTGCAGGGATGAGGAAGCTAGTTTGGACAGGGCGTCGGCCTGGGCATTTTCCTCTCTGGGGATTCTTCGGATGAGGGCCTCGTCGAAGAGCGCCATGAGGCTCTTCACTTTGGCCAAGTACTTTACCATTCTGTCATCGCGGGCTTCATATTCGCCGAGGACCTGGTTGACGACCAATTGAGAGTCGCTGAAGATCTGCAGGCGTCGCGCCCCTGCGTTTCGGGCCATCCCGAGTCCGGCTATGAGCGCCTCGTATTCGGCTTCGTTATTCGAGGCTTTAAAGTTTATCCGGAGGGAATATTGAAGGACAAAGTCGTCTGGGCCCGCCAGGATGACTCCAGCCCCGCTCCCCTCGTTGCAAGAGGATCCATCGACGTATACAGACCAGACAGGCGGTCCCTTCGTCGTCTGCTCGGAGTCGGGGATAGTCGTCTCAACTATGAATTCGGCCAGCGCCTGCGCCTTGATTGCGGTCCGAGGCTGATAAGCAATATCATGTTGGCTCAGCTCGATCGACCACTTCATGAGGCGGCCGGAAGTCTCTGGCTTGTGAAGGATCTGTTTCAACGGCTGGTCGGTAAGGACGACCACGGAATGAGACTGGAAGTATGGCCGAAGCTTTCTTGCAGCCATTATCAGGGCGTAGGCTATTTTCTCAATTTTCGGGTACCGGAGCTCGGCGTCCCGGAGCACTTTGCTGACGTAGTAAATGGGCTTTTGAGTTCTTTCTTCTTCCCTGACTAAGACCGCACTTAGTGTCTGTTCCGAGGCTGCCAAGTAGAGGTAGAGGGGCTCGCCCGGTATGGGTTTGCTGAGCAGGGGCGGATTGACGAGGTAAGCTTTAAGCTGGTTGAAGGAATCTTGTTGTGGCTGCCCCCACTCGAACCCCTTAGTCCCCCTCAGGGCTTTGAAGAACGGGAGGCATTTCTCCCCGGATTTCGACAAAAAGCGCCCAATGGCAGCTAAGCGACCTGTCAGTTTCTGAACTTCTTTGACGTTTCTGGGCGGGGCCATGTCTAGTATGGCCCTGATCTTCTCCGGATTTGCCTCTATTCCTCGTTGGCTGACCATAAAGCCGAGGAACTTGCCCGATGAGACGCCGAACGCACACTTGTTCGGGTTGAGTCTCATATTGTGCCTTCTCAAAACATCGAACGCTTCTTGGAGGTCGGTCTCATGATCAACGCCTCGGATGCTTTTCACAAGCATGTCGTCCACGTAGACTTCCATGTTCCGACCGATCTGGGCCTGGAATACCTTGTTGACGAGACGTTGATACGTTGCCCCTGCGTTCTTCAGGCCGAACGGCATGACTCGGTAACAATAGAGTCCTTGGTCCGTTACAAAAGACGTCTTCGGAATATCCGGGGGGAACATCCTTATCTGATTGTAACCCGAGAAAGCATCCATGAAGCTGAGGAGCTCATGTCCCGAGGTTGCGTCAATCAGAGTGTCGATGCTCGGCAGAGGGAAGGGATCTTTAGGGCAGGCCTTGTTGAGGTCAGTGAAATCAATACAGATTCTCCATGTCCCATTGGATTTCTTCACCATGACTACGTTGGACAACCACTCCGGATAATTCACTTCCTGTATGAATCGGGCTTTCAGCAGTTTGTCTACCTCCTCTTTGATGGCGAGCTGGCGCTCGGGGGCGAACTTGCGCCTCTTCTGTTGGACCGGTTTGGACCCCGGATCAACGCTGAGGCGATGGACCAAGAGTTCTTCGGAGATACCGGGCATGTCCGCTGCTGACCATGCGAAGAGGTCCCGGTTGGCTCGGATGCATTTCACAATATTTGAATGTAGGGCGGACGGGAGTGCCTTGCTGACATAGAACTTACGGGTCGGCTCCTGCTCCGAGAAGAGTATTTCCTCCAGCTCATCGACTGGCTCAGGAGTCGGCCGAGCAGCATCTTGTGGAATCTCGAGTGTTTCTAAGGAGAGGACGGGTCCGAGCGTGGAGGTCATGTAACACTTGCGGGCCTGTTCCTGATTGCCCCTAACTTCTCCCACTCCAGCCCGAGTGGGGAATTTCATTTTGAGATGATAGGCAGAAGGGACGGCTTCAAGGGCGGCTAGGCCGGGCCGACCCAAAATGACGTTGTAGGCCGCGGGGACATCTACAACCATGAAATCCATTGACTCCGTGCGGGTAGTAGGAGTTTTGCCTGCTGTGACGTCGAGGGTGATCACCCCTTCGATCGTCACCGGCACTCCCGTGAACCCATGGAGCGTATACCCGGCGGGCTTCAGTCTGTCTCGGGAGAGCTTCAGCCCCTTAAAAGCATCGAGGAATAGGATGTTAACGGAGGAGCCGTTATCCACTAGGATTCTTTCGACTTTGAAATTGGCCATGTGAAGGTTGATGACGAGTGCGTCGCAATGAGGGGTGCGGACGCCCTCGAGATCGTCGTCAGAGAAGGTGACGGGCACTCCGAGTCCTTTGGGGGGAGGGGTGGCCCGGACAGAATTTACTTCCCTAATAAAAGCTTTCCGAGAAGAGTTCGAGGAGCCCCCCATTGGACCCCCATGGATAAGGTGGAGGACTCGCTCTTCCTCGAATTCTGGCGTCTCTTCCCGTTCCGGACGTTTGTTAGCCCCCCGAGGCTGGGGAGGAAGTTCGGCCCCGTCCTTTCTTACAAACTTCGCCAGCTGCCCCCTCTGGATGAGGGCTTCGATCTCGTTTCTCAGAGCCCGGCAGTCGTTGGTGTCATGCCCATGGTCCCGGTGATAACGGCACCATTTGTCTTTATCCCTCCTTTTGGCTGGGGTGTTCATCTTTGGAGCTGGAGGCAGGACCCCTTCTTTTTCGACTTCCATGAAAATGGCGGAGATGTTTGTGGTGAGGGGAGTGAATTTTTCAAATCTAGGGGGAGGCCGGCGCTGGCCAGCATTATCCTTCTGAAACTTTTTGGGTCCCTCTTCTTCCGTTCCCTTCCTCTTAGACCCGGAGGCGGTTGCTTCCCAGTTGGGCGGTTCCTCGGCCTCTTCAGCTCGGATGTACTTTTCAGTACGGAGGAGGAGGTCAGAAAAGTCATGTGGCGGTTTTTTGGCGAGGGAGGAGCGGAGGTTAGAATTTAGGATGTTGGATTGGAACGCCGCGGTAGCAACGGATTGGTCGAGGGATGCGATAGTTCTGGCCTCGGCTGTAAACCTCTTCACGTAGTCCCTCAATCTCTCCCCCTTCTGCTGACGGAGGTGCAACAGGGAAATGCTGGTCTTCTCGGCCCTTCGGCTGCTGACGAAGTGGGTGATGAACAGGGTCTCGAACTGTTCAAAGGAGAATATTGACGCCGGGGCAAGGCGAGAGTACCATTCTCGAGCTGGGCCCTTCAGAGTTGCAGGGAATGTTTTGCAGAGGAGGGCGTCGGACGCTTGATGGAGGAGCATCAAAGTCTTAAAGCCTTCTATGTGGTCAACCGGATCGGTCTCTCCCGTATAGTTCTCGAACTGGGGAGGTTTGAAACCGAAGGGAACAGGAGTATCCACTATGGTCCGGGAGAACGGGGGTTGGCTAGGACGGAGGGTCCTCCCCCTGAGTTCTTCTTCCCGGTTCATCCGTCCCAAGAGTTTTTCCACCTCGTTTAGGCGGCGGTTCATGGTGTTATCTCTCCGGCGGTGATCTGCCGAGCCACGGGACTCGTCTTCGTAGGATGGGGAGCGAGGACTGCGGCGATGGTAGCTTCGGGAACGACGAGGACTTGGGGTGCGTCTGGAATTGGTAGGAGCGGGTCGAGGAGAAGGGGAACGTTGGCGAGGGCTCCGGACCGGGCGAGGGGAGGGGGCCTTTGGCTCATTGGGATTGTGACGGAGATTGAGGGCCTGTTGTACCATAGCTTGGAATTGCTGGAACTCGGCACGGGTGATGGGTGCCTCATTGTTCCGATGCTGCTGCCGACCTGCTGGTGAGTGCCTCCTTCGGTAGTGATCGGGGGAGTCTCTTCTCCCTCTTCGGGCGGGGGACCCCCTGTGTCCCCGGTGTCGGGGGGATCGTTCTTGGTGGGAGGCTTCTCCTCGAGCCCGCTTTTCGTCCAGATGGTGACGAAGGTCCTTATCTTCCGGGCGTCTGGGATGGGCATCGTGGCGACCAGAGGCTCGGGGATGATGGGAGGCCATGGAGGCACTGGAGGCAGTGTGGTTGGGTATGTTCTCTGGATGAAGAGGCTGTTTCTGGGGGTTAGGCCCCTTCGGATCAGGATGTGGAGGGTTCCGCTGAAGCGGCTCTTCCACAGTAGGAGGGAGCTGCCCTTGTTGCTGAGTGGGATCAGGAAGGACTTCCTGCTGGTCAAGGATGGGCGCTCGATTGGAGCCCCTAGATCTGACTTTGCGAGGCGGCATGGCTGGAGAAAACCTGTTTACCGGGAAGAGGAGAGGTCTCTATTCGTTAGTTTCCCACAGACGGCGCCAATCTGTTGCCGCTAAATTCGGTGTGGGGGCAAACAGACAGTATTTGTGAGTTCGTGGAAAACCTGAATAGCAAACACCTAACCTGTTCCGCCGGAGCTTGACCGTTGACTCCCGCCGTTCACCTGCAAGGAAGTGCGAGACACCGGGGTTGATCCCGGCGACGCACCCTCCGACGCTCAAGTCAGTAACCAGAAATGATTATGAAAGAGCGTTTAACTAGAGAAAGATTGATTACCTTTTAATGGAGATGGGTGAGGGGTATTTATAGGCGTCTTAGAGAACAATTTAGGAATGTAATTCGCGTAATCTGATATAGAATAATCTCCTTGTAAACAGATTGGGAAAGTAATCTGATAAGGTATATTCTGGTAATCAGATAAGGAATTTTAATCCCTAAATTCCAGTGTAAAGATTGACGTGAATCATGGCCGTTGATTTAGATCTAATCAGGGACCTTGATTGTGTCTTGCTGGATCGAGTTGGCAGCGGGTTGAAACCCGTGCCCAGCTGTGGTGGATCCGTTTGCGGGTTATTGGATCTGTGAGAAGGAGACCCAGTACCCGCTTCGGACCCGTTTGCATGTGAAATTACCGTCTCGTCCCTGAGCTGTAGGATTCGTGCCCCATTTGGACGGTCTCGATTGAACCCCTTGTTTTGACCATATCAGACACTAAGGCCTTTTCCCATTGTAATATTACTAGTAATTTAAATGTGTGATGCACGTTTTAATAATTTCAAAAAATAAAAATAAAAACTCTGACGTAGAGAGGATTTGAACTGAAAACCTCCTTTATATTAGTTATGTATGTGCGTTGCACATGTTGGTAGAATGACAAAATGACAAATGACACTAAGGTCTTCTCCCATTATAATATTAGAGATTATTAGATTATTATATATATATATATATATATATATATATATATATATATATATATATATATATATATATATATATGAGTCTTCTTCCGTTGCAAACGGGCTGGAACGGGTCTGTTCGCACAGACCCGTGCGAACTTCGATCTGGACCGTTGGATCTTTGATCCAACGGTTCAGATTTTTTTTGATCAAATCTTGCCTTAACCCGTCGTTGGGAAGGACGGGTTAGGGCAAAATTTTATTTAAAAAAATAGCCTTAACCCGTTCTTCCTAAGAACGGGTTAAAGCTATCGATATTCAATTTTATTGACATACAGTTCGTCTTCTTCCGCGCTCTTCTTCTTTCTTCGACGAACCCAAACCCAACGGAAAAAAAAACCTACATCCGACATCTCCGTCCGCTCTCCCTCTTTTCTCCCAACTCCGTAGATCGAAACCCTACTCTTTGTGGAAGTCGAACTCCGACGATCGAAACCCTAGCTTCTCTTCCCCTCTTCGATACGAAATCGAAATCCTAGTTCACTTCCAAATCGATTGCTTGGCTTGATTTGGACCTATCTTGTAAGGTATACACTATTTCTTTACCCCAATAATCTACATTTGTATTATTTTTTTGAACTTGTGTATAGTAATTTATTTAGAAAGTGGGAAAAAATTTATATGCATTAATAGATTTTAGATGTAGAATCAGGTTGACCTCAAGTATATTCAATTGCCGAATTATGTTGCTTGCATTAGTAACTTGTAGAATTAGAATTGTATATACGAAATTAGTTAGAAACTGTTCAGTGCGGTTATGGTTGAAAACCCTGCGAACGACCGTAAAAAAATACGAAACTGTTCGAGTAGGTTCGTCTCACGTAGTAAAAGCCACACCAACTTGTAGAAGCGAGTTTCGACTCACGGTTCGAGAGATACGGCCGCATATCGCTTTCGGTTGAAAAAAACCAATTATAGCGGTGCACGGCCGTATATCGTAAACCGTGACTCGAAACTCGCTTCTACAAGTTCGGGTGGCTTGCCCTACGTGAATTCGACCAAGTTGAAAAGTTTTATAATTTTCGGATGCCGTTTGTGCGGTTTTGCTCAACTTCTTCGCATGATAGTTTTTTGACTTAGAATTTTGTAAGTGCGGTTAGATTAGATTAGAAAACCCTTCAAACGATCTCCAAAAAATACGAAACCGTGCGAGTTGGTTGGTGTCACCTACGAGAAGCCAAACCAACTTGTGGAAGTGAGTTTCGACTCACGGTTCGAGAGATACGGCCGCGTATCGCTTACGGTTGGAAAAAAACCAAGTAAAGCGGTAGACGGCCGTATCTCGCAAACCGTGAGTCGAAACTCGCTTCTACAAGTTCGGGTGGCTTGCCCTACGTGAATCCGACCAAGTCGGAAAGTTTTAAAATTTTCGGATGCCGTTTGTGCGATTTTGCTCAACTTCCTCGCACTGCAAGTTTTAGACTTAGAATTTTCTCGTTGCGGGTAGATTAGAAAATCCTTCAAACGACCTCCAAAAAATACGGAACTGGTGTCACCTACGAGAAGCCAAACCAACTTGTAGAAGTGAGTTTCGACTCACGGTTCGAGAGATACGGCCGCGTATCGCTTACGGTTGGAAAAAAACCAAGTAAAGCGGTAGACGGCCGTATCTCGCAAACCGTGAGTCGAAACTTGCTTCTACAAGTTCGGGTGGCTTGCCCTACGTGAATCCGACCAAGTTGGAAAGTTTTAAAATTTTTGGATGCCGTTTGTGCGGTTTTCTCAACTTCCTCGCATTAGACGTTTTAGACTTAGAATTTTCTAAGTGCGGGCCGATTAAAAAACACTTCAAACGATCTCCCAAAAATACGAAACTTTGCAAGTTGGTTGGTGTCCCCTAGGAGAAGCCAAACCAACTTTTAGAAGTGAGTTTCGACTCACGGTTCGAGAGATACGGCCGCGTATCGCTTACGGTTGGAAAAAAACCAAGTAAAGCGGTAGACGGCCGTCTCTCGCAAACCGTGACTCGAAACTCACTTCTACAAGTTCGGGTGGCTTTCCCTACGTGAATCCGACCAACTCGGAAAGTTTTAAAATTTTCTGATGCCGTTTGTGTGGTTTTGCTTTAATTGCTCAAATGAGAAGTTATTGAGTTAGAATTTTTTAAAAAACGGGCCGATTAGAAAATACTTCAAACAACCTCTAAAAAATACGAAACTTTGCGAGTTGGTTGGTGTTCCCTATGAGAAGTGACCCGAAGTTGTAGAAGTAAATTTTGACTCACGGTCCGAGAGATACGGCCGTGTATCGGTTTTGGTTGGAAAAAAACAACTAAAGCCGGTACACGGCCGTGTCTCGCAAACCGTGAGTCGAAACTCGCTTCTACAAGTTCGGGTGGCTTTCCCTACGTGAATCCGACCTAGTCGGAAAGTTTTTTGAATTTTCGGGTGCCGTTTGCGCAGTTTTCTCAACTTCCCTGCATGTGAATTTGAGACTTAGAATTTTGTAAGTGCGGTTAGAGTTTAAAACACTTCAAACCACCTCCAAAAAATATGAAACTTTTCTCCTTTTCAAGTTGTGGTGGCTTGCGCACTTATAAAAATACCAAATACAACGGTTTAGTACCCCTAACTATTCTCCTTTTCACGGTTTCTTAAGTATGGACAGTTTCGAAGGAAGTTCTGTTGCCAGAGATAAATTTGTTCATGCACAACAAATTGGCGAGTATCTTTCTCATGTTGACGAGCACCTAAAATCGAAGATTGGTATGACATTTCCCACTCTTGAGGATGTGGAAAAATTTTATTCATCATATTGCAAATGTGCGGGATTCTCTATGCGTAAGGGTGGAAATAAATATATGGAAAACGATGTAGTGGATAAATCATACGTTTGTAATAAAGCCGGGGAGTCACCGAATAGCCATAATGAAATTAGACGAGGTACAACTTCTAGAACGGGTTGCAAAGCTTTCGTCCGTGTCAAACTAAACCCACATAGTAATTCACAACGTAATTCGTGGATTCTTTATTCGTTAAATGAAGCACACAATCACGAATTTACTTCACCCGGTAGACGTCACTTGCTACCTCGAAACCGTAAATTGACTAAGACAGATAAAAATATAATTGGTCAACTTACCGAAGCTAATGTTCCTGTATGCAAACAAATACTATTCTTTGAAGGTGCCAGTGGAGGTAATGAGAAAATTGGATTCACCGAAACTGATGTAAGAAATCTCAGGAGAGACGAGATGGAGGGTTTAAAAGGACACGATGGACAAATGCTACTTGAGTTTTTTGAATCCAAAAAGGAGACCGATCCCTTATTCTATTTTGATTACCAATGTGATCCCGAAGGGCGATTGTCACATTGTATCTGGGTGGACGGTATCGCTAGAAAGAATTACAAAGTATTTGGGGATGTTCTCTGCTTTGACGCTACCTACAACACAAACCGATACGGGATGTTGTTCGTACCATTTGTTGGATTCAACCATCATTGGCAATCAATATTCCTAGGTTGTGGGTTCATCCCCAATGAGAAGACATCCTCATTTGAGTGGTTCTTTGAAAAGTGGCGTGCTGCAATGCCATGTGATCCGATCAACATCGTGACAGATGAGGATCGTGGGATAATTTTTGCAATTTCCAAAGTTTTCCCAATCACATCACATAGATATTGTATTTGGCATATTTTGGATAAGCTACCGCATGAAGTTCGAATGCTGAATAACATTGATGAGTTTAGGGATGCTTTGAAGACTATCATTTATACGGCAGAATTTAAAATAGAACTCGAACAGAAGTGGAACAATTTGATCTCTCAGTACAAACTGGAAAATAACAAATGGTGAAGGAAAAATTTGAGATCCGCAAAAAATGGGCCCCTGTGTACGCTAGAGACTCATTTTGGGGGGGGGGCATGTTGAGTACCCAACGTAGCGAATCGCTACATTCATCCTTGAAGCACCATACTCATAAAAAGTACTCACTACATGAATTTGCCGTCATCTTTGACCGACTCTTAGTAAAACAAAGACACGATGAACTTAAAGAAACACATCGTAATCGCGAGGAGCGGCCAAAATTGAAGATCGAGTGGGTATTGGAGTCACAAATGGTAGGGACATATAGTTTGAAGATTTTCTACAAATTTCAACAAGAAGTTGTCAAAAGTTTATTACTTAATGTGAGTTTAATTGCGAGTATGGATACACCGGATAGTGCAGCTTATTTTGTAACAGTCTGTGGAAATTCAGAACCAGGGAGGGTGATTTCTTATTGTAAAATCACTAAAATTGCTAAATGCCCTTGTTCCATGTACAACTTCGTAGGCATTTCCTGCAAACATCTACTTGCAGTTATTCGGTTCACAGATCACACCGCACTACCCGAGCAATATATTTGTAGGCGATGGATCAGGGATCAACTGAGGAGAAGCAGTATACCGGTTCCCAATAATATGGGCGACAATTTTGCTTCGCGTTATTGTGAACTGAGTATGCACTCAAGACATTTGGTCGATCTTGGTTGTTCTTCAGAGCGAGGATACAAGTACATGCTCGACAACATGCTAAAGGGAATTGAAGGCTTTGCTAAGATTGACTCAGTGAACAGCACACCACACGAAGGTAGCGCACAACCTGAGAGTGGTGGACATGCACATGTAGGTGACCCTGTACAGTGCACCACAAAGGGGAGGCCTAAAGGGAAACGGTTGAAGTCTGTAAGAGAAAGTCAAAAAACGAAGAGGCCAAGACTTTGCAGGACATGCCTTCGTGTCGTAGGTCACGATTCACGAAATTGCCCAAAAAATGTAGCAAGGTATTATATTAGAGATTTTGTATTTGTTAATTGGACTCAATGAATGTTAATTTGGTCGGTACTAACTCATTCTTCTTCCTTATTTAGTGGATCGATGGGGAATGAAGAAGCTCCAAACGCTGTAGAGAGTGATGATGACGAAGGCGAAGGTTCGTGCTAGGGGGTTTTAAGTACTTTAATATGTATGTCATATCAAACTTTCAAAATAATGACCGAATAATTGCTGAATTTTATATTTATTCGTGCAGATATTTATTAATTTCGATTGGATTGTTAACTTTGTTTTTTTTATTTCCTTGTATAGGTCCGGAATGAAACAAAGAAAAATGCGCCCAATGGAAAGAAGCAATGCGTTGAAAAATACATGGCTTTTGGATTGTATATTTATGTGGATAATTCACGTAGGCTTGTTTGGTACAAGTAAATTAATGATGTATTTAATCATAATGTAATGTCTGTATGTCAGTTTATTTTGTGTATTTGTGAACAAAAATATGTTACTATGGATTTTGACCAGGTATTTGGATAGCGAATGCTTATTTATGTCGAAAAATGTGAAATTGGTAGATGTGTGCAATTTGGGGAACTCGTTCTGTTTGTGAATTTTGTGTTAATGAAAATTGTCTGCATGCCGATGTGAACAGATTTGTTATTTGTGTTGGAGATTGTGTATTTAGTGGATGATATATCTATATTGTGGAAAATTGTAAAAATGTATGCAGTATTCACAAAAAGATATGCTGCCAGATACTGTATACCTTAACCCGTCATTGGGGATAACGGGTTATGATACCTTAACACGTCTTCCTCAATAACGGGTTAAGGAGATAGATATTGGCAGTCCTTAACCAATACTTCACATATAGGGATTTTAGTTCGGCCAATATCTCTCCACTTAAACCGTTATTGGCGTTGACGGTTTAATATAACCTAACCCGTTATCGGCTATGACGGGTTAAGGAGATAGATATTGGCAGTACTTTGGTCCAATACTTCACATGTAGGGGATGAAGCTCGGCCAATATCTCTCCACTTAACCCGTCATTGGCGTTGACGATTTATATCCCATAAACCGCAATTGGGGATAACGGGTTAGGTTAAGAATTCCTTACAGTGCTTTCAACTTTGTGGACTAAATCTTCTTTTGTTGATACATATACATATTTGTTCATTCTCCGCTTAAAAATATGCCGAATAACTTTCACGGGTGTTGGACATATCTTCTTTTGTTGATACATATACAAATCTATTCATTCACAACAAGCCATTTGCAAAACAAAATTTATTCATATAAAGAAACATTACAAACTGGCAATAACATATTGTTTGAAGAAACATAGAAAATTGTACATGATCCGCATGCTAGTTGACATTACAAAGTCATCCTTTGATACTCTACTTTAAATTGAAATTAATTTAGTATACAAGTACATGCTCGCTTTCTTCTCGAATTGGAAGGAAGGACTGCTGACTCTGCCTTTTTTTGAATGCATAAGTAGCCAGTTGTACCTCCTGCATACAATTTCGTTCACTACTATTACACAGAGGTAAAAATTCTCCGCTTCGTCGGATAGAGTAGTAGTGGGTGTAACCGTATATTCAAAGTACTTAACAACTTCTTGACACTCACTCCTCATATTCGTACTATTTGTTGCACGATTGTGAGGTGTGCATGCCAAGAAGTCGAAAAGTACCATGAATATACTGTGACACCCACAACTACTCCGTCCGACGAAAGCAGAGAATTTTTACACTCTGTGTAACAATAGAGAACAAATGTGTATGAAAGGCGGACAATTGCTACTTATGCAAACACATCTAAAAGCTAAAAAAAATAGAAGACTAAGAAAAACACTGTGGAAAAAAAAGGCAGAGCCAGCGGCCCTCCCTACCGTTTGAGAGAAACCGAGCATGAGCTTGTACACTGAAACAAGTCTCTCTACTCCTACATCTGTTAGTGTAGGTGCCCTAGAGGCAATACAATGATATTATGTAATCAGTATTATTGACATTATGTTCTATTTGATTATATTAATAATTTATTATGCTTCGTATTTACTGCGTTATAAATGTTAGCATGATAAATGTCCTTAGATTATTAATACGAACTATATGAACATGAGATTATATATAGTATAATAATCTTAAATGTCTCTAGTCGAGTATTATTATTATTAGGACAGTAATAATACATTGAGACTAGTATGTTGATTGATTGATGACCACCTCTCATGGGTCATTAGTATAAAGATACTAAAATCAATACATAGGTAAATGTAAGAGTACATTGTACTGGACAGACCCACTGTGAGATTCAACATGGATAAGTGTCATAAGTAATCTCACTGTGATAATGGTGTAATGGTCCTCTGACCTGAAATCATTATATTTCTACACGAGAATTAATGTACTTTGATTCTATCAAAAGTTATCTTTAATCGGGTAATGATAAAGATAGTATTGGGTTCATTATGAATCGTGTGAGAAATATGAATGATCTAGATGGAATTTAACCCTCCTAATTTTAGGAGCGATATTATCGGCCTCTTGTTTGAGTGAGACTATGAAATGCATGGCCATGCTCAAATATTGATTTGTTTGAATAGTCTACTCATCGATCAAGAAAATAAAGATTAAATTATTAAGAGGATGACACGAACCATGCCTCTAGTTTAATCTATAATATCAAGGTTAAAATGATTATATTACACGGAGACATTAGTCACGAAAGGTTTAATTGAATCACCAATTATTATTATTACTTGGGTAGCAATGATGTATTACTAGATGCCGCTCATTGTTTATAATTTTATTATTAGATAATAAAATTATTGCCAACGTAATAATAACCTAAAGGGTCACACACTTAGAACGTTTAAAAGGAGTTTTAATTTAAATTCGGAATTTAAATTAAATGATTATAAATTCGAAATTAGTTATTTAATTGAGTTGGACTTGATTAATTAAAGTATAATTCGAATTTAAATCATTAAACCAAATCAGTTATCATTAAACCAAATCAGTTTGGCCAAACCGATTAGGGTTAAGCCCACCTCATTCTCTCTTATAAATACATAGAGATGTATTGGTTTAGTTTTTTATCTTTTGGCAAATTCGTTTTCCATAGAAAACCCTAGCCGCTCCAACTGTTGAGAGGCAAGAGAGAGAGAGAGAGAGAGGCAAGCATCATCGGCTAGTACCGGCTCCCTTGATTGTTGGACGATCGGACGTTCGTGTGGACTGCTTTAGAGACGCGGATCTTGCTTCAAGGGTTGCGTGGTGATTGGACCTCCATCTTTCAGTCTTCGTAAAGCTCTTAAAAAGGTAAAATTTCATTTCTCCATAATCAGCCATGTCTTGTACACGGATCCTAGGGTTAGGGTTTCGGATTTTTTTCGCTGCGTTTGTGCCCCGAAACCTAACAGCATCTTCATACACAAGAGCAATTGTAGGCGACCATCCTTGAACTCAAATTTCTTCTACAACTCAAACTTCTTCCTCCCTATTAGGAAGAAAAAAGAGGTCTTGAAGAGAAGAAGAGAACATTGATTCCTCATATTTTTGAAGAGAAGTAGAGAAAATTGAAGCCTCCCATTTGAGTTCTCTTGAAGAGAAGAAGAGAAGACTCATTTGAGTTGATGAGTCTAACTCTCTCAGTTATAGGCAAGGAAAAAGAAAAAGGGGAGCATGATATGATAGCCCACTTGGGTTTCTCACTGCTCATCAATAGGTAATGGATATGGTTCAACACAAGGAGAAGACAATATGGATCACTGCTCATCAATAGGTAATGGATATGGGTCTCTCAGTTATAGACAAGGAATACTGAAACATAAAGAAGAAGAAGACAATAAGGATAAACCTTGTTAGTCAACAAAGACATGATACAAGTCTCGAATAAAGAGCAGCAAGGACAGCAATTGTCTCAAAATGTACAGTCGATGTGTGTAAATTACACCTGGTTAACCCGTTGTTGGTGACAACGGATTAATTACATTAAACCCGTTAGTACCAAGAACGGGTTAAGTGTACTTCATCATGTTCCAGAACTTGGTCTGTACATGATGAACCACTGCCAATCTTTGTTAATGTAATCCGTTGTTACGGATAACGGGTTACGCTAAAGAAGATCGTTGTCACCAACGACGGGTTAAGCACACTTATATTGGCAGAAGTTTATGGCTACTTGCATAAGTAGATGCCGAAATATACGTTAACCTAAACCGTTATTGAAGATAACGGGTTAAGTACTTGTAACCCGTTATCGTCAAGAACGGGTTAAGTGTACCTAAATCGGTAGTACTCATAATTATTAACTCGCATGTAAAAAAATGTGTAGACAAGTTTGTAAATATAACTTATAGTTCACTTAATGAAAACAATTTATGAGAAATTATTCATTAAATACGTTAATATTTTGAGGTAGGAGATGATAGGTAATAAGTTTTCAGTAAAGAGTTTATAGATATTTAAGTTCTATCATTAATCACATACGCCTCTCCACTCTTTACGTACATTGTTTGCTGAACTCTACAAAATAGACAGTCATATGTATGTTCTTTGTTTTTTTTATATATTTTTCTTATTCCATTCCTAGCCACATAACTAACCAATATAAAATTGATATCATCGAACGAATATTAAAATTAACACAAATTAATTTGTATTTTGGTTCATAAAAAACAATAAAAAAAATGTTGTAGGTTAGGGTTAGGGTTAGTCTAGGGTTAGGGTTAGGGTTAGGGTTAGGGTTGGAGTCTTCACTCTTTTTCTCTTCGTAGCAGACACTTTAATATGGGAAAAACCTAAAGTACATAACCAAATGTAGATCCCCACATGTAGCCTATATATTGGCTACATCCACATGTAGATCCCCAAATGTAGAGTCTCCACTCTTTTGACTGACCGAAGTGTCTGCTTTGAGATTGAGTTCTACTTGTTTAGCTTGTTATGGGGGAAAAACTACATGTAGATCCCACATGTACCCTATATGGTTGAAAAACCACATGTAGATTCTACATGTACCCTATATGGGGAAAAACCTCATGTAGATCCCACATGTAGTCTATGTGGGTGAAAAACCACATGTAGATCCCCACATGTAGCCTATGTATGGGGAAAACCATATGTAGATTCCCTAATGTGGATACATGAGGGATGCACTTATTGTGGAAGGACTGATAAGAATCATATTAGGCTTTCTTGCTGGTCCTCCTTCTAATTTGCCGTTGATAGAACACATGTACATCCCCACATGCTGAGATCCCTAATGGAAAAGCCTAACCAGATGCGTCACGTGATCCGCATCTCGTCATCAGATGAGATTAATTGGCCATCAAGAACTGGATATGTACATAATAATCTAAAAAACAATAAAAAAACCTAAAAAACAATAAAAAAATGTTGTAGGTTAGGGTTAGGGTTAGTCTAGGGTTAGTAGGTTAGGGTTATGGGTTCGGGTTAGGGTAAATGTAGCGTTAGACTCTCAACTCTGCTTCTCTTCGTAGTAGAACAAGTTCAATATGAGAAAAATCTAAAGTACATAGCCAAATGTAGATCCCCACATGTAGCCTATATATTGGCTACATCACATGATCCGCATCTCGTCATCAGATGAGATTAATTGGCCATCAAGAACTGGATCTGTACATGGGATCCGCATCCCATATTAATGGTGTCTGCGATAATAGTAGGCGGGTGCTGAGTTATGCTTGTTTAGCTTGATGCTTTTTTCCACTTAGGTGTACGTTCAAATTTTTCTGGCTTGTGGTGGTCACTTGGCTTAGATGACAACACCACTTCTTCGGTGGAGACAACATGTAGATTCCCACATGTAGTCTATATGGGGAAAAACCACATGTAGAATCCCACATGTAGCCTATATAGGGAAAAAACCACATGTAGATCCTACATGTAGCCTATATGGGGGAAAAATCACATGTAGATCCCCATATGTAGCCTATGTGGGAAAAAACCACATGTAGATCCTACATGTAGCCTATATGGGGAAAAAACCACATGTAGATCCTCACATCCACGTACAAAAAGACCAATAACGGGTTTGGATCAACTGTGATGATGATGGTATTCCTAATGGAAAAGCTCCTCTGTGTTATTAGAGCGCAATGCCACCAGATCTAATTACTTAGCTAACAAGAACTGGATCTGATCACATGTGGGGGCACAAGTTCACATGTAGTAGCACAATAAAGACATGTGGGAGAAGATATATTTGATTAGCCATGATTTGAACCTTCAATTTAATTGACTGATGGATGGATGGATTCATTAGTGTGGAAATTTAGAACGGCCTGTTAATGTATTATAAGTTAACGACTCGTACCACTTAAGATACTTGCCATGTTTTACATGTGGTTCCACATGTTACAAAGTCAAATATAGATGTGGGGATCCATAAATATGAACCTAATTAATCAAAACAAAAAACATACACTCACCAATAACCCTATCTTAACCTAACCCTAACCCTAACCCGACACTAACCCTATCTTAACCTAACCCTAACCCTAACCCTTGGTACAAAAATCTTGTAATTTAACTTTTTTACTTTCACAAAACTTATTATGGTAACAAATTTATAGTGGTTAGTTACGAGGTAGTAAATGGAAATTAATAAAAATTATAAACAATTTATGGGCATATTAATGTCACCTTGCACACTTCAGGAGACAGTTCTCGCAAAGAGTGAAGAGAAATTTGTAGAAAACCCAAAATTTTAAACGCCCTAAACCGTTATTCATAAGAACGGGTTAAGTAACCTTAACCCGTTATTTATAAGAACGGGTTAAGTAAGTAGATTTTGGCAGTACAATTTGAAAACTTGGATAGGGTCCTGGCAATAACTCTCTACCTAACCCGTTCTTGTGAACGACGGGTTAAGGAACTTAACCCGTTATTCCCAAGAACGGTTTAAAGACAGCGATATTGACAGTACTTTGGTCTGTAGGAATTAAATGACTGCCAATATCGCTCTACTTAACACGTTGTTGTGAAGAACGGGTTAAGTTCACTTAACCCGTTGTTCACAGTGACGGGTTAAGAAGATCCATATTAGCAGAACTTTACGAAGACATGGTCTATAGGCTTCCAAAGGACTGTCAATAACTCTCTACCTAACCCGTCCTTACTGATAACGGGTTAAGCTAATTAACCCGTTATCGTCAATAACGGGTTAAGTATAGATATTTGTGCAGCACTTTTGTATTTTTTGGGCTGTGTACATTTTTCCTGATACTGAAACGACTTTATCAAATGTTGTTCACAAATGAAGGCACATCAAAGTAAATAATGCAACAGATATCTTCACAAGAAAATTGAAGGCGTACAAATGTACAATGTCAACCAAACCACTTAATTACTTGAAATAAATTCAATATTCAAAAATTTACACCAAAATTATACATATCAAGTTGCACATGGCCAAAAGGCAATTAATTACAAAAGAAGGCGTTCTCGACTTTGGCTTGCACACCATGTCCACAAATTCACCTACAACAATTTATCAACGTAGAAACAAACAATACGTTAGTTACTGCAATAACAAAATCACCAACCAAAAGATACGCTATTACAGAGTATTAGAGATTACCGTCTACGACCACGCCGCTTGCCACCGCTTGGTGTGAATTGATTGGGAGGTTGCCGCTTCCTTTGAGGATTTTGCCGTGCGCTATGTGTCTAGGGAGAATCAGGATCATCCGACGACTGTTCCTCATCAACATCTTCGGAATTTGGCTCTTCTTGTACTTGTTGTGGCTCGGCGATTCGAATTCCCCTACTCACAGTTCGTTTTCTCCTTAAACTTGTTGGCGGCAAGTTGGTTCTCAAATAGGCCTCAACCTGTGGACCTTCACCCAAGTCCTCCAGAGTACGATGACACGGGGCTAACATCTCCCAGATTACCACCTTGAAGCTGTCGGGTATCCTAGTCTTCAGGACGCGAGCAGCTGTTCGAACAACCTCCCATGCGTTTTCAATCTACAGTTGGTGAAAAATTCCAATTTAAACATCATTCATAATTAGCGGCATCAATTAAATACAGTACATGCGTACAAACTATATGAAATTTGACTGACTGTTTTTGATATGTCTCAGCCCTTAGTTGGTACATCGGCTGGGAGGAGGAATATGCTGGAGGTGGTTCTACCTGGGTAGGGGGAATCGGAAGTTGCACACCAGCTGGTACGGCGGCCGTTGGAGAAACATACAACCGGGTTATTCGCTTGTACCACATCATGTATGCCTGCTGGAGGGAGCCATCGTATGGTATCGCGACGTACATCATATTCGGTATCATTTGCCGCCGCATGGTGTTCCAGTTGGCTACATGGTAACGATGGTAATTAGCCCAATCGAAGTTGGGCACCCGTCCCGTTCCCCTGACCTCGTGCAACTTTTTATCATAAGACCTGACCTCGGGAATCTTCTGTTGATATCCGAATTGCCGCAAGACCCTTTCAGGATACTGGAACTCCACAACTCCAAAGTTCACAAGAGGTGCAGCCGTCAACCAAAGGGATCTGTCTAGGCAGACTGGAGGAACCCGTTGCAACCTGTCGGCCGAGTACGGTTCCCAATTGACGAACTCGTCCCGCAGGTTGTCCAACTCATCTCTGTAGTAGGTTAGAGATTGGCGTGGGTTATCGGCCCACATGTGCCGGCCAGCCCAATATGCTCCTAGAGGAGGTAACAACTCCGCTGCCCCCGGGTCGGCCAACCATTCCGGTGTAAACTCAACAATACGGGGACGTCCGATGGATGCGTTCCCAACTCCATATCTGCAGTAGCACCATTGGGCCACCCATCTGTACGCCACCTAAAGAACATGTGCACAAATTCCTATATAGTAGCACCAGTGCCGCACTCCCCCAACTAAAACGACCTGCATACCGGAAATCCTCCAACAACCGTAGGTACATTAGCGGCACGGTTGATCTGGATGAGTTCGGGAAGATAAGTCCCCCTATCAAACTAAAAATGTATGCACGTGCATAGTACGTCAGGGTTTCCTCATCCGAATCGGCGTCTAAATATTCCTCCTCGAACTGAAATTTTAATCAGCTGATGTACAATGATTTACCATCGAAAGCGTCAGCCATCACTTCTTCCTCCGCTTTATCTTTCGCAGCTTCTATTTGTTCATTCAATACATCTTCATCAGAATCTGCGGGGGCATTTTCGCGGATATCTTTTTCGGCGGCCTCTTTCCTTTGGAGAACTACGAACTGCAGGTCGATACCGAGTAAGTCCCGAACAACTTCAACTCGATCGAAGTCCATGTTCCCCGTCACGGCAACCCCATCGATTGGTAGTCCTGTTATCATTGCCACATCCGGTAGGGTCACAGTCATCTCACCCACTGGTAGGTGGAATGTGTGGGTCTCCGGTCTCCATCGCTCGACTAGAGCTGTAAGGAGTGGCCGATCTAGCTTCACAGAGTGAATGAATCTTGCTCTGTAGAAACCGGCCTCCACCACATACGGCGTGATACGCTCATCAAAAGGAAGAACTGTGTGCTTCCGGAAATTACATTTTTTATCGGACCCATTCCACACGGCTTCCGATCGGTGTTTGGGTTGCAGGGTGAATACGCTTGTGTCCACGGGTCCGGGTGATGTAACCGAGGACGACGGACCTGCCTCAGCCGATGTGGATTGACGACCACCAACCTACACGAATAAATATAACAAATGTTATTATTGAGATAATGTTACATGTTCGTATTTAAAACCAATAATAGTAATCAATCTTACCTTAGTAGTTGGTGCGCCACTAGTGTTATCGGACGGGCTTCTCGGTTGCCTTGTTCTAGCCATTTAGCTATCTGACAAAAAATTTAAAATGTGGTTGATAAAGATGACAACAAAACAAACATACCGAGATTATACTGAAAAACACACGAATGAAAACAAAAAAATCAATAAAACTTTTCCAATTGGTCGAATTCACGTACCGCAAACCACCGAAACTTGTACAAGTGAGTTTCGACTCACGGTTTGCGAGATACGACCATATACCGCTTTATTAGGTTTTTTTTCAACCGAAAGCGATACGTGGCCGTATCTCTCGAACCGTGAATCGAAACTCGCTTCTACAACTTGGGTTGGCTAATCATAGGGGACACCAACCAACTCGCAAAGTTTCGTATTTTTTGGAGGTGGTTCGAAGTGTTTTCTAATCGGCCCGTTTTTTAAAAATTCTAAGTAAAAAACTTCTCATTTGAGGAATTGAAGCAAAACCGCACAAACGGCATCCGAAAATTATAAAACTTTCCCTCTAGGTGGAATTCACGTAGGGCAAGCCACCCTAACTTGTAGAAGTGAGTTTCGACTCACGGTTTGTGAGATACGACCGTATACCGCTTTATAATAGTTTTTTTCAACTGAAAGCGATATGCGGCCGTTTCTCTCGAATCGTGAGTCGAAACTCATTTCTATAAGTTCGGGTGGCTTCTCATAGGGGACACCAACCAACTCGCAAAGTTTCGTATTTTTAGGAGATCGTTTGAAGGGTTTTCTAATCTACCCGCACTTAGAAAATTCTAAGTCTAAAACTTATAATGCGAGGAAGTTGAGAAAACCACACAAACGGCATCAGAAAATTTTAAAACTTTTCTACTTGGTCGGATTCACGTAGGGCAAGCCACCCGAACTTGTAGAAGTGAGTTTCGACTCCCGGTTTGCGAGATACGACCATATACCGCTTTATAATGATTTTTTCCAACCAAAAGCGATAAACGGCCGTATCTCTCAAACCGTGAGTCGAAACTCACTTCTACAAGTTGGTTTGGCTTCTCCTAGGGGACACCAACCAACTCGCAAAGTTTCGTATTTTTGGAAGGTCGTTTGAAGTGTTTTCAAATCGGCCCGCACTTAGAAAATTCTAAGTCTAAAACTTCTAATGCGAGGAAGTTGAGAAAACCGCACAAACGGCATCCGAAAATTTTAAAACTTTCCGACTTGGTCGGATTCATGTAGGGCAAGCCACTCGAACTTGTAGAAGCGAGTTTCGACTCACGGTTTGCGAGATACGGCCGTCTACCGCTTTACTTGGTTTTTTTCCAACCGTAAGCGATACGCGGCCGTATCTCTCGAACCATGAGTCGAAACTCACTTCTACAAGTTGGCTTGGCTTCTCGTAGGTGACACCAACCAACTGCCAAGGTTTTGTAATTTTTGGAGGTCATTTGAAGGGTTTTCTAATCTACCCGCAACGAGAAAATTCTAAGTTTAAAACTTACAGTGCGAGGAAGTTGAGCAAAATCGCACAAACGGCATCCGAAAATTTTAAAACTTTTCGACTTGGTCGGATTCACGTAGGGCAAGCCACCCGAACTTGTAGAAGCGAGTTTCGACTCACGGTTTGCGAGATACGGTCGTTTACCGCTTTACTCGGTTTTTTTCAACCGTAAGTGATACGCGGCCGTATCTCTCGAACCGTGAATCGAAACTCACTTCTACAGGTTGGTTTGGCTTCTCGTAGGTGACACCAACCAACTCGCACGGTTTCGTATTTTTTGGAGGTCATTTGAAGGGTTTTCTAATCTAATCTAACCGCACTTACAAAATTCTAAGTCAAAAAACTATCATGCGAAGAAGTTGAGAAAAACCGCACAAACGGCATCCGAAAATTATAAAACTTTTCAACTTGGTCGAATTCACGTAGGGTAAGCCACCCGAACTTGTAGAAGCGAGTTTCGAGTCACGGTTTGCGATATACGGCCGTGCACCACTATAATTGGTTTTTTTCAACCGAAAGCGCTACGCGGCCGTATCTCTCGAACCGTGAGTCGAAACTTGCTTCTACAAGTTGGTGTGGCTTGTACTACGTGAGACGAACCTACTCGAAAAGTTTCGTAACTTTTTACGGTCGTTCGCAGGGTTTTCAACCATAACCGCACTGAAAAGTTTCTAACTAATTTCGTATATACAATTCTGATTCTACAAGTTACTAATGCAAGCAACATAATTCGGCAATTGAATATACTTGAGGTCAACCCGATTCTACATCTAAAATCTACTAACGCATATAAATTTTTTCTCAATTTCTAAATAAATTACTATACACAAGTTCAAAAAAATAATACAAATTTAGATTATTGGGGTAAAGAAATAGTGTATACCTTACAAGATAGGTCCAAATCAAGCCAAACAATCGATTTGGAAGTGAACTAGGGTTTCGATTTCGTATCGAAGAGGGGAAGAGAAGCTAGGGTTTCGATCGTCGGAGTTCGACTTCCACAAAGGGTAGGGTTTCGATCTACGGAGTTGGAAGAGAAGAGGGAGAGCGGACGGAGATGTCGGAGCTAGGGTTTTTTTTCCGTTGGGTTTGGGTTCGTCGAAGAAAGAAGAAGAGCGCGGAAGAAGACGAACTGTATGTCAATAAAATTGAATATCGATAGCCTTAACCCGTTCTTGGGAAGAACGGGTTAAGGCTATTTTTTTAAATTAAATTTTGCCCTAACCCGTCCTTCCCAACGACGGGTTAAGGCAAGATTTGATCAAAAAAAATCTGAACCGTTGGATCAAAGATCCATCGGTCCAGATCGAAGTTCGCACGGGTCTGTGCGAACAGATCCGTTCCGGCCCGTTTGCAACGGAAGATCACTCTATATATATATATATATATATATATATATATATATATATATATATATATATATATAGAGGCCATCTTCCGCTGCAAATGCAAATATCGTGCAAACGCCTTAACACGTCATTGGGGATGACGGGTTAAGGCAAAACACATAACCCGTCATTGGGTATGACGGGTTAAAGCGTTTGCACGTTTGCAAATGCTACACTAGCATTAGCAACCGAAGAAGGCCCTATATATATATATATATATATATATATATATATATATATATATATATACACACACACACACTTATGGAAATATGGTTTTTTATATTTTAATTTATAATTATTTTTCAATATATATTAATGAAAACATGAATTTTTATTTATAACTAATTATTATCATATTATTCAATTATAATTATTGATTTACTGTACAACGCTTTTCATAATCTGTAACCTTCTGAAGACAGGCGGTAGGCCCATAGAAAAATCTAATCTAGTATATATATATAAAAGAAGAATAAGCTCGAGCTTTGAATTTGTTTATTGCACTTCCAATAAGCATGTATGCATTCCATTCTATTTCTCCACGCGCAAACGCAACCTTTAAATTTCCACTCACGACTTGAATCTTGCAAGAAACTCCATCCAAGCCAAATCCGACGGTCCTCCTTCCATCCTAGCTCCTATTGCACTCTCCTTCATAACCCTCATCCTCTGCTTCATCTCCTTCCCCTCCCCCGTCTCCATCAACCACCTCACCTTCCTCTCCACCTCCTCCGCCTTCACCATCTCCTCATCGCTCCCTTCCATCTCCACCGCCACCTTCGCCTCCTCCACTAGAAACACCTTGTTCATCCTCTGCTCTGCATACAGTGGCCATGCAATCATTGCCACACCTGCAGTCACAGCTTCCAACGTCGAATTCCACCCACAGTGACTCACAAATGCACCCACCGCCCCGTGCCCCAGCACCGCCTTCTGTGGGGCCCACAACTTGACCACCATGCCCCTCCCTTTCGTTCTACTGAGGAACCCTTCCGGCAGAAGCTGGTCCAAGACCGGGTCCAAACTCTTCCCAAAGGCGACCCGCTTATCCCCTGTAGTGTTGGCTAACGCGTTTTTTAGTACCCACAGAAACCTGTGCCCGCTTTGCTCCAATCCGTTAGCAATCGCCTTCACTTGATCCACCGAGAAAGAGCCCATGCTCCCGAAACACAAAAACACGACGCTCCCTTTCGGCTGCTCATCCAGCCATTTCAAACACTCGTGTTTCTCTTCTTCTTCTTCTGATGACATCAACGGGCCAATACAATAGATTGGAGGCATTGGACCATACAAGCCATCGTTAATAGCTTTGACCGCCCTAGGCTCAAATGCTTCAAAGGTGTTGATTAGAATCCCATCAGCCTTAGGATGCCGCCTGAAGTGGTACATGAGTGCTCTTTGGATCTGAGTTCCGCGATCGAGCAGTACTGCCGGCAAATAAGATGCAGGGATTGGAGGCAGACATGGAAGCGGATGAAGTGGGGTTTTGCCCAGGTCTCTGAAACTCATGGAGGAGTTGGGCATCTGCGACTCAATGGAAGGAAGAGAGACATTGGTAGCGTGGGTGAACGCGCTGTAAGGGCAGAAGAAGTAAGCAGGGATGTTGAGCTCACATGCAACGTCCAGAGAAGCAGAGCAGAACATGTCGAGAACAACGGCACGAATATCAAATGTTTGTTCGAGGGTTTTAAGGAAGTGGGTGAGTTGGGGGTTTGTGAAGCGGAGGAGGTCGTAGGAGAAGGGTACATCGAAGATGTGGTGATCAGGAGGGGGGGAGGGTTTCGGGAGGCGGTGGAAGGAGATGGAGGGGTGGGAAGTGGTGACGCGGGAGATGAAGGGGTCGGTGGTGGTGGTAGCGTCGTATGGGGTGTCGAAGATGACGATGGAGATGGCGAAGGTGGTGGTGGTGGTGAAGAGCTTGGCGAGTTCGGTCATCGGAATTATGTGGCCCATTCCCCATGCTGGGATGAGGACTATGGTTTCTTTCTTGATCATTTTTTTTTTGGTTTTTTTTTTTTTTTTTTTTTGGTGTGGTGTTTTTGAAAGAGAGAAGGGCTGAAGGGGAGTGAGGAGCTAATGGGGTTTTAATAGAGGAATTTGGAATTTGAATTTGGATTGGTTACACCAAGGTGGTGGTTGTTGATTTTGTGTCTGACTCTGTTAAAGATCAATTCACAGGATGAATTGAAAAGTAAACAATCTGAATAGAGTAATGCTTTAGCCACTACCAGTTTCACTACCATTTTCTTCACTACTTTTGGTGGTATACTGTTATTGGAGAATTCTCTCACCTACTCTATCATTCCCTACCTATTGGAATGTGCCACGTAAGGTAGTGAAGAAAAATGTAGTAAAATTGGTAGTGGCTCTAGCATTACTCATCTGAATAATCAATTTGTCGTGTCGAATGGTTTGGGAGTTAGTCAGAAAGAGACCTATAGTGAAAATTTTGCTGTACTGACCCACTTTTTGGAAATATTTGGTGCTGACTCACTTCCGAAAATAATTAGCGATCTGATTCAGTTTTGGATACGTCAGCATAAACTGTTATTTTCAATAACGGCATAGGTTATTTACGTGCCGTTATTTTCAATAACGGCATCTATTTTACATTTTTTTTACCATGCCATTATTTGAAATAATGGCATCAGTATATTTCTCTTACAAGTGTGAATCTTCTAACTTTAAAAAATTCTAAGTGTGAAAAAAAACTTATAAATAATGCCGTTATCCCCAATAACGGTATTCGAATGACTGATGCCGTTATTGGAGATAACGACATCAGTTATATATAAATGAACTGTTGTCGTTGTTTGGAAACAGAGAGGATGAATAATAAGTTTATTTAAAAAATAAAATAAAATTATAACTGATGCCGTTATTTGGAATAACGGCATCAGTTATATATATATATATATATATATATATATATATATATATATATATATATATATATATATTTTAAATTAACTTATTCGTTAGAGAAGATGAATAATAAGTTACTTTTTTATAAAAAAAAATTATAACTGAAGCCGTTATTCCAAATAACGATATCAGTATTGAAAATGCCGTTATTTAAAATAAAGGCATCTTTTATAAGGTTTTCATACTTGTAATTTTTTCTCTAAATGGATAATACAAGCTGTCGATAAATAAAATAATCTTTGCGTTTACTCCAAATAACGGCAAGACACTTTTTTTAAATATAGATGCCGTTATTGAAAATAACGGCATGTAAATAATCTTTGCCGTTATTTTCAATAACGGTTTATACTGACGTGTCCAAAATTAAATCAGATTGCTAATTAATTTCGAAAGTGGGTTAGAACGCTAAATATTTTCAAAAAGTTGGCCCGTACAGCAAAATCTTCATCTGGAGTGTAATGATGCATGCAATGATGCATGCAATGACCCCCACTGCCCTGGGTTTGTTGGGTATAAGGCCTTCTCCCATTATAGTAGTAGAGACTAATAATTTACACGTGCGATGCACGTTTTAATAATTTTAAAAAATAAAAATAAAAACTCTGACGTACGTAGGGAAGATTTGAACCGAAAACCTTCTTTATATTAGCTATGTACGTGCGTTGCACATGTTGGTAGAATGACAAAATGACAAATGACACTAAGGCCTTCTCCCATTATAATATTATTACTAGTATTATACACATGCGCTGCACGTGTTGACAAAATGACACAATGACACTAAACCCTTCTCCCATTATAATATTAGATATATATATATATATATATATACACTTATGAAAACACGGATTTTTATATTTCAATTTATAATTATTTTTCCATATATATTAATGAAAACATGAATTTTTATTTATAAATAATTATTATCATATTATTTAATTATAATTATTGATTTATTGTTTACAAGATTTTTCATATTATCTGAACACGGGCAGTAGGCTCGCAGAAAAATCTGATCTAGTATATATATATATATATAAAAGAAGAATAAGCTCGAGTTTTGAATTTGTTTATTGCACTTCCAATAAGCATATGTATCCATTCCATTCTATTTCTCCACTCGCAAACGCAACCTTTAAATTTCCACTCACGACTTGAATCTTGCAAGAAACTCCATCCAAGCCAAATCCGACGGTCCTCCTTCCATCCTAGCTCCTATTGCACTCTCCTTCATAACCCTCATCCTCTGCTTCATCTCCTTCCCCTCCCCCGTCTCCATCAACCACCTCACCTTCCTCTCCACCTCCTCCGCCTTCACCATCTCCTCATCGCTCCCTTCCATCTCCACCGCCACCTTCGCCTCCTCCACTAGAAACACCTTGTTCATCCTCTGCTCTGCATACAGTGGCCATGCAATCATTGCCACACCTGCAGTCACAGCTTCCAATGTCGAATTCCACCCACAGTGACTCACAAATGCACCCACCGCCCCGTGCCCCAGCACCGCCTTCTGTGGGGCCCACAACTTGACCACCATGCCCCTCCCTTTAGTTCTACTGAGGAACCCTTCCGGCAGAAGCTGGTCCAAGACCGGGTCCAAACTCTTCCCAAAGGCGACCCGCTTATCCCCTGTAGTGTTGGCTAACGCGTTTTTTAGTACCCACAGAAACCTCTGCCCGCTTTGCTCCAATCCGTTAGCAATCGCCTTCACTTGATCCACCGAGAAAGAGCCCATGCTCCCGAAACACAAAAACACGACGCTCCCTTTCGGCTGCTCATCCAGCCATTTCAAACACTCGTGTTTCTCTTCTTCTTCTTCTGATGACATCAACGGGCCAATACAATAGATTGGAGGCATTGGACCATACAAGCCATCGTTAATAGCTTTGACCGCCCTAGGCTCAAATGCTTCAAAGGTGTTGATTAGAATCCCATCAGCCTTAGGATGCCGCCTGAAGTGGTACATGAGTGCTCTTTGGATCTGAGTTCCGCGATCGAGCAGTACTGCCGGCAAATAAGATGCAGGGATTGGAGGCAGACATGGAAGCGGATGAAGTGGGGTTTTGCCCAGGTCTCTGAAACTCATGGAGGAGTTGGTCATCTGCGACTCAATGGAAGGAAGAGAGGCAAAGGTAGCGTGGGCGAGCGCGCTGTAAGGGCAGAAGAAGTAAGCAGGGATGTTGAGCTCACATGCAACGTCCAGAGAAGCAGAGCAGAACATGTCGAGAACAACGGCACGAATATCAAATGTTTGTTCGAGGGTTTTAAGGAAGTGGGTGAGTTGGGGGTTTGTGAAGCGGAGGAGGTCGTAGGAGAAGGGTACATCGAAGATGTGGTGATCAGGAGGGGGGGAGGGTTTCGGGAGGCGGTGGAAGGAGATGGAGGGGTGGGAAGTGGTGACGCGGGAGATGAAGGGGTCGGTGGTGGTGGTAGCGTCGTATGGGGTGTCGAAGATGACGATGGAGATGGCGAAGGTGGTGGTGGTGGTGAAGAGCTTGGCGAGTTCGGTCATCGGAATTATGTGGCCCATTCCCCATGCTGGGATGAGGACTATGGTTTCTTTCTTGATCATTTTTTTTTTTTGGTTTTTTGTTTTTTTTTGGTGTGGTGTTTTTGAAAGAGAGAAGGGCTGAAGGGGAGTGAGGAGCTAATGGGGTTTTAATAGAGGAATTTGGAATTTGGATTTGGATTGGTTACACCAAGGTAGTGGTTGTTGATTTTGTGTCTGATTCTGTTAAAGATCAATTCACAGGATGAATTGAAAAGTAAACAATCTGAATAATCAATTTGTGGTGTCGTAATGGTTTGGGAGTTAGTCAGAAAGAGACCTAGAGTGAAAATTTTGCTGTGCTGACCCACTTTTTGAAAATATTTGACGTTGAATAATTAACGATCTGACTCAGTTTTGGATACATCAGCATAAACCGTTATTTTCAATAACGGCATAGGTTATTTATGTGCCGTTATTTTCAATAACGGCATCTATTTTACATTTTTTTCCATGCCATTATTTGAAATAATGGCATCAGTATATTTCTCTTACAAATGTGAATCTTCTAACTTTAAAAAATTCTAAGTGTGAAAAAAACTTATAAATAATGCTGTTATCCCCAATAACGGTATTCGAATGACTGATGCCGTTATTGGAGATAACGACATCAGTTATATATAAATGAACTGTTGTCGTTATTTGAAAACAGAGAGGATGAATAATAAGTTTATTTTAAAAATAAAATAAAATTATAACTGATGCCGTTATTTGGAATAACGGCATCAGTTTTATATATATATATATATATAGGGAAAAAGGGGTATGAGCAATTTGCTCATTTAGTCTAGGCAAAATTTAAAAAAACTTCACAACAGTTTGACCAAGTTTAAAAAAACGTCACAAAACTATTTTTTTAAAAAAAAAACCGCACAAAGTTTAACTTTCAACTCATAGAGTTACCAACCGTTAACTGGGTTATACGTGCACTGCACGTACTCAAAAAATTTGACCAAAATACCCCCTTATTTAATAGGGTTAGAATTGTTTCCCATCATCTTCTTCCCCAATTAGTAAGAGTTTAAAAAAAAACCCAAATTAGAGGAACCCTAAATTTTGGAAGCTAATCTTATCGATTTGTTTCCCTAACCCTGGAAAAGAAAGCATCTTTAAGATACTTCACTGAAAGCCCCCAAATTGGAGACGTTGTGAAGCTATTCGAGACGCGATGAAGCTTTTGAAGGTGCCTCACTGAGCGATTCCTCTACCCGATTGGTGTGCTGGGCAAATCCATCGAAAGTTAGAATTTCCGAGGGTGTTTTGTGATCGATTTGAAGTTGAGCTATCGTGGAAGGTGTTTTGCGTACAGGGTTACCACATTTTGTGTCAGTTGATTCCTAAGGGATCAGTTTGTGTACAGGATTACCATATTACACATCAGTGGGTCAGTGAGTTTCAATGGTTTTGTGTACAGGGTTACCCCATTTTTTTCGATTCCTAAGGGATATAATAATTTTTGTACTGTCATGGTTACTCAACTAGTTTGTCTTGAACATGTACTACGAAATTTAATGCAATATGCTGAACATCTCAGCTGTCTTGGTCTCATTTTTGTGGATTGATCTGATTTAATGCAATGTGTTCATTGAGCAAGATCTGATTTTCATTATTGGGGATGCTCCAATTTGTAGATGTCATTTTGTTTGAGGTGTTGGAATTTTGTCGAATGTGCAATGTGTCAATTTGTTGTATATGTGTTGTCAGTATAAGTGAATGTGTGAAATATACACACTAACAGTTTTGAAAGGAAAACCTGATCATGTGTACATTATGTACATTATCAATAGTTTAGGGATGTTTTGTAAACGAAACTAATAGTTTTATGATAATTTTTTAAAACAAATTGTTACTTTTGTGATGTTTTTTTAAATAGAACAATAGTTCTGTGTTGTTTTTTTAAACAACACAATAGTTTTGTGCTGTTTTTTTAAACATTTCTATACATCCAATACCAGCATACACAAATATAATAATTTCACAACCAACCTTGTTCGATTTGGGAGCAATTGCAGAATCGAAGAGTCAGGGTTTATCGATTTGGGAGCACGTTGTTGATTGAATCTATGGGGTGAGTTAGGGTTCATCGATTTGGGGGTGTTTTGACGATAAGGAGAAGGAAGAGGTCAGGGGTATTTTGGTCAAATTTTTTGAGTACGTGCAGTGCACGTATAACCCAGTTAACGGTTGGTAACTCTGTGAGTTGAAAGTTAAATTTTGTGCGGTTTTTAAAAAAAAAATTAATTTTGTCACGTTTTTTTAAACTGGGCCAAACTATTGTGACGTTTTTTTAAATTTTACCTTTAGTAAATGAGCAAGTGATGAGGTGGCCCAAGCATGTGATTGGGAAATCCTAAAAGTGATTAGATACTCAATGTATCACATATATGCCACCTCATCAATTGCTCATTCATTAAGTGAGCAAGTTGCTCATATCCCTTTTACCCATATATATATATATGTTAAATTAACTTATTCGTCAGAGAGGTTGAATAATAAGTTACTTTTTTATAAAAAAATTTATAACTGATGTCGTTATTCCAAATAACAACATCAGTGTTGAGAATGCCGTTATTTAAAATAACGGCATCTGTTATAAGGTTTTCACACTTGCAATTTTTTCTCTAAGTGGATAATACAAGCTGTCGATAAATAAAATAATCTTTGCGTTTACTCCAAATAACAGCAAGACACTATTTTAAAATATAGATGCCGTTATTGAAAATAACGGCATGTAAATAATTTTTGCTGTTATTTCCAATAACGATTTATATTGACGTGTCCAAAGCTAGATCAGATTGCTAATTATTTTTAGAAGTGGATCAGATTGCTAAATATTTTCAAAAAGTGGGTCAGTACGGCAAAATCTTCACCTAGAGTGTAATGATGCATGCAATGATGCATGTGTAGTGATGCATGCAATGATGCATGCAATGACCCCCACTGCCATGGGTTTGTTGGGTATATGGTATTTTGTTCAGATGTATGCATATTGCGCTTATTCTGTTTTTCTTTTGTTCCATTTTCATGTTTGGGATGGAATTTATGTACCTTTGTTTTGATCGTAAGATATTGTATTTGGCCCAGTACTCTGAGTTTATTTTATTAATTCCTTATTAATGAAATATGGTAGCCATACTCTACATTTTCTTTAAAAAATAAAATAAAAATTAAACGAAATAAAAATAAAATAAAATAAAATTAATGCATTCAATGATGCAACCGAACAGTGCATGGGATAAAGAAAAAAGTAATAATAAAATAACAAAAATGCACCATGACAAAGAAAAGGATTAAAAAGAAAATATATGCAATAAAAAAAAAAATCATCTAATCTACAACTATTCTTTCTACTATTATTAATAGGAGAGTTTGTCACTTTGTCACTTTGAATTAGTAACCAAATAAACAAATTTAAAATATTCTTTTTGTCTCAAATGAAATACATACGTTGCACGTGTAACTCTAACTCTATTTATTAACACGTGCATCACGTGTGTAAATGAAAGTTTTTTCTTTCACCAAACAAATAATTTTTAAATTTTTTTGTCACAAAACAAATACGTACGTTGCACATGCAACTCCAAATCTATTTCGTAACACATCACCGTTTGTATAATCATATTTAAAAAATTGCGTTCAGTGCTCGTTCAGCTCCAATTTTTTTAAAGTTTAAGACATTCATCACAAGTGCTGTTTACTATCGACTTACATGTATCGCACGTTCAACTCTAACTTTTTATCAAAATAAACATTGCACGTAAAAATTACCAGTAAGACTCGATAACATATTTAATGGTTATCGAGGTTCGGAGGCCCAAATGAACAAGAAGGGAAATCTTTCCCCGAAAGATCATATTTAATGGTTAACAAATTTATGAACAAGAAGGGAAATCTTTAATGGCTTGGTCCTATAAAATGTAGAGATGTAAAGTACCATCTCCACATGACATATTTAATGGTAGAGTTGTAAACCAACAAATAATTTTTTATTAAATTTTTTTATAACAATACAAACACATAGATAGATTGCACGTGTATTGTAGCTTTCAACTTTTTCTTTTTTAGAAGGTTTTTTTACATGTATACCCCTAACAAATATGATAATATTTTATATATCACAAATGTGTATTTTCGTATATGCCCTAACAATTTGGACTTTATTTCATATTTACTTCTATGTTAGATATCACTAAGTTAATTATGAATTTACCCTTACGACACAAATAAAAATCATTTTAAAAGATCAAATTAGATAATTAAATAAGAAAAGATTTAATAATTTTAAGAATTGGAGATTAGAAGAAATCAAATGAAAAATTCTATCTTTCACAAAAAGTATGACACTTTATAAAATTAAAACTACTAAGTCAATGTAAAGATACAAAACCACAAATTTATGAAAAAATTAACACATTCAGTGCACGTGGTAATTACTATCAACTTACGTGTACCGCACATATAATTCCAACTCTTTATCAAGACGTGCATCGCACGTGAAATATACTAATCACTTTAATTATACAACAATGTTTAACCACAATATTTCTACAATATTTCTCACGAACTTTTTAAAAAATCTTAGGAGACACAATATTATTAAAGATATCTTATGGAGTACGATTTTGACATTTTCAATGATATTATGTCACCTAAGATTGTTAAGAGAGTTATTGTGAAAAAGTGTGTGGGTGTAACATCTATCTATAACTATATTATAATAAGAGAGTTTGAATTGTCATTCATCTTCCAACTTACTTACGTGTATTTAATTAATACTAGTGTTACCCTGTGCAGATTGCACAGACTAAAATAATTATGAGTGACTTATAAAATTATATAGAATTCCAAAAAAGTGTGAGATAATTGAGAGAAATTACCTCCTTCCTAATTAACACATGCAATACGCACGTTTAAAAAAAAAAAAAAATCCCCAAACACCTAACATGTCCCGAATTCGTATTTCCCACTTATGACACCTTCCCCAACCCTCCACCTCCCTCTGGTGCTGCCCTCCCCGACCCTTCACTGCTCTGGCCGACGCTGCTCTTCCCGACCCTTGATCCCTCCAGCCGCCGCTGCCCCCTCCGACCCTCTCCCCCTCCGCCGCTAACCTCCTCGATCCTCCCTCCCCCACCTTCCTTCGGCGTTTCCCTCCTTGACCCTCCACCTCGCGCGCCTCCGACTCACCTTCGACTGCCCCTTTTTGGGTATGAAATCCACATCTTCAAGTAGTTAGCATTCCCCAAATTTTACTACGCCACACTTCTTCATCTAGATGTGAAAGACAATATATTTTACTACAAACACAGATTATATAACCAAGAGCCGACAAATGACTTCAAACCAATTCGAAACAAAATCAAATACAGAGTTCGCACATCCTCAAAATGCAAAATCATATTAAGTTGCTATAGATCATTTACAAAAAAGAATAACACATAAATAACATACCACAATTTTGACTATGGAAGAAGATTTCCTTCCCTCAAACTCTCAAAATTTCGCAATCATTGCAATAGAGCTGCTCCTTCTTTGTATCATCACCATAAAATTTGCATATATCGCAGAAATACTCTCCCATCTTCACCCCGCATTGTCGTGCTAACTTGTGCAACCTTCAAATATCAATCCCAAAATCCATTTAAACATAAAACCAAACAAAACTAATCAAAAAAATGCAATTTAAAATTTAAGGATAAAATAAATCAAATCATTAGCGGCTGCTCTGTATCCCAAACCAAATATATCACTTATAACAAAATTCATCAATTTGACTAAATTAATTCACCAAAATAAACCAAATCCACACCAACTTTTTATTTAAAAAGAACAAAAAATGCATCAAGATTCGTGCTTTCACCTTCTCCACATCTTGCCGGCAAAGCTCATGTTGAACTCCCTGCATCAAGATCACCAAAACCCAACATTTGAACCCAAAAGATTCCCAACAATTCCGAAAAAATTCGAAAAAGAAAAAAATCAAAACATTACCGTCAATTAGTTGTGGCAGTGGCGGAAATTGAAGATCTTGTTGCAGCATGGCAGTATGATCTTGCATCTCCTCCGGTAATGCTTGTACCTAAACATAAAACCATACAAATCCAATCGAAAAAATGCAATTTGAAATTTAAGGAGGAAATATATGAAGTCATTGCCGGCTGCTCCATATCGCAAACCAAACATATCATCTACAAAAAAAATCATCAATTTTACCAAATTAATTTACCAAAATAACACGAACCCACAACCAGGACTAAAAAGAACAAACAGTTCATCAAGATTCATGCTTTCACCTTCTCCACATCTTGTCGGCAAACCTCATGTCGATCAGCGGGCATTAAGATCACCAAAACCTAACATTCGAACCCAAAAAAATCCCCCAAAATCCGAAAATTCCCACACACAAAAAAATCAAAACTTTACCATCGATTAGTTGTGGCAGTGGCGGTAATTGAAGTTCTCGTTGCAGCATGACGCTCAGATCGTGCATTTCCTCTGGTAATGCTTGCACCTTAAAAGAAAAAAAAAAACCTAAAAAATTGAACCCAAAAAATCCAAAAAATGGGGGAAATTGAACAAATGGGATGAAAGTTCAGAATTTGATGCGAACCCAAATTCCATCCTTTTGAATTCAAGGCAGGAATTCCATCTAAATGTGTAAACAAATTCATTTACCGTTACGAAACACTCATCGATACTTCCCAAAAACAAAAAATCACCTTTAGTTTAATGGCGGTGTGAGGGAGCATGACCTTCCGAATGTCGAGCTCGAGTTTCTTCAGTGGGGCCGACAGCTTCCCCATTGAGAAGACAAAGCTCTTTGAAATCTTATCGTCGGTTACCTGGTCAACGCTCGGCTTTTTCTGCATCAAAGCCGGCTTTGCGTAGTTCCTCCGTTTATGCAATTTGATTTGATTATTAGTTTAAGGTAAGAGAAATTAGGGTTTGGAATGAAAGGAGGGGGGATTAGGGTTTGAGGATACTTGCATTCTTGAATGAAGCCATTGGTGATTTGGGGGATGATTGGTAGAGTGTGTTGGATGTATAAGTATATTCTCAGTATAATAGGATAATATTGTGTATATTATTCTATGGGGCAACACGGGTTTACACGTGTTATGTATTAATTATTGGAACGGGTTGAGTGGGCTAAAAGCCCAGTACCCTAAACCCAGTCTAATCTCTATATAAGCTGGTCTAGAGGTAGTGCTCTGTGATATTCCAATACTGATAAGCAGGGTATAATATCTTAAGCGGCTAGAGATTAACCCTAACCCTAATTTCTCCAAATCAGTATCAACAATCTTAAGATATTAGCTTCTCACCTTCGACCAAAAGAACCCGACTTCTTCTACATCCAGACCACCGTGGGCGCCGTCGCCGTCGTCGTTCGACCCAGTCGCAGCCGCCTCCGACCACCGTGGGCGCCATCGCTGTGTTGTTCGATCAAGTCGTGGCCGCCTCCGACCACTGTGGGCGCCATCGCTATCGTGGGTCGATCAAATCGATGCCTGCCGTCACGAGCGCAGCCGTCGCGGGCGCCTCCGTCGCGAGCGCCTCCGTCACGAGCACCGATGCTCCCCACGGCCAGCCGCTGCCCCGATCGTCCTCCTTCTCCTCTTTCCCAATCGAAATTTGGGATTGTTCGAATTGGGGTTTTGGGGATGGAGAAGGAGAAGCGGGATTTGGACTTGAGAGTTTTGGAGGAGAATCTGTTCGTCGGATTCCTCTCGCCGCCGCCGATGGGCGCGCCTCCGCCACCGTCACTGTGCATCGACGCCTCATGGCGTCACCATCGCCGATGGTTGCCCCTCCCGTCGCTAATCAGATGGGTTTCGGGTATCACAAACCTTTCTTCCTCATTGCTGTTGATGGGTTCTGCTAGTCAGATCCAATAATAGGGAACCGAAACAGAGCGATCCCATTGGCTCTTGATTGATGTTTGCTGTTTGGCTGTTTGGCTCTCTGGTTTGTGTTTGGTGTTTGGTGTTTGGACTGTTGGAGCAGATCCATATTCAGATCCATCAGACCTGGATCAGATCTAAATTAAAGATAAGTTCTTCACCAAATTTAAATTGTTACTTAATTATTTGTTCGTATTAAGCATTGGTTAATTAAATGCAAATTTGAACAATTGTTTTAGCTATGTGCTAAAAATCAAATATCCATTTTGATAAGTTAAATTATAGATGTTGACTATAAATTTGTATCTCCAATTAAATTGTTGTGAATTAGATAGTGCTAATAAGTCGTTTAATTGGCTAATCTTTAACAATTTGATGAATGTAGGAACTCCAAAGTTACTTACAAATTGTGTGTACTGGAGACGATGGATTTGCATCATAGTATGATAAGTCTGCACTACGCAGGTTTCTCCATCGAATTTGGAAAAACACTTCTAACTTGAAGTGTCGGTATGATTTATTTTAACCTCTTAGTAATTTTATGTGATGAATGTGTTAACGTTTTGTACGTTTTATCACATGATTGAGAGTTTTAGATCATAGTTATTCTCGCTTTGAAAACTAGCATGTTTAGGGTTGTTAAGTATTTTATCATACTATGTGTATAGATATTTTGACAAATCCATTGTTTGCAGTTTGTGTGAGATTATATATTTGCTTCTCTAATAATTAAAATTTTTTGTATAAGATTTATAATAAATGTCCGTAACTTAGATAGGAGCATTCTGTAATGCAGAATATGACTCCATTATTTACGTTTTTGTTCTTTATCGTTCATTATACTGTGTGTGCAAAATTGAATTATAAAATATGGGTCATTATCTCGCTTAGTGTTTCGAAGATGATTAAGAACGAATAAAGAAAATTATAGCTCAATTTATTTGAGCACGTGGACATTGTTAGAATCACTAGAGAAAGCAAACAACTTTGTAAAATGTGATAGAGTAATCTTGTATTAGCTCTTATAATGTGCTTACATTGTCAATCGCATGTATAAGTTGAGTTTAACAAATGAAACAATTAATAATAATAGTTCTAATTATGTTCTTAAACCTAACATAATTGGTTAGGATTTGAGAAATATATATATTCAATTGTCTGTGAGGAAATGTGATCTAATTATCAAAACTGTGGGGAAACGGAGTTAAAAGCTATTGAGTCAAAAGCTTTAACATCCAAGTTGTTTTGAAATTTAGAATCACTGTGAACTATATATTAATTTGTTTGTTCTTGTTAAAACTCATAACTCTGCCAAATGACATTTCATTAAATATGACAAATATAAAAGTTGTGCTCAGATTATGATTACTAGAAAATTATTTAGTATGGTCTCTAGAAGCACACAACTTCTTGAGTCAATACATTCTGATATTTATGATCTCAGTGGCTTTGTGACTATATGAGACGATTGTTGGTCAGAAGTATTTAATCACCTATGTAGATGATTATTGAATGTTTGTCATACATATATGGAGGCTGTAACACTCATTATTGTGATAAATTAAAATCTAGTTAAATGCTAAAAATTAAGGGTTCAGATTTGATAGAGGTGGTGAATATGTTTAACAACTTTAGAGAAGTTTGCATTGGGCATAATCTCTACTGCACTCTACTTACAACAATCAAACAGTATTGATAAAAGTTAGAATCAAACTCTTAGTGAAATGTTGAATTCTATATCATTGACTGTTGTTTGTCTTGTATAATAATGAGTGATGTTGTATTGTTAATCATATCTCTAATGTGTTACTACACTTTAAATTGAATACACCTTGTAGTCATGACATGAAAACACAAATAATTTTGTTAAAGTGAAAATTTGTGTTGTGATACATCTGTTAGAGTACATGACTCTAAAAGACCTAAAGTAGGACCTACAACAAATATTTGTGTGCATTTAGAAAGTGCAGAATGTAGTTTGGTGGACAGATGTTGGATCTATCTAATTTGTGTTAGAAGAATCTTGACTTACAGAGTTCATTAAGGATGTGTTCATCAAAGATAAATGTTTGAAATAATCTAGTCCTACAGACACGCTCAATGATTCACAGTTGGATTCAAGAACTAGTCTTACTGATACTTAAAACCTGAATGACAAATGAACTAAGAATAGTCTTTAGTAGACAATGAGATGATTTTGTGTCATACAATAATACTTCAATTTAGTTGATCTGCCAAAAGAGGCTAAACTATAGTAAGTAAGTGGGGTCTTGTAGAAGAAACTTAATTTTGATTGTTCAGTAGCAATTTTAATGCTTTTTAGTAGCAAACAGATTGACTGAGAAAATGGGGTAGATTTGTTTGATGTTTACTCACATGTTTGTCAAATTGCTACAATAAGTATTCTTCTTACCCTTACATCTATTGAAAATTTTGTCATTCATAAAGAATATTTAAAAGTTCTGTACTTGATATTTTGTACTGAACAGTTTTGTACTAGAAAGTTTTGAACTAATATGTTTAGTGAACTAGATTTACAATTTAGTAAAATCATCGTATGCTTTAAAACATGTAATATAGCTAGCGTACAAATATTTTGACAAATTTCTCAAAGAGCCTAGTATATGAATTAAGTAATTCAGATCAGTGCCTTTAACTTTGTGGTGTGTCAAATATAATGGCTATTATTTACTTGGTTTTATTGACATGCTTGTTGATTGGAAGTGACATCTCTATTCTAAATGGAGTTAAAATTGTGCTATCCAAATAAATTTAGCACCTAAGTGGTGTGGACACCATATTATGTATAAGGGTGAGTTTTGGTTGGCAAGGGATAACCCCTAGTCAAACTCGATAAATCAATAATGTGTTTTAAAAGTGGAGATATAGTGATCGAAAGTGTGTTTTGAAATACCTTATGATTATGATACAAAGGTTGACACCTTATAATGGTGCAACTATGAGACAGGTAGATCATTCTAAAAGAATTGAAAGTCTCGTGTATACAAAGATCTGCACTAGAATAGACATAACCTTTGAGGTAGGTATGATCTGCAGATTTACTAATAATCCCATACACATTTGAGTGCCCTTAAGAGGCTAATAAGATACCTGAGTGGTACTCAAGAGTTTGCTTTGTGCTACTCAAAGTTTAGTGAAAGTCGACAACTAGTGGATATGTGTTCACACTAGGAGGAGCAGAAAAATTATGGAGATTAATAGGTAAATAAGTGTTGCGTTCTCATTCAAGAAATCAGACCTCTATGTGTTATCCTCTGCAGGGGAAGAGGCTGAGTGGATTGAATGACTTAACATTTGAGAAGTTTAATGTAAATTCTCTATTCTGTTATGCGACTATCAAGCTATAATGCACTGTAGCTCATAACTCACTCTATAATAGTAAGATGAGTATATTAAGGCTGAAAGAAGCCTAGTTGAACTTTCTCATAGATAAAGTGCAATTGTGATAAGTATGGCCAATGCTCTTGCTAAGAGACTTGAAAGTGATCTAATTATCAAAACTGTGGGGGAAATGGAGTTAAAAGCTATTGAGTCAAAAGCTTTAACATCCAAGTTGTTTTGAAATTTAGAATCCAATTGGAGCCATAGAAAAGTTCAAACTGAAGCATCAATTTTAGGCAGTTGACATGCTTTAGATAATTTGAAAAGTTCTATGTAAATTCTGTTAATATATAATTTCATTCCAATTTTGATGATACTATATATTTTCATAATTTATTTAGAATCATCTCATTATTCCAAAAGAAAGCATGAAAACTTGTCGATGTGTTTCCGATGTTTAGAATGGTTGTTATATCATTCCAATTCTGATGATATAACTCTTTTATGGATTCATGTTTCATTCCAATTTTGATGATTCAGAATTAACCATAATTGATTTGACTATTCTATCATTCCAATATGAAACATAGTATAGTTCTTGTGCAGAAACTATAATAGTTCTTGTTCTTTATTTTGTTAAAGAAACTTGATTGTGATGCTTGCGTTACATCTTGCTAAGCTATCGTTGAATTGTACTAAGTTCTTTAGTGGAATTAGATACTTTATGAAATTCACTAGAATTCTTAGAGATATGTCTCTTGATATTCTTGCTTTCAATAAGCTAGCAAAGATGGAAGAGTTGAATCTGTCAACATAGATTTCAAAATAATGATTTGCTCAAAATGGAGGAGTAAACATAAAGCAATTTGCAAGGATATTGTTTTGGTTTATTTCTCTGAGGAATAACTTTGTCACTTGCTTGATAAAACTTCTGTTGAGTTTAAGACTCTTGTGTTCATGAGCTTAAAACTCATATTTTATTCTTGAAGTTTATTTGCTTTGGTTGATTTTGAAACTATGACAGGTTCCTCTTGTTGGTTTAGTCTTTGTGAACTATTCATTTATGGTTTTAGAACTATTTGATTATTTTGGTTTAGTCATATTTGAACTATTCAAGTTATAATTGATTTAGTCTATGATTCATGTTCTTTATGATTCAATAATGTTTGAATTTTTGTGATCCAATATTATAACATTGCTTAGCCTAATATATTGAGAATATAGGAGGAGATTATTGGATGTATAAGTATATTCTCAGTATAATAGGATAATATTGTGTATATTATTCTATGGGGCAACACGGGTTTACACGTGTTATGTATTAATTATTGGAACGGGTTGAGTGGGCTAAAAGCCCAGTACCCTAAACCCAGTCTAATCTCTATATAAGCTGGTCTAGAGGTAGTGCTCTGTGATATTCCAATACTGATAAGCAGGGTATAATATCTTAAGCGGCTAGAGATTAACCCTAACCCTAATTTCCCCAAATCAGTATCAACAGAGTGGAGGAGGAAGACGACGATGAGGGCCGAGGCGGCGTGGAGGCGAGGCAGCGCGGGCGGCGGCGGGCGTGGATGTGGTGGGGAGCGAGCGATGTGGGCGAATTTTGAAATTGGGGGAGAAAGAAGATATCCGGTCGGACCGGTCTGAGAGGGTTTGGGGTTTTGATTTTTTTTATTATATATTAAAAACTTGTCAAATGCACGTGTTAGCTTTAATGTGTTTCTCCTACTTTTGCTCTCCTTTCTCTATTTCAAAATGGAGAAAGGAGAGAAGGGTAGGCCTATTTGCTTAAGATATATTATAAATATAAATATAAATTATAAATATAAATATAAATTATAAATTATAATTATAATTATAATTATAATAATAATAATAATAATAATAATAATAATAATAATAATAAGAGATGTCATTCAATTAGAGTTTTAGTAGCGTGGTTTCCTTCTTATTTCTACGCATCAAGCTTTGAACAGGCCCAAATGAGCCTGTTTGTTTCAAGAACTTGAATTGAACAAATGAAATGAACACCTTTCCAGCCCTAAACATACAAGTAGTGCAATTTGAAATGCTTGTAGACGAGCACAAACTTGGCCCAAACGTAAATATTCTTGAGTTTGGCTTGTTTGAGTCACTTAACAATCCTGTCGGACCATCCACACAGTCGTAGTTTGCTCAAAAATAGGTAAATGCAGATTATAGATAGAGTAAAGTGAGTTTGCTGCAGTCATAAATTGCTATAATATAGAAAAAAAATAAAAGATCGGACGGATCTTTGAGATCCATTCCACGATTTTTAAATAATTATTTTTGAATTTTTAATAATTTAAATGATTTTTTTAGTTGAAAAAAAAAAATTTAATGGGCCCCCTTCACTGGTCGGATCTTCAAGGGGAGGGAATATTTTTTGTGTATTTTTAATAATTTTTTTTAGGAGAGCGACAGACTTTGAAGATCCGCCCGATAAATAATTTTTTTAAAAAAAAAGGACGGACTGTGTAGTTCCGTCTGAGAATTAAAAAAATATTTTTTTAGCAGGTGTATAATATACATTTTTCTTATATCCACTCTCATATATAGCCATATACTGTTGCGAAATCGTCAAAATATACATAAATAGCCGACTGCAGCATTTCGTTTGTTATAAAATACATATTTTGGATAAATAGCAAATAAATAGCAAACAAATGTGTATGCTCTTACCGGCTAATCTCAGTCTTCTACAATTTATCCCATACTATACAGCTTTCCTTATACAATTAGCTTGATCGAATTAAAGATCTGTGTTCTTTCCAGATAAATCGTCAAGAAAATGACTCTCTTATACTTTAGAGTCGTATGAGTCTTTGCCAAGTGGATTGGAGGATTATGGAAAATGTAAGTGGGAGAATCATGTACTCTAGAATATTGTATTACTGATTTTGGTATAACATATTGCATTTCTAAGAATTTTCAATTATAAATAAAATCTTAGTATGTATTTATTTCTAATGCTCTAGAATGACATACATTAACTGACAGAGTACGTACATGCATGCTTACTATCTAATAGCATCCACAATGGTGTTTCTCATGTTTTAGAAAATGACAGCTACAGTAATAGAAAATAGTGAAATTGTTTGCAGTTGTTGTTTGTTATAAGTTTACTAAAATTTGAGAAAGACGAGACATGTTGTTTCGTCCGTGTTTTTTTTTTACGGTTAATTAATGAGTGATTAGAACATCCATAGTCGTTTGCTATATTTCTCATATTCTCATATTATGAGAATAATATGAGAATTGACATCTGCAGTTGTTTGCTATTTTGTTAAAAAATAGCAAACGAGCTACAGTCGATTCTCATATTTGAGAAGTGGGTTAGCGAATATAGAAATATAGAGGACGTTACATGATGTATTGTCCCATAGGTATAATATTTTTTTATTAAAATCGGACGAGACAAGTTGTCTCGTCCCGTAGTATTATTTTTTTTTTTAAAAAAATGGGTCGGATGATACATGTTGTATCGTCCTTCCCAATTAATTTTTTTTTTATTTTTTTAAAACCCCCTCAAACGAGACAACATGTCCCGTTTGATCACTTTTTTGATCGGACACAACATCATGTTGTGTCCCATGGGTTTTAATATATATATATATATATTTTAAACACTAGGACGAGACAAGTTCTAAACTATAGAAAATGCCATTGCGCAAGTTCACATCTATTCTATTTCTATACTTCTCATTTTGCTAAAAAATAGAAAACTCCATTGTGGATGCTCTTAGAGATTAAAATAGGTTAATTAAATAAATTAAATAATAAAATATACCCTAAAACCTAATTAATGACACACTAACCTAAATTGAATGCCAAATTAACCCTAAAACCCCTTCCACCAAGATGGGACGAGACAACATGTCTCGTTCGAGGCATTTCCGGCTTTTTTTTTTTCACACGGATTAATCTGTACCGTCTGATCCCATTAAAAAATTGAAAAAAATTTGGAATGGAACATGTTGTCTCGTCTCTTATAATTTGAGAATCGCAAATTGGTTTTTCAACAATGAGAAACGACTGTAGCTACTTTGCCATAAAATGGCAAAATAGTAAATGACTATAGCATCTTAGTTCTTAAAAAAATTGAGAAATTGACAAATATAGCAAACAATTGTGGATGCTCTAACCAAGTGGAATATACAGCTAATTTAGTTTGTGTATTATCAGTTAGTGTAAATTTTTTAGTTCTTAGTGCAGAATTAGGGATTCAATTAAATACTCTCTACATGTGACTAGATTAAGTGATGTCAGGAAATCCAACCAAAACACCAAGTGTTTGTTTGGTTAAGGGGAGGGATTTTAATGGAGGAAAGGGGAGGAAATGGAAAGGAAGGAGAAGGATTTTAATCAAGACTCTGTTTGGTTCAAAAAAAGGGAGGGGAGGGAAGGGGAGGGGAGGGAAGGCAAAATAATTTTCTTCTTGTTTGGTTCATAAGGGGAGGGAAGAGATTTTATAATTAAATTACTTTTATACCCTTTTACATTTTAGGAAAGCCTATGTATTATTGTTTCTCAGTCTTTCTCTATGTAAATATGTCTTGTACATTTCACAGGCACACAAGTATCTTAACTAAATAGAATTCGGAAGACAAGTAAAGCTTTTTGAATGCAAATAACCTTTCCCAATTTTGCATGTGGGCCCTCCTTAATCAACCATTTGAATGAACACTTTTACCAATTCTGTTTTCAACGACAATAATTCTTATCAATCACATAATCTTTTATTTACATACAATTATTATGAAATATAATAGTCATTGACTCAGGTGTGTGGAGGATCTAAACATAGCTTGTATACACGAATTAATTTTGAGAAAGGTTTATCAACAGCTCAATAAGTTAGTTTATTTAAAACATAACAATTAACAAAACAAATTCAAGCCCAAATTTGAGCTTAGACTGTAACACCCCACAATTTTATTTTAATTAAAAATACATTTTTTGATTTTTGCACGTATGATGCACGTGCTAATTTTTTCATCTCTAATTCGTACTCTAATTTACTAATTTTAGCATGCATAGTCTTATTTAGCCATTTTATTTAACCCATGGGCCTAAAGTTAAATTCTAGCCCATTAGATTAATTAAAAGGAGTGCCCACTAAAATAATTAAGTTAATTAATTAAAATGAAAGCCCATGCATCAAGCCCATTAATTAAAACCTATTTTAAGTTGAGCATGGACTAACACATGACATGTTACAACTTTTAGTACACATCTTAGAACTATAAAGAATTGTATTTATTTTATGTGTGTGTGTGTACACTTGTACACTAGGGTGGCCGGTTTTTGCAGTGTAGGGGGTGGCCGGTTTTGAGTGGGAATAAGAGGGGTTGGGGGTTAGGGTTTTGGAGAGGTGGATCAGTGAAGAGTTGGGAGTTTTAGGAGTTAAGAAAATAAAAGGGGTGAGTGGGCAATTAAGAGAGAGTTATTAGGTGAAAATTTTTGCTTTTTACACCCTTATCTCATCCTATAAATACACCCTCATTCTCCTTCCCTTTTCACACCAAAAACAAAATCAGGTAAAAAGAAGAAAAAGAAAGAGAGAAAGAGTGTTCTTGTGCTTTGGACGAGTTCTTGCTAGGAGGAGAAGGAATTGCTAGGAGCTAGGAGTTGTGCTTCCATCTTTTGTTCAATCTTCATAAGAGGTGGGTGTTCTCATACTTTCTAATTATAGAACAATGCATGCTAATAATAATGAATGAGTAGTATAGAAATTTTCATGTGCTAAAGTAGAAAAAATCTATACTAGTGGATGTAGTGTGAATAATAGTGAATCATGTTATGATTGGTAAATTAATTAACATCATGTTAGTTGGTAATGAGAAAAAAAATAATTGATGTAATTGTCATGAACTAGTATACATGAATGTAGAGATGTGTGATTGTATGAACAATTGTTGAGAATTCCTCTTTTGTTAAGCAAATGAACTTTTGTAAAGTAAATTTGATGCTATTGAACTCATTTGATTGTTTATAAAAGATATAATGTGCTACTTTTGATTAAATTGAATAAATGCAAATTCATGTTAATAAGAAGGAATAATTTGAAAGTTAGTTTTATTTTTCTAAAATATGAATTATAAATCTATGAGTTACTGTTAGAAAGTAAACTCAGTTTATATGAGCTAATTTCAGTCTAATAAGAGATTAGATCCAAAAAAGAATTGAGTTTTTATGAAATAATAGGATAACAGAGAGTTCGAACAAAAAGTCGATGAGGAGCACTACAACATATAGGGCTTTTGATAGCATTTTATAAATGCTATTAAAGACATATGACAGCGTTTGCAAAACGCTATCAAAGTCCCCACTATGGTAAGTTTATAGCGTTTCTGAGAAACGCTATAAAAAGCACAGCGTTTCGAAAACGCTATAAAAATCATAGCGTTTCGACAAATGCTATGGTATTTATAGCGTTTTCAAAACGCTATAAAAACCGTAGCGTTTTGACAAACACTATGGTTTTTATAGCGTTTTCAAATCGCTATAAACACCATCAAAACACTATAAAAACCATAGCGTTTCGACAAACGCTATAGAATGAATGGAGTGTCTTCCTAATGAAATGCATTACTTGCCAACAAATTTGCAAACCGACCATGGCTGATCAGAAAAGCAATAACAAGCAAAAATTTATAGTTTTGCTTAGACCAAATGGTTCAATCATAGAATAGTTTGCTAGGAAAAGACTCATATGAAGATGAGATAAACAGAGGAAAAAGTTCAACTTAACACTGTAAAATCAACTACAAAATCATTTCAATTTACATAGATGGATCCCTCTAATGATGTTAAGCCATATACCGTGCCTACAAAATCATTTCAGTTAAGACATAGTTCATCTTCTTTTCAACTAATATCCAGTACCTACACAACACAAGTTAAGCCATATATCGTGCCTTATCAGCATGAAATCAGCTTCACTAGAATGGTCACAGCATTTAGAATTATGAGAGGGAGGAAGAGGAGGAGGAGGAGAAAATGAACTGGTTTGAGAATGATTAGGATTTTAATTAGAATTTTCTTTTTTACCCTTACCACTTAAGTTTATTTACAGATATTATAGCATTTCTAAAACGCTGTAAAAAATACAGCATTTTAAAAATGCTGTCGTAGCTAAGAATAAATTTCAAAATTAATCAAAGATAGCATTTTATTCAGAAATTCTATTATTGATCACTTTCAATAGCATTTACACTTAAACGCTATAATAAATCCGCTATAGAAAGCCATATATGTTGTAGTTGAGGCTTAATGTCGTTAGGCGCATTTGGCACTGTGGTCTGGCGTTGGGCTGTCTCCTTGTTCGGCCTGGGTTCGAATTTTGTGGCCCAAAAGAAATATTTTTTTTGTGTTTGTTTTTTTTAAAAAAAAACTATTCAAACCCAAGAGTGGGTATAAGGGAATTTTGATGGAGAATCTGGACACCAAGTCCACTTGGACTTAGTGGCTTGCAAGTTGAGCCTTGGGCACTGTTTGGTTTGGCTCGGGTTCGAAACCCAGCAACCACCTTTAATTTTTTTGATGTTTTAAATGATTTGATGAGTTCTATTACACTTAAAAATTTGTGGAAAAATTCTAGAATTCATAAAACATGATAGAGAATCCATTTAAAATAAATTTTAAAGATTTCCATGTATATTTTGAGAAGTTTTAAAGAGAATTTGAGAGAGAGTGAATTGATAACTACAAAATTATTAATAAAGAGCATGGCTTTTAAATTTTTTGTAATGATTTGGGTGAATTGAATTCGCTTGAAGAAATCATACATTTTATTTGTTTAAGAAATGCTTGATATGGTGAAGTTGTGTTCATGAGTTTAAAGTGCTATTGAGATTAGACCATGAAAAGAATGATTGATTATGAATAAATGAATCATGAATGAGACATTGATTAAGTTGTGAGATGAATTGAAGTTGAGAATAATTAAGTTTGAGATATGATGAAGAGTATGAATATTCATGGATTCTTGTACATAAAAAAATTGTGATTTAGAGTTAGTGAGACATAGGGTACCGGCACTATTGAATTGAAAAGAGTTAAGGTATATTTGAGATATGGCCATGGAGCTATTTTGTATTTGTTGATTAAGTCCGGTAGGAGGTAAAACTAATTATAGGTTTGAAAATTTATTCATGTCTTAAACTAAATAATTAGGTACATAAATGAAGATGTAGGAAACCTGGGCAAACGTAAGTGGGGCACTCTATATAGTCGGGCGGCTGATTCCGAGACTATAGATCCATTCGGGCGGTGGATTTCGGGACTGTGGTTGCTTCGTGGGAGACGGGATTTTATTTTAAATCCGAAACTATGCTTAGTCGGGCAGATAGTTTACCTTTCTCCAATGTATATACGTATGCCAAGGCTAGAGGGGCACTTGCGGGATGATTCACACGATGAGGGATTTGTTATAACAATCGGGCGGTGGATTCCGGGACTGGGATCCATATTCGTGGAATGATCTAAACCTTGTCTTATTACTGTGTAGTTCTCATGGCGAGGGATCGAATCCTTAAATGTGGAGTACGTAGGTGCTTACCCTCGGACCTATATAGTATGGGATGCATAGATGTCACACTCGCTTCCCAAAATACAGAAATACGAGCTCGTGACGAAAACCCAACGAATAATATTAACATCATCATAAGCTGTACCAGTCTCAACTCAACAATACTCAGAAAATTAAATCACAACCACGTAGATAATATCATCACATAAACAATAACTGAATTCAAGAAACTCAATAACCAACATAATAACCAATATTGAGAAAACAAATATCAATTACGGGTCAAAAGCTCGGAATACAAGTTTAATCAAATGAACTATAATGAAATGAAGAAACATGGAAAGAAATAGTTTATTATGATTATGCAGCTAATCCGATCTAGGAATACTGCTCGCCAATACTTTCTGGCAAATCCTCAGGCTCACTTGTAGCTGGGTTAACTAGGAGAGAAAAAGAAATGTTCTTAGAGCAAGTACGGACAGCAAGTAGTGAAAACAGAGAATAAGAAATAAGGTACATGAAGAATATGAATCGAGATCAAATTGCAAAATCAATAATGGTATTAATAAACAATGGTCTTAATCAAGTATATACGTGTCAAATTAAGTTCATTAGAGCATCATTTCTCCTATCTAATGCACGTACTACTGCGTTCCATACCACAGGTTCGATGCACGCACAACAGTGTTCGTTTTAGACTTCGTTGTGGGGTCTACAAAGCGTATACTCGGTGTCAATAACAATAATTTACAATTAACAATTTCCAATCAATCATTCACAATCAATACTTCTCCTTCCATGTCAATACAATATCACGATAGGCCTTACCGAGTACATTTTCTGAGACTATCCACTACTAAGTCAACCCTTATAAACCCCGGCTTATTTAGTATTTTATTAAGTCATTCATGCACATGCAAGTAGTTATTAGAGTATCAAGGAGATGATGATAATGCAACAATATGATGGATTGCACAATAAATAATTAGAAGTAGCAAATCTGAAATAGCCGGCACAGTTACACTAAAACAGCGATAACTCCTAGACTACAACTTCGAATTTGAAGTTCCAGGATGCTATGGACATCTAGACAGATAGGGCTACAATTTGTGTTCAGTAAAGTTCTGCTAATTTTGAATGTATCTAGGTTAAATACCCAATTCTTTGCCGTTTAGCTGTTCTGGCAGCAACTAAGTGTCAACATCTAATGGGTGGAAGCATGGTATAAATACTCTGTAAAAATCTAGAAAAATTAGAGATGAACCCTAAGTATGTCTATAAAGTTTTTGAAGAATTTCATGGCATTCTAATATTGTTTGCATGGTATTTCACTATCAAATGTGTCGATGTTACAATAATTCTGCAGTCTAAAAAATGCAGACCAACAGGAACTAAAAAGGTGACATCTCACAGCTCGGGACTCCGAATTTGGATCCGTCACTTGTTTTGGAAACTAAAATCAGTAGGCTAAAACTCCCTTTTGTACCAGGTGTGCTAGTTTACAAGTTAATAGGGTCGAAACCTCTGTGCAAAACAGTACAACCAGCAAAAATTTATAAAGACTATTACATATGTTTTCATCAAATTGGGCAATTAACGTGCTACTATATCATGAAATGCATTACACTGTTATACAGCAATTAGAATGTTCATTACTGTGTACAATTCAATTTATGAAGTCATCGATCAAGTCACAATATCTCATTTAATCAATATATTCAATCACCTTTCATTTTCTTTGTATACAATTCTAGTCATTTTATTTATGTCAATTGTGTATGTAGGCTTGGGTTTGAGTCAATGGGTACTAATAAGATGTCAAGAGTATGTCGGGTTAGCTCGTGTAAATCCTCGATACTCCCAACGAAAAGGACACAATGCAAATTAGAATAATTGAAATGGAACTACTAGCTTAGAGATCAAAAATATTGAACTAGAATAATAAAAGAGTTCAAGTGAACTTGCCCTTTTCTGTAGATGATTCAATAATATAATATTAAGGAATAACGAGATCAGAATCCCGGAGAGCAATCCCGAGAACACGTGCGAAGACCGTGCGAAGAAAATCCAAGCAATCAAGCAAACAGCAACAATTTAAGGGCTATTCCCACACTGGATCCAGGCAGAATAGTGAACACCAACTTCGGATCTGATGTGCCCAGAACACGCAACACCGAATCAATCCAATAAGAAATCTCCCTTACATCAGATCCGATCCGAACACGAAACAGCGGGTTGGGATCTGGTGCGGCAAAGCACAAAACAGCAACAGTGGCCAATCAGTTCCCTCCTCACACAGGATCACTCCAAACACAGGATAGCGCAGAAGGATCGGGCGCACCAGAACACAGGACAGCGGAACGGACCAATCGCTCTCCTTCTTCTTCTTTTACTTCGACCAAGAGAGCGAGAGAGCGGAAGAGAACCTTCGGCGACGGCGCGGCACCGCGCGGGGCTGCGATGGCTATCGATGACATTGGTCGGGAAGCGACGTAACAATCGAGATGGTGAAATGAATCCGGCGAAAACTCTGTTTTCACGCTCGAAAACAGGGGAGAGCGGCGACGGTGCATTCAGGGCTAGTATGGCGATGGCGAGGCAGTGGGGAAGATGATCTAGGTGATTGGGAGAGTGCAACAGTGGTTCGAAGGTGTAGACGGAGTGGGTTTCGGTGGTGCTTCGATGGGTTCGACGAGGTTCTTCGGCAATGGGGACGGGGCTAGGTTGATGAGGGTGAGGAGTCGAGGAGGTGAAGGTGACGGTAAGGTGGTGGTGATGGCAATGAAGGTGGCGGTCGGAGGAGGTGGTGACGTTGGCGACGGGGAGGCGAAGAGGAGTTGGGTTTGTTTTGGGTGCAGGCGAGAAGGAGAAGGAGTGAGTGGGAGGGAGAGAGAGAGAGAGGTTGTGTAGTTGTGATTTTTAGGGGAGTGGGAAGAGACTGTTATAACAATGTAGAAGAGTAAATAGGGGGGAGTTAGAGATACGTGGGATTGAGGGGAGAAAAGATCTGAGGTTTTAGTTAGGCAATGTGGGTTTGGGTAGACTAGGTCTTGGGTTCAATATTCAATATGGGAGATGGGTTGGGTTTTCATATGAATGGCCAAAATGTAATAATACAATAAAATAATTGGAACTAGAATGCCCACAATAGGACAAAGGCCCAAATACAATAAATTAGGAGGAAAAAGACACCAATAAAAATACAAAGAACAATAATCCGTACAATCGGAAACATGGGTTACAAATCTTACCCGCCTTACAAGAAGAATTTCTTCCTCGAAATTCAAATCGGTGGATCGTAGGTACCCCAAGAAAAGAAGAAAAGAAACATCCTAAACAACATACAACTACTCAAAGAGATGAGGTAACTTCTTCTGAATTTCCTCGTCCAATTCCCAAGTCGACTCACTGAGCGGGTGAGGATTCCAGGAGAGCCGAACAAGTTTGATCACTTTATTCTTCAACACTTTCTCGTGTCTGTCGAGGATAGCAACTGGTTGGACTTCGCAAGACAAGTCTGGTCTCATGGACAACTCTGAGTAGTCAATCACATGACTGTCGTCTCTAACATACTTCTTGAGCTGAGAGATGTGGAATACATCATGAACTCCAGACAAGGTTTGTGGTAATGCAAGTCGGTAGGCTACCTTGCCCACACGCTCCACAATATCAAAAGGGCTAATGAATCGGGGACTCAGCTTACCCCCACCACCAAATCGGATGACGCCTTTCCATGGTGATACCTTCAGAAATATATGATCACCTGCCTCAAACTCCAAAGGTCGGCGACGACAGTCAGCCCATTTCTTCTGCCGGTCCTGAGTGGCTTGCAGGTGCTTCCTGATCTGAGCTACTGCATCAACTGTCTTCGTAATTAACTCTGGTCCCAAGAGTTTCCTCTTGCCAATGTCGTCCCAACAGACTAGGGACCTACATTTACGACCATAGAGTGCTTCAAACGGAGCTGCATTGATGCTCGCCTGATAACTGTTGTTGTATGAGAACTCGACCAGGTGCAAATGATCATTCCAAGAACCACCAAATTGCAGAACACATGATCGCAACATGTCCTCCAGTGTCTGAACCGTCCTTTCGGACTGTCCATCCGTCTGGGGGTGAAATGCTGTGCTATAGTTTAACTTGCTCCCCAAACTTTGCTGAAGGCTTTTCCAGAACTAGGACTTGAATCTCGTATCCCTGTCGGATACGATGCTGACGGGAACACCATGCAGTCTCACTACTTCCTAAATATACCATTCCGCCAGACTCTCAGTAGACTGACCCAACCTGAATGGGATGAAGTGGGGACTCTTCGTCAGTCGGTCAACTATCACCCAGATAGCATTATGACCTCTGGGACTCCTGGACAATGCGGTCACAAAATCCATAGTAATGTTCTCCCATTTCCATTCTGGAATCGGAAGAGGTTGCAACAGTCCAGTGGTCCTCTGATGTTCTGCCTTCACTTGTTGACAAATCAGACATTGTGACACAGACCTTGCCACAGCCCTTTTCATGCCATGCCACCAAAAATGCTGCTTCAAATATCTGTACATCTTGGTTCCTCCTGGATGAATAGAGTATGGAGACTGATAGGCTTCCTCAAGTAGTCTCTTCCTGACTTCACCTCTGGGGACACACAACCTTGAGCCAAAACGGAGTGACCCGTCTGAATGAATGACCAAATCAGACCTCAGATATGCTTCCACTTCACTACGGAATTCCTGCAATTGCTAATCATCTGCCTGAGCTGCCTTGATCTGCTCCACTAACGAAGAATGCAACTGTAACATCATGCACTACGATGCTGCACCTAAAAGAACCATTTCCAATTCTAGCCTCCTCATATCTTCTAATATCTCCTTCTACTTGGTCAGAAACATTACAGCAGGCCTCCTACTTAGAGCATCGAGTACCAAATTTATCTTGCCCGGATGGTACTGCAAGTCGACGTCAAAATCTGCCATCAGTTCTAACCATTTTCTCTGTCTCATGTTCAGCTCTGTCTGCGTGAACATATATTTAAGACTCTTGTAATCTGTAAAAATTTTCACTCTATCCCCAAGCAAATAGTGCCTCCATAACTTCAGAGCAAATATCACAGCTGCAAGTTCTAGATCGTGGGTAGGGTAGTTCTTTTCATGCGGCCTCAACTGCCTTGAAGCATAAGCTACAACTCTACCTTTCTGCATCAGAACTACACCCAAACCTCTACCTAAAGCATCGCAGTGAATTACGAATCCCCCAGAGCTGTCTGGTATCGTCAGTACAGGTGCTGATGTCAACCGGTTCTTTAATTCCACAAAAGCTTCCTTACAGGAACCATCCCAGACAAACCTCTGCTCCTTCTTCATCAAGTTGGTCAAAGGTCCTACAATGTTTAAGAAGTCTTGAATGAACTTCCTATAATATCCTGCCAAACCAAGGAAACTCCACACTTCTGAAACTGACTTCGGCACTGGCCAATCCTTGACAGCAGAAATCTTCGACGGATCCACTAATACACCCTCACCAGAGATAACATGGCCCAAGAAGGCAATAGGTTTCAGCTAGAATTCGCACTTGCTGAGCTTCCCGTACAATTGATTCTCTTTCAACGTCTGCAAGACAATCCTCAAGTGCTCAGCATGATCTTCCTTGTTCTGCAAATACACCAGGATGTCGTCTATAAACACAACGACAAACCGATCCAAGAATGGTGAGAATACCCTGTTCATCAGGCTCATGAATACTGCTGGTGCATTGGTAATGCCGAAGAGCATCACCAAAAATTCGTAATGTCTATATCTTGTACGGAATGCTATCTTCAGAATATCTTCAGTCTTTATTTTGACTTGATGATAACCAGAGCGAAGATCCAACTTCGAGAACACAGATGCACCTCCCAGCTGATCGAACAGATCATCAATTCTTGGCTGTGGGTACCTGTTCTTCACCGTAACATTGTTCAGCTCCCGATAGTCGATGTAGAGCCTGCGACTACCGTCTTTCTTGTTGGTGAACAACACTGGAGCTCCCCACGGTGAAACACTTGGTCTGATAAAGCTTCTGTCCAATAACTCCTGGATGTGTACTTTCAAGTCGGCTAATTCAACTGGTGCCATGCGGTACGGGCTCTTCGAGATTGGTGTAGTACCCGGCTGAACTTCAATGTTGAACACTACGTCTCGATCTGGTAGAATTCCGAGCAAATCTTCAGGGAAGACATCAAGAAAGTCCCGTACAACCATGGGCGCAACTTCACCATCAGTGCACATTGACTCAAGTGCGCTGGCCTTCGGGGACATCGGGCTCTCGACACGTCCAGACAGTGTCTCACCCGCATGAAATTCGAACTCTGGTTGCCCAAGAAGCTTGAAGATCACCTTCTTCTTCTGACAGTCAATCACTGCATGGGTGATCCCTAGCCGATCCATTCCCAGAATAACGTCGAAGCCTGAGTTGTTAATTACAATTAGATCAGCTTCGAATTCCCTGCCACCAATCAGTAGGAGACTTTGCTTACACACCTTAGAACAAACAATAATGCCTCCACCAGTGGTAATATCCCAAGCTACAGGCATGTCATCGCTTGCCAATCGATGATGGTCGACGAAACGGGAAGACACAAATGAATGGGTTGTACCAGAATCGAACAATACATGGGCAGGAAGAGAATGCACAAGAATGATGCCTAATAGAAAGGTCCAATGAATAAGAAATGGGAAATGCATGCATGGTGCACAAAAGATTAAACAGAAAGAAAGAAATATACAAGAATTGAATATAAAATAGCATAATACAATACATGCCTACAACCACACCAGTAACCGTCTCAGCTTCTGCTACAGTCAGGTTAAAGGTCTGACCACGGCCTCCCATCTGACCACCACTAGGAGCCATCCTCTGCTGATCGAAGGCATGCCTATGTGGAGGAAGGGGTGGTCTCTCCTGAGGTTGGACTGGTGCCCCAAACTAAGCTGGTGCAACGGACCTGTTTCTGGGACAGTCACGGACAATGTGATCGGTGCCCCCGCACCCGAGGCACAGACGGTTGGTAAAGCGACAGTCCTTGTGCAAATGCCCAGCTCGGTTGTAGAAGGTACATGTCGGAACAATGGGTGGATACGGCTGCACCCTCACAGTTGTGGTCGGAACTGGCCTCCGAGTAGGCCCCGCAGTAGATCGAGTGAAGGTGGGGTCCGGTCCTACCCGTTGAGTGGCATTGGTCCTTCTGTGAGCTTGTTCTTGGACCCTTGCAGCATCAAGAATATCTGCATAAGTGCGATGGTAGTGGGCCACCAACTGGTTATGGAGGTCCGGATGAAGCCCCAACAGGAACCTGCGAGCTCGATCTTCCTCGTTTGCAACCGTGGAAGGTGCAAAACGGCTGAGTCGAACAAACTCTGTAGCATACTCATCCACTGATCGATTTCCCTGAGTCAAGGAAACGAATTGTTGCTCCATCTCGGCTCTAGTGACACTGGGGAAAAACTTGACCATGAAACTTCCAGTGAAGGTAGTCCATGCAATGGGCCTCTCCAACCTCTCGGCTTTAGCCTGCCACTAGATGCGGGCAAGATCAGTCAACTGGATGCTCACCACATCCACACGGTTCACATCGGCGATTCGCGCTGCTTGTAATAGCTGTTCTGTGTGAGTCAACCACTGCTCGGCCTCCAGCAGTGTCTCCGTACCCGAGAACTTATCCGGGTGCAATCTCATGAAGTCAGCTACCGTACCAGGCCGAGGTGGTAGCTGTCATGGAGCGGGTTCCACAACAACCTGGTTTACGGCCTCCAAACTGGCCCGAATCAACTTATTGTGTTCCTGCTGCAGCGCCATCATCTGCTGTAGTGCTTGAAGAACAACTGAGTTCTCAGATCGTTCTTCCCTCTGCTGGGAAGAAGAAAAGCTGCCCCTAAGCATTTGCACGATTTGCGCAATAGTGGGTTCTCCCATCAGATCATCTTCAGAACGGGAAGAGGAAATATCCTTCCTAACCATGGTCTTCATCAAAGAAAATATAATTAGTACCCAGATTGTATGAATATAAATAAATGGAAGGAATAGAACAATTAGGGAATGAAGGAACTGAATATGAAGGAATCAATCAGTAATCGAGTAAGAGAAGTATGTTGGTTATTACATGTTCATGTGATTCGCGTGGTGTACATATTGTTGAGTTAAATCTGGCTAGAACCAGACTTGAATAATATACCAATCAAAGTCAGACCTCCGTAAAGATAGTCATATTTGATCGACATATTATTCAAAACTTGGCTCAGATACCACTAAAAACCTGTCACGATCTGCTTTCCAAAATACGGAAATAAGAGCCCGTGACGAAGGCCCAGCAAATGATATTAACATCATTCATAAGCTGTACCAGTCTCAACTCAATAATACTCAGAAAATTAAATCACAACCACGCAGATAATATCATCACATAAACAATAACTGAATTCAAGAAACTCAATAATCCAACATAATAGCCAACACTAAGAAAACAAATAGCAGTTACGGGTCAAAAACTCGGAATACAAGTTTAATCAAATGAACTACAATGAAATGAAGAAACATGGAAAGAAATAGTTTATTATGATTATGCAGCTACTCCCATCTAGAAATACTGTTTGCCAATACCTTCTGGCAAATCCTCAGGCTCACTTGTAGCTGGGTTAACTAGGGGAGAAAAAGAAATGTCCTTAGAGCAAGTATGGACAATAAGTAGTGAAAACAGAGAATAAGAAATAAGGTACATGAAGAATATGAATCGAGATCAAATTGCAAAATCAATAATGGTATTAATAAACAATGATCTTAATCAAGTATATACATGTCAAATTAAGTTCATTAGAGTGTCATTTCTCCTATCTAGTGCATGTACCACTGCGTCCCATACCACAGGTTCGATGCACGCACAATAGTGTTCGTTTTAGACTTCATGGTGGGATCTACAGAGCGTGTACTCGGTGTCAATAACAATTATTTACAATTAACAATTTCTAATCAATCATTCACAATCAATACTTCTCCTTCCATGTCAATACAATATCACGATAGGTCTTACTGAGTACATTTTCTGAGACTATCCACTACTAAGTCAATCCTTATAAACCCCAGCTTATTTAGTATTTTACTAAGTCATTCATGCACATGCAAGTAGTTATTAGAGTATCAAGGGGATGATGATAATGCAGCAATATGATGGATTGCACAATAAATAATAAGAAGTAGCAAATCTGAAACAGCCGGCACAGTTACACTAAAACAGCGATAACTCCTAGACTACAATGCCGAATTTGAAGTTCCAGGATTCTATGGATATCTAGATAGATAGGGATATAAATTGTGTTCAGTAACTTTCTGCTAATTTTGAATGTAGCTAGGTTAAATACCCAATTCTTTGCAGTTTAGCTGTTCTGGCAGCAACTAAGTGTCAACATCTAATGGGTGGAAGCATGGTATAAATACTCTGTAAAAATCTACAAAAATTAGAGATGAACCCTAAGTATGTCTGTAAAGATCCTGGAGAATTTCATTGCATTGTAATATTGTTTGCATGGTATTTCACTATCAAATGTGTCGATGTTACAATAATTTTGCAGTCTGAAAAATACAGACCAACAGGAACTAAAAAGGTGATATCTCACAGCTCAGGACTCCGAATCCGGATCCTTCACTTGGGTTGGAAACTAGACTCAGTAGGCTAAAACTCCCTTTCGTATCTGATATGCTAATTTTCAAGTTAACAGGGTCGAAACCTCTGTGCAAAACAGTACAACCAGCAAAAATTTATAAAGACTATTACATATGTTTTCATCAAATTGGGCAATGAACGTGCTACTATATCGTGAAATGCATTACACTGTTATACAACAATTAGAATGTTCATTACCGTGTACAATTCAATTTATGAAGTCATTGATCAAGTCACAATATCTCATTTAATCAATATATTCAATCACCATTCATTTTTTTTTGTATACAATTCTAGTCATTTTATTTATGTCAATTGTGTATGTAGACTTGGGTTTGAGTCAATGGGTACTAATAAGATGTCAAGAGTACGTCGGGTTAGCTCGTGTAAACCCTCGATGCTCCCAACGGAAAGGACACAATGCAAATTAGAATAATTAAAATAGAACTACTTGCTTAGAGATCAAAAATTTTGAACTAGAATAATAAAAAAGTTCAAGTGGACATGCCTTTTTGTATAGACGATTCAATAATGTAATATTAAGGAATAACGGGATTAGAATCCCGGGGAGAAATCCCAAAAATGCGTGCACAGACCGTGCGAAGAAAATCCAAGCAATCAAGCAAACAATAACAAATTAGGGGCTATTCCCACACTACATCTAGGAAGAACAGCGAACACCAACTTCGGATCTGATGTGCCCAGAACATGAAACACCGAATCAATCCAATAAGAAATCTCCCTCACATCGGACCGATCCGAACACGAAACAGCGGGTTGGGATCTAGTGCGGCAAAGCACAGAACAGCAATAGCGGCCAACCAGTTCCCTCCTCCTCACATAGGATCACTCCAAACACGGAACAGCGCAGAAGGATCGGGCGCGCCAAAACATAGGACAGCAGAACAGACCAATCGCTCTCCTTCTTCTTCCTTTACTTCGGCACAGCACCGTAGCGGGGCTGCAATGGCTATCGACGACGTTGGTTGGGAAGCGACGCAACAATCGAGATGGCGAAACCACATGGCGAAAACTCTGTTTTTGCACTTGAAAATAGGGGAGAGCGGCGACGGTGCCTTTGGGGCTAGTATGGCGACGGCGAGGCATTGGGGAAGATGATCTAGGTGATTGGGAGAGTGCAACAGTGGTTCGATGGTGTAGATGGAGTGGGTTTCGGTGGTGCTTCGATGGGTTCGACGAGGTTCTTCGGCAATGGGGATGGGGATAGGTTGATGAGGGTGAGGAGTCGAGGAGGTGAAGGCAATGGTAAGGTGGTGGTGATGGCAATGACGGTGGCAGTCGGAGGAGGTGGTGACGTTGGCGATGGGGAGGCGAAGAGGAGTTGGGTTTGTTTTGGGTGCAGGCAAGAAGGAGAAAGGGTGAGCGAGAGAGAGAGAGAGAGAGAGAGAGAGAGAGAGAGAGAGAGAGAGAGGGGTTATGTAGTTGTGATTTTTAGGGGAGTGGGGAGAGACTGTTATAACAATGTAGAAGAGTAAATAGGGGGGAGTTAGAGATACGTGGGATTGAGGGGAGAAAAGATCTGGGGTTTTAGTTGGGCAATGTGGGTTTGGGTAGACTAGGTCTTGGGTTCAATATTCAATAAGGGAGATGGTTTGGGTTTTCATATGAATGGCCAAAATGTAATAATGCAATAAAATAATTGGAACTAGAAAGCCCACAATAGGACAAAGGCCCAAATACAATAAATTAGGAGAAAAAAGATACCAATAAAAATACAAAGAACAATAATCCGTACAATCGAAAACAGGAGTTACAATAGAATTCGAACAAGTATGCATTAGTGTCATCCTAGTATAAAATGTGTGGATTAGGCATTAAGGCATCGCATACATTTATATGTTTAGAATAATCACTTTTGACACTTTATTGTTCATTCAAAATTGTGTTTTGATAAAGTATTGAGATCGTTATATGTACGACATAGAGAGGATGGCTGAGTATAACATTTTTGTCAGTTGTAAGTGACTGACGTGCCCACAGCTTAATATGCAGGTAATAAACTTTTTCATGAAGAAGTAAAGATGTTATGATGCAATTGATGACTTACATTGATAAAGTTGTATAAGTTGTATTTTATTTTCAATGTTGTATTTCTTTTGTTCTCCCGCTGTGTAAACAAAATGTAAAGAACTCTGATGTATGTTGAGAAGTTCTAATTTCCTTATAAAAGTGTACGAAGTGAAGTGTAAAGATCTTGTGGAATCTCTAATTCAGTCTTATTTGGAATTCGGGGCGTTACAGATGGTATCAGAGCAAGCTTCACATGTAGTACAAATTTATAATTAACGACACCCTATCGTGGACATTAGAGTGTGAGTTTCAACTTATAGAGATTTAAACTTATGTTTGTGTTGCTCTATGAGATGACATTTTTTCCTCCTTTTCCCTATAAGATGGCCAATCAGCATGATCCCCAGAATGAGGCGCATTGGTTTGTCCCCTTCGAGAATGAAGAGGAAGAACCAATAGAAGAAGGAGAGGACCCTGAAGAAGAGGAAGAAACAGAACCAGTGGAGATAGAAGAGGACTTTCCCGAGTCCAGGGAAATTACTCCACCTCTGCTTGATCTCCCTGAAGAATCCTCAGACGAAAAACTCGTTCCAGATGACCCAAATGATATTATTGCTTCTCTTCGATGAGAATTGGATGTTCAAAAGTGGAGAGTTAACCACTTGTAATCACAATGGGCAAAAGACAAGGAGCGCATCTAGGAGCTGAGCTTTCAAGTGTGCAAGCTCGAGAAGGTCTAGCACGTGAATGATCGACACTTTTCCAAGTTAGACCACCTCACTTGCTGGGACAAGCAAGAGCGACAACAGAGCTTTGAAGATATGAGGCAAGAAATTCAGGAACTACGGGAAGAGCTCAGAGAAGCCAAGAGATTCCATAGAATCTAAGATGTCTTTATTAAAGGATGTAATGGATATATCGGAACAAAGTTTTTCTTTCTGAATGTAAAAAGTTTTATTTTGGAATGAATAAATTTTATTGAAGCGATATTATTTGTGTTATTTATGATGAGTAATGATGAATTTTACGACTCAGAAATGGCACAAAGGATCATGAACGGCGAAGAGCATAAGGGTAAAAATGGGCTAGATCTGGAGACCGAACTAGCTCGGGTATATCAAACCCTAAATGTTGTCGCCGCAAACATCACTGGAAATAGGGGACCAGGGCCAGCAGTGCATGTTCCCGAGGCAATCAGGTTGGTTGATTCATTCAAAAGAATGAAGCCACCTATATTTGAAGGGCAGGCAAATCCAGACGTAGCTGACGACTGGATCCGACAGATCGAGACTGTTTTTGATGTACTAGAAACCCCAGAGACCAGCAAGGTGAAATTGGCCACCATCCAACTAGAAAAGGATGCAGGTGTTTGGTGGCAATCGCTAAAAAGGACCTTGGGCAATGTACAACTTACTTGGGAGGAGTTTCTTAATGAATTCAGGAGTCACTACTTTCCATTGGATGTCTAAGAGATAAAGGCGATGGAATTTCTGGGCTTGCAGCAGGGCGGTATGTCTGTGCGGAAGTATGAGACCAAGTTCAACCAACTCTCAAGGTACACGCTTGAAATAGTACAGGATGAAGCAAAGAAAGCACGGAAATTTGAGCAAGGGTTGGTGCCAAGTTTGAGGTCCCGGATGATACCCCTAGGTATCCGCAAATTTGAGAAGCTGGTCAGAAGGGCTGCCGCTACTGAGTCAGACATGAACCAGTTCCAGGCAGTACAGGTCAAGTGGAGCAACTAGAGCATGGGCAAGAGGCCTGCGGCGTTGAGCAATTTCAGGAGTTAGCCCCCAGCGTAGCATTTCAAACCAATTGGAGCTAATGCTATTGCAGTGACTGGCAGGGTACCTGTAATACCCCGCAAAATAGCATACGGCTATTTTGCACTGTAACCCGTGCATTAACTAAGTATTGCACACGATTACATTTTCTCCTAGAAATTATCAGTTAAAATTGAGAGATTTCAGACATACGGGCTGTTCTGAATCCGATGAAGTAAACTCGGAATATCATCTCGATTAAACGGGGGTTTTGTCCCGATTATTTCGACCAGACAATTATCGGGTGAAAATTATAATTTCTATAAAAAAATGAATTTTATGGATTTTTAAATTATATGTATTGGTTATTTCAATTAGACTAGTGCTTGAATTGAATGTGAGTTGTATTTGTGCACTAGGGTATGGTAACCTAGGGTATGGTGACCTAGGGTTCCTTAACCTAGCATAGGGTTAGGAACCCTAGCATCATGATGATCATGGCTTGATCTTGATAAAGATCCAATGGTGGAAATAAAACACCATGTGTAAGTTGACTTGGAATGGGAAAACTTCCATGAAGTCTCCAATGAAGCTTCCAAGAAGTTTCCAAGGAAGCTTCCAAGAAGTTTCACTTGTGATGTTGGCTCCATCTCATCCACATATCTTCCACTCACACCACCTCCCTCCATCCCCACCCTACATCACCATCCGGCCCAATCCAACCCTAGCTCCCATTTTTATAAAACCCCCACTTCCACTCTCATTCTTTCACTCATTCACCACTCTTCTTGTTCCAAAAAAAAAAAAAAAAGAGGAGAAAGAGAAGGAGAAGAGAAAAGGTGGAGACTTTCAAGAAGAGAAAGAGAGGATAAAGCTAGCAACAACAATTACATCTTGAAGTGAAGAGGAGCTAGTGAGCAAAGGAGCAAAGACAAGCAAAGCAAAGCTAGGAGCTAAGCCTACAAGGAGTATTCTTGCAACTACAAGTGGGTGATCCTTGAACTCTTTTGTATTTATTTTTGTTTTGGTATGAATGGATGTGTAGTAGTGGTAGACATGATTTTGTTGCCATGTTTGAGTATGAGGAATGCTAGGAAAAAATAAATTGCATGGTAGAGTATTATTCTTTTGAAGTTTGATTGAGTAGCATGATTGCGAGGGTATATTGGGGAAGTCCTTACGCCCAAACGGTTGAGAATTTTGGACTAAAATTCTGGGGTAATGTTCTTCTATGTATGTAGAGTATCCATGATTTTTTTCGTAATATTTGGATACATTTTAGTAGCCCGAACAGTGGGACCAAATCCGGACAGTAAGCAGCCAGAATGGCTGCTGGCTGTGATGATTTTTGGGTGTCTTTCCGATTTTGTATCTCGGAAACGACAAGGTATTTTGAGTTGAAAATTTTTGTGGACGCTGTTGTATGTGTCTACAATTATAGTCTTAAATTTCGTATTTTTCCGAGGTCGGTTGATGCCCCGGAAAAATTGTAGAACGCGACTGGTCCGTAGGTGTCGGCTGAAGCTGACTGCGCTTTGTGCTGAAGTTCAAAAAGGCATAACTTCGTATACGTTCATTATTTTGCTACAAAATTTTGGGAGTAGCTTGGGATATGAGTCTATTTGATGAATCTCAAATTTTATAATTTTTAGAGGTCATTTGATGAAGTTTCAAAGGTAATTAGTGAAGGGCAGTGAATACTCTGCTGAAACAGAACGGCTGAAATGTAGCCATGTTTGAGGAGTCGTAGATCGTTGTGTGAAATGAATTTGAATGTGAATTTTGGACACGATGAAATGGTATATGTGTAGATAGAGAATCTCATATTTCATGATCATTGGACTTAGGGATGATTTACTATTGAATTTTAAAGTAGGGTACGTTCGGCCTTGTACGAGTTGTCTAGTTCATGAAGATAGATATTCCTAGGCTTATCTGTTAAGAATTTGGGCGACTGGCCAACTGGAGAATTTCAGTAGGGAATCATAACTCTCTAACCCAATTGGAATTTTGTAATTCCAGGCTGTAGGTTGGAGATTAAGATTTTCCAAAGATAGGGTAGATTTGGCCTCGTCAAGAAAATGTTTACTAGAGAAATAAACTTTTCCCTTGTGATGCACCCAATGGAAATTGGTGTCTGTGAGAACATTAAGAGTTGAATCTGAGGACGTATTCAAATAGGAAGTTAAGGTAGACAATCCCACCTTCCCATAGGACCCGGAATTGAGTGATCTCGATAACCAAGCGAACTCTTATGATATTGGACAAATGCAGCAAGTGTGAAAAGGAACGTACTACTAAGAGTATATGAGGGATATTTGGATGTCGAGATGATTGAACTTGAGGAAATAATCAACTGAAGAATTATAGACTAGGGTCCTACCTTTCCAGAATGGGAGATACCAAGCAATTTTGACTTGTGTGCTGGAAATTATGGACATTGTGAGTTTAGCAACCTATTGTCTAGACTGACTTCGAGGTTGGAGTTAACTCGGGGACTTGAGTCCTTTAAAAGGAAATTGAGGGAATCATTGACTAGGGGATGGCAACGGATCTCCTCACCCTTCTAGAAAGTTCTGAGCGTATTGGTTTCCGATGAGTGTAGCTGGGAACACAGCTACTGGTATTTCTTGATTGTTCCATCGGACCATTGATGAGGAACCCTCTGCCTACCGCAATATGGTGATCGTGAGCTATCAGATTTAAAAGATGGGTTTTAGCATTTTATTCGGAACTTAGGCAAGTTCCTGTGCATGTACTCATGGTGGACATGAGTGAGTTGGGATATAGCTCTGTTGGATTGTATTGGGTGTCTCGATGCCTGAGTCTGTCAAAAGTCCAGAAAGGATAATTATGTGCGTGCTTACCTTCACTAAATTATATTACGTCACCAGGGCGCCGTTAGACCACTCGCTGAGGGTCACGGGCTGGGATTATTTTGGGTCGCTGACCTATGAAGGTATTGGGAATCGGTGGATGTGATTCCGGGATGGTTGTTACCTTGACAGACCAGTCAGGCTCGACTTTATTGACCGACACCGAGTGTGGATGAATAACAACATATTTTCCAGTAAACTGGATTGATTAGGTTTTTCTTTTGTTGTTTCGCTCGAAGACCAAATTGGTGTTAGGGGTGATTCCCTATAATCCAACTTGTTCTGAGAGTTAGCACTAAGTGGTGTTACTGGTTGTCTCTTCCTGTCATTAGGGATACGCCCTGCGGTACGTATCTTGCACTGTTAATTCCTGAAGTACCATGGTAAGAACGGGATGCTGATATCCTGGCGGATCGGGGGTATTTTAGGACCTCCGAGGTCGTCATGTTCTATGTTGGTGGACACGAACGGATCAAAAAGGATCTTTGCGCAATGGATATACGACGGTATATCTGTAAGTTCGTCACAGCTTTCGAGGATGGTTCGACGCAGTAATTATTGGTGACTTCGGGGTAGCGCCCCGCATTATATTCTTTTATTTTATTTTCACCTCCTCAACCATGTCATACTATCAGGAACGGGAAGTAGACCAAATTAGAATGCATTGCATAGCGAGGGTTCTAATCCCTAAACATGGAGACAACGGCTTGATTTGGAAAGTAGGTAGTATGGGATGCATACATTTCCAAAGTCTCGCTTGCATTAGACTAAGTACGTTGGCTTGACCTGGGTCACATGTAGTATGAGATGCATGTGCATCCAGAATCTTGTTGACGTTAGATTAAGTGCATCTATTCTGTACCTTGTGTTTGAATAGACTTTAGGTTAGATTAAGTACATCTGTCCTATACTCTGTATTGTTGCATTAGTCTCAGGTCATGACATACACGAACACTAGGAAATCAGGATGCACGTTGAATTTTCCATTCAAGATGAATTTGTGAGTATGATAGTTTGAGGATCGCTGTTTCCTTATCAGCATTGCGTCAGTAGAATTACTGACATACCCCACCTTTTAGGTACATGGATATCAGGTCACGAGTATAGGAGAGCCCAAGATCAGCAGGGCATTCAAGTAATGGCAGTATGCGCGTCTACCCTTCGAGCAGGTGCAGAATTATCAGGGTCGCGTAGCAGGAGACTCAAGCCGAGGGGCAGGTCCCAGAGGGGCAGATAGACTACTCAACGGAGTTTCGGCAGTTACCAAGGGATTGTCGATCTGAAGACAGCCAATGGCTTCACAAGGAATGTTTAAGTATTTTTGTAGTCAGTTGTAATAAAGTTATGTAATTTGTATTCCTTGTTCAAGGGCGATTTGATATTTGTAATTATTAATGTAATTACTCTGATGGCAATAAAAATGTTTAAATTTCCACGTTATTTACTGTGTTGAGATGCATTTGAAGGCGATGATCTGGGTGATGTCACGGATGTCCGATAACGGGGATCCGGGTCGTTACTACCCACTTGCTACAAATGTGGAGAGACAGGCCACATATCTTCTGGGTGTACCAAGCTGCAGCCGATCAGGACTTGTTTTCTTTGTGGCAAGGAGGGCCATATCAAGCAATTTTGCCCTCAACTTCAGTGGGGAGGACCGAGTCAGCAGCAGTCCAACCCAGGGCAAAAGCAGTTCCGGCAGGGGCGAGTGTTTGCTCTGACCGAGGCAGATGCTGAAGATGTAGACAACATCATCACGTGTATTGGAGATGAAGCTTTGTTGTTTTGTTGCTTTTCCACTTACGTAATAAATGTTATGTAATGAGAGTACTCTTACGTAACAGGAGACATTCAAATAAATGGAATAAAAGCATCAGTGTTATTTGATATGGGATCATCGCACACTTTTGTGTCACCCTCATTTGCAAAACGATTGGGAGTTGAACCTAAAATTTTTCTTGGTAAGGTTCTATCTGTGGCTACTCCGTCAGGAGAAAACTTGACTACTGATCAATATTATGAAGGGTGAGATCTTGAAATCAGAGGCAAGCTCTTTAGCATCGACCTCATTGAATTGACAGTTTTGGGAGTCAACATCATTATTGGCATAGACTGGATGTCAGTTTACAGTGCCACTATTGAGTGCAAGAGCAAAGAAGTTGTGGTGAAGGCTCAAGGAGGACCAACAGTTACATTTCAAGAAAAAAGGAAGTGTAAGCAGTTGGTAGCAGCTTTTTCAGAGCAGAAAGTTCCAGAAGAAGTAAAGTAGATCCCAGTTGTTCGATATTTTCCAACTGTATTTCTTGATGATCAATTAGGGCTTCCCCCTCATCGAGATGTAGAGTTCAGCATCACTGTTCAGCCAGGGAGTGCACCTATTTCCAAGGCACCATACAGAATGGCACCGGTTGAACAAGATGAGATCAAGAAGCAGATCGAAGAGTTGTTGAGCAAAGGATTCATCAGGCCTAGTGCGTCACCTTAGGGAGGCCCAGTTCTTTTGGTGAAGAAGAATGATGGATCAATGAGGATATGTATCGACTACAGAGAGTTGAACAAGGTTACAGTACAGAACAAGTACACAATTCCTCGAATCGATGATCTATTTGACCGTCTACAAAGAGCAGCTATTTTCTCCAAGATAGACTTGCGGTCAGGATATCACCAAGTCCTGAAAGAAGAAGATGTTCACAAGAAGGCTTTCCGAACTAGGCATGGTCACTATGAGTTTCTAGTCATGCCATTTGGAGTCACAAATGCACCGACAATTTTCATGGACATGATGAACAGAGTTATGCGGCCATTCATCGATTCTTTTGTCGTTGTATTCATAGACGACATATTAGTCTATTCCAAGTCAGAGGAGGAGCATGCCGAGCACTTAGCAGAAGTTCTAAAGAAGCTACAGGAGCACCAACTGTATGCGAAGCTGTCCAAATGTGACTTCTGAAAAACCGAAGTCGCCTTCCTGGGTCACATCCTTTCTAAGGAGAGAGTGGCTACTGAGCCACAGAAGATTGAAGCTGTGAAAGATTAGCCAAGACCGACCACAGTGAAAGAGATTAGGAGTTTTCTGGGTTTAACTGGATATTATAGAAGATTCATTCAGGGTTACGCCCAGATAGCTGCGCCACTCACAGTTCTTACAAGGAAGAACGTGAGTTTCAATTGGTCAGGACAATGTGAAGCTAGCTTTCAAGAGTTGAAGGAAAGATTGACTACCGCTCCCGTTTTGGCTTTGCCACGAGCAGGAGTCGAATATGATGTCTACAGCGATGCTTCCCATCGCGGCTTGGGCTGTGTACTGATGCAAAAGGAAAATGTAATAGCTTATGGGTTTAGACAACTGAGACCACATGAAAAGAATTACCCAACCTATGATCTGGAGCTGGCAGTAATCATCTTTGCTTTGAAGCACTGGAGGCATTACGTGTACGGAGAAAAGGTCAACATGTACATGGATCACAAGAGTCTGAAATATATCTATCAGCAGAGAGACCTAAATCTGAGGCAGAGAAGATGGTTAGAAGTGTTGGAGGACATCCGACCTGAGATCAAATACCATCCAGGCAAGGCCAATATTGTGGCAGATGCACTCAACAGAAAAGGCAGTTTGTCCAGACTGATCACAACTCAGGAAAAGTTGGCAAAAGAGTTTGATCGAGCAGGAATTGAAGTGGTTTTGCAAGGTTTGGGAGTTTCCTTAGCTCAATTAAGGATTAAACCCACTTTGAAAGACAGAATCATCGACAGTCAGAAGATAGATCCAGAGATCCAGAAGATGATAGAGTAGGTTGGTGTTGGCAAGTTGGCAGAGTATCAAGTGAAGGTTGCAGTGCTGTGGTATGGAGAGCGGCTGTGTGTGCCAGATCAAGCAGAATTGAAGGAGAGTATTCTTCAGGAAGCGCATGCTACTTTGTTATCCATACATCCAGAGAGTACTAAGATGTCCAAGGACATAAAGCTATACTTCTGGTGGCCATGGGCAAAATGTGATGTGGTTGAGTTTGTTACCAAGTGTGCAGTTTGTTAGCAAGTCAAAGCAGAAAATCAGAAGCTCGGAGGTTTGTTGCAGCCTTTACCCATACCAGAGTGGAAATGGGATTGTATCAGTATGGATTTCATCACGGGTTTACCTAAGAGTTCCAAAGGCAATGATACAATTTGGGTGATAGTGGACCGACTCACCAAATCGGCTCACTTTTTGGCAATGAAGCCTACTTGGTCATTGGAGAAGCTGGCAGAGTTGTATGTTGGCGAGATTGTAAAGCTTCATGGAGTTCCATTTTCAATAGTATCCGACCGAGATGCGCATTTTACTTCGCATTTTTGGAGAAGTCTTCAAGCAACTTTGGGGATGAAGACTGATTTCAGTACGACCTTTCATCCTCAAACTTATGGGCAGACTGAAAGAGTCAATAGGGTACTAGAAGATATGCTGAGATGTTGTGTGTTGGACTTCAGTGGCAGCTAGGAGAGGCATTTAGCTCTTGTGGAGTTCGCCTACAACAACAGTTTTTAGGCAAGCATTGGGATGGCGCCGTATGAGGCTATATATAAAAGAAAGTGCAGGACACTAGTTTGTTGGTATGAAGTGGGAGAACAGTAGCTGTATGGACCAGAGATTATGCAGCAGACCTCAAAAAAGATCGAGCTGATCAGGAAGAGGTTAGTTGACGCATAGAGCAGGCAAAAGAGTTATGCCGACAACCGGAGGAGAGAACTGGAGTTTGATGAAGGTAACTTTGTCTTTGTGAAGGTGTCTCTGACCAAAGGGGTGATTCGGTTCGGAAGGGAAGGAAAATTAGCCCTGAGATACATTGGACCTTATAAGATATTGAAAAAAATTGGGAAGACAGCTTATCGGTTAGAATTACAGAAGAGTTGGCCCAAGTGCACAATGTCTTTCATGTATCCATGTTACGAGGTTATATCCCAGATCCGAGTCATCATTTGCCAGAAGTGCCTGAAGGTTTGCAACTGGATTTGAGCTATGCTGAACGTCCAATTGAGATCGTGGATCGTCGAGAAAAGGTCTTGAGAAACAAGACAATACCTATGGTCAAGGTCATTTGGAGGAACCAATTTGTTGAGTAGGCCACTTGGGAATCAGAGGAAAAGATGATGAAAGATCACCCTGAACTCTTCCACTAAAAATTTTGTAAACTTTTTCTTTTCTTTCTTCGTATCTTTCTCACTTCTAAGTGTATTTCCGGGGACGGAACTTTTCTAAGGAGGGAATGTTGTAACACCCCACATTTTTATTTTAATTAAAAATGCATTTTTCGATTTTTGCAATTAAAAATGTAATTGTCATGAACTAGTATACATGAATGTAGAGATGTGTGATTGTATGATCATTGTTGAGAATTCCTCTTTTGTTATGTAAATGAACTTTTGTAAAGTAAATTTGATGCTATTGAACTCATTTGATTGTTTATAAAAGATATAATGTGCTACTTTTGATTAAATTGAGTAAATGCAAATTCATGTTAATAAGAAGGAATAATTTGAAAGTTAGTTTTATTTTTCTAAAATATGAATTGTAAATCTATGAGTTACTGTTTGAAAGTAAATTTAGTTTCTATGAGCTAATTTCAGTCTAATATGAGATTAGATCAAAAGAAGAATCGAGTTTTTATGCAATAATGGGATAATAGAGAGTTCGAACAAAAAGTCGATGAGGAGGCTTAATGTCGTTAGATGCATCTGGCGCTGTGGTCTGGCATTGCGATGTCTCCTTGTTCGGCCTGGGTGCAAAAAAATTTTTTTTTTTTTTGTGTTTTGTTTTAAAAAAAACTATTCAAACCCGAGAGTGGGTATAAAGGAATTTCGATGGAGAATCTGGACACCAAGTCCACTTGGACATAGTGGCTTGCAGGTTGAGCATTGGGCGCTGTCTGGTTTTGCTCGGGTTCGAAACCCAGCAGCCACCTTTATTTTTTTGATGTTTTAAATGATTTAATGTGTTCTATTGCACTTAAAAATTTGTGGAAAATTTCTAGTATTCATAAAACGTGATAGAGAATCCATTTAAATTTTTTTTAAAGATTTCCATGTACATTTTGAGAAGTTTTAAAAAGAATTTGAAAGAGAAAGTGAATTGATAACTACAAAATTATTAATAAAGAGCATGACTTTTAAATTTTTTGTAATGATTTGGGTGAATTGAATTCTCTTGAAGAAATCATACATTTTATTTGTTTAAGAAATGCTTGATATGGTGAATTTATGTTCATGAGTTTAAATTGCTATTGAGATTTGATCATGAAAAGAATTATTGATTATGAATAAATGAATCATGAATGAGACATTGATTAAGTTATGAGATGAATTGAAGTTGAGAATAATTAAGTTTGAGATATGATGAAGAGTATGAATACTCATGGATTCTTATACATGAAAAAGTTGTGATTTAGAGTTAGTGAGACCTCGGGTACCGGCACTATTGAATTGAAAAGAGTTAAGGTATATTTGAGATATGGCCATGAAGCTATTTCGTATTTGTTGATTAAGTCCGGTAGGAGGTAAAACTAATTTTAGGTTTGGAAATTTATTCATGTCTTGAACTAAATAATTAGGCACATAAGTGAAAATGTAGTAAACCTGGGCAAACGTAAGTGGGGCACTCTATATAGTTGGACGGTGGATTCCGGGACTTTAGACCCAGTCGGACAGTGAATTCTGAGACTATGGTTGCTTCGTGGGAGACGGACTTTTATTTTAAATCCGGGACTATGCGTAGTTGGGCGGATAGTTTACCGTTCTCCAATGTATATACGTATACCGGGGCTAGAGGGGCACTTGCGGGATGATTCGCACGATGAGGGATCTGTTATAACAGTCGAGCGGTGGATTCCGGGACTGGGATCTATATTCGTGAAATGATCTAAACCTTGTCTTATTACTGGGTAGTTCTCATGGCGAGGGATCGAACCCTTAAATGTGGAGTACGTAGGTGCTTGCCCTCGGACCTATGTAGTGTGGGATGCATAGAATCCGAACAAGTATGCATTAGTGTCATCCTAGTATAAAATGTGTGCATTAGGCATTAAGGCATCACATACACTTACATGTTTAGAATAATCACTTTTGTCACTTTATTGTTCATTAAAAATTGTGTTTTGATAAAGTATTGAGATCGTTATAGGTACATCATAGAGAGGATGACCGAGTATAACATTTTCGTTAGTTGTAAGTGAGTGACGTGCCCACAACATAATATGCAGGTAATGGACTTTTTCACGAAGAAGTAAAGATGTTATGATGCAATTGATGACTTAAACTGATAAAGTTGTATAAGTTGTATTTTATTTTCAATGTTGTATTTCTTTTATTCTCCCGCTGTGTAAACAAAATGTAAAGAACTCTGATGTATGTTGAAAATTTCTAATTTCCTTGTAAAATTGTACGAAGTGAAGTGTAAAGATTCTGTGAAATCTCGAATACAGCCATATTTGGAATTCGGGGCGTTACATAGACACTAAAAAAAGAAGCTCAAGCCTCATCACAGCTGCCTTTACCTTAGCACGAAAAATCTTGATTGATATATAATTAACAGCAACCTCTTAAACTTTGGAACAAATGTGCTTAAAACAGTCTCGGCGAAAGCATTAGAGAACTAAAAATAACAAATTGGATTGTTTCTCTCCTTTCAAGCCACTTGCAGGTTAAAAAGGGGTGGGTCATGACTCATGAGTGCAACAATTATAGAGTATCTCTGGAATTAGTTTGCACTTTTGGTGGTCAAGTTAGATCTGACTACTTGATTTAATGAATACTCCTGCAAGGCGGAGCAAGCAAGACTAATTATTTTTATATCCATTAGAAGAAAAAAAAAGAGCACGAGTGGGAGAGAGAGTCGGGGATTTGTTTTTTTATTTTAGAAAGAGAGATCTTAGGGATTTAGATCTAAAAAGGGCAATTTAGTCCAATCACTTTTAAAAATTAGACATACTTTCCCTCCTCTCCAAATCCCCCCAATATTGGAGGGGAGCCAAAATTGGCTCAGGAGGGATTTTTCACCCCTCCATTCCCCTCCCCTCCCCTTTTAAAAACTGAACCAAACAAGAAATGTTTGAAAAAATCCCTCCCCTCCCCTCCCCTCCCCTCCATTCCCCTATAACCAAACAGACCCCAAAGCACCAACATTTTTGTTGAATCAGATCTAATCTTATGCTAAGTTTGCACAAACAATTTGCACATACATTTTTGATAATCTATCTGTACTTACGTACATACATTCCATGCATTATTCTCTATAACCCTCAATTAGTAAAATTCTCCCTCACTCCCTTTCTCCTTCAACTTCCCTCTCTTCAAAATTCAAAAATGAGCAAGACAGAGACAGTAGTTCTCACTCCTCATCACTTCATGGGGAATGGGCCACATCTTCCATTCACGCCAAGCTATTCTCCAAAAACCACCAAGCACATATGAGATCATACCAAACACACTAAAGCACAAACAAGTTTATTCCGGTTGGGGATTTTGTCTTAATCCGGGCGAGCAGAAACCCAAGATGTTATTTAACTAGAGAAGATACAAGAATTTTACAATTCTCACCACGATCATTTCTTAAGCCTCACTAGCAAGTACTAGTTGTTTACAATTAGAGAATCACTCAATCTCTCATTCAATGAAGTACTATCTCTCTTTCTTGGCTCTGAATGGAGGTCAATAACAACAATATACAGAGATATAGAGAAATCCTAATTTGATATCTTGATACAATAACCATTGGATATTCCTGGAGAGATAACCCTACGATAAGAGCCGTACGATCTGACTTGAAGAGAAAGTTTGTCCTATCACGAATCACCAAGACCCGACCTAAATAATCCATCAGCGTCGTGTTTGGTCGATCGTATCACAAAATTGGTCGACCGTCCACCTCTCGGGAACTCCTGCATAGTAGGGCGGTCGACTGTAACCCAAGTACAGTCGACCACAACTCCACATGCTGCTACTACTGGTGACTGTTTCCCTTGCTTCTACTCCGTCTCCAATCGTCTCGATTCCTTCATCGTCTCATCGTCTTCTTATCCAACATAGTATGCAAGACATAAACCCAACACAAACTTCTCCATCGTGGTCACCATCTTCCAACCCCCATACGATGTCACCTCCACATCGTGGTAGGAACAATTGGCGCTCTGATACCAATTGTTAGGGAATTTGATTTTCTCATCTACTAGGATCTTGTTGATTTAAGCAATGTAATCAATACAAACCACAAAACAAATAGAAGATCACACCCAACACACAAAAGCACAGAAATTTGTCCCAATTGGGGCTTTTTCCTTAATCGGGGGAGAAGAAACTGAGATGTTATTCAACTAGAGATGATACAAAAATATTACAATTCTCACCATGATTCTCTTTCAAGCCTCACCAGAAAATATTAGTTGTTTACAATTGGAGAACCTCTCAAACTCTCTTAAATGAAGTACTCTCTGTCTTGGCTCTTAATAGTGGCCAATTACAATAATATATAGATATCTAAAGAAATCCTAGTTTGATATCTTGATACAATAGCTATCTGATGTATATTGAAGTGATAAATATACAATTAAAGTTGTACAATCTAACCATAAGACGAAATGGGTTTCAAACGAATCAGCCGACCCGCACCCAAAAATCCATCAGCACCGTGGTCAGTTGACCGCATATAGTTGCGTTCGACTGTAACCTCCCAGTCTCCAATCCGATGGGAGGGCAGTCGACTACACAGTTGCCTGTCCACCTCTTTGTCACTGTTGCTACTGCTGACTGTTTTCTTTTTCTTCGATCCCTCACTTCGTACTCTGTACTTTTCTCACCATCTTCCCTTTACACCGAATAAGTATGCAAGACAGAAACTCAAAAATATTCACCTTGGATTGCATACGCATGAGTCCACACCTGTGTGATTTAAAATCTTCCAGACTCTTTTATTCTCCTCTTGCAAACAACTCGATTTTGTGCCTTCTTTTGCTAATTGAATCTTCCTCTACCTGTTTTTCTCTAGTTGGTATGCCCCCTCAAAGACACACCCCAGTAGGCATTGTCACGAAGGCGCCACCCCCCTGCACGAACTCCACCTACCCCGAGGCACTCTCTACCTCTTGACAATATTCGAACGTCGTAGTCTTGCTTGGATGATCCTAGTGATGACAAACTAGATAGTGTTTTAGGAATAATGGACTTCAAACCACTTAGCCAATGTTATTTGTTCCTCCAAAGCTTGTAGAGGTTCTGCTGAATATACCTCATTCCTTTCATCACATTGCGATGACTTACCCAAACTGATAGAACTCCACGTGGATCTGTGTATCTGCAATCCCGTGCTTCAAGAGTTTTTATGGATATCAGACTCTATTTCAACAAAGGAATATACATGCCCTCCTCTAGTGTGTGTCCCTTTCCGTCTGTCATCTTCGACTCATCTGTTCTCTCACCCATTAGTTCACAAATCTTACCAATCTTCTTTTTTATGCAATGACATGGAAACTTGTAAGTAGAAACCCTCTCCCTCTCAGACAAATTTGAGAAGAATTACCCAAATCAAAAGAACAAAAGGAATCCACATCTAAAGAACTTAAAACAAAAATACTGTTTAAGCTATTACCTGATTCAACGACACTGGATTTGGCACCCCTCTAACTCAACCACTTGCAATAGTCTGTCATGTAATGTCCAATCCATCTGCAATGTTGCAACATACCATAAATTTACGTGCACTTTTCTTTTCATTCGTAGACCATCCACCTCAAAGCTACTCATAGAAGTAAACGCTGATTTCGGACTCTCCCTCCTAAGTGCTTCCTCCTCCAAGCCTTTGATCATACATGCTACCAAAAACTTGTCCTTGGTAGATTTTCCATCTTGCATGGTTGTCTAATTGGATGAATTTGGTGGTGAGTATACCAAGTTAGAAGTTTTTAGATCATCTGCGTTAATCGTCCTTGGTTCAAATAAATTCGTATAGAACTCCACTGTATGATCTAGAAGAGTGGTACTTTCCTTCATTGCGTAAACCACAACTTTCATTTCTAGTACATCCGATCCTGAAACAACAATTTCGAGTAGTCAGTTCTAAGTATTGCCCAAAGACTCGCCATGCTTCTCCTATACCAGACTTCGCTCGTCAATAACATCCAGATTAAACCCAAGGTTTCTAAATAAATCTCCTTCCAATTCTCCTGTTTTGTGTCGATTGTCTCCTTTTATCTCCTTCTAGGGCTAGATCCAAGCCCTGTTGAACTGATGCTTCATGCATGTCCACCTTCAAGAGATCAAATTTGATCATACATTCGAACTGCTTAATCTTCGTGATCTGATCTGCCATCTTCTCCAAGGAACTCGAAAACAAACCTACGAATCAGAAGCTCTAATACCAATTGTTAGGAATAATTGCCGCTATGATACCAATTGGTATGGAATTTGATTCCCTCTTCCACTAGAATCTTGTTGAGTTAAGCGATGTAATCAATACAGACCACCAAACAAATAGAAGATCACACCAAACACACCAAAAGCATAAAAATTTGTTCCTGTTGGGGATTTCGCCTTAATCCGGGGAAGAAAAAATTGAGTATTATTCAACTAGAGAAGATATACGAATATTAAAATTCTCATCACGATCCTCTCTCAAGCCTCACCAAAAAATACTAGTTATTTACAATTGGAGAACATCTCAAACTCTCTTCAATGAAGTACTCTCTGCCTTGGCTCTCAATAGAGGTCAGTTACAACAATATATAGAGATTTAGAAAAAACCAAGTTTGTGTAACACCTTGTAAAATAAAATGTTTTTTTTGAAATTATTACATAATATTGAATTAGTGAAATTGACTATTTTGAGCGTTTTCTTAAAATTGCTGTTGCACGTGCAAAGTTATAAAATTTTGGATTTCTCAAAAGTTGGCTATCAATAATTGATGTCCCTCATTTAAGTATGATATATTTCATTTTTTAGATTACTTGATTAAAGAAACTCATTTTTGGACTCGATGTTTATATAATTGATTTTGATGAAAGAATTACATTCTGGCCGTAAAAGAGCTAAAAATTAAATTAAAAGTATTTTCTATCAATGATATATCATTTTTAATTAATAAATGATTTAAAATTAATTTTACTTAATTAATTTGGCTATTTTATGAAATTGTCATTACACATGTAAAACACGTGCAAATATTTTTCCTGGAGAATAAAAAGTCAGAATTTTCATTTGGAGAATCTAATATTTTATAGTGGGTAATAATTCTAAATTTTCTATATTTTTATGAGTAAATTATAGCATGTTTGCATATATTTCAAATTGAATGACTTTTATGTAAAATTGACACTTGGAGGCAAATTTCAAAATTTGAAAATTTCTGGCTGCATTAGGGCCCGGTCAACTAGGAGTGTTTAGGGGAGATTAAATATTAACCTAATTTATTTAATTAACTACATGATTTGGAATATATATATATATATATATATATATATATATATATATATATATATATATATATATATATATATATATATATAGGGAAATACTCAGTTGAAAATGCAAATGTCTGTGAAAACGTGGAAAACCACTTAGGCCGTTGTTGGAAACAATGACCTAGGCTTGTTTTCACGTTTTCCACAACATTTGTGTTTTCAACTGAGCATTTCCCCCACATATATATATATATATATATATATATATATATATATATATAGCGAAATGCTTCATTGAAAATGCAAATGTTGTGAAAACCCGTGAAAACAACCTAGGCCGTTGGTTTGTTTTCATGTTTTCCAAGCTATTGCACATTTTCAATGGAAAATTTTCCATATATATATATATATATATATGATTTTTGGAGGGGGATTTTATAAAATCTTCGCAAAACCCTAGGATCTGGACCCCCGTTCTATATTAGCAGCAGCAACAGCCGTCCTCCACTGTTCACAACAAAATACTATTTTTTTATATTTCTTGGAGTTTGGAGGTTTGAATCTCTCAAATTTCACAAGGAGGGAAGGAGCTTTTCTTTATTGTTCTTCGTTGGATTTTATTTGAGGTAGGTGATACTATCTTGTCTCTTGTGTTGTTATATGATTGTAGAATATTATGATTGATCAAGTAGGATGCATGCTAGAAGTTGTATTGTCATATTCAACTAATAAAACCCTAATTGGTGGGTGTTCTTTCATGTCTCTTGATGTGTTTAAAATATATTGTTATGATAAATTTAGTAGAGTGCATGCTAGGGCTTGTTGTGGATTTTGTAGATTTATAGATCTATATTTTGATAGTTTGATCATGGTTAAAATATTAGATGGTAATGTTAGGCATGATGAATGAACTTGTAGATATCTAAGACCTCTAATGTAGAAGATCATACATGAGTGATTCGGCAGATTTGGATTCCTATGCATCCACTCGTGTGGTACTTCATCATACGATTTATAAAATAAATGTGCATTTTTATGAGTGATGATCATGTTTGTGTTAATCTTGGAGGTTAAATATTGATGATGCATAAAATATCTAATTTGGAATTTATAAAATTGATTGGATGACCACAAATTTAATTGTAGATGATGGAGATTTATAGAGATAATTAGAACTTGTTGTATGCTCTTAAATTCATACTTGATTGATTTTAAAGTTGAGATCTTTTTCCATGTTTATTCATTGTTTTTAATTATTAAAAATTCAAGCTTAATATTAGAGTTTGAATAATTGTTGTATGGTTCGAAATTAATTTGTCTTGAACAAAGAAGTTGTTTATGCATGAAAGATTAATATTCTGTTTAAAAAAATAAATTTAATGAGAACATATGTGATTCTAGATGTTGGATCTTGGTGTTTAATTCAAGATGCATGTTTTAAAAGATAAAAAGATGAGATTTTTAATGTTTATGTCGATGTTTTAATACAAATAAAATTCTTGATGATAAACCCTAATTGTTGTGCATGCAAAGTGTTTAAGGAAAGTAATTTATATGAAGAAAAAAATCAAAATTCATTGGGGACTAGGGTTTTGAAATCAAAATCCTAGGGTTAGGGTTGGTTTCGGGCGAACAGTGACCTGGGGTTACTGTTCAAACTCGAACAGTAGCAATAGCAGCAGCTTGCTGTTTTTGGGTTTCTGTTGGATTTTTTTGGTGTTTCGAGTGGGTTTTTGTGTGTGGCTTTGCTAAGGTTGGGGAACCCTAGTACACATATAGATGAGTATATATATGTGTTTAAACTAATATTTGTGTGAATTTTAATAAATTTTTAATGGAATTTAGAAGCTGCTAAATTACCAATTTTGTCGAAATCTAGTTGCAAGTTTCTAAGATATTCAAGTAACATTTTGAGGAAGTAAATTTATGTTTTTAGAGATTAAATTCTCAGTTTTGAGGGATTATATATTCAGTTTTTAAAGATGAAAACTTTGAGTTCTAAATGGGGTATTTTCAGTTTTTAAAAGAGGTAAATTTTAGATTTTTGGAATGAAAGAATTTCAAGTTTTTGGGGACGAGATCCCATATAATTAAGAGGCTTGTTTCAGTTGAATTGATTGAATACCTAGTTGAATAAACTAAACTTATGGATGATTGGGAAGTGAGATTTGAAAGTTGACTTTTAAATAATTTTCGTAAAGTGAATATGTTTCCATATTTGAAAGAGTCTTTTCTAGTACTATGAGTTGATTAAAAGAAATATGATTAATAAAGAGTTTTGTATATGAAACCAAGTTGGGTTTTGATTTGTGAGTTAGGGTTGTGATGAAAACCCTAGAAATATTGTTGCGAATTTCGAGTTGTAAAACTATAGAGGTTGAGTGGGACCCTATTATGCCAGCAAATGAGATTTTGTGGTAATTGACCAGTGGAGCTTTTGTTCTTGATTAAGTAGAGTTAAGTCCGGTAGGGTACACCAACTTTAGGGAGACTGTAATTTTAATTGAACATAATAAATATAAGGACGTGCACTAGTTAGAGTTGTGATGAAATAAGAACATACATGGGTAGGTGGGGCCTTATATGATTCGCGGTGGGAGATAATCTCAAGAATGATCGAGGTGTAATCACTTGCGGTGTGGCTTTCAATTTCTAGAATTATCGGGGTGTGAGGGAGTGTACCTAAAATTACTTGCGGTGAAAAGTTGATTCTCAAGAATGATCGGGGTGTAATCACTTGCGGTGTGGGATGTATTTTCAGAATTATTGGCGTCGAGGCGACGCTTATAGGATATTCATGTGATGAGGTACCATTTGGCTTGCGGTGTGGGTTTCAATTTCCAGAATTATCGGGGTGTGAGGGAGTGTACCCAAAATCACTGCGTGGTGGGAAGTTAATTCTCAAGAATTATCAGGGCATAGCACCTGATACTCGCAGAATAATCTAAATTTTAAAGTAATTAAAGTTAATTCTCAAGCTTGGAGTATAAATACAAATTGATGATTCGCTGTGTTGTAAAGATTTGTAATTAATGTGTAATGTCCCGGCCCCCAACTCAGATAATTTATTTATTTATTAGTACCACTACCCACCACAGGCTGCCTCTCAAAAGGTGGTTAACCAATTTGGTGACTCTTGATCACATGCAATTATATTTATTATTTAATATTTCACTCACACAGTCGATGTGGGACTGTTTCACGCCACCACAATTGCACACAACTCACACCACTTTACGTGCACGTGTTGTGTGCACTAAAGCCACACACAGTACAACTTCACTCCCTCTGCCATGCTCCCACGTGCAAGGCACAAGACCCCCAAGGGACCCACTCCACCTCGAGTGGACCGTAGCAACCAACAGCCAAACCATCCTTTCTCACTTCATATATATATATATATATATATATATATATATATATATATATATATATATATATATATATATATATATATGTATATACTCATATAATATTTTATATATATACCCTCTTACGTACGGGGTGTTACACACACCCACCCTTAAGAACTCAACATTCTCACTGAGTATATACTCATATAATATTTTATATATATACCCTCTTACGTACGGGGTGTTACACACACCCACCCTTAAGAACTCAACATTCTCACTGAGTATATATATATATATATATATATATATATATATATATATATATATATATATATATATATACTCATATAATATTTTATATATATACCCTCTTACGTACGGGGTGTTACACACACCCACCCTTAAGAACTCAGCATTCTCACTGAGTACGGGGCATGCAACCTAGCGTAGGATCTCCTTTCTAGCTGATATGGAGCAAAGTACCGTGATTCAGCTAATTCTAGTGTACTGCCCTTGGCTATACTGCCATCGTACTGACCTCAGCTCCCTCTCACGCATACATCTCGCTGATGTGGAATGTAGTACCCTGATTCAGCTAATTCTAGCATACTGACCCTGATGTTTGATGTGGAGTGGAATTAATGTATCTAAATCCGTTGTGTTTTGTAAGAAAAGAAGATGTAATAAAAAGTTTTAATTTTTCATGTATTTTATACCGTGTTTATGATTACAATTGAAGTTGATTCTTGAAACTGTGCAACCTATTTCTGATTTTCATTTATTGGAAATTCGGTGCACTACAGAGTTGGTATCAGAGTCTGCTTCAATTAGTAATGTTAAATATGGTATAGAGAATGAACCTAGGTGGACACTAGAGCGTGAGTACCTAGGTGAACATTAGAAGTGTGAGTACCTAGGTGGACATTAGAAGTGTGAGTACCTATGTGGACATTAGATGTGTGAGTTAGTTGTTTCTATCATGAATGCTTATAGTGAAATTTGAATTATTTGTACGTCTAGATTCGAATAATTTTTTTTTTATTGTTAGTGGGTAGATTGTTTCGCGTAAATAGAAGATGAATGATTTGTTTTCTCTTGCTATTATAATTAATTTTTAATTATTTTTTATTAACATTAAATTCGGATAATTTTATTAGTTATTGACTTATCTATTTTTGTACAAATCTAATTATAATTGTTTAATTTTAAAGTATGTTTTGCTAGTTCTAGTCTATGTTTTATAGAAACAAATATTATTATTGAAGTTAAAATGTGGCAAATCTAGCTTTTTCTTTCTCTATTGGTGTTTGTAGTTTATAGTTTTGAATAACGTAATGTTTAATTTTCGTTTGTCACTTTTGTGTGACGGATAATATAATAATTACATTATAAATAACAATTTTTACTTAAATCTTGTTTTGTTTTGATTATTGCTTTGAATATATTATATTGTTTTTGTATGTAACTATTTAGATAAGTTTATAATAGCTTTTTAAAGTTTCCCCTGACGATATTTGTTTAAACATTACTTAAAGCTAATGAGGTGTATACAGGTACAACTATATAGTAACACAAACAAAATTTTATAATGGTTTTACTATATTGAACAGTTTTACCCTTACGATTTAAGTTGGATTTGTTTCAAGTTCTTTTTATTTATTTTTCTATTGTTATTGATTTTATATTTTTATTTTAATATTATTAATATCAGATTTTATTAGTTTCAGATTATATTTATTTATTTATTTATGATTAATTTAATATTTATGTAAGTTTCAAATTCGCGTGAATTTATATTTTTGTGTTATTAGTTTCAGGTTTTTAACAAGTTTAGAATTTGTATGATTTTAGGTTTTTTTTATATTATTATTGTTGGTTTCAGATTTGAATGATTTCTGATTTTTAGAATGAGAAACATCGGTATTTGATCGGTTATTCTTGAAAATTTTAGATTGATTAACCCCTATCACCGAATTAGATTAAATTCAGTTTTAATTGATTAGTTACAGATTTCTTGAATTTATTAAGTTTCAGGATGACAAATCCAGATTTGAGTATATAAATATTTCAGTTTTGGTATGATGTGATTTCAGACTTATATTTTCAGGATTGGTACAATATAATTTCGTAATTTTGAAGAACATAAATATAGATTTGAAAAGGTGAAAATTTAGAATTTTGAGTGTATATAACTTCTTATTTGAAAGCATATAATTTTAGTTTTAAGGAGTATAAATTTCATATTTTGAGTTGATTTGCTTCAAATTTAAATGTTAATAAAGGTTTATAGATTCACTTAAGTAATATTTGTTCTTGAACTATTCTAAAATTCAAAGTTTTAATTTAACTAAAAATTAAGTTTCATATATAATTTCTTTCTTTACGACATTTTGTTGTATACTACTATACTTCATATTTTCAGATAACTTGAACCACTACAAGGAATTTGACATATAGTGACAGCAAAAATCCGTGGGTAAAAGGCAGAAAATCGTAGGTATAGCCTATAAAACCTATACCAACGGACATATTTTTCCGTAGTTTTTAATTAGCTATACCCACGGCACAATGCCGTCACTATAGCCTACAGCGATAATTTTTTTACCCGTTGGACAAAACCTCGGTGTTATACCCACGGTTTCGTATCCGTTGGTATAGATTTTAATGACACCTCTTGCTTTCCTATACCCATGGTTGAAACTCCATTGCTATATGTTTTAGTGATGGTTTTCGCATCCAAATATTTAAATATATACCCATCGCTCTATACACAATTTTTCCTTATTAATTACGTTTATGATAATTTAATATTTTCTTTTATAATATTATTCCAATTATAAACTAAATACACAATAAAACAGACGAATTTGTTTATGAAACAAAATTAAATAAAATTAAACTTCAATCATATTAAAAATTAATGAAGTATTACAAGCATGTCAAATTACAAAATAGTTAATAACCAAATACACAATTGAATTCATGTGTGCAGACATGAGAATCAATACTTTAAACTACGATCAACATATTCAATGGCATTATAAGATAACATTCAATTGACTCCTCACTTGAGATACGACACTAACAACTTTCTTATTTTACGGCAACCGGATCTTGATTCTCTTTGCAGTAATCTTCTTTTAGCATCCTGCAAATCTCTTTTACAGCCTTCTTCACTTCATCATCGGCAAACACAAACTTGGCTGCATTTTGAGCAAGTTCAATCATTTCTCGCTTGTTGAGAGCCCTTCACAAACAAAACAAAGCAGAAAGATCTAACTTTGGTCATCAACAAATAGTCAATATTCTTTTTCGTTATCACACATTCAAATAAATGGGAGTGATGCCTACCAAATGTGGTCGTTACCAGGTAGTACTCAGAGGAGAGACTAGTCGAGAAGAGGACTGCATCATCAGTTTATGTTAAGTACAATATCAAATAAAAATAGATTACTTGCAACCGATAAGAAAAGTTATAGTTAGCTTTAACTAGCAATTATCAATGAGTAAGAAATCCAATAGTTCAACAAAGTGTGGCCCATAGAGTCCAGCAGGTAAATCCAAATTCATTTTAGCATGTTTGGATCATCAAAATGCTTTCTATGTATACATGTGCAGGTCTAAACTCCAGATACTGAATAAAATCAAATATGAACTACCTGAACTAGAAAAAAGCTGCGAAGTCCATAGAACTACCTGATTAGTATAGACATTTCAAATCATTCTAGTAGTTAAGTTTGACAACGGTAGATTTCACTTTATTCCCACAATGAACTACTAAAATCAAACAAAGATAGAGCCTTTGTTTTGTCTTGTTGTGCTTTGTTTCCATACACAGAGACAGTATTCCAACCTCTTAAAATACAAGGAGAAAAACTTATAATTTGTTGTATCACTCTAGTAAATTAAATGAATAAAAGAACAAGAAAAGCTAGTATAATGTACCTTTTCTAAAGTATATTTTCAACACGAGCAGCCTCCTTATTGTACAGTACAAAAACTAAACCCTATTTCTATTCCATATCACAGCAATACAGACAGGTTGATTAATCAGCTTGCAGTTATATTAAAGAAATAATAAAATTCATATATCATCACAGCTTCAGTTCAGTGTCAAATCATATGATAGAACATTATTCAAGACAAATTAGAAATAATATGTATGAGTTTCCAGTACGTATACCTGCATTTCAAAAGAAATTTTATGATGTATCTGCATTATATGGATTGGGATCATGGGGATCATATAGAACATTATTCAAGACAAATTAGAAATAATATGTATGAGTTTCCAGTACGTATACCTGCATTTCACAAGGAATTTTATGACGTATCTGCATTATATGGATGGGGATCATAGAGAACATAATGATAGTATTATCTATCAAATTGACAAGCCTTCAGGCAGTCAAGCAAACTTGGTTACATACAATTGAGTATGCCAGTAACAACCAGGATAATTAGCATGCACTGCATTTCATATACCAACAATTTGAGAATATTAGATGCTCGTCCATCACTATCATTTATACAATACTGGGACCATATGCACATACAGTTTAACACAACAAGTTAGATGTAAACTTACAGAGTTCTCAAAGTATCATGTATACTGAAGACTTTATCTCTCGTGCATTATCAATAATAAAAGAGTATGAGGAAGGTAACGATAGACGTTGACTTAAAATAAGACGTTCACTTCAGCTTGGAATATTATCAGTCGTTTCACATGTGCATTTATAAACAAGATAATTCGTTAGAAATTGGTGCATTAAATGTAGACAATTAAGGTTGATTACATGCATTAGTATCTATAGAAGTATCTAAATGCAAAGAGTTTGATGAGCTTAAAGTTGAACATTTACATGAAGTGAAACTCTTTTACATGCAGCAGGTGTACGCACCTTGCTTTACAGTATTTATTTATCTAGTTCCTTTCATGGGAATTAAATACCATTTTAATTTTTTTTAAATCAAACTTACTTGAACTTTCCCGCATGAAAATGTAAAGGACTGTCGTATCCTTTTCTTTCTTGAGCATTACAGTTGAACATTGTTTAATCGACCTCATGATTATCACTCATCCAAACCTAAAAAAATTGTGAATCTCATAGATCATGGACATTAAACTAAGCACAATATGTATTTATATTCACTTAATCAAATCTGACAGGGCTGAAAAGCAATTATCACATAATATTTGCAGGAAACAGTTGCACAAAGTATGCAGGAGTAAAATATTGATATCTTACTACTCCTGATCTCAATGCAGATATTTGTGGCTCCTTTTTAGTCCCACCATATTAAACAATTGACTTTTATCCACAAGGAATCCCAGCATCACATAAAACATCAGCAATCTGGAATTAATTATGCGTTCTACTATCAAAAAAATATCTTAGGCTGAATTGCACCGGAAACTAATTATTACACTGAAGGTGCATTCTCAAACATGTTGTTATATTTTCAGGTGAAATCAAAAGAGAAACTAAAACAATATTGAGAGAGAGAGAGAGAGAGAGAGAGAGAGAGAGAGAGAGAGAGAGAGAGATCGAAAACAAATGTAAAAATGTGGGAACTGTAGGGTACTTTTACCACTATCTGTACCTCAATTAAAGACATGTCCCCCCTATTATCACAAATGATGAACTACACTCATAACCGCTAATACGAGTGGGTTTTTACTCTGAGGCCTTTTCTTATTCTAATCTAAAATTTTGAGTTAAAACAAAGACATATAGCATAGCTACAGAGGAATTTCCAACTCTTCCACAAAATCTTGCTAAAAATTATTCAGGTTTTCAGTTAGTTTATCTAAGAGAGAATAAACACCATCTAAGAGTTAAAGCATGGCAACAGTCTGATATTAAAGTTTTTAGGAACAAATTCACGGCTATGATCAAAATTTGATTGGACCCAATCTCATTTTATGCCACATGTTTTATGTGCCATTAAACGCTCAAATTTAATGCTCTCTTTTAGAGGATCAAAATTTGCTAAAATGAAGTTTTTCTTTGCTTTTGCTTACATGCATGCCAAAAGACTTGCATTTGTTCAAAGAAAATACAGATCACTAAATCAGATTATAAAGTGCAGGATAATTTACTTAAACAAATGATTGCAAACACTTTTAAAATCAGCACCTCTTCACTATATATAATAATACCTTTGGAATGGCGGCTTGAAAAATAAAATCTGTGTAGGCATTTGGTGACATATTTAAAAATGTAGCCTGGATTACTGCAACTTGTGGCTTTTCTGGTGGTTTTGTAAAGCTGAACATAATCTTCAATGCACTATTCTCGAAAGCAGTGATGGATGGAAGAACTGGATTTTCCATTCCTAATAACAAGAAATTCGCATCATCAATAACTTGTAAATAATCTCCACAAAATTATCGTCAAAAAATCGTAAGATTCACCTGGAGTAGATAGAGCCGATGAAAGACCATCCAGTAAATCCAATACTGGAGCAGCAACTTGTGGAGATTGGTTTTTCTGTAGAATCCCTTTCATAGGATCTGGATTTGATAGTTGAGAAGCCAATGAAGAAGAAGCTGAAGAAGACAATCTATCCAAGGGAACAACTGATGAAATACCACCCTGGTTACCATTTGTAGTTATAGGTAAAGATGCATTATTATGTGCAGGTGAAGTTTCAATTGATAGAAGATCCATTAGAGTATCTGATCCCCCAGGCAAAGTGGCACCTTAAGAAATGCCAGGGTGACAGAAAGATCACAATTGTCATTATATTCCTCGCTAATTATAATTACATTCCCTTATCTACTTGTAATCGTGCTAGGGTGAGAGAAAGAGAGTTGACACTTGACAATGACAAAAAAAAGTCTAGTGAAATTATAATAAAATCATATACTAAAATAATGAATAAAGATCGAAACAAACTTTTTTTTAATCATTAAGTGTGTAAGCATAGTTAATAGAGAAACACTCTTAGTACATTAATCTAATACCCAACACTACAAATCCATTAGATAACCTTCCTATCTAATCATCAAAATTCCACATGAATTACATAATGAATCGTAGCCTAGCTAGTTGGTCTACTGTAAAAAAGAAGGCATTTCTTAACCCCTTTTATATTTTTCTTATACAAATTGACATACACTTCTAGATAGATATCCCATTTTCCTAGACTACTTCACCTTCTAATCACATAGACAGTAGAACACTCAAGAAATAACATATAAAATCAATTCTGAAATAAAATCGGCAATGTAGTTAACCAGACTTACATTCCACGATCTTCTTCAAAACTCCCCTTGAGATCTTCAGCCATCACCATCGATCACAACCACATCACCAATCGACAATGGTTTAGCGAATACCTAATCAAGAACAAAATGTCGAAATCAAATTTCAGATCCAAAACAGAATTCCAAACCCTAGTTTCTTATCTACAGCGAAATCCGAGATCTAATTTCAAAGTCGTAGTATAATGAAACCAAAATTTCGATAGAATAATGACGATGATGAGTTGACGACACTTACGTACCGTAATCTTCTTCAAAAATTCTCCCGAGATCCTTCGCCGTGATCATCGATTTTGACCACATCTCCGATCGAGAAACAGTTAACGAGTGCCTGAGAATACAATACGAGATCAAATTTCTAATCCAGAACATAATTTAAAACCCTAATTCGGATCAAGAACAGAATCCAACTCGGGTGGAAGAGGATGATCAAGAACAGAATTCGATTCAGGAGGAAGAGGATTTGGAGACTGGGTTTGGGATTTAGGAGTTTTAGATGGATAAATAAAATATTTTTGTGTGGGGGAAGGAGGAGGGAAAATGAAAAAGTTGGGGGGAAAATAAATTATGTACTATGCCCACAGTGTTTAATCCCATCAGTAAAATTTATAGTTACGGATTAAAAGCTCTAAACCTATAGGATATCTATACACACAGTTTACGATACGTCTGTAGGTATATGATGCCTATACCCACGGTTTTAGTGATCAGTCACTACAGGTGTCCGTTGTTATATGGCAAATTCCTTGTAGTGAACTAAGTTACTTGGTTTTACCTTATTTCTATTTTTATGCAATATTAGATTTGTTACGTCGGAATTTGATTCCAAATTACTTACGTTTGTTTCCACGTTCTATTTAATGATTTGACCCTTTTGTAATATTTAATGAACTCCTTTTAAGTTTTCTTATATATATATATATATATATATATATATATATATATATATATATATATATTCTGTTTATTTCGCTTGATTCTTTTAATGTACTCTTAAGGTATTGCTTATAATATTAATATTTATTTAATATACTTACTGTTCTTTTGTTTTCCTTTGTGTACGTTTATTATTATTCTTATTTTTGATTAGCTAAATTTGTTTGTGTTTCGACGTGCCTTTGATTGGCTATCTTCTCAGATCTATTTTTTTTAATTCCCTTTAAGTTCGTATTCTTTGTGTTACTTTTATTATTATTATTACTTTTGTCATTATTTATGTTCTTAACTTTTCTCTTTTGACTCCTTATTTTGTATGGTTGGCCTTATTATCTTTCTTACTATAATGATATGATGTTATTTGACCAGTAATCATTTTTTTTTGTTGATATGTTCATATATCTATTTTGCATTTTTTATAGAAATATTTTAACGACAGTTGGAGTGCTTAATATTTTGTTTTACTGACTAAACTTATTGTTATTTGTTATTCTTGTCTATGTTTTGTGTTACGTACGTTTGTCTATTTTCATTAATTCTTAATTCATAGTGCATTGTGTTTATAGTGTATTCAAGTTTTAAGGAAGCTTTTGATTCCTTTGTGTGCTTTAAAGTATTATTCACTAAATTATATTAGTTATGATAATTATGCTGTAAAATTTTTTATGCATTAATTGATTATCTAGTTGCTTTCAACAAGTTATTGCATAGTTGCATAGTTATATATATATATATATATATATATATATATATATATATCTATCTTATTGGGATTAGTTTTATGCTTTATGGGTTTTTGCTTATACTTGTTGTTCTGCCAGTTTTCATATTTACTTTAATGTTCTTATTATTTGTTATTTTCTTTAGTTAGCAACCAATTGTAATTTGAAAATAAAGATAGAGTAATTTTCTAAAACTGTTGTGTAAGTTTTGTATTTTTGTTTTCCTCTTACTAAGGATAGTTCTGAGGATAGAACTATTCTAAGGGGAGAGTGATGTAACACCGTAAAATAAAATGTATTTTTGGAATTATTAAATAAAATTGAATTAGTGAAATTGACTCCGTTTTCTTGAAATTTCTGTTGCACGTACAAAGTTAGAAAATTTTGGATTTCTCAAAAGTTGGTTGTCAATAATTGATGTCCCTCATTTATGTATGATATATTTTATTTTTCAGATTACTTGATTAAAGAAACTCATTTTGGACTCTATATTGATATAATTGATTTTGATGAAAGAATTACATTTCGGCCGTAAAGAACTAAAAATTAAATCAGAAGTATTTTCTATTAATGATATATCATTTTGAGTTAATAAATAATTTTGAATTAAATTTTTTGATTAATTTGGCTATTTTATGAAATTGTCGTTGCACGTACAAATATTTTTCCTGGAGAATAAAAAGTCACAAATTTCATTTGGAGAATCTAATATTTTATAGTTAGTAATAATTCTAAATTTTCTGGTTTTTTATGAATAAATTATAGCATGTTTGCAAATATTTCAAAGTGAAGGACTTTTATGTAAAATTGCCACTAGGAGGTAAATTTCGAAATTTAAAAATTTCTAGTTGCATTGGGGGCCGGTCAAGTAGGAGTGTTTAGGGGAGATTAAATCTTACCCTAAGTGATTTAATTAACTACTTGATTTGGAGAATATATATATATAGAGAAATCTTCGGTTGCACACTACTTTGGTGAGCACTCCGTGAGCACTCACAAACTAGAGACCCTATGAAAAATCCGAACCGCTCATATTGTTCTATATACCTTAGATAGCATAACAATAAAAAATCAAGTAATTTGAAGTTCATTTACCCATGATTTACATCATCACAAAATTGTATGGCTGAAAATTCTAACAGCATGATGGATGGGCAAATGAACTTCAAATCACTTGATTTTTTATTGTTAGGCTATCTAAGGCATATAGAACAATATGAGCGGTTCAGATTTTTCATAGGATCTCTAGTTCGGGAGTGCTCACGGAGTGCTCACCAAAAGTGGTGTGCAACCGAAGGGGACTCTCTCTCTCTCTCTCTCTCTCTCTCTCTCTCTCTCTCTCTCTCTCTCTCTCTATATATATATATATATATATATATATATATATATATATATAGGGTAAATGTGATATGAGGAATTTGCTCATTCAGTAAATGAGCAATTGATTATGTGCCATGCATGTGATACATTAGACAACTAACCCTTTTAAGAATTTTTCAATCACATGTATGTCACATCATCAATTGCTCATTTACTAAATGAGCAGGTTGCTCATACCCCTTTTTTTTTCATATATATATATATATATATATATATATATATATATATATATATATATGAAAAAAAAAGGGGTATGAGCAACCTGCTCATTTAGTAAATGAGCAATTGATAATGTGGCAAACGTTTAGCGACATTTGATAGAGCAAAAGGGCTTGTTTTAGTTTTGAAAAAAAGTTTAATGTAGGTGGCTACATATTTGGATGGTATCTTGTTGTTCTCATATGTGTTTGATAAAAAATTTCCTTCAATTTCGATGTATTATTTGATTAGATAATACATTTGAAGTCGTTTTCCAATTTTGCATATTAATAAATAATGATAATAGTTATAAAAGAAAGTAAGTTTAGAAAGGTCTTGTGGGTCTTAAGAGAAGATGTAGACCGCCGCTCATAAAATAAATACAGTAGATTAATCCTAATAACCAAGACATTAAGTTTGTTTCTTTTTTTTTGTAGTTATTAAGTTTATCATAGGAATAACCATTTGTGCTTCATATAGTGGAGCAACGGAGATAGCTTGAACTAAGGGGTTACCCACTGCTATAGTTCAGTATAATGATTGGAAAGGTAGAGGCTTGATCACGGTTAGTTATGATGCTAGAAAATTTGGCGTGAAACAGCGAGTTTATTGTTTTAGATGCTATAATATTATTGTACATTCTTATATTCTAGATGACGCCAGAGAGGTGTGCCCACATATCCAGTTAGCTCTGCCGAAGTTATCATTGAGATAAGTTATTAGCTTGCAGGGATTGCTCACAATAAGGTAATTCAATTGGGATTGCTAATAATAAGGTAGTTTAATTAAAGCACAACTGTTTTTATGAGTTTTTTCCCTTTTTCTTTTGTATTTTGCTTGTATATATTATACCCATGATTAAATTGCTCATTGACCAGTTTGGTTCATTATGTTTATTAGATTCAGTTTTCAACATCTTACTATGAATTACTTTTTATAAATTTGACTCATTGTGCTTTGATAATTTCTTAATCAAATGTTTGCCAAGCTTGCAAGTGCAACACATAAGCCGGCACAACAAAAGGTTTCTCTGTATATTAGGTTTCAGGAGAAAGAATACTAGTTATCTCTTATGATATATATTGTAACACCTCCGCAAAATTGAGTAATGATAATTTTGCCCTCGTGTGTTACGCACATGTATTTTATACCGTTACAGGTAATATTCGTAACGTATTTTTATATAAATATCATATTCTGATTATTTATATGTTTTCCATTTTCTCAAAACTTATTTCAATCATATTTTTAGCCAACTCAAACTTTTATTTTAATCCTTGTGTTGTACGTGTATTGCACGTGTTTTCGATACAAGTGTTGATTACGTATATTTTTCCGTTACGTGAAATATCCGTTGACCAGTCAACATTTCTCGAGCTCGCCATTTTGTCCGCCAAACTTGGCACCCCATTCGCCAAGCTTGCCGTCATATCCGAGCAGACGTGTTTCCGAGCTGAAAACACCAAAAAAAGTGTTGACTAGTCAACGTTCTTCGAGCTCGCCGTTTCGTTCGCCAAGCTCGACACCCCGTTTGCCAAGCTCGCCGTCATATCCGAGCAGACGTGTTTCCGAGCTGAAAACACCAAAAAAAGCGTTGACCAGTCAACGTTCTTCGAGCTTGCCATTTCGTTCGCCAAGCTCGACACCCCCGTTCTCCAAGCTTGCTGTCATATCCGAACAGACGTGTTTCCGATCTGAAAACACCAAAAAAGGCATTGACCAGTCAACATTCTTCGAGTTCGCCGTTTCGTTAGCCAAGCTCGACACCCCCATTCGCCAAGCTCGCCGTCACATCTGAGCTGAAAACACCAAAAAAAGCGTTGACCAGTCAACACCTTCCCACTGTTCGCCAAACTCCACATAACGTTCGCTGTGTTCGACGCACCGTCCTCCTAGCTCGGCGACCCGTTCGGCGCATTCGCCTTACCGTATGCCCAGATTGCCGTACAGGCGTAGTTCCGAACCAAAGCCGCGAGAAGTCCCTTTTCTCTTGGCCTTCGATCACCCAGAATTCCTCTTCGGCGCATGATCAAGGGCTCAGATTTGGCCACGTCATAAATATGGCGATTAATTCTTTTTTTCTATTTTATTAATTCGGATTATTTATTTAAAAATTACGAAAAATGATTAAAAATTCTGGAAAATTAATTTAAAAATCTAAAAAATAATTATAAATCCAGGGGAACATTTTTGAGTCTCGGGATAAATAATTCTTGCCCCGAACAATTAATTAGTGCTCCCGGAGAGTAAATCGTTGCCTTGTAAAATTGAATAAATGGTTCGAACAAATGATATAAAAATTAGAAAAAAAATCACCAAAGACCCAGAGCAACCTAGAAGCCACTCTGAGCATGCTACCAGCTCAGAAAAGCAACATCACCCCTCAGACAAAATTCGAACACCGGTTGAGAACTCCGATAAAGTCCTCTACGCAATTAAAACAACAAAACTACTCCCACAAGGCTATAACACACAGTCTTTGGGAGTGGGAGACTCGTGATATGGATAAAAATGGGGATAAATCGGAACCGTTCAAAGTGGACACGAATCTTGAAGTCGCAGGGGCAGGATGGTAATTTCATCTACAGACGGGTCCGAATCGGGCACCGGGCCTCTTCTCTTGGACCCGCTAGCCCATGGACAGATCTGGTAGACAGAGAATGGGTCTCAACCCGCTAGGGACCAGTCCAATAGGATAGGAACAAATCCTAGTTTGTCCCTATCTTATGGGATGGTTGTAACCAACCCCAATCATCCTGAAAAGGATCCCCATGGCAACTATAAAAACCCCCTTACCTCCTACTGTTAAAGGTGATCACACTTTGCACACTTGAGCTTTTTTTCCTTGACTTTTTCCGTGTATGGACTTGATCGTCAGAGGGTTCGTCGCCGGGATCCATCCCGGTGTCTCGAACATTTGTGCAGGTCGCAAGGGAGCATCAAGGAGCCAACAAATCACCAAGGAAGAAGAAGGATTCAATTTGTGTGAGTTCCTCACGAACCTACAAATCTCATCTATTGCCCCCACACCCAAATTCAGCGGCAACATATGGCATCCCACTATTTTGGTTTTTGTTGGAGGTCGGGTGTGCTGCTTGGTTAGGTCTGCTTCCCCTCTAGTTCCTCACTGTTTTGTTGTTTTGACTGCGTTTTCTCTACCTCGGAGGTCTTCGAACTCTTGTAAATGTGTTTCTGGTTTGTTCTTATTTTTTGGCTAGTTTGTATATGGTATGTTGGTAGGGGTTGCTTCTGTTGCTCTCTTTCGGTATACTCTTTTGGCTTGAAGGCCTTTATTTTGATGCTGGGTTTGTCTTGGTGACTCAGTTTTGTTTATGAGCGGATTTTGTTTCTATCTCTCGTGTTTAGTTGCTTGTGATCTCCTCATCGGTTGCACTCTGTTTGTGTGTATTCCAGGTTTGCTTGGACATACCGCTTTTTTGTTTTTTTGTTTGGGCCTTATTGCCCTTTTCTCTATGGTGGGGGAGACGGATATAGGTTTATCTTATTACTATGCTTTCTCTGGCTTTTCTTCTCTATGTTTATGGCATTTGTTGTATGTCTTTTTTGGCATGTTTTGGCCCGCTCTTGGCGATTGAGAACTCGCTGAAACCTAATCTGTGTTGGTGGGCTGCTGTTTTGGTGGTTCTTAGTCTCGTTCTGGCATTTGGTATGTCGTTTTGGCGCTCTTTCTGCTATGCTGCAGGTGGCCCTTTGTTTGGGTGGCGTGCTCAACTGTTTCTTTGCTTTGGTTTTGTTCTGGCTGTTTGTTTCTTTTTGGCCTAGTGGGCTGTTTTCTTTTTCGGGGTTTTATTTGGTTTGTTCGGGTCAGTCGCGGTTGTTGTGCGCCCCTTAGTGAGTCTCTCGTTTTGTCACCGTCGGAGGCCGTGTCCTTTCGTGGGTAGCACTGTTATCATCAATGGCACCCTGTGCTCTGGGCAGCTGGGGGAACGGGGTCCGCCGGTTTGGTTAGGTCGCTTCCTGCTCTTCTTCTGCTCGTCGCGGCTTTGTTCTCTTGCTGCTGTTGTGTGGTGGCATCGCCCTATTGCGTTGTTTGTGGTCTTTGTTTTTGGCTCAGTGTTTTACTCCTTGTAAAATTTATCCTTGTACGTTTATTTTATTTATGATATTTTGTTTGGCTGGAGTCGTAAGGCTCTATCGATTTCATAAAAAAAAATAAACACTTTTTATCCTATACTTGTCATGTAACAACATGTACAATCAAATAAATAACAACTAACTAAATGAGAAGTGTGCGCATGTGAAAAATTTAAAGGGTTTTTGCCATGGATAAGAAGAAGAAGAGTTGGGAGTTTGTGTAGTAAATGGTGAGTGAGTGATTAATTTTGTTAATGGGTATTTACTTGGGTAGTGGGTGTTTCTTCATGCACCCATTTAGCCCTATAAATAGCTCCTCCTAATTCATGAACAAATGCACCAAGAATCAAAAGAAAAGAAACAAAAGATAAGAAAGATAAGAAAAGAAAGAGAGGAAAAGAAAAAGAGAGATATTTGAGTTTTTGCTTGGAGAAAGGAAGGCTTGCTAGGAGAAGAAGGGAGTCCCATTCTTGGAGCTAGGAGCCATCCACTAGGAGTTCATTTTCTTTCTTCAAATAAGCTGGGTGTCTTCTTGAACTTTCTAAAATTTTAGTATCTTGCAAGTGTAGAAAAATTAATATTTAAAATTGTTTATACATATGAGTAGTGGTTAATTTGTGATAATGATATACTAAAATAAAATGCATGCTAATTAAGAGATTATCTTATAGATAAGTTGAAATGATGTTGTTTGGGTGCATGGTAATATATTATGATTGTATTGAATGAATTGGGTGCATGGTAATATAAGTTTGTACTCAAAGTTGCTAATTCATGCCATCAGAAAATTGTATTTAATAAAATAGTCAGAATCTAGATCTAAAACGTTTTTGAGAGCATCTTGTATGTGTCAGGAACATCTCTTTAAAATTTCATAAGATTTGGAGTTCGTTTACTATTTTAATAAAATCTAAACTCAGAACTAGTTAGTAGTTGACTGGTTGCTGGAAATCTGTACATATTTCGGTTTTTGATCAATTCAGCATTGTAAATGAAATAATTTGAGAAAAGTCAGAACTAAGAAATTGTAGTAGACTCGTTAACCTTTCTGAAAAGTCTAAGAAATCAAATTTTCATAAAGAATTGAATTTTATATGAGTTTTACAAGACAGTATAATTGCCAATTTTTCAGTATTTCGACCCTACTGTATAATTCGAAGAATTCAGGGTTATAGATACAGTACTTTGAGGAAGATCATAACTAAGAAATTTTAGTAGACTTGTACACCTTTATTTTGATATAAATAACACAAAGTTTCGTGAAGTATATGATTTTCTATGATTTTTATAAATAGCATGAAATGCAGTTTCTGACTTTGAATTTACTGTTTTGCAAATGATACTTAAACGAGGTGATTGAAAATATATTCTCGTTGTTTTAAGTTATATTTTGAAAAAATAAAGATCATATTCATACTTAGATGAGATGTGAATATATATATATATATATATATATATATATATATATATATATATATATATATATATATATATATATATATGGTTAATGATGGTAGGAATTGGTATAAAATAAATCAAAGGAAAATGATGAGATGAATTTTCAATGATGAATTTTAAGAGATTATGTTTTAATCTTAATTAACTTGTATTGAGAAGGTTTTGATGAATATGAAAAGTGTATTGTGAAAATGAATAGATTGAGATTGTACTTGTTGATGAATAAATAAGAATGAATGAAAAAATTTGAATGAACATGAGTTATAAGGGTATGAGTATCCCAAGTTGTTGAACATGAAAAAATGTTGATTATAGATCCTTAATGAGACCCAGATACCGGCAAGTATTGAAAATAAATAATTGATTTGAGAAGTGGCCAATGTAGGCTGTCATTCTCGGTATATTTTTGCGTAAGACCGGTAGGAGGTTAAACTAGCCCTAGGTAGTCTAATTTATTCATATTCAAACTTAAGAATTAGGCACTAAGTGAAGATGTAGTAAACTTGAGTAAATGTAAGTGAAGGGCCTCTATATAGTCGGGCGGTGGATTCCGGGACTATAGACCCAATCGGGTGGTGAATTCGGGACTATGGTTGCTTGCGATGGAGGCGAGCCTTAATTCAATTCGGGATTATGATGACCGAGCGGTGAATTCTGGAATCATGATTAGTCGGGCGGATAGTATTCTGTACTCCAGTGTATATGCGTATACCGGGGCTAGAGGGACACTTGTTGGATGTTTGCACGACGAGAATTCAGTATAGTCGGACGGTGGATTTCCGGGACTGGAATCCGTACTCGTGGAATGTCTAAACTTTGTTTTATTACTGGGTAGTTATCATGGCGAGGAATTAAATCCTTTAATGTGGAGTACGTAGGTGCTTACCCTCGGACCTATGTAGTATGGGATACATAGAATCCGAACAAGTATGCATTAGTATCATCCCAGCGTAAATATCTGCATTAGGCATTAAGTCATTGCATACACTGACATGTTTAGGATAGTTACTCTTTACACTTTTATATGCATTCAAGTTTGTGTTTGTTAATGTAAGAGATTTCGTTATAATACAATATAGAGAGGATCGCTATTTATAACATTGCGTCGGTTCTAAGCAACTGACGTGCCCACAAATTTTCAGTGCAGGGCTTGATTGGATTGGCAAGGACTTAAAGACGGTTGATGATAAAGATTATATTCATGATTTAAGCTGCTGATATTAGAGTTGTACTTCTTGTTATATTTAATTCCGCTGTATAACTTTGTAATAAATATTGTTGTGTAATAAAAGAAAAAGTTTTAATTTCTTTGTAAAATTGTACGAATTGAAGTAAAAGATCATGTTATACTACGAATTACATGTAAATGGAATTTCGGGTGTTACATATATCTTGCTGCCAGTGTCCCCATTTTAGTTTATAAAGCATATTAAGCTAGCTGATTTTGCTTTTATGATGTTCATTTTAGATTTCTTTGGCATTTACGTGATATGTCATTAGATTTGTTTTTTTTTTCAGGAAAAGGTGGAGTCTGGCCACCATATTTCATTAATAAGAAATTAATAAAACAAAACTCAGGGTACTGAGCTTAGAACAAAATCCTAGAAATAAAACAGAAAAACATACTCCACCCCAAACATGGGGGGTTGGTCATTAGATTTGTTGCATATGGTTTTCTCTATATTACCAATTTCATGTACAAATAAGAAATTTGTCAACACTATTAAAGATGAGCATATTTGATTATGTTCTCTAATTTCTAGTGTGTGCACGATGAATAAAACCAAATACATTACAACATTAATTAGTCAACCTTCTTGAAATGAGATTTACAGTATGTACATTAGAAAGGAGAAAAGTATGTACTGCATTTATCTAGATTTCATAAAGAATTGATTCTTAGGCAATATAGTGCTCCCACCCTGACAGTGGACACAAGAAAGTTCGAGGAGGAGCCGGCTCCTAGCGTGGCACTCACAGCTGAGCCAGTTCAGCCAAATGGTGGTGGTCCAGGCGGTTGGGTGTTCAAGCTCGTATCAATCTATTTGTAAGCAAGCAGAAAGAACAGTCAGCAAGCTCTATTATTAGCACTACCAGTTCTAGTGGTGGACTCAACAGAGTGGTATCAGGTAAGGGAGAGCACCAGAGGCTATATTCTGATGTATCCATGGAGAAGTCAGTGCTTAGGAGATGGAATGGTGCCAGTGACATGAGCATTGATGTTAACAATAGTTTAGTAGTGACATAAAGGAGACTTGTCACGCCCCGCTACCCATAATACGGAGATACGTGTACGAAATAAGGTCCAATGAATAATTTGCATCATTCATAAGCTATAGAGTCAACTCAACAATATGAAATATGATTCACAACCACACATGTAATAATGAAATCACATAAACAATAAATAGCTTGAGTGATTCATAAACAAATCCACAATAACCAACATCTGGAAGAAGATAAAATTCGGGTCAAAACACCCGGAAATACAAAGTATGATAATAACAATAATATTGGAAGCAAGATAACAAGAATGAGATAATTAAAGTAGGTTAACAGTTTGGCTCCATTTTCTTGAAGATTTTTCACCAAGTCCTTCAGTTGTTTCCCCTGCAACACCTGCAAGTTCAACATCTAGAGATTGGGGGGGTTCCCGTTAGAGCAAGTTACGAGCGACAACTATTAATAAGCAATAAGCAGGATATAGAAGAAGGTAATGAAAAATACGAATATCGAAATGACATCAACATGTACAATGAAAATAAGAATGTTCAGATATGATCAGACCTGTCAAGTTTTAATCAATTTATGTGCAATATTCAATAACAATATTCAGTGACAAGATCAATGATCGATAATCAATCATACAATAGCCGGTAAACAATAATCAATTTCGATAATGAAGTGTCGATGCTAGATGTCAATATCATGTCTATCAGTATTTTATTAACCTATCTATTGCACACAATCATGCATCCCATACCACAGATTCGGGTGCATACAATCAAGTGAACATTTAGACTCTAGTGGTGGACTTTACAGGGTCATGTACAAGGGTCTTGCAATAACAATGATCAATGATCGATAACCAATACACGATAAATCGGGATACTGTGGTCAGTAATCGTAATCAATCGATGACCAATAAACAATATTATGACCGATAACAATGACCAACACGGGAAACACAGTCCTCCTTCCGAATACAATCTCCTATATTGTCCACTAAGTCATTCCCTTATTACCCCGGCTTATTATTATTTTATTCTAATTAATCATGAACATGCAATCGATGGAACGAGTGTCAAGAATGATATCAAGGAGGTATCAAGGGCTATGCAATGCATGATGTACTTGTTCAATTCATTAGATGCAAAATTAATGATATTTATATTTAAAAATGTGAAAATACAATTCTGACAGCAATACGTTGCTGTACAAAAACTAATTTTTCCGCTGCTATGGGAAAGAGAATTAGGTTCCGTCAGGGATTCTAGATACTAGACTCCATTCTGGCTTCAGTGCATATTTACACGATACATTCACATTATAATAACTATATCTATAGTCAGTTCTTTATGAGACTGCTATTTAGGAAGCAATTTAATGTCAAGTTTTTAAATAAATAAACTAACTGAATACTCATTTAAAAATGTTATAAAAACCATAATCTAGTTCTTAACCTTGTTCAGTAAAAATATGATTAATCTCAAGTCTTAATTCCTATTTAATCTATTATTTCAATTAATTAAATATGGTGATGTATTTTCTTATAGTATTATGTAATACAGACGTTACATTACAAGAATCTGAATATCTTGCAATCCGTAAGTCGAATTGCTAGACCGCCAGATGTTATGAATTCCAGACATAGAGGACTAAAACTTTCATTCATAAAGTTCTAATTTTCATTATCAATAACTAGGTAAAATCTCACTCCAAGTTGAAGTAAACAACAAGACATCAATATAGTAATTGTAATTGTAACGATTGTGATTTACAAATATGTGGTTATATATTTAGAATTGAACATACATTTACATCTAGTAATTAGAATGGATTTTTATTGTTAACATGACGAAAGTAGTTATTTTTACGATATTAAACTACGTACAAAACTATAATATTACATACAATCAAAATTCGTTTAAATCACTATATTTATCTATGTACACATATTTATATATGATTCTAGTTTGTGTTCATGCAATGTATATGGAGAAAATGAAAATCTACAATTTTTCGATGGGTATTGAATCAACGAAGGAAAACTGAATGATTCAATGTATATAACGATTGATTTAAATATAGAACGATCACAATGCATGCAACGATATTATAGTTCAACAATTTAGATCTACAAAGGATATTTTATTGAACATGGACGATAAAGATTCTTCAAGATAAGATGATTAAATAAAGATACTACTTGCGAGAGGTTAAAGAAAGTGTTTGCACAAGAACAATAAGGGTATACAGAGACGCTTGCCTTAATGGGATGATTTCGAGTATGAATGAACGATGTAAGGAAGAATAATCCCATTGATGACACCGACAATGTAAGATGATAGCATGATGACTCCAACGGTAATAAGAGGATGATCAGCGTCCGATTGGAGTGCAACAAGAGGCGGAGCTCGGGTCTGCAAGTTTGGTTGCTGAGTTGGTCAGCAATGATAAGGAGCAGCGGTAAGGCGGCAAGCTGTGGCTGTCATGGAGAAGATGAGGGCAGGAGTTCGGGGATGAAGAGCTTGGGTGAGGAAGGAGGGCTGGGGTGCTTGAGTTGGTCGTGCTTGCGCTAGATGCGAGGGAGAGGATGGTGCTGGCTTGGAGTGGGAGGAGGACTCGGTGGTAGAGCTGGTATCGGGTCCTATCGGGTCGGGTCCTCCACTACCCGGAACCAGACTCGATACCTCACGGGTTCAAAAATTGGACCCGAACCCGAACTTACAAGAACCGGGTCTGGGTCCTAGTTAAAAAAATTACCCATCCGATAGTAGAGAATAAATATTTGCACTTAAGTATTTTTGTACTCGATACCCTATGATTATAACAATTTTTGCACTTAATTACGTGAATTAATATTATATTTACATATCTATCTTCAACAATTACTTTTATATATATTCCTATAACCCTATTATTCAAATTCAATATGTTTGGGGGTACTTTTTAACGGGTCCAGGTCCGGATCCGGGTTGGGTCTATTTTGAGCGGAGCCGGACCCGGACCCGGACCCGAAAATGCATCGAGTATTATTTTAGGATCCGGACCGGGACCCGTATAGATCGGGTCGGTTCCAGTCCAGTGTCAGGTCCGGGTCAGGTCTGGGTATTGAGTAAATGTGACAGTGCTACTCGGTGGTGAGGAGACTTCGAGAATGAAACCATGGCGATGGAAATGGCAGGGGCTACGGGTCGCTATTGGTGAGGAACGACAGGGGTTGGTGCTGCGGTGGTGGAAGTAACGAGAGGGCGATGGTGGGGGAAAGCTTCGAGTTGTAGCTTCAGTGCTGTGATGGAGAAAGGATGATGAGGAGGAAGTGGATCATGGGTTTGAAATGCGTTGGAGGTTGGAAGTTGAGGGTCGATGGGTTTCAGACGCAGTTTGGAGGAAGAAGAAGAAGGGGGTGAGGAGTTAATTAGTGGGGTAATTGGGTGTGATTAAATGACTTAATTGTAGGCAATAACTAGGGTATTAGTGGGGGGTTGGTTCATGGGTGTAACGGTAGTAATTGAGGGGTTTCGGTTACAAATGACATGGAGGAGTGGTATTTTGGCTGTTAAGATGATGTTGGGTTTGTGTGGGTTTGTGTGGGTTTGTGGATATGTGTTACACAATAAATTGAAATAATCAATTAATAATAAGGACTTGGGTTGTGGGGTCTTAGTATGATAAGAAAATAAATAATTTGTAGAGTGGACTAGGATAGAAGGAAAATTGCAATTACAATAGTATGAGATCACACACTCAAAAAATTAATTAAATTACAGAATGGAAAATAATTGATTATTCAAATATATGCAATAGAGTTTAAAAAAGGAAGAAAGAATTACGAAAAAATTGAAAATACAATAATACGAAGAAAAAGAAAATACAAATCCGTATAATCGGAAATCGGTGTTACAAGACTAAAGGTGCATCAGAGACTCCAACTTCATCTAACTATCACAGTTTCTATCTTAAAGTAAGAATAAAGACAATGAGTCAAGAGTACTGAAAGACATAGCTACATCTCGACCCTGTTGGGTTTGAAAAAGAACTCAACAAACACTTCATCTTTTACATTATCTTCATCTCTGGTGCAACCTTAGTCTTTCTCCAAAGATAATAATCAGTTTTACTGGAATTGCGGAGCAGACCGATGGAGTAAAATATCAAACATCTTCAAAAATTCCCCAAAGATGGTACTTATGAAGTGATTCAACCATATAATAAATAAACTTTTAGATTTGTGCTGTAATCATGTGATACGACTCGTAATTGTGGTATTGTGTGCTACTTAGGAAGTTTATTTAAAATTTAGATTCTGTGTGTTCATTTCAATATATATATATATATATATCAGCTACAATTTGTTTCAGATTTTGTGTATTTCATATTCAATTTGATTCAGTTTGTATATGATATTAGCTCCCTTTGACTAATAGAGTATTTTAAAAAATATTTTTAAAAACAAGCCTATTCTAGCGTTTTCGGCCAAAAAAGTAGGGATAGGGTATTTTTCTTTTAAAAAAGTAAATAACCTATCCCAGCGTTTTTGGCCAAAATGCTGGGATAGGTAACTTTTTCTTTTTTTAATTAACATGTCTATTCCGACGTTTTTGACCAAAATGCCAGCCGAGATAGTTACCTTTATAGCGGCGTTGCTAATAAATGAAGGGATTGACCTATTATCTATCCCGACGCAGACTATTGCAGCATTTCTGGTGGCATTTCAAGATACACTGCTATACTCTATCGCGACGTTTAAAAACACCGAGATCGGTAAAAAAACAAACAGTGGGATAGATGTTGTGTTTTGTTGTGGTGTTAACGTGGTCTGCTGGCACTCTTTGTTAGTGAGTCAAAGGTTCGAGACCCCCCCCCCCCCCCCCCCCCCCCCTCTCCCCCCCCCCCACACACACACACATATATATATATATATGCGGGTGTGCATTACTACGGCCTTGTTTCTAAAAATATAAAAATAAAAAGTATTTTCTTAATTGTTTTCAATAATTTTCCTCAAACAAGTTTTCTTTTTCTCTGTCGTTTATGGAATCCAGGAGGACTAAGTGATTTCAAGATAACTAGAAATTTCTACGGGTTTCACGATAATAATATGAATTCGTTCTTTTCCAAGGGCGCAGATTAGGTCCTATCTAGATAGAATATGATGGTTGGATGCTCACCACATGTACAACAACTACTTTAAAAAGTGTTACAACTCAATCTCCTAAATGCATGAGATTCAAATCTTAGACGAATGATTTGATTGTAAATTTGGATTCAGTTGAAACTAAAATTAATTATGAATAAAGAGGGAAAAAAACAAACTAAGACATACGTATAAAGTTATTTGCTCATATTCAGGTTAATAGCCCAAGCTTCGAACTGTTGGATATATTGGTATATTCTCTCTATATAAATAAAGCACGTGCATATGTGTAACACGTGTAATGAACGTACAATTGATTGGATATTGGAATGCGGGTCTATGGGCTTACAACCCGATACCCAAACCAGTATTTATCTATAAATACTGGCTTGTGATAGCAGTCTATGTATTCCAATTTTGATACCTAGGGTGAATATCTCAAGCAACTTAGATCTAGAGATAAAACCCTAATTCCCAATTGCTAATTTCCTCACAGAACTTAACAATCTTGAGATATTTATTAATTTTTGTGAGATTAATTAAGGGGAATACCATTGGTTTTCTTCAATCCCGTCGGATCCCTCAGTAGCCGCCGGATCACTTCGGAACCCTAACGCCGATCGCGTCGCTGGGTCCGTCGCTCGCCGCACTCGTCGCTCGCCGTACGCAACGCTCGGCAACCCGCTGCGAAGTCGGCCGCGCGTCGCGAGTCAGCAGGCGTCGAAGCCCACTGGGTCGCACCGGTCATCTCTCTCTCTTCTCCGATCGCAAGTCGCCGACTCCTTCTCTCTCTTCTTCGATCTGTGTGAAAACCGAATCTTGAAGAAGAAGACAGTGAAGATCTGGTATTTCTAAATCCCTAATATTTGTGCAATTTATCTAATCCATCTATTCTGTTATTAGTTAGCAGATCATCTTCTCCCTATAAATTACTTGTGTAGTAATAATTCAGAACATACTCTCGAATTTTAGGAAATCATAGTTTATTCCTTGAGATGGAAAAACATGATCGACCGTATGTGGTTCCTAAACTAGAGGCGTTTAGTAGTTCTGAATTCAATAGTTGGAAGAGGAAAGCACAGTATGGGATGAAGTTAATGAAGATCATTTATACTTGTCAAACGACTTATGATGACTGTACCGAAGATGTGGATGATGCCACTTGGATCAGAGATGAGGACCTGTGCAGGGAGTTTTTGCTAAACAGTATTTCAGATCGGTTAGCAGATGTGTACATGAAGTATGGAACAGCTAAGGAGATTTGGGACAATCTGCTGGATGAATTCAAAAAGGAGGAGAAGGTCTCCAAGACTCACCTGGTTGATAAGTTCATGAGCTTTGAATTCAGAGAGGAGAAGGCCATTCTCCCTCAGGTAACTGATCTTGAAAACTTAGTAGCTAAATTGAAAACTGAAGATATCACTGTGTGTGATGCTTTTCTCACTGGAGCAATAATCTTTAAATTACCTGCATCATGGCTCACATTTAAGACTGAAATGTATAGACTGCCAGAACAAATTAAGCTTGCACAACTCAAACGATGTATTAAAGTAGAGGATGAAACAAGAACTAGGATAAATTTGGAGTTGGCTAAGAAACAAATTTCTCATGCTAATGTGCTAACCAGTTCCAAATATGCTCCTAAGTTTAAGAAGAACAAGCTTAATAAGGTTAAGGGTGAACCGTCCAAGTTGGAAGCCAATAAAAAGATTGTGAAAAAGAAAGGGAAGTGCTACAACTGTAGGAAGTGGGGTCACCATGCTACCGAATGTAGGCTACCCAAAAGAGAACAACCTAACAATGAAACGGTGAACTTATTAGAGGAAAACACTGAACCCACCAACTTTCTGTGTGTTGTTGGTGATGATAAGGTCAGTGCCTCTACGAGTTGGTTGTTGGACTCGGGGGCTACATGTCATGCTTGCAACAATAAGAACCTGCTAACTGATCTCAAAGAAGCAAATGAGTCTGTCTCTATGGCGAATGGAGAATCAGTCAAGGTGCTCCAGGTTGGAACTGCAAATCTCAGTCTCTCATCAGGTAAGAATTTAATTTTGCGTAATGTTAAATTTGTTCCTGCTTTAGCAAAGAATTTAATTTCTATTAGCTTACTGAATAATGCTGGCATGGTAGTTTCTATGATAAGTGGTAGAGTAATATTATCTGTTAACTCATACTACTTTGGTTGTGCTTATTTAGTCAATGGCATGTATAGACTTAGTTTAGCAAATGAAGTGATTAATGCTGTTAGCTCAAAACTGTATAGCCCTTCTACTTGGCACAACAGATTGGGACATGTAAACTATATTAAATTACTTGCTGTTGCTAAAACTTTTAATCTGCCAATTGATACATCCTTAAGGTATGACAAGTGTGAAGTGTGTGCTCAGACAAAGATCACTAGAAAACCCTTTAGTTCTGTTTCTAGGAGTACACAACTTCTTGAACTAATTCATTCTGACATATGCGATTTTAAAAACTTTGTGACGCAAGGAGGTCGGAAGTATTTGATCACCTTTATAGATGATTGTTCTAGATATTGTCATATCTATCTGTTAAAATCAAAGGATGAAGCACTTAATAAATTCAAAGAATTTAAAGACCGTGTCGAAAATCAGTTAAATGCTAAAATAAAAAGGTTCAGATCTGATAGAGGTGGGGAATATGTGTCAATGGGTTTTAAAGAATTTTGCACTTCACATGACATTATCTCTGAAACAACAGCACCTTACTCACCACAGTCAAACGGTATAGCCGAAAGAAAGAATCGAACACTTACAGAAATGTTGAATTCTATGTTATTGACTGCTGGATTGCCTTCGAATTTTTGGGGAGAGGCTGCATTGACTGCTAATAATATTCTTAATTTGTTACCACACTCTAAATTGACTGAAACACCTTATGAGTTATGGCATAAACACACACCGAGCTTTGATAAAATAAAAACATGGGGTTGTATTGCTTTTGTTAGAATACCAGACCCAAGAAGGCCTAAAGTAGGACCTCGTACAAATACCTGTGTGTATCTAGGAAATGCAGTTGATAGTGCGGCATACAGATTTTATGACCTATCTCTCAATAAGATAATTGAATCTAGAGATGCAGAATTCTTTGAAGATGTGTTCATCAAAGACAAAGGCATAACACTATCTGGCCACACAGACTTAGTCAATGATTCACAAATAGAATCTAGACCTAGCATAACTGACACTGAAACTACAAATGAAATTGAGCCTAGAAGAACCTCCACCAGAGATAAGACACCTAGAACCTATGGTGATGATTTTGTAACTTATGCACTGTTGGCTGATCCACTTAGTGTGAGTGAAGCTCTTCGGTCTAGGGATGGTCTACTTTGGAAAGAGGCCATTGATGATGAAATGGATTCTTTATTACAAAATAAAACTTGGAAATTAGTTGATCTGCCAAAAGGGGCTAAAACCATAGGAAATAAGTGGGTTTTGAAGACGAAACTTAATCCAGATGGGACTGTAGCAAAGTATAAAGTACGACTAGTAGCTAAAGGTTATACTCAACAAAGTGGGGTAGACTATTTTGATGTTTACTCACCTGTTTGTCATATTGCTACAATAAGGATTCTTCTTGCCCTTGCATCCATTGAAAATTTTGTTATTCACCAAATGGATGTTAAAACTGCTTTCCTAAATGGAGATCTTAATGAAGAAATCTATATGAACCAACCTGAAGGTTTTGTACTTAAAGGTTTAGAGAACAAAGTGTGCAAATTGGTAAAATCTTTGTATGGATTAAAACAAGCACCAAAACTATGGCACGAAAAATTTGATACAACAATAAAGAGCTTAGGTTTTGAATCTAGCAATTCTGACAAATGCCTTTATTTTCGTGATCGATCAAATAAAATTGCTATAATTTGCTTGTATGTTGATGACATGCTTGTTGTTGGAAGCGACCTCTCAACTGTGGTTGAAGTTAAAACAATGCTATCCAAAGAATTCAGCATGAAGGACCTAGGTGTTGTGGACACTATACTAGGTATGAGAGTGAGTTTTGGTAGGCAAGGCATACTCCTTAGTCAATCTCACTATATCAATAATGTGTTACAAAAGTGGGGATACAGTAATTGCAGAAGGTTTGAAACACCTTATGATTACAACAAAAAGTTAACACCTAACGTTGGTGCAACGGTGAGACAGTTGGATTATTCCAAACTGATCGGAAGTCTCATGTATGCAATGATCTGCACTAGACCAGACATAGCCTTTGCGGTAGGCATGCTTAGCAGATTCACTAGTAATCCCGGTAAGACACATTGGAATGCCCTTGAGAGGCTAATGGGTTACCTGTGTGGTACTCAAGAGTTAGCTTTGTGCTACTCTGGACATCCTTCAGTTTTGGAAGGATATTCTGATGCATCGTGGTGCACAGAACTTGGTGAAAGTCGATCCACTAGTGGTTATGTGTTTACACTAGGAGGAGCAGCTGTGTCATGGAAATCTAAAAGGCAACCAGGCATTGCATTCTCATCTATGGAGTCTGAACTCTTAGCGCTATCTTGTGCTGGTGAAGAAGCGGAATGGATGAGAGACCTGTTGCTAGATATTCCATTGAGAAGGTTTAAAGTAACCACTCTAAGCTTGTTCTGCGACAACCAAGCTACAAAAACTATAGCAACCAATTCTCTTTACAATGGTAAGAGAAGAACTGTCGGTCTTCGACAGGCAAAGTTGAACTATCTCATTAAGCAAGGGATTATTACCCTTATTGATGTGAGGTCAAAACAGAATGTGGCTGATGCCCTTACCAAGGGATTACAAAGAGGTCTAATTGTCAAAACTGTGGGAGAAATGGGGTTAAGAGCCATTAAGTCACAAAGGCCTTAACACCCTAGTTATTTTGATAATTAGAACAGCCATTGAGAAGTTCAAACTTAAGCATCAATTTGACAGTTAACGTGTTTCAGATAATCATGATGATTCCACATAAATTCCACAGACATATAATATCATTCCAATTTTGATGATATCATATATCTATAGAATTTACTTAGAATAATCATATTATTCCAATACGAAACATGAAAACTTGTCGATATGTTTCAGATAAATATCATTCCAATTTTGATTATATGTTTCTTATGGATGCATGTTTCATTCCAATTTTGATGATTCAATGTTAAACCATGAGTGAAACGGCAGTTTTCATTCCAATATGAAACATAGTATGGTTCTTGTGTAGAAACTATAAAGTTCATGTACTTTATTTGTTAAAGATACTTGATTGTGATGCTTGTGTTAAAATCTTGCTAGCCAATTTGAATTGTACTAAGTTCTTTTGTTTGAACTAGATACTTTTATGCAGTTTGTTTGAATTCAAAGAGAAATGACTCATGAAATTCTTATTTGCAATGTTGAGCAACAGGTGCTAGCAAAGATAATGGAGGTGGAATCTTAGATCTCGATTTTGAAGATGATGACTTGCTCGATATGGAGGAGTAGTCATGAAGCAGCATGCAGGGATTTTCTTTTGCCAATCACTTGCTTAATAAAACTTCTTTTGAGTTTAAGACTACTTTTGAAGCTTAAAACTCTTTTGTCTGGTTTGAAGTTTATTTGCTTTATTTAGTTTGAGACTATGGTTTATTTATCTATTGGTTTAGTCTTTGTGAACTATTCTGAATTGGATATGATTTGGAACTATTTAATTATATTGGTTTAGTCTTGATTGAACTATTCAATTTTATAATTATTTTGGTTCTTCATGAAACTATACCTTTATGATGCTTTTCCTTTATGGACTGCTATCAGCCAGTCAGTTGTATGCTGATCTGATGAGATAATCCTGTACTTTATATATTGAGAATATAGGAGGAGATTATTGGATATATTGGTATATTCTCTCTATATAAATAAAGCACGTGCATATGTGTAACACGTGTAATGAACGTACAATTGATTGGATATTGGAACGCGGGTCTATGGGCTTACAACCTGATACCCAAACTAGTATTTATCTATAAATTCTGGCTTGTGATAGCAGTCTATGTATTCCAATTTTGATACCTAGGGTGAATATCTCATGCAACTTAGATCTAGAGATAAAACCCTAATTCCCAATTGCTAATTTCCTCTAATAACTTAACACGAACATCATCTCATATTATATGCTAATTTATTGAATTAAAGGGGTAAAATATTTATATATATGTATATCACATCATATCACATATAATATATCTCACTTAAAAATATGTATAGATATATATCTATACATATTTATCTATACATATTTTTAAGTGAGATATATTATATAGATAAAATAAATTGTGTTGTTTTTTTATAAAATAAAATAGACATCGCTCATTGGAAAAACCTCCCACCATCCACTTCCGTCTGTGGCTTCTCCCTCCAGATCCGGCCTACATCTTCCCCTTTTCAGCTTACCCCCTTTTTAAAGTTTCTCTTCTCTCCTCCCTCTTCATACCGATCTCTTTTTTGCCTATACCCACTCCCATCTCCCGTCCTCGTATTGAGCCCTTTCTCTTCGTGGGGTCCGTTCCACCCAGATCTGTCCTCCTCCTCTCCTCTGGCTCCCTTCTCCCTTCTTGAGTTTTGCTCCGCTCCCCCCTCCCTACCTTGCCGTTCGGCTACAGGAGCTAAGTATCGCCTTTTCTTCACCGCTCCTTCTCCGGCCTTCTCGTTGTAGGGGAACTCCTTACCTAGCTTTCGACGACGTCTTTGGTTCGTGCTGGTGGCGGAGAGGGTCATCCGGTTGGTAGATTGTTCTTGCTGCTCAGATTCACTCTGTTGCGGTTTCTATCTTTCAGCGTCGTTTGCTGGGCCTCCTTCTTCTAGGCCAACGCACTGGTTTCCATCTCACCTCTGTAAGTTTGGCCCCTTTTTAGCCTTGAGTTCATCTTTTTTTTTCTTCTGATTTTAGCACTCTTCGTTTGTTGTTCTCTCCGAACTTCACATTGATTTTTGTTCCTTTTAAGCACTTACCTTGTTTTTTCGACTTTTTTATTTCCATATCTTCCACCTGTTTAGTGATTTTGTTTGTTCTACTTGTTTTTTCGCCTTCCAATTGCGTTCAATAAGTCTCCCTTATGTTCGGCTGCTCTGGGGTGCGAGTCTTTTAGGTTTTTCGATTGTGCTTTTTTCCTCTTTGGAGTTCTCAATTTTCTGGGTTTTCCACAATTTTCCCTCTTTATTGAGTTCTTTATTGTTCATAGTTACGTTTTTCGCCAACTACTTCTATCATTTTCCCATTTTGTTTTGCTGTTTTTGCCTATCCGGAGTTTCTTTTACTATTCTCTTCAGTAGCGGTTTACCTTGCCTGTTCTCTCTCCTCTTTTCTAAATTTTCTCTTTTTTGGGCCATGTAGTCTTCATGGGCCCTTCTTGGGTTGAAGTAGTAAAAAAGAAAACTTTTAAAATAAAGATAGTGGCCCTCTGGCCCAGTCTCGACCCGGGTCTCCGAACCTTCTAGGGTTCTATTCCTCATCTTCTAGCCGCTTAATCTTATCTTCTAGCGCTCCAACTTCTTTGTTTCCACTGTCTTCGCCTTCCCCTCACCCCCGTTGCTTTCACTGTCTTCAACCTGGTCATCCCAAACCCTTTTGTTCATTCAAGATGAAATGCCTTTTCTGCCTCAAATCCGGACACTCGTGCAACTGGTGTTTCTCTTTACAACAATTGATTGGCCTCTCCATTGGAGTGCCTATCTCTGATCAAGTGCTGAGTGCTCTAGATTTCCCCTCTCTCCAAGCCAAACTAGCCGATTTGCATGTCAATAAGGCCAAACGCCCCAAATTAGCTGTTCAGTCTCCCCTCCTCCCTACTCCTCCTGCCTCGTAGCTTATTGCTGTTCCGTCAGCTCCTCTTCCGCACACTCCTTCCCAGCAACTGGAAGTCACCGCTCCACCCCTTCCCTCTGTTCAACCCCTATCTTCTACTTCTCCATCCTTGGTCGTGGTACCTAAGGCCTAGGTGACCCTCGTTTATGTGCCTTCCCCTGAGACCTCTGCCAAAATGCACCAGGTTGAATGTTTGGGTGTGGTATCGTTCTATGGTGGATCCATCTCCAATTACTCCCTTGACTCCTTTCTTTGCAAAACTTGCAATATAGCTTACTGGACCTAGGCCGTGAATGCTTGCTCCAACGGCGACGTTGTCATCAAATGCCCCAACTCCAAAGCTTTAGATGATTTGTTAGCCATTAAATCCTTTTCCATTGGCTCTATTACTCTCTCTGTTCGTAAATGGGTCAATCTGGGTTCTCCTCATTCTGCTATGCGGCCAACGCCGATCAAAGTCACCTTATTAGGTCTCCCTCCCTTTTGTGACTCTCCTCAGCTAGTAGCTGATATGACCAAATATATCGGAGTCCTCGTGTGTACCTCTTCTACTTCCCTCCTCGCATCTGGGTGTCTACAAGTTGAGGTAGATTTCCTTTGCTCTGTTGTGTAGGATAAAGTCGAAGCCTACTCGCTTCGTATTGATCAGTCTGTGTTCACCATCTCAGTGAATTATCATGATCACTCAGCCCCTGTTCAGTCTCTCGCTCCCGTTCTCCCGACTGTTCCTTCTTCTGCCCTACCAGAAGGTATGACTTCCAAGACGTTCTCCATTGGTGCTTCATCTCTCCCCTCTACTCAGTCTGCTAAACTAAAAGGAAAAACTCCAGTTGCAATGAAATTTTCTTTCCCTAAGAGAAGTTTTGCTCCCCGTCCCAAGGCTTCCCCCACGAAACCGCCCAACCTCGTTTGGATTAATCCTCATATCTCTTCTCACTCACCCTCCAAATAGCCTCCTCAGCGTTCATCTGTCACCCCAACTGTAGTTCTTATTCCGGAGGCATCCCATGCCAGTCAGGTTCCCGTGCCAGTATCGTCTCAGAGCGCTCCGGTGTCTGATTCCAATTGGCCAATATGGGATGTTAATCCCCACTTCACGGTTGACTGGGACAGATTCACCAAATCAGTCCACAAATCCCCTGAACCTTACTCCACTTCTAAACAGGCTTCCCTCAAATCCCCTATTTCTATATCGGCTCCGGCTCTTGATTGGATGGACCGGGATAATCTCCTTGCAGAGGAGGAAAAGGAGCTTGAAAACATGGATTCTGTGCAGAAGGTAATTATACCTATTAGCTCGTCGAAGTTCATTTATATTTCCGTGCCCTTTAATTTGTTGTATGGCCATTTTGCTTTTAGTATGGGCCCTTCCTCGCCCCTCTCGTACCCTCTTATTCTATCTTTTCTTTGCCGTATTAATGATCGACGCATAGATTCATGCCACTCCGAGGGGTCTTACGCTGACGATTCTCCTCTCTTTACCTTTTTCCCCGTCTCCTCCCCCCGATCTCTTTCTAATTGGTACGCCTTTATCCCCCGATTAAGGCAGGGGATGATATTATCTACCCCTCTGTCCTCTGCCCCAAATCTGATTCTGCCCCTATCTCGTCTCCCGGTTAATGGCCTGGTTGACGCTTCGCACCTTCCTTGTCTCACCACAAACAATCTCCCAGCTCTGATAAACTCCTTTCTACCGCTAAAAGTCCCAAATCTTCCTTCCCTTTACTCCGTTCGAGTGCTAGGATTAAAGCCAAATCTAACTCTCATTTATCATCCAAGTCTAAAGCCTCATTAGCAGCGCAGATCCGTAATCTTGAAATTCCACCCCCGGTCCCTCAAGTTCTGAACCAATCCTCTTTAGGCTCTGTGTATCAAGTGCATTTTAATTCATTGTCTAATTCAGACTTTCTTCACCTCGCTTCTGATATGGGCTTTGTGGTTAGTCCATATTCCTTATCGAACTTTGAAGCCATTCGTAGATTGGAAATTTCCAGAGCTTTTGAGTCTATACATTGTTATGATTAGTGTGTCTTGGAACATTTGGGGTCTTCGGTGTCCAAGCAAACAACAATCCGTGTTCCATCTTATCACCTCTTCTCGTTGTGATGTGATTTCTATCCAAGAATCTAAACTGGATTCTATCTCCCCTGCTATCCTGCGCTCCATCGGTGAATCGATTATTTCTAATTGGATCCCTCTTGACGCTATTGGGACTCGTGGAGGGATTCTTTTTGGATTTAAGGATTCTCTCTTCGCGCTTATCTCAGTGCAACGTCTAACCTTTTTTTCTTATTGTCTACCTCCATTGGTTTGAATTCAATTGCTGCCTTCACGTTGTTTCAGTTTATGGTCCGTCCTCGGCGGACCGTCGCAATCTCTTTTGGAGCGAATTTGATTCTTTTCGTTCTAATACCAATGGTCCCTAGATCTTCTGTGGTGACTTCAATGTCACACGTTTCTTCAACGAGAGGTCAGGAAACGCCTCTAGTGGCGTAGATTCTAACCGTTTCAACAACCGTATTCATTTTCTCAATCTTATCGATCTGCCTCTTAATGGTAGATCCTTCATTTAGTCCAATATGAGACTTACTCCTTCTATGGCGAAGCTCGATCGCTTCCTTGTTTCTCATGACTGGATATCCTCCTTTCACAACTCCTTCTCGTGTGCCCTCCCGAATCCCTCTTCGAACCATGTTCCCATCGCGCTTCACTCTAACTATAACTTCTCCAAACCTTTCAAATTCAGATTTGAAAAGTTCTGGCTGCAAGATTAGATTTTTGTCAACATGATCTCAAAGTGTCTATCTGCCATTACTGGCTCGCATGGCCTTAGTAGATTATTACTTAAACTTCATGCTATAAAGAATGGGTGCTAAATTTGGTGTAAGGAACGTTTTGCTAATGCGAACGTACTTAAAAACAAATTCTTATCTTTCATTTCCGCCATAGATCTGCTGGAAGAGCAGGGTCCTATTTTTGACCCTCTCTGTAGCACGCGGAATCATTACAGGTGTGAATTTGCAGCTTTACTTCATAATGAATACCTCAAATGGGCTCAGCGGGCCAAAATCCGTTGGCTCAAAGAGGGTGATGCCAATACTTCATTTTCCCACAATTTTGCGTCTCATCGGCAACGATCCAATCGTATCTTTTCCATCGTTGATAATGACATTGAGATCAACTCCAACGAGGAGTTTCATGCCACCTTTCTTAACTTTTTCAAAAATCTCATGGGTTTCCCTAAACCTCGTTCCATCCACCTTGATTGGTCTCAGCTTTATGGTCATGAACAACATGATCTGTCCCCCTTAGATGCCCTCTTTTCCTCTGAGGAAATTAAAACAGCTGTGTTCTCTTTAAAAAGCAATTCTTCGCCAGGTCCCGACAGTTTTCTGACCTTTTTCTTCCAAAAAATTTGGAAATTCCTTAAAGATGACATCATTGCGATGTTTGATGACCTACACCAGGGACTCTTTTCTTTCGAGCGTATTAACTACGAGCATATAGTTCTGATTCCAAAAATCTTGGGCGCTAATTCGGTTGCTTCCTTTTAGCCAATTAGTCTTCTCAATACTTCCTTCAAGTTCATCATGAAAGTTCTCTAATCCCGCCTCAGTTTATTAATCCCTCCTCTTATTAATCCCGCCCAATCCGGTTTTATTAAGGATCGCTTCATCCTCGATAGTGTGGCTACTGCTCAAGAAGTGATCTCTAACTGTTATAGATCCAATTCTGAGGGTATCCTTTTAAAACTTGATTTTCAAAAAGTTTATGATAATGTGAGTTGGGACTTTCTATTTGACATATTGCTCCATCGAGGTTTCGGTCCAGTCTTGCTACAGGCACCTCATCTATTCTCATTAATGGGTCTGAAGGACACAAATTCAAATGTTAAGTGTGGCCTTAGGCAAGGGGACCCTATCTCTTCCCACTTGTTTTTTCTCGTTGCTGATGTTTTTAGCATGCTTCTTCGTAACGCTTGGGATGCCAACATTATTGAAGGTTTGAGTGGGTCAAATAGCTTCAGGGGTGTCCTGAATCTGTAATACGCAGATGAAATCATTATCTTTGCCAAACCTAAAGGGGGCACTCCTAGGAATCTGAAACTACTCCTATATATCTTCGAACAGGCATCTGGTCTAACTATTAATTTTCAAAAATCCTCTGTTCTTTGGCTTGGCAGATCTAACAATCGCCGACACGAAATCGCTCAAATTTTCAACTGTGCTGCTGCGGCTTTTCCCGTTACTTATCTGGGTATCCCCCTCAGATGGAGGAAGTTGCATAAATCTGAATGGATTCCAATGATTGAAAAAGTGGAATCCAGAATTAATAAGTGGTCAGGTAGACAGCTATCTGAGGTGGTAGATTGATCTCGGTCAACTCTATTCTGTCCTCTATTCCATTATATATGATGTCCTTTTTCTATGTCCCCTCCTGGGTTATTAAGAGGATTGATCAAATTAGGAGAAATTTTTCTGGTCCAGTTCCGACTCTTATAAAGCAAGTACTCATCTTTGTAACTGGAAAATTGTTTGCTCGTCCAAGGCAGCTGGAGGATTGGGTATCCTAGATCCAAGGAACCAAAACCTAGCACTGCTAGGTAAATGGTTATGGAGAATGCTAAAAGATGAAGACCTTCCTTAGGCCCGATTAATTGCTAAAAAATGTCACTCTCGACGCAAAGTTTGGGCGTTTCACCCTTCCCACTCTCCAGCATCCTCTCCTTTCTGGAAAGGGGTGTGGAAAGTCGTTACCCCTTCCAGTGCGGTCTCTTCAATGCGTGTGCCGGTGGTATCAAGACTAAGTTCTGGTCCCACTTTTGGACTGGCAATTACAAGCTTGAGCATGCCTTCCCAAATCTCTTTCGCTTGGCCTCTAACCCTAACGCCTCGGTGGCAGATTATCTCACTTCTCTCAATGAACACAGGGATTGGCATATCTCCTTCACTTATGTTCTTCCCCCTTTTCTCTTGCATGAATATGCCATCCTTCTTGAATGTTTATCCAGCTACTCATGGCATCCTAAAGATGATTTCAGTTGGAGATGGACCTCTTCGGGCGTTTTCACTGTCAAATCTTTTTATAACTTTCTGTATAACGGCGGGGTCTATTCTCCCTTTGCTAAGTACATCTAGGGATGTTGTGCCCCATTGAAAGTTAAAATCCTCACCTGGCTAGCTATTAACAACAAGCTCTTAACTGTAGAGATTCTGAACAAAATGAACTTTGTCCTTGGTCAAGTGTGCACCTTCTGTCTTAATGCCCATGAAGACGTTAACCATTTGTTCCTTCACTGTGGTTTCATTCGTCCGCTCTGGCAGATTTGTTTGTATGCATGGCAAGTTCCCCAGTCCCCTCCTTCCATTCTGGCATACTGGATAGATTGGAGGATCAATAAAGTCAGGAAGGAATTTCGTTCCTCTTGGGATCTTTCCATTATGGTGATCACCTAGATCATCTGGAAAGAAAGAAACAATCATATTTTTTCCCATTCTTCTAGTACCATGGAGAGTCTCATGGATGATTTCATTTACCTTTCTAATTTATGGTCCTCCTCATTATCTCAAGCTAAAGTTGAAGCTCTAAACCTTCAACAGCTCAACGAGGGGGCTACTAATTACCGCTTTTATAATTTTCTACCTCCTTAAAGTTCTTCAACATTTCACTTACACTTATTCGTGTTTTCTTTGCAGGCCTCCGGTTAATGTCTGCCATTGACCCCCCCCCCCCCCCCCCCCCCCTTTTTTGTCGCCCACTCCATTGGAGAAAGAATTGGGATCCTGTTTTGTTCTTAATTTTGGCTGGTTGGTATTTCGGCTGGTTGGTATTTTGGCCTTGTTCCCATTACTGAACTGCCGCTCAAACTTTCTTTCTCTGTATTTTTGTTCACTTGGGCTTTCTTACTGATTTACCTTCGGCTTTGAACTTTTGTTTCGCTGGATCGGTTACTTTGCTCTTGTCTTTTGTTTACTGCAGTGGCCTTTCCCTGGTTGTATATATCAGGTTTAATATTAATGGTTTCGTGTGATGTTCATATGCTGCTATCTTTACTTTTGAGTGTGCTTTCTTTGAGCCTTTAAGTCTTGAGGAGGGAGGGTGCTTACACTCTCCTGTGCTCTCTATTTCATCCTCAGCTTTTGATATTGATGCTTATCTGTGTTTTGCCCCTATTCTGAGTGGCCATTGATTTTAGGTGCTTACTTTCTGAGCTTTGGACCTTTTGCAGCTTTGTTATTGTCTTTATCTATGGGGTGGACTTTTACTTCTGTTTCCCCTCTTGGATGTGAGAGGGTGACTCAGCTTCGGCTGAGACTGTTGCCACCTTCGGGTGGTTATTTGTTCTTGTGTGTATTTTAATTGCCTGTTTCCCTAGTGGGATCTTGGTTGCGGCTTTTTCCTGTCTTCTCTCTTTTGGAGTTTGTTATGCGGGGGGTTGCTCAGTCGATTGTTGGAGGCCTATGGTCGATTGAGGGGATTCTGTTGGATTGTGACATTGGCTTCCTCCTCTGTCTTTTAGGTTCGCCTCGGGCTTTTCTGCAGAGCGTTAGTGGCTCCAGCGCGATTGTTTATTGAACTCTGTGCAGGCACAGAACGCCTCTTTCTTGCTGGTTCTTGCTTGTGTCTTCCAGGATCTAAAGCTGTTCCCCTAGCTGCGGGACATGCCCTCCATTGCTGGCTGTGTACTGCTTGTTTTTTGTTTCAGGTTTTTGCCCTATTAGTTCGGTCCTATTTTACCCTTTGTAAAATTTGATTTCGGCATTGTTTTGTTATTGTACGGACTTATTCTTTATTTATTTATACATGAGGCTGGAGTCGTCTGATTCTATCCGTAATATAAAAAAAGGAAAAATTATGTATAGATATGTGATCGAATTTGAAGTGCATCCAAGAAAAATTGAACATTGGATCCTGACGTGGAAAACAAATAGAAATAAATTTTTAACTTAATTTTGTTCTAGATTTCTAAGTGAGAGAATGATAATGAGATAGTAGTGCGTGAAACATTACTGATAAAATAATGAGTCAAATCTGTCTAGTTAATAAGAACATCCGTTATGAGTGACGTGGACGAATCGTTGCGCTTTCCCATTCAAAAAGAAAGATGCAAATTTGACTTTTCAATAAGAAGGAAGCAAATCCGACTTCCTAATGACTATTAATTTGAGTCCTACTACTTATTTATTACTAATTAATTAATAAGCAACTACTAATTAATTACTTTTTTTTTTTTCCATCCGTAACGTATCCATATCCATTCCGAATTGGTTTTTATAGTTGTACTAAACTACTAAACTGAAGGCCTCTCTCACTTCCTCCCTCACTTCTCTTCTTCAACCCTTCTCTCTCTCTCTCTCTCTTTCTCCTTGGCAAAGCTAAAATGAGCAGCAAACAAGAAACACTAGTCCTTATTCCATCATGGGGAATGGGCCACATCATTCCGATGACTGATCTCGCCAAGCTCTTCACCACCACCACTACCTTCTCGGTCGCCATCGTCATCTTCGACCCCCCATTTGATGTCACCTCCTCCATTGACCCCTTCATCGCTCGCATCACTGCTGCCAACCCCTCCATCTCCTTCCATCACCTCCCAAAACCTTCACTCCCTCTTGATCCCCTCTCCGATGCCCACAAACCCTTTGGCTTCGACCTCCTCCGTTTCTCTAACCCTCAACTTACTGAATTCCTTACATCTTATTCAGAAACCTTTAATATCCGTGCCCTAATTCTCGATATGTTCTGCTCCGCCTCACTCGATGTTGCTCGTCAATTTCACATTCCAGCATTCTTCTTTTACTCGAGTGGTGTTTCCATCCTCGCTTCCTTGGTTTCAATTCCGAAACTTCAATCACAAATGATGAAAACCAGTTTCAGAGATCTCGGCAAAACTCCACTTCTCCTCCCTGGTCTCCCTCCAATTCCGGCATCCTATTTGCCCATCCAACTCCTCGACCGTGAAAATGATCTTGGTAAGGCAATGAACTACCATTTTGAGCGGTACCCTAGAGCCGATGGGATAATTGTCAACACCTTCGAAGCCATAGAGCCGAAGGTGGTCAAGGCAGTGAATGATGGGCTTTACGGCCAGATGCCTCCAATTTATTGTATCGGTCCGTTAATTGCAAATGAAGTAGAAGAGAAGCACGAGTGTTTGAAATGGCTTGATGAGCAGCCGAAAGGGAGCGTTGTGTTTTTATGCTTTGGGAGTATGGGATCATTTCATGTGGATCAAGTGAAGGAGATTGCTATCGGATTGGAGCGTAGCGGGCATAGGTTTTTATGGGTGGTCCGAAGCCCATTGCAGACTAACTCTGGGGAAAAGCGGGGCGGATTTGGGAAGGATATTGTTGACCTGGACTTGGACGAGCTGCTGCCGGAAGGGTTTCTGCAGAGGACAAAGACAAGGGGGATGGTGGTGAAGTTTTGGGCCCCACAAAGGGGGGTGCTACGGCACGAGGCGGTGGGTTGCTTTGTGAGTCACTGTGGGTGGAATTCAACGTTGGAAGCTGTGACTGCAGGTGTGGCAATGATTGCATGGCCACTGTATGCAGAGCAGAAGATGAACAAGGTGTTCCTAGTGGAGGAGGCGAAGGTGGCGGTGGAGATGGAAGGGAGCGATGAGGAGATGGTGAAGGCGGAGGAGGTAGAGGGGAAGGTGAGGTGGTTGATGGAGACGGAGGAGGGGAAGGAGATGAAGGAGAGGATGAGGGTGGTGAAGGAGACTGCAATAGGAGCTCGGATGGAAGGAGGACCGTCTCATTTGGCTTGGATGGAGTTTGTCAATGTGCTGAAAGATAGTTCATTCATTGCAAAGTGATGATCTTCTCATATCGTCTTATATTATTTGAATCTACAAATCTAATCTAGATCATGCATTTGATATTTATGTAATGATTAGATCTTTGACGTTGATTACTTGTGCCTTCTTGCCCTATTCTCCTCTCACAAGCCATAAATAATATTTAAATTTATTTGATTGATTAAACTACTTCTCCTTCCTCCCCCAGTCCGACTTCTCCTGTCAACAGCGGAAGCACTACATGCCGAAATCCTCATCATCGATCTCGCCTCCAGGCTCAACTTCTCGTCCTCCCACTCCCATTACAGCATCGCCCTCGTCTCCCACCTCACCTCCAAATCCTTTAACGACGGCCTCTGGTTCCCCGTACTCACCGTCTTCGCCTGTTAGGGCATCTCCAACCCCACTCCAAAATAGCGCTGAAGTAGGATTTGGTCTTCAACCCAGCGCCATTTTGGCGAGGAAGGAGATGGCGTGAACAGTGGCGCGCCATATATGGCGCGCTACTGTTCACCCAGTGGCAAATTTTTTTATATAAAAAACTCTCTAAAAGTTTTCAACTTTTTTATTAAACCCTATTTCAACATTTTCTTAACAAAGTTTATTACATTCTACTCCCAGAAATAAAATTTTAATTTATTTATGTTCTATACATTATTTTATATTGAAGGTTATTAATTTAATATTTAGTATATTTAATATTTAGAAAATAATACGAAATGTCAATTACAATATATAAAAACTATGAACATTTTAGAACGCCTTAATTAAAATTTCATAAACATTCAAATAAAAAACAATGCAAAATACAATATTCAAACTAAACTCGTGCAATAAAAAAAACAATGCAAAATACATAACGCAATAACGCAATAACATAATAACACACATAAGACTAACAATTTAGAAAGGCGGTAAATCGGTTTCGGATGCCGACAATGATATGACAACGAGAACGTTATGGAAAATTTATTCGCCTCCGAAGATGCGATATATCAGGGGATCGCTAACAACAACATTGTTCTTGCACGCTACTTCAACCAACAAAGCCACCATGGTGGCTCAATTTCGGGTCTTGTAGTGATCAATCGCGATAGGAAAACCGCGGATCGTAATTTGTTCAACGACTATTTCTCCGAGAACCCACACTACAGTGAAATCATGTTTCGCAGACGGTATAGAATATCTCAGAGTTTGTTCCTTCGTATTGTTGATGTGGTCAAAGGTCATGACAATTACTTCCACCAAAGAAATGATGGACTTGGTAGAGCTGGATTATCAAGTTTACAGAAAGTAACAGCCGCATTCCGGATGTTGGCATATGGTGACGGACGAGTACCTTAAAATAGGCAAGTCAACGACGATTGAAAGTATGAAGAAATTTTGTCGTGCTATTGTGAAAATATTTGCAGAGTGATATCTAAGAACACCTACCGCTAATGATGTCACAAGGCTACTCAATGTTGGGCAGTCTTGATTGTATGCATTGGAAGTGGAAAAATTGTCCAATATCATGGGCTGGACAATATGCAGGTCGTAGTGGGCATCAACTATTATTCTTGAAGATGTAGCAGATTATGATATTTAGATATGGCACGCATATTTTGGCATACCAGGCACCAACAATGATATCAATGTGTTGGAGTCATCTCATTTTTTTTTCTAATCTAGCTCAAGGTATTTCTCCTCCTGCTCATTATATTATTCATGAAAAAGAGTTTAACATGGGCTATTATTTAGCTGATGGTATATACCCAAAATGGTCCACTATTGTACAAAGTATACATCAGCCGCTTGGTTGGAAGAAAAAATATTTTGCTATGAAACAAGAAGCATGTAGAAAAGACGTAGAACGAGCATTCGGAGTTCTCCAATCACGATTTGCAATTGTTGCACGTTATTGGAACAATAATGTGTTACACGATATAATGACTACGTGCATTATTATGCACAACATGATTATCGAGGATGAATGTGATCTTCATGCACCAATTCAAGATATGAGGGAGGCTGCAGTTCCAGAAGTTGAAATGGTTGTAGATGAAAATGCAAGATTTCAACAATTTATTGCTCGCCATAGACAAATCAAGGATAAAGAAGCTCACATCGCGCTTCGTAATGCATTAATTGATCATTTGTGAGAGGAGTATACCAACTCAGATGGTTAATTAAACAATAGGAATATATTTTTAGTATTACTATTTATGTTATTGAATGTAATATTTTGGTAGTCATTTGTTTTAATTTATGCAATTTTATTTTCTAAGTATTATATTATTTGTAGAATGGTCATTTTAGAATAAAATATTATTTATTAATGTTAAATATTAAGGCATATTATTGGATTAATACATTAAATTTTTTATGTATGTTGCTAATTGGTTAAATAGATAAATAGTTGGGAGTTAGAAGAGAATTAATTTAAAAAGTAGATAAAAAAGAATATGTTGAGAATATTTCTTTTTGGAGTTAGAAATGGAGTTATGGGTTGGAGATGAAGTTACTGTTTGATGTGACAGTTACTCTATTTTGGAGTAAAAGTTGCTCCAAAATGGAGTTGAGGGTTGGAGATGGTCTTAGCACTGCATCCCCCTCTTTCTCCTTCAGTCCGCCGCTGCCACCATCGGATGTGACATAATATCTTCATTCTCCAATCTCCAATAATCCAAATGCAAATCAAACCCCTAAATCTCAAATGGGTAAGAACAATTATTTGATCGTGAAAGCGATTGCGAACCGCCTCAAAATAAAGGGCATGCAGAAGTTTCGGTGGTACTGCCATATGTGCCAGAAGCAATGCCACACCGAGAGCGGCTTCAAGTGTCACTGCCTCTCTGAAATGAGGCGAAAGATTTGATATATTTCTTTCATATTTAATCTCAATCATACTATCTTTTACCATAATCTTATTGATTAACATAATTTTAAACTTTCTTCTATAATTCACTCACACTGGTTCTTTTCTCCCCATCCTCATGTGAACCTGTCAAACACGCTCTCCCCTTTCCTTTTATCACCGCTTTCTTCTCATTCACTCACGCCGGTTCTTTTCTCCCCATCCTCCTGTGAACCTGTCAAACACGCTCTCCCATTTCCTCTTATGACCGCTTTCTTCTCTCAAATCTCTCTTCCAAGTTGTACTGCCCGCTTCAGCTTTATAAGAAGGCTTTTATGCTTCTAGAATGCTCAATGGGCACCCGAGAATGTATCTCTCCTTCGTCTCAACCCCCTTGATCGTAAGTATTTAAGGAGAAGAGATTACTGCAAACTTTTTTCTTTGATTCATATAAGGGATTTCACACAAGAATGTTTTTGTGATGGTCTAATTTTGATTTTTTTTTTCCCTTTCAATCTACTTCACAATGTCTTGGATTTTTTCTATTTAATTTTTTCTTTCTTTTCTGTTAAATATTGTATACAAGGTTGCATTCCTTAAATGTGTGATAAAGAGTTGATTTTCTTATGTTATACCATAAAAATACATGTACACAAGGTGTTTGATGAAATTTCAATGACAAGTTGATGTTTTATTAGGACCTATGAGTATCATTTAATAAAAACATATATCAACCATTCATTAGTCATGTATCAGTATGTTTCTACAGTAGTAGAGTTTATAACTTGATATTTACTTGAATGCATCCTAACGAAAAAATTCCACTTTTGCATAAGGTTGGCTTTTTTGACTTTTTTCCCAAGCTGACCCACATTTTGAAACTAATTTTTAAAATAGACCATTTTCAAAACTAATTCTGAAGGTAGATCAGTTTTCATTGGCCGTGGTATCGAACTGCGGCCTCTGTGATAAATGCATATCATATATCTTTGGCTAATAAACTCTGAGATTTGGGAAAACAAATTCTGAGTGTAAAATGTGAAAAATATGAGGCCGCAGTTACTGCGGCCTTGATATAACTGAGGCTGCAGTCCACAACTGCGGCCTCAGTTATATGCTAAAACCAGGGTCCTACGAAGTATATAACTGAGGCTGCAGTTGTGAACTGCGGTCTATGTTATATCGATGCGGCAGTATCCAATTATGGCATCATATTTTTCACATTTTACACTTAGCAAATTTTTTCCAAATCTCGGAGCCTACGAGCCAAAGATGTATGATATGTACTTAGACCGCAGTTGTGAACTACAATATCGACATGAAAGAGGTCGTAGTTCGGTATTGTGGCCTATGTTATATCGAGGTTGCAGTACCCAATTGCGGCATCATATTTTTCACATTTTACACTTAAGAAAATTTCCCCCAAATCTCGGAGCCTATGGGCCAAAGATGTATGATATCAATCGAAATGAAAGAGGCCGCAGTTCGGTATTACAGCCTATGTTATATCAAGGCCGCAGTACCCAACTGCAGCCTCTTATTTTTCACATTTTATATTTAAGAAAAAAAATTTCAAGTCTAGGAACATGTTAACCAAAGATATATAGTATATACTTCGACTGCAGTTGTGAACTGCGTCCTCGTTATCGAAGAGGAACTGCAGACTATGAAGATTGGTCTATCATCAAAATTAGTTTCGAAAGTGGTCTATTTAGAAAATTAGTTTCGAAAGGTGGGCTATTTTGGGGGGAAAGTCAGCTTTTTTCAACATCTTGATTGTGTGGAAGATAAGTAGGGACCCGGTGATCTTGATACCAAGACATATTTCAATCATTTATTAGGTGTAAATCCAACAAGTTTTCAGTGAATAATTTGTGGGACATGAATCAAAATATGGTACAGCCGAAGAGGAGTAGTTTAATGGACATACCCTTACTAAAATGTGTTCAAGGTGAAGCAGTATCATGCTATACACGTTCTTGCAAAATTAATCGAATTAAAGTTTATGTATTAGTATAAATTGACCATAAAATTCTCTACTTTAAATTATGATTAAAATAGAAAGTATAATTTAGAAGTAATAAGACAAGTTAAAGATAAAAGAGAGAGAGAGATTAAACTTTAAAAACAAAAAGAAATTAAACAAACTAATAATTTACATGTTCAATGCATGTCTTAATAGATATATATTTTTTAAAATAAAATTTTTGATGAGATCTATTTTATATTAGTTATGCACGGACATTGCAAGCCTTAATAAAATTTTTTTAAAAAAATAATAACTCTGATGTAGTGAGTATTCTGTTGAAATATAGTAATTGTATATTCGGTTTCCTAATATAGGAAACAGATTTCCCAAATCTCTCATCTTCCCAATCTTCTCTCAATCTCTCTTCTTCTTCTCCAAGAATGTAATCCTTATATATAGATGTATACAGTAATTAATAAACAACAGATGAATAAGAATTATTTTTCCCAAAATTATTTTCTTCATGGTATCAGAGCCTAACCAGATCTAGGCCAATTGAAGAAGAAGAGGTGATCAGATCTGCCTCCTCGTCATCCAAAGATCCCGTTGCTGATCCCGTCACCGATCATCATCCCGTTGCTGATCCCGTCACCGACCATCATCCCGTTGCTGATCCCGTCACCGATCATCATCCTCGTCGACTACAGATCTCCAGATCCCGTTCACCTTCATCTTCTTCAATTCCTGTTCATCCCCTTCTCCGTTCAACCTCCCGTTCGATCCTCGCCTTTTGATTCCGACGCTGTGGAAGATTCCGACATTTTCGAGCATATTCCGATTGCGAATCCGGTGACGAACTACCAGATCGTGATCGAAGCGATCTTGGCTGAATCCAAAAGCTCCGCTGTCGATTCGAACTCGTTCTGCTCTCTCGACTGTCGGATCACCGTCTTCTACTCCTTCGACCACCCGATTTGGTCTGACTCCGAGTCTGCCAAATCCTTCCTAACCATCGTCGACTCCCTCAATTCGCCAGCTAATCCCCCCGACTCCTTCTCCTCTGATCGACAGTCAGCCAGAACCCAACTTCCCGCTCAACTTCGACGCCCCCAACCCCGAGCGCTGCTTCTTCCCTATTTCGATTGCCGCCCTTGTGTCGCCAGCACCGCCGTCCTGCTCGTCGATGCCACTGCGACGCCAACCTCCAGCTCCGACCTTGCCCCTTGCTGTGGTGGCTGTCTCTTTTACTGTTGCTGCTGTCTCTCTCTTGCTGTTTATTGAGGGAGTTGTTTGCTGAGTTGCTGATTGATCAAATCAGATCTGAAGAAGAAGAAGATCCCGATCCTGATTCTCCCTGTCGTCCTCCCGAGCTCCCGATCCCTGATTGGTGTTTGTTGGTGTCGGTGCTTGCTGTGTTACTATTGGTGATGTTTGTTGTGTTGCTAGTTGCTGTTCTTGGCCAAGTTGTGTCGATCAGATCCGTTGTTTTTCTTGTGCCGCTACCATGGGACAAACTGATAGAGCTGAAAAGAGTATTGGACTCGTCTCTACATTAGTCACAGCTGCAGGTAATGATGGTAAGGTATTTAATATTTCTGCTTCTGTTATGAATAGTACATGGATAATTGATTTGGGTGCTATCGACCATATGACCATCCACTAAATCAACTGTGTCCACTGCCAATGGTGATCCTACCACTATTACTGACGAGGGTACCATACACCTCACAAACAACCTAACCTTAGATACTGCCCTAGTTGTGCCATCCTTGAATTTCAATCTATTATCTGTTGCTCAAATAAGCACTGTCTTACATTGTATTGTAGTTTTTTGGCCTTCATATTGTCTGTTTAAGGATATTCGGACTCGCAAGACGATTGGTTATGGGGTTAGACACGGAAAGCTCTATCACCTGGATTTAGAATCTGAATGTTCGAGCAAGTTGACTCAAGCTCTAAGTATGAAATATTCCGAAGATGAGAAGAAGAAATCAGATATTTGGCTATGGCATCAACGTCTAGGGCATGCTTCTTTTGGTTACTTGAAGAAATTATTTCCAAGTTTATTTTTGAAGTTGGATATATCTGCCTTTCGGTGTGATGTGTGTGAACTCGCAAAAGGTCATCGTGTCTCTTTTCCTCAAAGTCCAAGTAGAAGCTCCCTTCCTTTTATGATTATTCATTCTAATGTTTGGGGTCCATCCAAAACCACTACATTTGGAGGAGCCAAATGGTTTGTGATCTTTATTGATGACTGTACCCGTATGACCTGGATTTGTTTGATGAAGTCGAAAAGTGAAGTTAGTAGTTTGTTTCAGAAATTTCACAAGCATGTTGTGATTCAGTATAAATCACAGATTCAAGTTCTTAGGAGTGATAATGGCGGAGAGTACCTGATTTCAAATCTGCAACAATATTTGGTGGAACACGGAATTGTTCATCAGACTACATGCTTGTATACACCTCAACAGAATGGAGTTGCAGAAAGAAAAAATAGACACTTGCTCGAAGTGGTCCGTGCTTCTCTCATCCATAGAAATATGCCACTCATTTATTGGGGAGAAGCCCTTACTTCTGCTGCATACTTAATCAACCGAGTTCCCTCTAAAATCCTAAATTTCCTCATACAATTTCAAGCATTAACTGAAGCTGTGAATGCACCAAATGTTGTCAACTTGCCACCTCGTGTGTTTAGGTGTGTTGCATTTGTTTATCTTCATCAACATGAACGCAATAAGTTAACTCCTCGAGCTGTCCGCTGTGTTTTCGTGGGATATGCACAGAATAAGAAAGGGTATCAGTGCTATCACCCACCAACTCAAAAGATGTTTGTGACTATGGATATTGTGTTCCATGAAGATGAGATGTATTTTTCCTCTGAGGTTGAACTTTAGGGGAGTACCGAAGTGAAGTTCAAACTTTTGCCTATGATGAAGTGGTTACTATTCAAACTGAACAATCAGATATAAAGGGATAAAATCAGGATGTAAGTAATGACGATCACTCGAATGAAGACTTGGTTGAGGAAGAAAATTTCCACGAAGATCTGCAGTCAGTGCCGAACCTCCATGAAGATGAGCCATCTCCACCACCAGCACCATCTGAACCATCTCCACCACCAGTACCATCAGATCTATCTCTACTCCCAGTAGAACTCCAAAACCAATCGTCATCGCTGTCCGAAGCTGCAAGAAGAGAACTCCCAAACCGTACTACTAGAGGTATCCCAAAACCCACTTACGAGCCTAATCCCACTAGTAAAGTCAAGTATCCCATGAATCATTATGTGTCCACTCACCGATTGTCTGAATCAAATAAGTTATTTGTAAATCAATTATCTGCTGTATCTATTCCTAACAGTGTGCAGGAAGCCCTTACTGATCCAAGGTGGAAGCAGCTATGGATGAGGAGATGAAATCCTTGAAAAAGAACGAGACTTGGGAGATAGTCGAGCTGCCAGCAGGAAAGAAGCCAGTAGGATGCAGATGGATTTATACAGTGAAGTATAAATCTGATGGTTCAATAGAGCAATACAAAGCAAGGCTGGTTGCCAAAAGATACACTCAAACGTATGGAATTGATTATGAAGATACATTCGCACCAGTGGCAAAATTCAGTACTGTTCGTGTCTTACTGACACTTGCTGCCAATCTTGACTGGCCGTTGGAGCAATTTGATGTGAAGAATGCATTTTTGCATGAGGAGTTGACAGAAGAAGTCTATATGGATCTTCCACCAGGGTCGAACAGACCAGTCCAACACAGCAATAAAGTATGTCGTCTGAAGAAAGCATTGTATGGACTGAAGCAGTCGCCAAGAGCCTGGTTTGGGAGATTTACAAAAGCAATGAGGACATTCGGATACTATCAGAGTAATTCTGATCATACTCTATTCCTAAAAAGGAAAAAAGGTAAAATTACTACTCTCATTATTTATGTTGATGATATGATAGTAACTGGAGATGATCCTGAGGAGATGAAGGCATTAAAGAACTACTTGTCACAAGAGTTCGAAATGAAAGATCTTGGACCTTTGAGATACTTCCTTGGTATTGAAGTTTCTCGCTCAAGAAAGGGGATATTTCTTTCTCAAAAAATATGCTCTGGATTTATTGAAGGAAACTGGAATGTCCGCCTGTCAACCGATTAGTACACCATTGGAAGAAGGACTGAAACTATGCAATGAAGCTGATCAAGTGTCTTGTGATAAGGAAAGATATCAGAGATTGGTTGGACGATTAATGTACCTTGCACATACACGGCCAGATTTGTCATATGCTTTAAGTGTGGTAAGTCAGTTTATGCATGCACATCGGGAACAATATATGGACACGGTAATGAGAATTATGCGATACATTAAGTCAGCCCCAGAAAAAGGAGTCTTATTTGCGAAACATGGTCACTTGAAGGTTGAGGCATATACTGATGCTGATTGGGCATGATCTACAATCGATAGATGCTCCACTTTAGGATATTTTACCTTTGTTGGAGGAAATTTAGTTACATGGAGGAGCAAAAAGCAAAATGTTGTTGCACGCTCTAGTGCAGAGGCTGAGTATCGCGGAGTAGCTTTAAGTATAACAGAAGCTTTACGGCTAAAACTCATGTTGCAGGACTTAGGCTATGGTCCAAAGGAACCTATGAAGGTATATTGTGACAGTCAAGCGGCGTGTGATATTGCGGCTAATCCAGTTCAGCATGATAGGACGAAACATGTAGAGGTGGACAGATTCTTTATCAAAGAAAAATTAGATGAGAAAGTTATTGAGATATCTAAAGTGAAGTCAGAAGACCAACTCGCAAATAACCTAACCAAGGCCGTTTCGACTCGGCTCTTCTTGAAATTTGTTGACAAGTTGGGCATGCTTGATATCTATGCACCAACTTGAGGGGGAGTGTTGAAATATAGTAATTGTATATTCTGTTTTCTAATATAGGAAACAGATTTTCCAAATCTCTCATCTTCCCAATCTTCTCTCAATCTCTTTTCTTCTTCTCCAAGAATGTAATCCTTATATATAGATGTATACAGTAATGAATAAACAACAAATGAATAAGAATTATTTTCCCCAAAATTATTTTCTTCATATTCGAACCTGAAACCTCCTTCATATTAGATATGTACATGTGTCACACGTGTTGATAGATTGACAAATAATACCAAAGTTTTTTCCCATTATAATATTAGAGATTAGAGATATTTAATTATAAAAGAAATTTCAGTTGCTATGACTGGAAACCCTCCTAAACGAAAGAAATGCTTATATCACACCGTTGATGGATTTATATATGACGACCTTATTGTGTTGAGGAAACTTCTATATGTACCTTTGCCATATATATGAAGCATCTGCTGTTTAGGAAAGATGGTGTTCACTTCTTTGAAGATCGTAACTGGAAAATTGCAACATGGGAGTCAATATGTTCTTTGAGCCAAGGTTAACAATTCTACCACTATAAAAAACTCTAGGATTCGTAGTTACCGATGTTGCTGCTGATGAGATTAGACTTACCGTTTAATCACGATATGTAAAGAATGAGTTGTCTGCAATTTAGACGATTATTTGGTGATGACCTTGTCTCTTCCATTATTGAGGTTTCTGTATCGATATCAATAAGTTCGTCGGATATGTTGCTTTGGATATGTAAGTTATCGATCAGATTCTCGCTAAAGATTGCTCAATGTGTACGTGGAGTAGTAGCTGAAGAGTGTAGTTATTTTTTACTTGTTTGTGCTATACTTCTAGGTTTGTCTGGAGTTGTGTATTACAGATGAGTTCAGTGATACATAGGATTGGCATGAATGTTGAGAAATACATGTATAGTTTGTAGGCCAGGATGAGCTTCAACTGTGCAATGTTTTTGTCAATTGATTGATTTTGACTACGAGGAACCAAGTCATTTTTCAATCTAATTTAATTCGACCAAGTTGAATGGCAATATCAGATCCGCCAAGCTACGTGCACTTGGTGCACGGCTTATATATATATATATATATATATATAAGAAAAGTGAACTTGTCCAGATAGAATCTCAGTCGTCTATTAATATATATATATATATATATATATATATAGATATAGATATAAGAAAAGTGAACTTGTCCAGATAGAATCTCAGTCGTCTATTAAGATTGTTGATCTAACTGATGAGCAGTTATGGAATCATAGCCACAAATTTGGGTTGGATCCTAACCGGGCTATCAAATCCAGATTAAAATCCCTACCTTAACTCCGGCAACCTTAATCCCTCCTCTAATCCCCAATTCCTAATCCCCCAAATCCCACCACCAATAAAATCCCACCTTTCCTTCCCCCTCCCCCAATCCCACCCTAAACCTTAACTCTAACCCTAATGTTGGCAAAACCAACAAATTGGGTGACAAAGATGAATCAGATTTCGAAACCCAAGAGGATAACCAATTCATGTTGCTTTAACACAATTTAAGGACCCTGAAACCCCCGCAGCTCGCTGTGGTGGTTCAGTCTCAATCCAATGAGCAGAATTTTGTCTATTACTTCTTCTAGGCAAACTGGCAGTGGCTGTAACACCACCTTCTAGACGTGTACTACGCTATGATGGAGGTGCTTAGTATCTATGCGTGTTATCGATGAGGGTTGTAATGCCACGAATTTCATGCACAAAAAAAAATTGTGACAAACCCAGAATCTTTACTTCAATTGAATACGTAAACATTATATAATACAAGAAAATACAGAATTCTTAATACAAGTGCAAACCACTTGAATTGATAAGATAACGGGCTCAGGATGTCACATTTCTATGATAAGACCACAGACACCCTTATCTACAAAACCAAAATCTGTGGCTTCGTCAGCTTGTGAGGTCTTAACTCATGCTAGTTGTGAAATAAATATCCAAACTTAAAGGGGGATACATTACTTTACTGTTTCACTAAAGGCTAAGTGCATTCCTGCGGACCTGCGGTACCAGTCAAGAAACCAGTGAAACACCATACTCATTGGTGTCGAGCATAGGTATCTCTGCAACACATCTTAGGAATTTGATCATTTGCTGCCATGCATGAAAATGGAAAAATTGGGGCAATGTTGTAGTGGGTTTTGAGGCATCACAGTAAAAATTCCAACAACTTTAACTAACTCCCAAAACACATCATAATAGAATAGAAACTTGAATCAATGTATTAAATGTAAATAAAAAATAGTCAAGTACACAATGTCGTATGAGTTAGTGCGGAACTAATTTACTAAAGTGTCAAACATACTTACTATGCTAAAATGCATAATTCAAATATGCTCTTTTAACGCATGCTTCTTTGGAATGATATTCCGCCCATACAACATAGTTTTTGAATGCAAGCTACTAGCGTTTCTTCTCATTACAGGGTTCAATCTCTCGATATGCAATGTCTAAACCCAATGATATGTACTCCAATGCGTATTCACGTGTAACTCACACCATCAGGATATTGGACCTAACAGGCATACCCCTAGCCCACACATCGTGGATTTCCCAAGCGTATCCTCAGTCACAAACCATAGCAAGTCGATCTCCCGTAACTACGGAGCTGACAGGCATACCCCTAGCCCACACACCGTAGATTTTCCAAGCGTATTCTCAATCCCGAACATTCGTAGGCATCGTATCTCTCTACTAGGCATTTTCGTCATTGTTTTTGTCATATCTTCTTCTAAAGTAAAATATTAATTTAACTAATGTAAAATCTTAGTCTAAATGATACAAAATATAGTATGGACTTAACGATCCATATTTTAAGCTTACATTTTACACAAACTGGAATCTTGATCATACCGACCATATTCCACTCCTCCCTCGGAGAAGGAACCGTGGGACTATCGTGATAAGTGCAAGGGCTGGCTACACCAAATATGTAGTCTTTTTAATTCGATAGAGGATGATGCAGAAAAGACTGATCACACTTGCCTGACCTGCAGATTAAAAGAGATAAAGGAGGGGGAACACAAGCATATGCTGACTTAAATCCCTGGGGTTAAAGACTTGCCAACTACTATGCAGAGAGATTACATAGAGATGGGTTTCTACATGTCTTAAAGAAGAGTGACAGGAAAGAGCCAATGGAATGGGAAAGCAATTTTTCGAGGTACAAATACAATTAGCTGAAGACCTTGTCATAAGAGTTGTGTCTTCGGTTGTCAAGCGACTGGAAGTAAAACAAAGTTCCTGAGTTAGTTTGAAGGAATGAGACATATCCTTCAGAGTTTCCTTACAAAACAAAGGGCATCTTGTTGTTTCAAAACATTGATGGAGTTGATGTTTGTCTTTTTGCAATGTATGTCCAAGAATATGGCTCAGAATGTGCAGATCCAAACGAAAGGCGTGTTTGTATTTCATATATTGATGTTGTAAAACATTTTAGGCCCAAAGTAAGAGCTGCAACTTGGGAGGCTCTTCAGACCTTTATCTTTCATGAAATATTGATAGGATACCATGATTATTGCAAGAAACGTGGCTTCACTAGTTGTTACATGTGGGCTTGCCTGCCGGTCAAGAGAGACGATTATATTTTGTACTGCCACGCAAAGACACAAAAGATGCCTAAACCCGATCAGCTTCGTGAATGGTATCAGACAACAATTCGAAAAGCTATAAAGAAGCAGATTTTTATGTCGCGCACTGATTTATATGATCATGTCTTTGTTACAACTGATGGATGCAAGGCCGAGTTAATTGTAGCACATTTACCATATTTTGATAGTGATTACTGGCTAGGAGATGCTGAGGTGGTTTTGCTGAGAGAGAGTGGAAGTAAGATTGAAGAGAAATGAGTAACAGATAGAGCTCTAAGAAGGGCTAACAGAGGAGAAGCATCAATAGGAAATCCGAAAGAAGTTTTGCTCATATATGTCCCATCTTGATGAAAGAATCCTCCTTATGAAGGTAGACTTCATGATTTATCTGTTGCATGTTTGCAAGCACTGCTGTCATCCTATATCGTCTGGAGAGCTATGGGCCTGTAGTAGTTGTAGGAATTTTAAGGTTTGCACAGAATGTTTTCTTTGAGATCAAAACCTGGCAATTCAACATAGACACCACATTGGTGTAGGTGAAGAACATTCTTTTAGAGAAGTTCAGGTTGAAATGATTCCTCCAAAGACTACTGACAATGATTGAATTATACAAAGTGATATACATTACACAAGAGTGATGTTTTTGTTGGATATATAGGTATATTCTTACTATATGAATAATATTGTGTGTAATATTATTCTATGGATAACACGTGTGTTACACGTACTAATTGTATGGTTATCGGAACGCGGGTTGAGTGGATTGAGAACCCAGTACCCAAACCAGTATTTATCCTATAAATACTGGCTTGTGATAGTTGTCTAGGTATTCCAATTTTGTTACCTAGGGTAAATATCTTAAGCACCTTAGTCTAGGATATTAACCCTAATTTCTATTGTTATAATCTCTCATAATCTCTAACAATCTTGAGATATTGCATTTTAATTTTGAGAATAAGAGAGATAGAGTCGGAGTTGACTGTTCGTCGGAATCCATCATTATCGCCGGTAGCAGCCGTTGTCTTCGCCTTCACCGACGTCGGTATAAGCCTCCGCCTCGGCCACCCCTAGCCGTCGCGTCCACCGCGAACCCCTTTCTCCTCTACCCCGATCGCACACAGTGATCGGATCTGTTTTGACTCACCATCGCTGGGGATGGGAGCATATCGCTGTCGCCATCGCTGAGGACACCGCGAGCCACCGCTTTCACCACGTCGCCGTGAGTCGCCGCTGTCACCACGTCACAGCTAGCCACCGCACCGCTACACCCCCTTCTCCTCTACCGATCACTATGTGTGATCGGGTTAAGGGATCAGATCATATCTGATTCTCTGATTTTCAATTGGTTCGTTCTAGTGTTTGGTGTTCGGTGTTGGGGCAGGGGATCGGATCTGTATGTGTGGTGACAGATTCACTTGTGATGGACTTGGTGTTGTGTACTTTCGATTGCTGTTTAGTGTTTGAGACAAGTGATCGGATCTGTGTGGTGACAAATCCACTTGCAGTCAGATATAACCCTCCACTACTTCTTGATCTTATCAAGATACGGTACACTCTAAACTTTAAGATTTGTGCTCTTAATTAATTAAATTCTGTTTATTGTTTATTATGCAGTTTTACAGAAAAAAGCCCTTTCATTTATTAAAATTATGCTAGTAGTAATTATTCAGAATAAATCCTCTAGATTTGGAATTTATTGTTTATTCCTTTAAGATGAAAAAACTTAATTGTGCATACAAGATTCCGAAACTAGAGACGTTCGATATTTTTGAATTTAACAATTGAAAAAAGAAAGCACAATACGAGATGTAGATGTAGTTGTTGGAAATAATGTGGGCAGTGAAAATTTTGTTTAGACTAGATTCAAATATGTGCGGACTAGATCAGATCTAAATTAAAGATAAGTTCTTTATCTGCATATATAGTTTGAATAACTGTGTTAGCTATGTGCTGCAGATCAAATATTTATTTTGATAAGATAAATTATAGCTGTTGACTATAAATTTGTATCTTCAATTATATTAATGTTAGAATTAAATAGTGCTAATAATTCGTTTAATTGGTTAATTTTTAACAATTTGGTGAATGTAGGAACTTCAAAGTTACTTACAAATTATGTGTATTGGAGACGATAGATTTGTATCACGGTAGAATAAGTCTGCACTACGCAGGCTTCACCATCGAATTTGGAAAATACTTCTAACTTGAAGTGTCGGTATGATCTACTCTAATCTCTTTGTATTTTCATGTGATAAATGTGTTAACGTTGTGTGCATTTGATCACATATTTGGGAGTTTTAGATTATAATTATTCTCACTTTAAAACTAGCATGTTTTAAATTGTTTAGTGTGCCTCATCATTAGGGCTGCAAATGAATTGAGCTATTCGCGAGCTATTCGGCTCGAGCTCGGTCAAAGCTCGGTCAATGCTCGGCTTGAATCGAGCTCGAGCTCAAATCTGAGCTCGTTTCGTAAAAGAGCTGAGCTCGAGCTTCGGTTTTTTTTTTTAAAGCTAAGCTCTCGAGCTATTTGGCTTGAATACAGTCAAAGCTCGGTCAAATCTCAACTCGAACCGAGCTCGAGCTCAAAACTGAGCTCGTTTCGTAAACGAGCTGAGCTCGAGCCTAAAGGTATTCTGCTCGGCTCAGCTCGATTGCAGCCCTACTCGTCATACTATGTGTATAGATATATTGGGTGACACATTATTTGCAGTTTGTGTGAGATTGTATGTTTGCTTTTCTAATAAAGATTAATGTATAAGATGTATAACAAATATTTGTAACTTAGGAGCGAGCATCTTAATGAATGATATGACTCCATTAGTTACATTTTGTTCTTTCTCATTCGTTGTACTATGTGTGCAAAAATTAATTATGAAATACTGATCATTATCTCGTTTAGCGTCACGATGATGATGATAAATGAGTAAAAGAAAAAATAGCTCAATGTGTTTGAGCAAGTGGACATTGTTAGAATCATTAGAGAAAGCAAACAATTTTGTAAAATGTGGTAGAGTAATTTTGTATTAACTTTTATAATGTACATATATTGTCAATCGCATGCATAAGTTGAGTTTAACAAATGAGACAATTAATAATAATAGTTCTAATTGTGTATTGTCCTTGAACATAGCATAATTGTTAGGATATGAGAACTATATATTAAATTGTTGATTTTTGTTAAAACTTACAACGCTGCTAAATGACACTTTATTAAATTATAACAAATGTGAAGATTGAACTCAGATTATGATCACTAGAAAATCATTTTATATGGTCTTTAGGAGTACATTCTGATATTTGTGATCTCAGTAGCTTTGTGACTAGACGAGATAATTGTTGATCAGAAGTATTTAATCGCTTTTGTAGATGATTAGTATAAGTTTTTCATATATATGAAGAATAAGCATTTGTTATTCTAATGAATTAAAAAATATATATAGTTAAATGCTAAAAATCAAGGGTTCAGATTTGATAGAGGTAGTGAATATGTTTCAATGATTTTAGAGAAGTTTGCATATGGCATAATCTGTACTACACTCTACTTACAACATTCAAACGGTATTAATAAAAGTTAAAATCAAACACTTAGTGAAATGTTGAATTCTATAATATTGACTGTTGTTTGTCTTGTGTAATTATGAGTGATGTTGTATTGTTAATTATATCTCCAATGTGTTACTACACTCTAAGTTGAATACACCTTGTAAATCATGTCATGAAAACACAAACAATTTTGTTAAAGTGAAAATTTGTATTGTGATACATTTGTTAGAGTACATGACCCTAGAAGGCCTAAAGTAAGACCTACAACAAATATTTGTGTGTGTTTAGAAAGTGCAGAATGTAGTTTTGTGGACAGATGTTGGATCTATCTAATTTGTGTTAGAAGAATCTAGACTTGCAGAGTTCTTTGAGGATGTGTTCATCAAAGATAAATATATGAAATGATCTAGTCCTACAGATACGGTCAATAATTTACTGTTGGAATCAAGAACCAGCCTTACTGACACTTAAAACTTCAATAACAAATGAGCCAAGAAGAGTCTTTAGTAGACAATGAGATGAATTTGTGTCATACAATAATACTTTAAATTAGTTGATCTGCTGAAATGGGCTAAAACTATAGTAAGTAAGTGTGGTTTTGTAGAAGAAACTTAATTTTGATTGTTCAGTAGCAATTTTAATGTATTTTAGTAGCTAACAGATTAACTGAGAAAAATGTGGTAGATTTATTTTATGTCTACTCACATGTATGTCATATTGCTACAGTAAGTATTCTTCTTACCTTTACATCTATTGAAAATTTTGTTATTCATAAAGGATATTTAAACAGTTTTGTACTAAAAATTTTGTACTTGCTGTTTTGTATTTGAATTAATATGTTTAGTGAACAAGATTTACAATTTAGTAAAATCATTGTATGTTCTTAAACATGTATAGCCGACGAATAAATAATTTGACAAATTTCTTAAAGAACTTAGTATATAAATCAAGTAATTCAGATTAGTGCCTTTAACTTTGTGGTGTGTCAAATATAATGGCTATTATTTACTTGTGTTGTTGACAAGCTTGTTCTTGGAAGTGACATCTCTATTACAAATAAAGTTAAAACTGTGCTATCCAAAGAATTCAGCATAAAACACCCAGGTATTGTGGACACCATAGGTATAAGAGTGAGTTTCAATTGGCAAGGGATAACCCTTACTCAAACTCATCAAATCAAAATGTATTTCAAAAGTGGGGATATAGTTATTGAAAGTGTGTTTTGAAACACCTTATGATTATGATAAAAGATTGACACCTAATGATGGTGCAATTATGAGACAGGTAGATCATTCTAAAAGAATTGAAAGTCTCATGTATACAAAGATCTGCACTAGAATTGACATAGCCTTTGAGGTAGGTATGATCTGCAGATTCACTAATAATTCCATACACACTTGAGTGCCCTTAAGAAGCTAATGAGATACCTGAGTGGTACTCAAGAGTTTTGCTTTGTACTACTCAAAGTTTAGTGAAAATCGACAACTAATGAATATGTGTTAACACTAGGAGGAGCAGAAAATTATAGAGATAAAAGGCAAATAAGCAATGCGTTCTCATCCAAGAAATCAGAGCTCTATGTGTTATCCTCTGAAGGGGAAGAGGCTGAGTGGATTGAATGACTTGTTGCTAATCATCCACTAAGAAGTTTAACGTAAATTCTCTAATTCTGTTATGCGACTATCAAACTATAATGCACTGTAGCTCATAACTCACTCTATAATAGTAAGAGGAGTATATTAAGGCTGAAAGAAGCCTAGTTGAACTTTCTCATAAATAAAGTATAATTGAAATAGTATATGGCTAATGTTTTTGCTAAGAGACTTGAAAGTGATCTAATTATCAAAACTGTGGGAGAAATGGAGTTAAAAGCTATTGAGTCAAAGCTAACATCCTAACTGTTTTGAAATTTAGAATCCAATTGGAGCCATAGGGAAGTTCAAACTTAAGCATCAATTTTAGGTAGTTGACATGTTTTAGATAATTTTGATGATTCCACATAAATTCCACAAATATATAATGTCATTCCAATTTTGATGGTATTATATATCTAGAGAATTTACTTAAAATAATCATATTATTCCAATACGAAACATGAAAATTTGTCGATGTGTTCCCGATGATTAAATTGTCTTTAAATATCATTCCAATTTTGATGATATGTCTTTTATGGATACATGTTTCATTCCAATTTTGATGCTTCAGTGTTAAATCATGATTGAAATAACAGCTTTTTCATTCCAATATGAAACATAGTATGGTTCTTGTGTAGAACTATAATAGTTTCTGTTCTTTATTTTATTAAAAAAACTTGATTGTGATACTTACGTTATATTTTGCTAAGCTATCGTTGAATTGTACTAAGTTCTTTAGTGGAACTAGATACTTTATGAAATTCGCTAGAATTCTTAGAAATGCGTCTTTTGATATTCTTATTTTTAATAAGCTAGCAAAAATGGAGGAGTTGAATCTATCAACATAGATTTCAAAATAATGATTTGCTCAAAATGGAGGAGTAAACATAAAGCAGTGTGCAAGGATAGAGTTTCAGTTTATTTATTTTGAGAATAAATTAGTCACTTGCTTGGTAAAACTTCTGTTGAGTTTAAGACTCTTGTGTTCATTGGGCTTAAAACTCTTATTTTGTTCTTGAAGTTTATTTGCTTTATTTGATTTTGAAACTATGACAGATTACTCCAGTTGGTTTAGTCATTGTGAACTATTCTGTTGTGATATGGTTTGGGAACTATTTAATTATTTTGGTTTAGTCTTTTTGAACTATTCGGATTTATAATTGATTTAGTCCTTATAAACTGTACATTGAGTGATGCATTTCTTCTATTTAAAGACTGCTATCAGCCAGTCAGCTTTATGTTGAACGGATGAGATAATCCAGTACGTTTATATATTGAGAATATATGAGGAGATTGTTGGATATATAGTTATATTCTCACTATATGAATAATATTATGTGTAATATTATTCTACGGGTAACACGTGTATTACACGTACTAATTGTATGGATATCGGAACGTGGGTTGAGTGGATTGAGAACCCAGTACCCAAACCAGTATTTATCCTATAAATACTAGCTTGTGATAGTAGTTTAGGTATTCCAATTTTGATACCTAGGAAAAATATCTCAAACATCTTAATCTAGGATATTAATCCTAATTTCTATTGTTATAATCTCTCATAATCTCTAACCGTTTTTAGGTCACTGTCAGGGTAACAACTACCAATTTAATACACTTCAAAGGGCATAGCATTCAACAATGATGATCCTTTATAATCTTCACAAACCAATCCAATCCTCTTCTTCATCTGCAAGCAATGGTGCGATTCCACATGAACATGAGTTAGTTTGTTATGCCTCTCCATGATTGATTCTACTTCACCAGATAGCAACCAAAAGAAGGATGTATAGGATTTTCAGAAGCTGTGAGAAGATACTCTGGTACATGCTTCAAGGTGCAAAATTCCTCCTATCGACTATGTCACGAGCTCAAAGCTCTCTTTTTATATCTACCCAATTTGGCTGTGCACCAAGTGCACGAGGCTTGATCCACATGTCTAATATTGTACATTCTTAAATGTTTATATGAATTAAATATTTATCAAGTGTTGAGACAATTAATTATGGAAGCAACAAATACAATTAAGAATATATAATATAAATCCCGAAAATGGTAATGAGGCAAAATGCAGTAAAATTTTTACTTTAATACAAACACTTCTAAAACATAAGTGATAAATTTCACACCGAGATGAAGGTAATGTATGGTTTACAGTGAATTGAGTTAAGAGGCATTAAGGCAAGGGACTATGGTATACTATAATCATATAGAAAAGGGAAAGTTTAACATTTCAACAGAACATTCAAAAATTAAAAAAAGGAAAAATCTATAAGAACCAAATTTAGAAAACTATAAAAGCTAGGGCAATCATAACTTGCTTCAGTCCAAAAGTTGATCAATCTCTGGAATCTTGCTTCCCTCGAATCAACATCTTCAAAAGAAAATATGTCAATATCATCTCCTGTAGCTTCATCTTCATTAGTGCTCCACTTTCAACTCGACATGATCAGGGATAATCACATTCATCTTCATGGTTCACATGTACCCAGCCATGACAAAGTTCGATGGCTTTGTGCCCAAGATGTAGTCTACATATGGAATCTATTCATCATCTGTTTCTAGAGTGTGCTGTAAGTAGACGGATTGGGATTTCATCCTATTGGGCTTTGTTTGCAGTAGATTCCCTCTTACTGTTTTCCAACTATGGGGAGAATTTAGAGAAGTTGAGATGGGTCCGGGGAGACGGAGGGATTAGGATGGTGTGGTTGCGGCGTCTTTATGGGTCATTTGGCCAGATAGAAATGATTTATGCTTCAGAAATAAGTCTTCTACTTTTAGACATTTGATTTATAGTATCTTCTTTCCATTAAATCTTGGATCTCCATTCCAGGTCACAGGAAGAAAGCTTGAGTGGGTCCTCTGTTTCCTACAGAGGGTGGTAACAGTTAATCGGGATTGCTCAGTAAGGATGCTGGCAAAGAGTGCATTTCGGGATAGTGGACGGTGTTCATACCATTGTTTTGGACTTTATTATTCCGAATCCTTGTGTATTTGAGTTTTCTAGGTCTTTCAGATCTTATATATTTTGAGTTTACTACAACACTTATGTGTGATATTGTATTTTGGATGTAATTGTGGATTCTTTTATACATGAGTCGGATGACACTTCTCATGCCATCTCTTGTTTCAAAAAAAAAAAAGAAAAAAAAAAAAGAAGGTTTGATGGTGTTTTTGCACCTTCGTGATCCTCCCTTCTTAGTCCACAAGGAAATCAGGTACGTAACAAAATTATACAGCTTAATCTAGATTCTTCAGTCAAAACGTTATTCCAGATACCAACTCTCGACTCTGTATACAACAAATACATCATATTCTTAAGTGGAAGAAAGGATCCATCAAACTTAAAAAAAATTATTTTTTGCTATGACATTATTTTGTTGGGTAGGATCAGATTCATATACAATAGTTGGTATACTAAACTTGTGAGAGACAAAGGTATAATCAACAATGTACTACCTATTGGTACCAACTGATATTTATATGCAAGCTTAACGTTTTGAACCCCTACGGATTTCACGAGCTTACCAGTGGAAAGCAACCAGATACAAATATATATATCGGGTTGAGGATGTGTAGGAGATGAAGAGGGAGATGTCGTATAAGGGGTGGGTGTGTGCCGGATAAGGTTACTATACATCGATAAGCTTTTAGTGTTAGGAGAAGAGGGTTAAGAGGTGAGAAAGTTGTTGTTTCGTGATCAGGTGAGTTATAATACGGCGATTCATGTGCTTTCAAAGCATGGGCATGCAGAGGAAGCGGTTGGGTTTTTTGAGGGAGGTGGAGGAGATGGGGTTTAGGGTTGATAAGGTTGGGTATAGTGCGATTGTGTGTGCTTATTGTCAGGGCAGGGCCGGCCCCACCTTGAGACAGGTGAGGCGGCCGCCTCATGCCCCATTTTTTTTTGCACTTTTAGGATTCCAAATTTGTATTCCCCTTGTAAATATAGCCACGTATATTGTGCATTAAAAAAATATTGTAATTAAGGGCCTGGAAAATAATTATTTGGGCCTTTCACCTTGCTTGGGAACTCAGGGCCGGCCCTGTGTCAGGGTAGAAGGATGGATGAGGCGAAGGAGATAGTGCATGAGATGTTCTCGAAGGGTTGTGATCCCGATGTTGTGACTTATAGTGCTGTGGTTAATGGGTTTTGTCGTTTACAGAAGATAGACCAAGCGAAGAAAATGATGAAACAAACATATAAGAATGGGTGCAAGCCGAATGCGGTTACATATACAGCTTTGTTGAATGGATTGTGTAGAATTGGGGGGAGAACATTAAAGGCAAGAGAGATGCTAAACATTACAGAAAAGAGGACTGGTGGATGCCAAACGCGAATACATACAATGTGGTCATGCACGGGCTTAGGAGCAAAGGGAAGTTGGCCGATGCCTGTAATTTGTTGAAGGAAATGATTAAGAATGTGTTTTAATTTACTGACATTATTAACTTTGCATGAGTCAGGATAAAAAGTTCATGTAGGAGTGTTAGAGTAAAGGTTGCTGTAGGATAATGGCTCGATTCTGGTATTTGGTATCTGCAGTGTTCGAAAGTTTCAGAGCTTCAGTCGACTAGATGGAGGAGCAGTCGACTGTCCAGAAAGGAGTTTTCGAAGACTGAGTATACAGCAGCAGTAGTCGACTGTACGTGGGAGTCAGTCGACCGTCCAGAAGGAATCAGTCGACTGGTATGAAGACCAGTCGACTGTCGGCGGGTTTTGGATCCAGATTCGGCCCAATTCGAAAGGCCCAATAGTTTCCCTATAAATACACCCGTTAGGGTTTTGTAAATTGTAACACCTTATTCGGATTTTGCAGCCGTCATCTCTTGTAAAGGCTTTGTTTGCCCATTGGAGAACATAGTAAAGAAACCCCAACCGCCCCTTGTGGATGTAGGCATCGTTTTGCCGAACCACGTAAATCTTGTGTTCTTGTGTTGCTTGCTTTTCTGTTTTTCTCTCGCTGGTTCTCTCTTTGTTTCCGCGTTGGTTTGATTGTTGGTTTGATTTGTATTCCGCACAACAAGTGGTATCAGAGCTGTTGGTTCGACCTAGAGGGAGATGGCGGGTGATGCAGATGCAACCAAGGATGTTGTGGGATCAAGTTCGTCCAGAACAACGATTCACAACGCAAAATTTGAAGTTGAAAAATTTGATGGGACAAACAATTTCGGGATGTGGCAATGTGAGGTGTTGGATGTTCTTGTTCAACAAGAACAAGATGTTGCTTTGGAGAAAGAAAAACCTAAGGATATGTCCGAAGCAGATTGGAAGAAGTTGAATCGAGTTGCGTGTGGGACTATTCGGCTCTTTATTGAGAAGGCTCAGAAGTATGATTTGATGAGGGATACCATTGCTGCGGTGTTGTGGAAGAAACTCGAAGACAAATACATGAGGAAAAGTTTGGAGAATCGGCTGTATTTGAAGAAGAGACTTTTTCGCTTCACCTATACGGAAGGTATGTCTATGAATGCTCATGTTGAATCATTTAATAAATTGTTGGCTGATTTGTTAAATTTGGATGAGCAAATTAAGGATGAAGATAAAGCCCTAATTCTGTTGAATTCATTACCTGAAAGTTATGATCATTTAGCAACTACTTTATTATATGGAAAAGATACTGTGAAATATGAAGATGTTGCAAATGCTTTGTTGAATAATGAAACTAGGAGAAGGGATAAAATGGTTGATAGAGAAACTTCTGAAGCTTTGATTGTAAGGGGCAGGACTGAGACCAGATCTGAGTCCAAATCTGGAAAAAAGGGAAACAAATCTCGTTCCAAATCGAGAGGAGTTTCGAAGGACAGGAAAATACCGGCCAAAGATGAATGTGCTTTCTGTCATGAAAGGGGGCATTGGAAAAAGGATTGTCCAAAGCTACGAAATAAGAGAAATTCGACTGCAAATGTGACTGTTGATAATTTTGAAAGTGGCGAGGATTTTTCTTTTGCACTTGCTTCTAGTCCCTCACTTTATCAAGAAGTATGGTTTCTTGATACAGCAGCCTCCTATCATATGTCTTGGAAAAAGGAGTGGTTTACTTCTTTGGAGTATATGGATGGTGGTGTAGTTTTGATGGGAAATGATGCACCTTGTAAGAAGGTAGGAATCGGGAAGATTGAATTGCTAATGCACGATGGTCTTATTAGGGAGCTTTCAGATGTATGGTATGTTCCAGATTTGAAGAAGAATTTAATTTCACTTGGTGCTTTGGAAGCCAGTGGATTGAAATTTGCTAGTGAAGGTGGCATTCTGAAGGTGACTAGCGGATCACTCGTGGTGATGAAAGGGCAAAGAAAAAGGAACTTGTTTTTCTTGCAGGGAAAAACATATTTGGGTGAGGCTGCCAGTGTAACTGAGAGGCCTAAACAGGTTGTTCCCGACTCTACTAGGTTGTGGCATATGCGACTCGGGCATGCAGGAGAAAAGGCCTTGCAGGGGCTTGTGAAGCAAGGGTTGCTTAAAGATGCTAAAGGGTGCAAGTTGGAATTTTGTGAACATTGTGTTTTGGGTAAGCAAACTAGGGTGAAATTTGGTACAACTGTACATCAGACAAAGGGTATCCTCGATTATGTGCACACAGATGTTTGGGGCCCTACTCAGACACCTTCTATGAGTGGTAGACACTGGTTTGTTACTTTTGTTGATGATTACTCCAGACGAGTTTGGGTATATACCATGAAGCACAAAGATGAAGTTTTGACATTGTTCACAAGTTGGAAGAAGAAAGTTGAAAATCAGACTGGTAGGAAAATTAAGGTTCTGAGGTCAGATAATGGAGGGGAATACAAGAATGATCCGTTTCTGAAATTGTGTGAAGATGAAGGGATCCAGAGGCACTTCACAGTTAGGAAGACTCCACAGCAAAATGGGGTTGCAGAAAGGATGAACAGAACCTTACTTGAGAAGGTGAGATGTATGTTAGCACAGTCTGGATTGAAGAAGACATTTTGGGCAGAAGCTGTTATATATGCAAGCCACATCGTCAACCGTTTACCATCAGCAGCACTTGAAGGCAAGACTCCTATTGAGGTATGGAGTGGTAAACCTGCATCTGATTATAGTTTTTTGCATATATTTGGTTGTCCTGCTTATTTTCATGTAACTGAAACTAAACTTGATGCAAGAGCCAAAAAGGCTATATTTGTTGGTTTTAGTACTGGTGTCAAAGGTTACAGGTTGTGGTGTCCAGAACAAAATAAGTTAGTAATCAGCAGAGATGTGACTTTTGATGAGACCAGCATGATTAGCTCGGGACAGTCGACTGATGGTATAGGACAGTCGACTGGTGAGCAGCAGAAGAGTAGGACAGTTCTCCAACAGGTGAGTAGCAGAATCTCGGGACAGTCGACTGGAGTACAGGAGCAGTCGACTGGTGGTCTAGAACAGCAGAAGAGTGGGAGCTCGGGACAGTCGACTGTTGACAATAACCAGTCGACTGGTAGGAGAGTTCTCCAACAGGTGGAGTTAGAAAAGTTGTCAGTTGAAAATCCTGTTCCTGTCCAAGATGAAAATGATGTGGTTGATACTGAGAATGATGAAGAAGTTCCTATCCAGCAGGAAGAATCAATTGCAGTAAGAAGGCAAAGAAGAGATATCAAACGACCGTCTCGTTTTACAGATACAGTTGCATTTGCTCTTCTCATTGTGGATGATGAAGTTCCCTCCAACTTCAAAGAAGCCACTAGAAGTTCAGAAAATGCAGATTGGAAAGTTGCTATGGATGAAGAGATGAACTCTCTTCATAAGAATAAGACTTGGGATCTAGTGCAACTACCAAAGGGGAAGAAAGCAATTGGTTGCAAGTGGGTGTATACGAAGAAAGAAGGTCCAAAAGGCAGTGTTCGGTTCAAGGCTAGACTAGTTGCAAAGGGGTATGCTCAACAGGAAGGTATTGACTATAATGAAGTGTTCTCTCCGGTTGTGAAGCATCCTTCTATTCGGATTTTGTTAGCTTTGGTAGCACAGTTTGATCTTGAATTGACACAGATGGATGTGAAGACTGTGTTCTTACATGGGGATCTAGATGAAGAAATTTATATGTTGCAGCCAGATGGGTTTAAGACAGCTGGGAAGGAAAGTTGTGTTTGCAAGTTGAAGAAGTCTCTCTATGGGTTGAAGCAATCTCCAAGGCAGTGGTATTTGAGGTTTGATCAGTTTATGAAAGTGCAGGGATATTCCAGAAGTGAGTATGATCATTGTGTCTACTTCAGGAAGTTGCAGAATGGTTCTTTCATATATCTGTTATTATATGGGGATGACATGTTGATTGCCTCTAAAAATGCTAAGGAGATTCAAAATTTGAAGAATCAGTTGAGTTCTGAATTCGAGATGAAGGATCTTGGTGAAGCCAAGAAGATACTTGGGATGGAGATAGCTAGAGACAGAGCAAAGGGCGTAGTGAGTTTGACACAGAAGCAATATCTTTTGAAGGTGCTGAAACGGTTCGGTATAGATGAGAAAACTAAACCAGTTAGCACACCCTTAGCCAGTCATTTCAGAATTAGTGCTTCTCAGTCTCCAAGTACAGATGAAGAGAGACAGTATATGGCGAATGTACCTTACACTAGTGTGGTTGGCAGTTTGATGTATGCCATGGTTTGTACTCGACCAGACATCTCTCAGGCGGTGAGTATGGTTAGTCGATATATGCATGATCCAGGCAAAGAGCATTGGCAAGCAGCTAAATGGATTTTGAGGTACATAAGTGGCACCACAGATGTGGGTTTGAAATTTGAAAGGGATGACAATATTAGCAGGTTATTGGTTGGATATGTTGATTCTGACTATGCAGGTGATCTAGATAAGAGGCGGTCTACTACAGGCTATTTGTTTACTATGGCTAGGGCACCTATAAGTTGGAGGTCAAATTTGCAGTCCACTGTAGCGTTGTCTACTACTGAGGCTGAATACATGGCGGTTGCTGAGGCCATGAAGGAAGCCATTTGGATACATGGACTTTTGAAGAGCTTGGGAATTCATCGGGAGAAGGTGGAGGTACACTGTAACAGTCAGAGTGCTATTCATTTAGCGAAGAACCAAGTTCATCATTCGAGGACCAAACATATTGATGTCCGTTATCATTTTGTGCGTGATTTGATAAAGGATGGTGATATTCATTTGGTGAAGATTGGAACAGCTGATAATCCTGCTGATATGTTGACCAAAGTTGTTGGGGCAGCCAAGTTCAAGCATTGCATGAACCTGGCTAATATTTTGCATGTTTGATAATTTGGCATGGGCAGTTGGGATAGTACTTTGCTATTGGTTTGTTTAGTATGTGATATCATACTAAGGTGGAGTTTGGGTTCGTTTGTTACATTTGGTGATGAGCAGTTGTTTTGGAGTATTTGTGGAGATTGCTTGGGCTACTTGGAAGATTTCACCAAGGTGGAGATTGTTGGATACTTGGAAGATCTCGCCAAGGTGGAGATTGTAGGATAATGGCTCGATTCTGGTATTTGGTATCTGCAGTGTTCGAAAGTTTCAGAGCTTCAGTCGACTGGATGGAGGAGCAGTCGACTGTCCAGAGAGGAGTTTTCGAAGACTGAGTATACAGCAGCAGCAGTCGACTGTACGTGGGAGTCAGTCGACCGTCCAGAACGAATCAGTCGACTGGTATGAAGACCAGTCGACTGTCGGCGGGTTTTGGATCCAGATTCGGCCCAATTCGAAAGGCCCAATAGTTTCCCTATAAATACACCCGTTAGGGTTTTGTAAATTGTAACACCTTATTCGGATTTTGCAGCCGTCATCTCTTGTAAAGGCTTTGTTTGCCCATTGGAGAACATAGTAAAGAAATCCCAACCGCCCCTTGTGGATGTAGGCATCGTTTTGCCGAACCACGTAAATCTTGTGTTCTTATGTTGCTTGCTTTTCTGTTTTTCTCTCGCTGGTTCTCTCTTTGTTTCCGCGTTGCTTTGATTGTTGGTTTGATTTGTATTCCGCACAACAGTTGCAAGGTTACTGTCGGGAATTTTTTTTTTGTTCATAATAGGTTGGTCGAAGCTCCCCTTCTGTTTCATTAAAAAGCTTTTAATAAAACAATAATCGAAACTCGGACAATGATGATCATGCCACCCACATGCGGACCATGAAACTCATTCTCCAATTCCAAAATGAGTCTCCCTACCGTATCTGGTAGTGACCGACTCGAATTCCCAAAATACATGAACCCACTATACATACAGATAACCACCAAAAAACCGACATGATACTGTACATGTGTCCCACATATAGCCAAAATACAACACCCTAACCCAAAATACATCAAAAATCAGCACATGTGCAATTTCCAAGCTCCCCCGTACTGGTCAATCATCCTTCGTGTGCTGTACCTTTCCCTTCCTGTGGCTCCTCTTGATCGGTGGGAACGTCTTTGTACATATTCTTGATCTTCTCTGTGTTCTCTTCGGCTGCCATTTTAGACCAGAATATGATATTAGCAATGATCTTAAAAAGCAGTTGTGGATGCATGGTATGTCTGTGAGCAATTCTAAAAATTCTGTTGTTCTTTTCTAACCATAGACCCCAGCATATAGCCGCCACCTCAATATCCCAAATTTGTAAAATACTATTGTGAATGTGTCCCTCCCTCCACCCCCCCAGGCATCAAGTAACATTTGTGGTCCTGCCCCTGGGCAGCCCATTCTGTTTATAAAATCCCCCCAGATGGACTTAGCAAAGGTACACGTCACCAACAGATGGTCCACCGTTTCGTTATCCTGATTACACATAACACAACATCCCGGACCTTACCACTTTCTCCTAGCCAAGTTATCCCGTGTTAGAATCGCATTTCTACAGGCTAACCAACTGAAGGTCCTCACTTTGAGAGGAACTTTTGCCTTCCAGATTGGATCGTAGATTCTAACTCCCCCATCGTTCGGCCTTTTATAAGCAGATTTTACCGAGAAGACTCCCCCTTTTTCTGCCTCCCAATTAACTTTGTCTTCCTGATCATTACCGGTTGGTTTCGAATCCTGTAAGAACCCAATAATCTCTTGTTTTTGTCTTCTTGCCTCGGCGGATAATCTTCCCGTGAGTCTCGGTCTCCACTCCTCATTTCTCCAGTTACTAGCTACCCAGTCATATTTATCCGTAGCAAATTTGTAAGCCTCTGAGAATCTTCTCTTTAAGTTAATCGGCACGCACCATTTGTCCTTCCAGAAGCATGTAGTAGCCCCATTTCTAATAGAGAATGTAATCCCCGAGATGAAAATATCCCTAGCATGATTGACTCCTCACCAGAATCCTGAAGCTGAGTCCTTGTTTTTCTGTTTCCGGTGCATGCAACCATTCTTTAGATAGGCCGCCTTTATCAGAAGACCCCATTTTGTCTTAGTCTTATGTTTAAGTTTCCACCACCATTTGCAAAGTAGGACTTGGTTCATCTGACGAATATTGACAACCCCCAATCTCCCAAGTTCTTTTCGTCTACAGACAATGCCCCATCTGATTAAAGCATACCCTCTCCCTTCCCCAGCCCCATGCCAGAGAAACTGTCTTCTAAGTCTGTCAATTTTGTTGGATACCTAGACCGGTATTTCGTAAAATGACATAAAGTATAGTGGTATAGAGCTGACCATTGAGTTTAGCAAGATTAGGCGTCCCTCAAAGGACAACATTTTACCTTTCCACCCCTCTAATCTGCAAGCAATTTTGTCGATCAGGCCATTCGAGTCTACTCTCCTAATATTTCCAGTACCGATCGGTAGGCCCAAGTACGTAATTCGTAATTTCTTGATCGGACAGTTCAGAATATTGGCAATTGTGTTCCCTCCTTCCCCTGTGTCTCCTAAGAAAGTGATAGAGCTTTTATGGAAATTGACCTTAAGCCCCGACCAGTCTTCGAATAAGTAGAGCCCCCACTTCAAGAAACTTGCCTGTGCAATATCGCATTCCCCAAAAATTAAAATATTATCTGCATACTGAACATTCATGGCAACAAAGATACCCCTTCTCATACCCAGACCATTAACCAATCCCGCTTTTCTGTAAGCATTTAACATCCGATGAAGCCCATCTCCCACCAGAGTGAATAGCAGTGCTGATAGTGGGTCTTCCTGTCTAAGTCCCTGCCTGCATCTTATTTCCTTCCTCAGCTTCCCGTTAACTAGTATATTGACCTTGGACGTAGTTAACCAACTCTGTATCCATCCGATCCACCTGTTCCCGAACCCTATTCTTTTCAGAATATCCAATAAGCATTTCCATTCGACCTTGTCATATGCCTTCTCAAAATCTAGCTTCAGCATGAACCTCGCATTCTTACGTCTCTTCGTATCTTGTATGACTTCCTGAACCAAAGCCACCCCTTCTAAGATATCCTTCCCAGCAATAAAACCCGTTTGATAATCCTCGATAATTTCCCCGATGATCCTTTCCAATCTATTAGCAAGAACTTTCGTGATAATTTTGAGTAAGCAGTTGATCAAGCTGATAGGCCTAAAGTCACTTACCTCCCTTGCCACCTGTTTTTTCGGGATGAGGCATACATGAGCGTAGTTGAGTCTCTCCAGGTTCAAGCTCCCGTCATAGAATGCACTCATGATATCCATAATGTCCACTTTGACAAAATCCCAATACTGTCTGTAGAATAGCATCGGAAACCCATATGGTTCTAGTGCCTTATCCTGTCCCATTCCCCACACTGCTGCCTTCACCTCATCCATTGTGAATGGATCTTGCAGAGCATCCACTCTCCGTTGTGTTTCTCCTTGCAAATCCTCCCAGAGGTTGTCATTGGATACGCTTTGTCCATCTCTGTGTTGGCCAAATAGCTCTTTGAACTTTTCATGAACATGATTGACTATCTGTTGCTCGTTAGAAACTGAGATACCATCGATATCCAGTGAATGAATGTAGTTTTTTCTACGTCTCATGCTAGCAACCTTGTGAAAGTATTTGGTATTTGCATCCCCTTCTTTCAGCCACTTTACCCTGGACCGTTGCCTCCACATAATTTCCTCATCTATGTAGGTCTGTTGAATATCTTGTCTGCACTCCGTCAACCTTTGGAATTGGTTATCGTCCAAGTGGCCCGTTTCCTCCTGTCTTTCAAGTTCCTCAATTTCGTTGAAGGTCTCCTTGTTTCTGTGAAAGATATTCCCGAATGTTATTCTGTTCCATTTTCTTAGCCTTCTTCTGAGGGTGGCTAATTTACTATTCAATCATGCAGCTGGTTCTGTCTGTCCATGTCCCTCCTCCCAGCAGTTCTTCACCAACTCATGACATTCCTTGTTGAAGAGCTACATTTTATCAAAGTGGAAGATCTTCTGTCTTCTTATTCCGTCTTCACCCGTACCAATCATGATAGGAACATGATCCGAAGTATTTCGAATACATGACCTAGCCATTCCCAAAGAAAATCTTGTCTCCCAATCAGTGGAGACTAGGATCCTGTCTAGCTTAGCCATGATTGGCTCTCTCCGTCTGTTGGACCACGTAAATCCCCTGTCATTAATCGGGATGTCCATCAACCTCATGGTCGATATGATCCAATTGAATTTCCTCATATCGTGGCCATTGCCTAGGCCACCACTCCTCTCATATGTGTGCCTTACAATGTTGAAGTAACCTCCCACGACCTAGGGTGAGCTCCACCTTCCCCTGATATGTAATAATTCATCCCAAAACTCTTGTCTGTGGCACCTGTCATTTGGACCGTACACCACCGTGATGGTTTGCTGCCACCCATCTTGTTTTCTTTTGACCACCACCGAAACCGTATAGTTTCCCACACAGTCATCCAGTAAATCAAATTTACTGGTATTCACCCCTACCATTATCCCCCCTGATGCCCCAGCAGCGTCCCTTACCCTCCATTCCTGGATATGGTCTAAATTTAGACCCCTAAAAATCAAGTCAGTTGGTTGCGCTAATTTAGTTTTTTTCCAAACAAACAATATTGATAAAATTGTTTCTAATAACCTCCCCCACCATTCTCCGCTTGACGCTCCTGCCAAGCCCCCTAACATTCCAGAATATGGTGTTAAACATTAACACATTCTTCCCCCTTGTACCTGTAGGGTTGAATCCAACTCTACCAGGTTCTGGGACACGCAATCAACGCTTGTCCCCACATCTAAAACCCTGTTAACCAAATCAATGTTACCCAATTCTCTACCCCGAATAACATCAATAATATTGGTATGTGCATTATGATGCAAATCTAAATCATATATGTTGGCAAGTTGAATAAGCACATGATCAGGGATAAAACCAAAAATAGAAATATTCAGTTTTGTACCTGCAATTTTGTCATAGCCTTTTCGAATACCCACCCTTTGGTAAATTTCTTTGACGGACATCGGCTTGTCTCCTTTGCTACGCTGTCTGACACTGCGCCGGTATCCCTCCCTAGTCTTTGCAGGTTTTTTCTTCTGACAAGATTCGGCCCCTGCTCAACTCTGGTAAGATTCTCTCTCTCGTCTCCTGAGTTTTGCTCCTCCGACTTGTTAGAGACATTGTCTAAATCTGAGGACTCCTCCGGTATCTGTCTTTTGTTCGTCGCCCAATTGCCCAACATTGCCTTCATCCTCTTTTTGACCTCGCGCTCCACTCTTTTTTCGACCTCCCATTTAAGCATCTCTTCCACCTGTTTGTCCCCCTCCTCATTACAGACCGCCACCTGAATTTGATTTTCCGCCTCCCTCGCACCGCATCCTGTAGACATTGAGATGTTTGGAATTTTAAGAATATCTTCCCCTTCTATCGATTTTGCACCAATACCCTGAATAGGGCCCATTCGCAAGCCCATATCGATATCCCCTTGGCCCAAGGCCTAATCATTCGAAATGACACCTTTCACGCCTAAAGCCGAAACTCTTATGTCGTACCCCCCCTGCCGAGCAACCAGTCCCTTATCCCCATCAATCGGACCCCCCTATCACTCTGCATCACCTACTACACTGTAAGCTTCATTGTGCCCCACGCAAGAAGCACTCCCATCCATACTGAACATATCCTTGGGCCCCACGCCTACCACTGTGCTTCGCAGTACATCCAGAAAAGAAGGGGAAGGAGCTGGCCCGCTGTATTCTGTATGCTTCGATCCAGCTGGCTTCGCACGTGCCGCTTGGATCACAGATTTACCGAAGGAGAACTCCCCAGCCTTTGGATCTTCTCCCTCCGCATTTGCCTTGATGATGAGCGGCCCCCGTTGAATTCGCTGACCCGCTGCAAAAACCAACCCCGGTTCAGTTACGCCTAGGCCGTCATCTTCAACCTCCAGACGCTTCTTCCCCACAGTGATCTCTGCCCATTTCAGCTTTGTCCTTCGCTCACCGCTGTCGTCCCCAAAGAGGTTCTTGCTCACTGTGGTCCTCTGCCAAACCTCCTCCGCTAACTCCCCCAAGCTTGCATCCTCCGTCATCAACCCAACGCAGAATGTTTTGTTTTCCACCATGACCTTAATCATCTTAGGTAGGTTGTCATCCCCATATGGAGCCAACCTCACCCTCGCCGCACCACCTTTCTTTCTCTCTATAGCATCGTCAAGTTCGATGACGCTGCCAAACCCTCTGAGAACGTCTTGAAGACCGCCAACCTCCCAGCAGTGGAGTGGTAGCCCCATAATCGCCACCCAAATACCCCTGACATTGTCGTGACCAGTCGCTACTTCGTCGCCCGTCCATGGTTTAATGGATATCCCATAATGGCCACCAGCGATCTTGAGCTCGTCGCGCCTAGCCAACGCCGCTATCCCTTTCGGCAACAGGAATTCTGTCAGCTAGAAGTCCCTGACCTTGTATAACTCCCAAGTCCTGCGGTTGAAGGTGTTGAAGAGTTGTTGTAGGCCAGAGATGATCTCCTCCGATGTTGGCCACCCCGTAAATGCCCTAATCACTCCCAACTTGAGTTTGAGAGCCTCTTTGTTCTTTCTCATCACCCAGTCATGGTCACAGTGGCTCAAGGCACCTCGACGAATTTGTATGCCGGCCTAGCTGCCGTCCCAACCCTTCCTCGCTTCTTTTCGCCTCTAACTGCATAGTTTCTAACTTTATGACCCGGAGTCTTGCATTCAAAACAGACAAAGACGCCGTGAGGGCATTCTTCCTTCCGGTGCAAGTCACCACAGAACAAGCACGAAGATTCCCTCGCCTTCGCCATCTTAGCATCCAACTTTTTTGAAGACTTGGATCAAACTGTCTCCCAGGCGCCTTCTTCGCCATCCTCTTCCACATGTGTCTCCCCTGCCTTTCTACGAACCTCCCGCAGAGCTGAAAGCAGCTTCTGTTCTGTGAAATTGGTCGGCGACCTAGGGGACTTGGACACAGTACGAGGAGGAGTAGGGGACTTCGTCGTCCCGCAGGGGGTAGCCATCAGGTTAGGGGCCTGTCCAACGGCCACGTGAGAGGCTTTGGGTGGCTCCTGCGGGATTTTGGAAACTGTGACAGGTCTCGAAGAACGCTGGTCAGCTTTGTGTTCCTGGTGGTGAGAGCGAACCAGAGATCTAGAGTGGCGGCGGCACAGACGACACCGACTCTACCCAGTGGAGGTCTCATGTCCACTCTTCTGGGAGATCTCCTCCTAAGAGTATCTCGATGACGCTCCAGGTCACCCTCGTGGTGAGAGTGTCTGCCACGTGGGTTGCGGCGCTCCTCGTCACTACTGGATTCACGCTGGACCCAAGCTCTCTCTCTCCCACGGTAGTTGGACGAGTCTCCCCGCATTGGTTGAGGGAGGTGGAGGGAAGCAGGAGTAGGTCAGAATAGGAAGGAGCAGGATCAAGGGATGAAGAGGTTGAAGAAAGAGGAGGAGGAGGAGACAGTGGGGTCTGTTAGGGTTAGAACTGAGAGTATACGGTGGAAGAGGAGGAGAATGGGTTTGGCAGGGTTGGGTTAGGAGAGGAAGGCTTTCTTGGTGTGGTTTGTGAAGGCTAAAGGATGGGGTAGGGGCTTGTAGAGGCAGATGGAAGAAGAAGAAGTCACTACAAAAGAATGGGGAATATCTGGCGTATATTCCCCGGCGTTTGGTATATTTCGCCGGGAGATTCCCCGGCGTTTATTAAGTTACGCCGGGGAATAGACGAATCCCCGGCGCTTGAAACGCCAGACATAACCCCCTTCACCCGTGCAGTAAATTCCCCACTTCCCTCTCTCTTTTTTCACTCGCCCTAATCTCTCGCGCCCTACTTCTCCAAACTCTCGCGCCCTACTTTTCCAAACTCTCCGATCTCCAATCTCTCCTATCTCCAATCTCCAATCTCCTATCTCTCTGAAAACCCTATTCGCCAGTAACCTGCGCCAATCTCCAATCTCTCCGATCTCTAATCTCTTCGAAAACCTTATCCCCAATCTCCAATCTCCAATCTCTCCGAAAACCCTATCTCTCCAATCTCCAATCTCTACGAAAACCCTATCTCTCCGAAACCTAATCTTCAATTTTGTCGCCATTGGATTTCGTCGTCGTTGGATCTCGTCGTCGCCGGATCTCGTCGTCGCCATTGGATCTCATCATCGCCCTTGGGTCTGTTTATAAGGTGACTTTCTTACACTGAGTATGGTTCAAAATTTTGACAATTGTTTGAATAATTTGAATAAGATGTGAATGAATGCGAATGAATAAGATGCTTAAGTTCACAAGTTCATGAGAAGTTGTTCATGAGAAGTTGTTCATGAGTAAACTGTACTGCTGCGTATTCTATGTGTAAAGACATCTAGTACATCTGTAAAATTTATATACCACATTCTGCTATTATAGACAAGGTTCAAGGCTTGTGTAATTACCTTAGTCACGTGTCTGACAGCTAATAGGGCTTATTTTCATTATGGATCCATAAGATATAATCAAAGCATTCAGTTTTTGCTAATTGTCATTATGGATCTATTTTTTTCTTGTCTCTTGCATGTTCAGTTTTTGCTACTAGTGTTTGACATGACAATGTGATGTCACTAATTAACTAATCTGGTATACTAAGTTACTGACAGATGTGGTTCAATAATGTGGGTTCTAATGTCATTAATTTTGCAGGGTAACCAATGTGGCATAATTTCAAATGCATTTTGATATCTCCAAAACTACACACTAATTCTTATTAATGAAACAGGGTGGCGATACTCCACATTTTCTTCAAAAAAAAAAAGAAAAAAGACTACACACTAATTAGTGCACAAGATTGATTTGGTAGAGGTAGTGGTTAAGTATCACTGTTTTGATATTTCCTTTCGAATAATGCAATGTGATTTATGATTAATCTTTATTGGTAGAACTGAAAGTAACAATTCAAATTGACAGTTTATCCCACTATACCATTTAGGGTCTGATAAAGGATAGAGATAGAACTTTTATGTAGAATGCAACTTTAAGACCAAGTGACAGATAAATTAATGTTTAGACCAAGTGAGGATTAATAGGAAAAATCTTGCAAGTTAATATAGAGCAACAACTAAGATTGATATTCTGGAGGAGTTAACTATTTCCTGATTCATGGTTTGTATCAAAGAGAATAATTGCAGGTGAAAGAGGAGATTTATTGAATATCTCTTCATCCTCTCTGAACTATGAAGTTGGTGGGTCTAGTAGGAGTTTCAGCTCAATGCTTTTGGATGTGAAACAAACTTACAATTAAAAATGAAGAGGTTAGGGAAACCCTTGAATCAGGATGAAGGCACTAATACATTATTCAACAAATACCAAGCATGGTAAACAGAAGAGACCAGATTAGTTAATTAGTGACTATCTCAATATGATTGATGACTTATGAGATATGTCATGAGTCCCAAGTAGCCTCGATTCTGCCTAAAATTAATTATTCCTTGTTAACATGCATATGGTAGACCATATGAATCAAGTCCTTGATCAATTTCCTAACTACAAGGCTCACCTACAGGGTAGATTCTTATAGGTCAGAAGTCAAATTGATGCAAAGTTATTTTTTATGAAATTTCACTGTTTCTGAAAAGCTATTTTTTATGAAATTTAATTTTCAGATTGAGTGATATTATTGAAATGGATAAAAGTTGGATGAGTAAGTCACGGTTATGAAAAGAGTATCGAGATGGTGTTAGAGATTTCATTATCTTTGCCAAGCAACATTTTCGTGATCCCAACTTTATTCTTTGTCCATGTCGCCGATGTGTAAACTGTCATTTGCTTCCATGCAACGAAGTACAAACACATTTGGTGATTAATGGTTTTCTGCAAGGGTACACACTGTGGTTCTGCCATGGAGAGCGTGACACATCGGTTTCGGTTGGACAAGATTTGTTGGAAGAGGAAAATGAACCCTTAGTGAATGACGACGACAGTCTTGCCGATGAGATGCAAAATCTAGTGCGGGATGCTTTTGGGATTCACACCAATCCAATGCACACAAATAGTTCAACAACTCAAGTCCATGATGAACCGACCGAAACTTCGCACACTGATGGAGACGAGGGTGAAGTGGAGGAGGGTAGGCAAAACTCTGAATTTAACAAAGAATTTGAAGCATTCAGTAAGTTGTTGGAGGATGCTAGTACACCCTTGTATCATGATTGCATCAAATTTTCGAAGTTCTCATTCATCGTGAGGTTATTTCAAATCAAATGTTTGAATAGTTGGTCTGCCAAATCCTTTACAATGTTACTTAAATTGTTGAATGAAGCATTTCCTGAAATTTGTCTCCCAAATTCAGCATATGGAATAAAACAATTCCTTAAATATTTTGATCTGGGGTATGAGAAGATAGTTGCATGTCGATATGATTGTATGTTATTTAGGGGGGGATAAGGAGAGTCTGGAGAAATGTGAAATTTGTGGTACTTCAAAATGGAAAGGTGTTCCGAATGAAGAACAAGATGCAAGTGGGATAGTTAAATCAAGGTGGAAAAAGAAGCCAGCAAAACAGATGCGCTACTTTCCTTTGATTCCTAGGCTACAACAGTTATTTATGTCATCTAAGACTTCTTCTGATATGAGATGGCATGCTGAAGGGCGAAAGAATGATGGAATTCTCAGACATCCGGCGAATTCTGCTGCATGGAAAAGTTTTGATGAAACATATCCTGATTTTGCTGAAGATACTCGCAACGTGCGACTTGGATTAGCCAGTGATGGTTTTAACCCATTTCGGCAAACGAGTAGTACATACAGCATATGGCCTATAGTGTTGATACCATATAATCTACCGCCTTGGAAGTGTATGAAGCCATCGTCATTTATTTTGTCCACAATAGTTCCTGGACCGAAAAGCCCTGGAAATGATATAGATGTCTATCTTCAACCTTTAATAGATGAGCTCAAATAGTTGTGGGAGGGTGTTCCAACATATGATATAACAACTAAAAAATCATTCCGTCTTCGAGTTGCATTGACTTGGACAATCTATGATTTTCCTGCGTATGCAAATTTATCTGGTTATAGCACCAAAGGGCGTAATGCATGTCCTTGTTGTGCTGATAAAATTACTTCACGATGGCTATATAATGGAAAAAAGTTCTGCTACATGGGTCATAGAAGATGGTTCCCTGACACACACAATTTCAGGACGGAAACTACAACTTTTGATGGGATGGAGGAGTGGGAACATTCACCTGAAATATCGTCTGGATCCGATGTGTTAAGGCGGCTGCATGGTCATCATTTCAATTATGGTAAGGAAGTAGAAGCCATAAAAAAGGGCAAGAAAAGGGCAAGGGATGACGACAACGATGAAGATGAATGTGATGACATTGTTGAGTTAGGGTCCTGGAAGAAGAAGAGAATTTTCTTCACACTGCCGTACTAGGAATTCAATTTATTGCGCCATAATTTAGATGTGATGCATATCGGAAAAAATATTGGTGAAAATTGTATAGGGACTATCATGGGAGATGATCGGAAGACAAAAGAAAATCTTAAGTGCCGTCTTGATTTAGCTGCGTTGGACATACGACACGAGTTGCACCCCGAAAATTTACAGAATGGCAGAGTGCGCCTTCCTCCAGCAATGTACTGCATGTCTAAAAAGGAGTTGGAATCGTTCTGCAAAGTTTTACAGGAGCTTAAAGTTCCCGATGGCTATTCATCTAACATAGCAAGGTGCATTAATGATAAGGAGAAGAGGCTTCAGGGTCTAAAGTCACACGACTATCATATCTTGATGCAGGATCTCCTTCCTGTGGCTTTAAGGTTCTCAATGTGTGACCAAGTCACTGCCGTCATCAAGGATCTGTGTAGCATTTATAAAGGTCTTTGCTCAAGGGTTCTACGTGTTGAAGACATTAACCTCTTGGAGCAACGTGTTGCTTTGGTATTTTGTCAAATGGAGAGAATATTTCCGCCTTCGTTCTTCACTATAATGATTTACCTAGTCATTCATCTAGCAGGCGAAGCAAGACTTGGTGGACCGGTACATTATCGGTGAATGTATCCCATTGAGAGGTAGTTATTCATATTTGTTAATTATATACCTTGAATTTGGATAATGTGCATACTTTTTTGATCTAACCATTTACATGTAGAGGTATCTTTATCGACTTAAGGGATATATTAAAAATAGATCACATCCAGAAGGCTCAATAGCAGAAGGTTATCTCTCGGAAGAGTGCTCCAATTTTTGTTCTCGATATCTTCAGGGTGTCGAGGCATGTCTTACTAGACCAAGGAGAAACCCAGTTGGGTCAAACCTTGGTGAGGCACATTATTTCTTTCAAACTGCTGGAAATACCATTGGTAAAGTTGATGCGATTGAGTTAGATAACTTAACATGGGAACAAGCACATCGATATGTGCTAGATCATCATGCAACAGTTGAGCCATTCCGAGAGTAAGTCAAAATTGGGTTGGTTTATATTTAATTAAACTCGATTTGATCAATGTACATTTAATTATATTTGTTCTTTTAAATATTTACAGAGAATTTATCCGTGAAATGAAAAGAAATTCTAGAACAAGGAAATTAAGACCACTTGACCAAAACAAGATGATGAATGAAAGATTTCATATGTGGCTTAAAGACTATGTAAGAGTGTTCCAAATTTTCAAGTACTGTCTTTTTTTGTTATAATAATCTTAATTTTACTAATACGGTTTCTCATCACATCCTATAGGTTCCGAAGTTGCATGATGATTTGGTATCACCTGAAATCAAGATTCTTGCTTCAGGTCCCCATAAGATGGTTAGAAGATTTAAGGGATATATATATAACGGATTCAGATTTCATTCTAAGGATCGTGAATGTTATTTAAAGTCCCAGAATAGTGGAATTGTAGTGACATCAAAGACAAGAAATTATGCTTCTAAGAATGACACAAATCCAGTTGATGAAGATGTTGACTATTATGGGGTGCTCACGGATATCATCGAGTTAGACTATTTCGGTCATTTTCGAGTTGTCTTATTTTGCACAGATTGGGCTGGTATGGATAAAAATTATCTCCAAAACAAGGATACTTTAGGTTTCACAATTGTAAACTTTTTAAATTTGATTCATACTGGCACACACATCAGCCATGAACCATTTGTGTTCCCATCTCAAGTACTCCAAGTGTTCTATGTTGAAGATCCAGCTTCGCCTAAATCTTACGTGGCTCTTATTATTCAACCAAGAGATGTATATCAGTTGGGAGAGACATCAGATGATGAGGACGAAGATGTCACTAACATTTTTGTTGCTGCTGAATTTTCTAGGTTTGATGTAAACATAACAGATGACAACAGTAAACCTAATTGGCTACGCACGGATGGAGAGCCAGGGGATGTATTGGATAGTATTGAATAACAATAACTTTTGAAACATATTTGAATTTTGTTAATTATGTGTTTATAAGATTGCAATTTATTGTCTCGTTTGATACGTATTTGAAGATTGCATTGTATGTTTTCGAAATCTATTTTTTCTTATTATGTGCCAACTTATATCTATTTTGTCTTATAGCTTCTTGTTTTGGTGGCAATGACCAAGCTATGGTTTCTGATCACTGTGTTTATGGTTATTTGAAGCATCAATGGGTAGTTTTGTCGTTATTATACGTACACGAACATCATTAGCTTCCAAAAGCCTTGTTGCTCCGACTGCTTTCAAGCCACTAAAAGCCCACATAACAGAAATGATGAATACTACAACAATGACAACCTTCTTATAAGAACTCATCTTGATTTTACATTTAATGTACTTGATCAATATTGTAAGATAGCTTTGGTTAATGATCTGTTTGTATGGTTTGTCATTTACAAATATTATGACACTAGCTAAAAAGAACAAATATTATTACCTTTAGCTGTTTTTACAGCAACATTCTCATTGTAAGGAGCTACATTCCCTGCTACACACGTTCAAGAGGCAAAATTAAAACACATTTTCTGCATTTTTCTCTATAACATTATGAAGAGTGAAAAGAATAATTACCTACAAAATCAACAAATAGACAACAAAACAACAATATAATGGTACAAAAGCAAGACTTTTTTGCCATCAGTAAGAACAATATCACAAACAGTATCAGATATATGTACAGATTTTTTTTCCCTTCTATTTTTTGTACTGTGAAGCATAAGCCCAACTATTGTAACACCCTGACTTTTTTCATGAATTATGTTTTTTATTCTCTTGGGAGAGGGGGGTGGGGGGGTGTAAAATACTATAGGAAAATACAGATTAACCTAAAAATGACTTAAGATGGTGAGACAAATAGAAAATTGATAAATATCTCCAGGGATATCTCTCAAGGTCTTTACATTTCCATATATATGTTTTCACATCTTCGATATTCTCCATAGCTCCACTGTCTTCAAACTGCTAGAATCTCTAATAACAATGTAACAAATAGCTCTTACGGTTGTCTTCGATGAATTGTAACAATAAAATCAATAAACCAGTAACAATGTTGGAGATTCAGTGGTTCAGTCACATTGGCCTCAATATCACCTTCTATATCTGCACTGACCTCTAGAACCTCAGCCTCAGTATCAATTTCTATATCTGCAATGACTTCTGGAATCTTTTCCAAAAGTCGCATTCTTGGTAAGAGTTATTTTTGTATTTATTTACTGTTTTTGCTTTCTTCAATTCATGAACACTTAATTGCATCCTTCAACTAGTGTCGACTATCGGCTCATGAGCTTCTATTTAAATCTGCAATTTCATACAGGAGCTCATATGTATGTAATTCTACACATAATAGGTGATGATTGGTCATGTTTTTCTGCAAAAACTTTAATTTAGAAGATTCTTGCAAGTCTAGAAGTGATGCTTGAATATTTTTCATAGAAGTGAAGAATTTTGGACCCAATTCATCAAGTATCTATATACTTTTGTAGTGTATATATATGGTTTCTTATTGATAGAGAACCTGAAGCTCTCATTAGTTAGCTACTATATTGATTTATTATTATGTTTATTTCAGTTAGTCACAAAGCTTTAAATCTCTTGTCGAAATACCAAATTACTGGTACATGTTATATTGGTTTTCGAGATAATACCCCAAATCTCTGCTACCTCTTGTGAATGAATTGACATATGTCAGTAAGAATTTGATATTTCAGGTTCCACATCCAATTTCAGCCCAGAATTCATCCACACTGACTTTATAGTCTATACCTCAAAGTTGCAGACTTTTAGTCATCTACATTCTCAAGTTACCAAAACAAGTTTGACAAGTTGACACCAGAAAATGAACTATTGCTTGCCTGCTTGTTTTAATTTAGATTGGTAGATGATGTTCGATGAATGTAGAAGAAATTAATTGCACTGCATACTTTAGTTTCTTTAAAGGTTTTTATGAATGACATACGATACTCCTTTCAGTTTTGGGGAATCCCTTCTACTTTCTTATACTAAATAGTGTTTATGCTCATGCTTATTAACATTCATGGAATGCATATTATAATTTTTGTCATGAAATGTACATATTTCTTGTTAGCAGGTGTGAATTATGCCGCGACGGAATACGGCGCTTAGAAGAAGGGTTGAGGAGCCTCTAAATGAGGAGGATACCCACTTAGAGGTAGGTGAGGGGAGCACCCAGCCACCTCCCCAAAAAAAGACCCGGGAAGCGACGAAGTTAGCTGATGTATGGAAGCTACCCGCGGGTCAAAAAATACCAGTGAAGATAAATGGGGATCATCAACCCATAGGGAAAAATGCAGTGACTTTCGCATCGTTCATTAGGTTGATTGCTCGGAATTCGGAGTATCTTCCACTATCATTCGATAGATGGACAAAGATCCCCATAGCGACAAGGACTAGAGCTATTGAAGTTCTCAAGGTACCATTTATATTTACAGTATTTCTTATTTTCTCCTATTCAAAACTATTCAAAACTCATTTTCTGATGGTCTTTTCATTTTTGAATGTGCACTTGAACTATTCAGTTTATACTAATACAAAAATTTTAATTTGATTAATTTTGCAAGAACTTGTAATGCATGATACTACTTCACCTTGAACATATTTTAGTAAGGGTATGTCCATTAAACAATTCCTCTTCGGATGTACCATATTATTCACTGAAAAGTTGTTCAAAACTTCAATATGCCATGGTATCAAGTATCTTCAGCACAATTAAGATTTTGAAAAAAAAAAAGCCAACTTAATGCAAAAGTGGATTTTTTTTTTGTTAGAATACATTCAAGTATTTTATTTCAAAAAAAAAAGATACATTCAAGTATCTGATACTCTTCTAACTGATGCTTGTTGGAATACACTGACACATGCCGATACCTAGTGATATTCCAACTGATGCAATTTTTTTCCTTCCAGTATGCCTTGTTACCATTTCAAATAAAGTTATAAACTCTACTACTGCAGAAACATACTGATACATGACTAATGTATGGTTGATATGTTGATATAGGTTTTTATTAACTGATACTAATAGGCATAATAAAACATCAACTGTCCAATGAAATTTCATCAAAGACCTTGTGTACATATATTTTCATGCTATAACAATAGATATTCAACTCTAGTTTATGAAACATGAGGAATACAACCTTGTATAAAGTATTTAGCAGAACAATAAGAAAAAGGCAAATAGAACAAATCCAAGATTGTGTGAAGTAGATTGAAAGTTAAAAAAGCTTTGTGCAAACCACATGGCCAGTAATATGCAGTAAATTGGCCAGTAATGTGCAGTAATCATCATCTATGACTCCTTAGAACTAGAAGATTCCCTCATCAATCATCATCAGCTACAAGTATATATAGTTGCAGGTTGGTACTTAAGATATCTAAAAAAGCTAAGCACAACATTAAGCATAATATAGTTGCAGGTTGCACCTATATTATGCTTAATTTGAGGGGCACTTAATGTGCAGTAAATTGACCAGTTAATCTCATATAAATTGACCAGCTAATCTCATATAATGTGTTAAGGTATGCATATAAAGAAGCACAGTGTAGATCATATACATAAGCTGATATCACCTTATAGTAAACCATAGTCATTATCTTGTAGTTGTAGTTTAATGCTTTGAGGTAGTTATCTTATGACGTAAATTCTTTAATATATGATATTGATTCATGACTGTTGCAGCAAAAGTTTGATTATCCGGCGGTTCTTGATGCTGAATGGGTAAATAAATCAATGTCCAAGAAATGGAAAGACTATAAGGTTGAGCTTAAGGCAAAATTTTATGACGAGAACCGAACAATTGTTGAGAACACAAGAGTAGTCCCGAGAGGTGTCGTGCGTTCTGATTGGGAATTTCTATGTCATTTTTGGAATACACCTGAAGGGAAGGTAATCAAAAAATTGTAGTATATGAAGCAATATATTTTGATATGATATTTGGCTTATTAAATCTTATTGTCTGTGTAATAATTTTATATTATGTGCAGAAGAGAGCTGAAAGAGGTCGTGCAAGTAGGGATGCACAGGACGTGCTGCACACTGCAGGAGGTACAAGCTTTGCACGGCGACGCGCAATAATGGTATGTCTAAGTGTTTTGTTCTTCACTATAAACTCTTTAATGGTTTATCAAATAGTGCATATATATATGCTACAATTTGTTTATCAAACAAAGCATATATATGTATTCAATTTAATGAAGAAAGAAAGAAATGATTCCCTATGTATTCTAATATATGTAGGATGTGGAGCAAGGAGGTGCAGATCAGTACGGCGATTTAGATTTCTTCGATGCAACCCACATGAACTCACAAGGCGTTTTTCCGTCCTCAAAGGCAGCGACGATATCGGTAATAGTTTTTCTATCTTAAATTTGCTTATTTGATGTGTAATGCCTTAACAATGAATTTGGATTTTTTTTTTAAAACAGACAACTGCTCGAAATAGGTATGCCGAACTATCATCCGCTCCCACCGCCGGCTTTCCCACAACACCGGTCGATATAGTGCAGCTTCAACACCAGGCTTTGGTCGAAAACATGGGTCCGGAGCGCCATGGCTGTGTGCGTGGGAAGGGGTTAGGACCAACACCCTCTCGAACTCATGCTTCTTCATCAACACAGCCGGATCCTAGAGATGAGAAGATAGCTAATCTAGAGATGCAAGTCGCAGAGCTTAAGGCAACAGTTGCACAGATAGCACAGATGATGAGGGAAACAAATGTTCAAAACCCATCTAACATACCGAGACAGGTTAGAAATTATATACAGTATTGTTCTTATCTAATTGTGTCTATCAATTGCTTAGCATTAGCATTTTATACCAATCTGACTAATTGCATTAGCATTAGCATTTTATTTGCATTAGCATTTTATACGAATATGACTAATTGTGTGTACCAATCCGACTCAAAGCATCTTTCATAATTATTTCTTATACGGCAAGATGTTAGAGACCCGACATCATCCAGTCGTCCGAATGAAGAGGAAGCCGACGACCTTGGTGATCCCGTCGACGGCATCGCTAGACATACACTGTAGGCTTGTATTTTCTCAACTTTTAGGTATTACAACCTTATTAGCTTCACTTCTTTATGTATTACAGCATTTTCTATTAAAAATACATTGTCTATTATTAAACACACTGCATGTGCTGTTTGGGATGCCTCATACTTTTAGCTCTTTACTTGATTACTGGTTTCAAATTTAAAAAAAAGAGGAACAGCTAATTCTTTTAAAAATAAAAAATAAGACTGAGAAAGATTTTGGGTTCTTTTCTTTCATTCATTTGATTTGGGCTTTCTCTGTTTATTGAATCAGTATCAGTTATTGCATTTTGAATGTTGATTTTTTTGACTCAGTTTTTTTTTCCCAGATTTGTTTTTGTTTTGGGTGATTTGGGTTTTCTTTATTGATAGATTCTATTATTTCATTTTGATCTTTTTTCTGAGAATAATTAGTGTTAAGAGTATCTTTGTGATTGTTTACTAATTCTGGGTATCTCTTTGACCTGAGATAGAATCTTAAGTATGTGTACTCATTACTAAAACTGCTTTGAGGGGTGGTGCTGCTCACTACTAAAACATATTGTGTGCTGGAATCAGGATGTGGGCTCAAAATTTTAGGAATTTTTTTGAAGTGTTAGAACTATCCAGAATCTTGTGTACAGTGTTCTAGTAATGTTGACAAGCCACTAGCAAAAATATTTTTGAAATTCTACTGAAGTTGTTGTGTGTTAGATTTAGTTTATTGTATTTGGAGCTTATGAACTTAGCTAAATTAAAATTTTGGAGTTTAGTTTCATGTAGATGTAGGATGCGAAAATTAGAGCTTGTAAAGCTGTAATTTACTTGTCTACTACCTTTTTAACAATGATAGGAAGTTCAAAAGTTTTGGTACTGATTCATGATGAGAATCAAGTATAACAATATGGACAATTGCAGATAGGGTCTATTGAGTTAATTTTCTAAATGGCCAATTTGATGGAGAAATGATTTTTTTGAGTAGTTTAAGATTATGAAAATAGACTGAGGATAGTTTTTTTGTGTTTTAGATTATTTTTAATATCAGGGGTAGAGTTTAGATTGAATTAATTGAGAAAATAGCGTATTGTTAGGATAGCTTAACTTGTCCGAATTACCCACGTATTCAATTAAGCCTTACATGTTAAATCGAAATGTGGAACACTTGTTTTGCCTAGTTTCATTCTGACCTTTTTTGACCTTTTTAAGTTTATCATCACCAATACCATGTACAGATTTAGACCCCTTGAAGTTTTTATGAATTTGTGGAGGTGAAGCATCTCTTGGCTGTTTTTGTTGTTGTCATGTATAAGTATTGAATCAGCATTTTTTCTGAAATAGATTTTATGGCGTAGGCTCTCGTCCACCGTCCACGCATGAATGATAATTTCAGTGTCGGATGATAGATGATTACTCCCACTGCTTCTTTTGTTATGTACTAGCACAAAATATATAGTTTGTAGCTGCATTTCAATTTCAGACATCCATCCTACTCGCTGCTTTTGTTTAGCCATCATTCTAAGCTCTTACATATCAAGATGGGGTCAGCGGCTTTCTTGAATATATCTGCTAAATAAGAATAATTACACTATCCAAAACCTGTCAAAGAAGAAAAGTTAATTTCTTTGACACACACCCACACACACACGTTGAATTTTATAAGAAGGTTCAGTTTTTTATTTATATATGTTGTTCCTTGTAGGAGACTTGGACATAGATATGTGGCAGTCGGAAATGAACCCTGTTGTATAAAACTTATCTCGAATCCTTGATTTTGTTCGCAACTGTATATAAGAAAGAAACAAAATAAATTTAGAACGGAATTACCGGCCTATGGGGAAGTCGCGCGATACGCACTGCCCTAAGAGTTGATCCGCGGTCTTATGTGCAGACGCTTCGCAGATGCTCCTAGTGGTAAAACCCTCGGTATCACCGGCGTCTCGCTGTCGCACACAACGTCGAGAGATTGACCCGAACTTAGCCTAGCCCAGAACGAAGGTGAAAAAAAAAAGGAGCGGAAGCAGCGAAGGAATTGTTTGCTATGTTTGCGAATTGCGAAAGCAGCGTAGAAGAACAATTCTTTTGTGCGGATCTGATGTGAAATTTTTCAGTCGTTGGAGAAGAATAGGAGTTTGGAATTTATAGATACAAGAACGTGTGAACGTTGAGAGAAAAAGAAGACCTCTTTTTCGGATCTGAGAAAACTAATCCAACGTTTAGGAGGAATTAGTCAAAAGAAAAGAAATAAACAGCAAAGAAAAGTTTTGGATCCCTACTACGCGAACCGAACCGAACCAAACCGGGCCGGGCGGCGGCGGCGCTCGCGTGTGGCCCACGGGTTCTCTCCACACCACACAAGTCTACAATGGAGCAAAGGAAGGATTGTATTATAGACACTCACATGGTGGTCATTCCCACCGATGTGGGACTAAAGGAAAGGAAGGAATCTTGGGTTTTGAAACAAAACAGCCAACAAACCCTTCCTTTCATCCTACAATGGTTCGTTCAGCCCTGAGGGGTGGTGCTGCGGCTCACTACTAAAACTGCTTTGAGTTCCACTCGAACTGGCGAAACATTCAAGCTATTTGTGTATAAATCTAGTTGCGATTTGCAAGAACTTTATCAACAAATCAACTTCTACTTACTATTGTAGTTTTCACTATTGTTTATAAAAGAACTTCTACTCACTATTTGAAGTTGAAAAAACTTTATGTGATGTATATATCGTACTATGAATGAAAGATCTTTGTTTTATAAAAGTTTCAATGAGTCTTTGTTTAATTATTTGTGAGTTTCATAATTTGTGGATTAGTGTAGTTTGTGATAATTTGTTTGTGATAATTTGTTTTGGATTAGTGCAGTTTGTTTTATAAAAGCAAGAATAAAACATTCCCCGGCATTTACCAACGCCGGGGTATGTTCAATAACGGTAGGATTATTTGAAAATTCAAAAGTAAATCTCCGACATTTATCAAACGCCGGGCATTTCTAAAAACAAGGCCGGCGCTTTAATTGCGCCAGGAATTCGAATAAGATTCCCTGGCAGCGGCAAGGACGGCGCTTGCGGCGGCGTTTCGCAAAACTCCATTAACCAATCGCCGGCGTTTGAAAAACGCCGGCCATTTAGGTAAAAAACGCCGGCCATTGTATTACTGTTTGTAGTGAGTGTTGTGGGTGGGGAGAGAGGGGTGGTGGTAAGGTGTCGAAGAGAGGCTAGGGTTTGAGGACGATGGCAGAGACGGTGCCGAAGGGAGAGGCTAGGGTTTGGGGGAGGGGAGGAGAGAGAGCCATATGGTAGTTTTTCTTATTGTCGGGAATTTTACCACGATTATTCACGGGATTTGTCAGGAAGATGACTTGGATTCTGCACTTTCTTTACTTGATGACATGTATCTGAGTAATCGGCATCCTGATGTTGTAACCTATACAATAGCCGTCTACTTTGGCAAAGAAAGGTGAATTTGAGGAAGCTACTCAACTTGTAAAAAAGATGCTCAATAGGGGGTATCTGCCAACTCATGTTACTTATAGGACAGTTACGATATTATGAGAAATGTAAAGTTGACGATCGAGTTACTTAAGTTGCTAGAGAAAATGCTGATGAGGCATGACCATAGGATGGCATCCAATCAAGCCATAGAGAAGCTTTGCCAATTTGGTAATCTCGACGACGCTTACAAAGTTGTGTGAAAGGTTTTGAGGAAAGCATCTAAGATCGATGCTGAGACGTGTCACTTATTGATGGGGAGTTATTTACGGAAAGAGGTTCCTTTGCACTCATACAAAGTAGCATGTTGGATGTTTCAAAGAAATTTGATTCCAGATGTAAAATTGTGTCAGAGAATTAGCAAAAGACTTGCTTCAGAGGGGCTTAAAAAGGAGGTCGGAAGACTTATGAAAAAATTGGTCGAGAGGGGGTGCAATATAGCTCAAAATTAGTTGTAAAAGATTAATGAAAGATTGACGGGATTACAACAAAAGTTCTACATCATTGCATACATCATAGATACATCATACTGTGCACGTCGGCACTTAATACAGCAAATCTATTACAGCATAGTATCTATGATGTATGCGATGATGTAAGACTTTTGTTGTAATCCCGTTAATCTTTCATTAATGAGATTGGTGACGTTGGTCACTTTTATTTCAAAAATATATATATATAGCTCAAAATTAGATACAATGTTGAATGAAGTTCCCACCGAAAATTTGAAACTTAATACTTGACTAGATGTATTACAAGAATAGGGTGGTACTTTGTGTGTTGTCCTATATTCTTATGGGAATATTTACTAAGGAGACACTGTATGTGGGCGATTCATTTTGTTAGTTTCTGTGTACATTGTAGAATTTCAATTTGATTTACGACTTATCCGATAAATTCTTTTTTTGAGAATATATACTAAAATCATTTAAGGTGTTATTTTCGTGGGATGCAATTGGATGATTCTTCATTTTGTGCATTTCAGATTGGCTATATGTGAAGTCTTATTAACTTGAAATCAGAGTAATCTAATAGAATTCATATTCATAAATAGCCTCATCATATTCAAATGAAACCACTGTATACATATTTAAAAATATCATACAGAACTATAATTTTTCCATTTTTCTCTATCGAGAAAGAAGAAGATGAGGAGGAGGACAACTAGATTTGGGTTCTGTTCAGATCCTTCTCGCTCCGCCATCACGAGGTAAACAGTCTCTTTGGTCTACATCATTCTTAGTCTGTTGTTCATCTACTGCAGAATTCGGGTTTGATTGTTGAATTTATGAGATTTAATTTTTTCCTTGATTGGTGTAATTGGTGAAAAGAAAGGCAATTTTGGAATTCTAAATTGCTCAATTGGTTTGTTAGACATGGATTATGTTAAATATAGGGTTTAGTTGTTTCGATTATGGTTGATGAGATTAGTTTTTTGCTTAAATTTATCGTGTTTGGTTGAAAGATAGGTTTTATGAGACTAGATATTTCACTGTTGTTTGCTAGGACTTAACAATCCCGGTTCCCCAATTGATTGAACCTCAATAACAGGAGCAGAAGAATCTGCTGACTCAAGGGAAGAGACTCGTTCTCTATTCTCACAGAATAGTTTTACTTCTCTCCCAAGCAATTGTGGTTTACTAGCCCGACACTAAGGTTTGAGTATACTATTTTATTGGTATGAATGTTTCCCTTACCTTATTGGTAAATACATATATATGCATGTCCATCATTATATACATTCTTACTTGTATAGTACAAATGCATAAGAGAAAAATATTAGCAAGTTCTTTTTATGAGGTAAACTTTATTTATACTCATTTTTTCTGCATAAATGAGTAATTGGTTTTGCATATAATAGGTAGTTTCTCATATTACCTAGCATGTGGACTTTATTTCTTAATGAACTCATATATCCGTGAATATTTTACTCATACTTTTTGCAGAAGTTCTTATTTAACCTTTTGGAGTTATAAGTTAGCTATCTTGCTATGTCATGTTGTCCTACTAACTTGATGCATGATGTTTTACAGTAACGGCCATGGTCTGCTACAATGTTGTTATGTTACCTTTTGGAGTTTGTAACTTACCTATCTTGCTATGTCATGTGCAATCTACTTAAGTTAATGCATTATTTAAGTTGACCGACTAATTTGATGTATGATGACTTACAGCAATGGTCATGGTCTGCTACAGTGTTGTTATGTTAACTTTGGAGTTTGTAACTTAGCTATCTTGCTATGTCATGTGCACTCTACTCCATTAATGCATTACTAAAGTTGAGCTACTGATATTATGTATGATGATGTATAGTGATGGTCATGGCCTGCTACAGTCTTCATCACCAGTCCTTTACAAAGAATTGTCCAGCATATGTACAAAATTTGTATTGTTGTTGTTTTATATTGCATGTTTCTGTAGATGGAAATTTGCTATTACCAAGAGGGCAAATTTATGATATAATATTGTTGTAGAAAATTATTTTATCCTTGATAATTTTAATTTCGTGTATTCGTTTCAGTGTGTAGTAAGGAAAAAAGAAAAAAGAAAATGGAAAATATGTCGATACTATATATATATGAGAAAAGTGAGCCTCATATAGAGTATGAGGAAATTTTCCTCATACAAATTGATTATACTCACTTGGTTGGGCCAATATGGAAGATTCACTCCGTCCATCATGTTTATCATCCTAATAGATGTATGTGTAGAAAAAATCAAGTGGTTTGGAGGTCATTCACCAATGAATCATGTGATTAAAAAATGAACGATTTCAACAGTTATATAAATCGAACCACAAATTAGACCCACATGATGCATGGGTGAATGACCTCCAAACAACTTGATTTTTTTTACACTTACATCTATTAGCATGATAAACATGATGGACGGAGTGGATCTTTCATAATGGCCCTACCAAGTGAGTATAATCACTTTGTATGATGAAAATTTTCTCATACCAATATGAGGCTCACATTACTATATATATATATATATATATATATATAGAGAGAGAGAGAGAGAGAGAGAGAGAGAGAGAGAGAGAGAGAGGTGAGCCTCATATAGAGTATGAGGAAATTTTCCTCATACAAAGTGATTATACTAACTTGGTGGGGTCCTTATGGAAGATCCACTCCGTCCAGTGGGCAAGGGTCCGAAGGTAAGCTTGTCTTTTCTTTTCCTTCTTTTCGCTGAAGGAGAAACTGAATGAATCTTGTCTGATTCCAATTCTCCCGTCAAGGTTAGGTTGGTTGTTGACTGATCTTGATTAGCTCCAGAATTTTTCCCCCAGCCTCTGCAAATAAAGTCATCATGTTTATCATGCTAATAAATGTATGTGTAGAAAAAATCAAGTGGTTTGGAGGTCATTCATCCATGCATCATGTGGTTGAAAAATGAACAATTTCAACAGTAATACAAATCGAACCACAAATTGGACCTACATGATGCATGGGTGAATGACCTCCAAACCATTTGATTTTTTCTGTACATACATCCATTGACATGATAAATATAATGAACATAGTGGATCTTTTATGAGGATCCCACCAAGTGAATATAATCACTTTGTATGAGAAAAATTCTCATATAAATATGAGGCTCACATTACCCATATATATATATATATATATATATATATGGTGAGATGGGCGAGATGAAAATATTTTTTGAGAGATGAGCGATTTGAGTCATCTGAATCTTGATCATACCGTTTATTTCATTCTACATGTCATCTAGATGGTGTGTACAAAATTTCAAGCGATTTGGAGACCTCTAGCCTATGCATCAAAATGTTCAACATGTCATGAAGACGGTATGATATATATATATATATATATATATATATATATATATATATATATATATATATATATATATGCATTTATTTAAACGTCTTGATGCATAGGCTACAGGTCTCTGAATTGTTTGAAATTTGGCACACATCATCTTGATGATATGTAGAGTGATGTGAACGGTGTGATCGAGATTCGGATGACTCAAATCACTTATCTCTCAAAAAGTATTTTCATCTCACCCATCTCACCATCTCATAATACACAACAACAACAAAGCCTTTTTCCCAAGTAGTTGAGGTCGGTTACATGAATCCTGGTTTTCCATTCTACTTAGTTTAGCGCAATATCTTTTGTAAGATCACTAGCTATCATATCTTTTCTCACCGTTTCAACACAAGTTAGTTTAGGTCTTCCTCTACCTCTAACTCCACCTTCAATACTTATCAAATCACTCTTTTTAACAGGGGCAGTACTAGGTCTATATGTGATATGTCCAAACCACCTGAGGTGATTCTCTCTTAACTTATCTTGTATTGGAGCTACATTTAGCATGTCTCGTTTATGCTCGTTTCTAATTCCATCCTTTCTTGTTTTACCACACATCTATCTTAGCATTCTCATCTCCGCTACACTTACTTTTTGGACATGTTATTCTTTGTTATCCAACACTTTACTCCATATATCATTGCTAGTCTAACAGTCGTCTTATAAAAAATTTTCTTTAACTTCAATGATATACATTTGACATACAAAATATCACTGACACTTCTCCACTTAAGCCACCCTGCTTGGATCCTATGTATAACATCTTCACAAATCTCCCCATCTCTTTGAATAATCGAGTCTAAATATCGGAAATGGTCTCTCTTAGCTATCTATTAACCATCAAGATTCACTACTTCCTCAGTTGTGTTCCGAATATCATTAAAATTACACTTTATATACTCTGTTTTAGTTCTGCTTATCCTAAAGCCTCTAGCTTTCAAAGTTTCTCTCCCAGTTCGAATTTAGCATTGACTCCTACTCTAGTCTCATCCACTAAGAATACGTCATCGACAAAAAGCATACACCAAGGCACCTCATCTTGTATTCCTTGCGTCAATTTATACATAAAAAAAGTAAAAAGGTAGGGGTTTAAAGCCAAACCTTAGTATAAACCTATTGTAATAGGAAAATCACAGGTCTCTCATGTGGTTGTTCTAATTGTGGTCGTTGCTCATTTATACATATCCTTAATTACCTCAATATACCGAATGTTACTCTTTTATTATTTAACACCCACTGTACTATATCTCTAGGGACTTTATCATATGTTTTTTCTACATGTATTAAAATCATGTGTAGATCTTTCTTATTCTCCCTATATTTTTCCATAAGTCTTCTCAGTACATAAATTTTTTACATTGTTAATCTCCCAGACAAAAATCCATACTGATTCTTAGACACTATAGTTTCTAGTCTCAGTTTATGTTCGATCACTCTCTCCTAAATTTTTATCATATCTTATGACACATTAATTTCATCCCTCAGTAGTTGGAGCAACTTTGTATATCTCCTTTATTTTTATATCGGTACTAATACTCTTTCTCCATTCATCGGACATCATCTTAGGCCTCAAAATTTCATTAAATAATTTTATTAGACAACTCACTCCTACATCCCCAAGACACTTCCAAACTTCAGTGGTTATATCATCTGCTCCTAAAGCTTTTCCTATTTTGATCATCCCTAGAGCATTTCGAACCTTCGAGGTTCTAATTCTACAGAAAAAGCATATGCTCTTGACTCTCCCTCGAGTCCTCTATATTTAAGTTTCCCACAACATTTTTATTTAATAACTTCTCAAAGTAATTTCACAATCTTTACTTAATTTTCTCATTTTTTACTAAGACTCTTGAATACTCGCTCTTAATACACCTAATTGTATCCAGATCTTTTGTTTTTCTATTCCTTTGTTAGCAATCTTATAAATGTTATTTTCTCATTCTTTTGTTCCTAATTTTGTGTATAAATCATCATAATTTTTTTCTTTTGCATCTCTTACCACTTTCTTAACTTCTTTTCTAATTGTCCTATATCTCTCCAAATCATCTTCATTTCTACTATTTTCTCATATTTTGAAGGTTGTTCTTTTTTCTCAGATAATATTTGGGATTTTTTCTTGCCACCACCATATTTCTTTATTTAGCTATCTTCTACCCTTAGATTCTCCAAATACCTCTTTTAAAATTTCTCTTATGTACATAGCCATTTTATCCCACATCATATTTATCTCCCCTTCCCAATTCCATGATGCTCCTTTAAGGACTTTATCAATAAAAACTTATAGTTTCTCTCCCTTCAAGTTCCACCACCTAATTCTTTGGTTCTTAGTATTCTTACTTGCATATATGTATTTCTCACTCTTAACATCTAATACCAATAATCTTTGTTATGAGGTTAAACACTCCCAGTATAACTTTACAATATTTATATGTCAAAGGATTCACCTTTCTAGTGATGAAAAATTCACTCTGGCTCATATTTGCCCCAATTTTAAAGGTTATCAAATGTTCCTCCCTCTTCCTAAAATAAGTACTTACTAGTATAAGATCATACGAAGCCGCAAAATCTAGTAGAGCATCTCCACCATCGATCTTATTTCCAACCATGTCCTCTATGCACTCTCTCATATCTCATGTTATCTTCTTCTACATGTCCACTGAAATCTCCTCCTATAAATAGTTTCTCACCTAAGGGTACTCCTTAAATTATCTTATTCCTATCTTCCCAAAATTTATTTTTAGCTTGTACATCTAATCCTACTTTGGGTGCATAAGCACTAATGATATTAATTATGTTTCTCCATAAAACAAGCTTAATTTTTATTATTTTATCATCTTTCCTATTAACACATATTGCATCTCTTTTGAATTTCTTATCTACTAAAATTCCTACTCCATTTCTATTTCTAATTTTACTCGTATAATATAATTTACAATCATCTATCTCTTTAGTTTTCTCCCCTAACAACTTTGTTTCTTGTAAACAATTTATATTAATATTCCTTCTAATCATGGTATCTACTAGTTCTATACATTTTTATGTCAATGTTCCTATATTCCAAGTCGCTAACCTAAGCCTATTTTTCTAGACTAGCTTCTTTACACGTCCAGATTGGTGCATGAACCCTTGCCTATTTTTCACCGCATCCAAGAGCTGGTGTGTCGCCCCTTGCACATTTTTCGAAGCAGCCAAAGGCAGGCTCAACGCATCGCTTCCAGGGAATGTCCTAACATTTGCGCATATATTATTAAGATTCATGTTCATAGGATTTGACAAAGTTTTGTGCTGACTGTCAACTGCTTAACGCAACCCTCCTCCTTACCCGGTTTGTGGCCGGATTCCTAGCATGGGATAGATAATGGCGGAGTTCTCACAATCTCATAATAGCATGACAATATATATATATATATATATATAATGAGAGAAGGCCTTAGTGTCATTTGTCAATCTATCAACGCGTGCAGCGCACGTGCATAACTATTATAAAAGAAGTTTTAGGTTCAAACCCAAACTAATTCTGAATTTCTACTTTTAACAACTATATTTATTAAGACGTGCAACGCGCGTGTAAATCTCTAATCTTTAATATTATAATGGGAGAAGACCTTAATATCATTTGTAAATCTATCAATGCGTGCAACACATGTACATAGCTATTATAAAGAAGGTCTTAGGTTCAAATCCAGACTGCATCTGAATTTTTACTTTAAGAAAACTATATTTATTAAAACGTGCATCACACGTGTAAATTACTATATATATATATATATATATATATATATATATATATATATATTAGATTTTCCTGTGGCCACGTGCCTACGGCACATCTTCAGAACGATACAGCATATGAAAAATCTTGTTAACAGTAAATCAACAATTATGTAGCTGAAGTTTCAATAGTATAACACTAATTAGTTATTAATAAAAGTCCATGCTTCCATTAGTATGTGTTGAAAAATAATTATAAATTGGGTTATAAAAGTCCATATTTCTGTATATATATGGGTAAAAGGGATATGAGCAACTTGCTCATTTAGTAAATGAGCAATTGATTATGTTGCATGCATGTGATACATTGGACAACTAACCATTTTAAGGCTTTTCCAATCACATGTATGCCACATCATCAATTGCTTATTTACTAAATGAGCAAGTTGCTCATACCCCTTTTTCCTTATATATATATATATATATATGTAGAGAGAGAGACATAATTAAATAAATAAATGAGTTGTTTTTTTGGGGGGGGGGGGGGGATTTGAATTTGAGTTTTGGGAGGAATTTTTTTTGGGGGGGGGGGGGGGGGGGGGAGAATGTATTTTGTGAGGTTAGATATGGGCCTTTAATTTTCGGGGGATTGAAGGAGAACCGCCTGATAGCTTTCTTTGTGTTTTATTTTATATATATATAAGCAATACTTCATTGAAAACAGGTCTGTTTTCACAGACCCGTGAAAACAGTATTTTTGGCCGTTGGATCAAGTTCATCTTGATCCAATGGTCGTGATCGAGCCCGCCCATCACCTATCTCACTTATGTTGTGAGGAGTATTTTTGGAATTTTGTCCCAAATAACTCTTCGCATCATTCGCTCTAAAATTTCGAATGAACCCAGGTCGTTGTTTGGAACAACGACCTTTTATAACCTAGGCCGTTGTTCCCCTACAACGGCCTAGGCTATAAAATTTAGTTGTTTGAAACAACGAAATTTTATAGCATAGGTCGTTGTTGGGAACAACGGCCTAGGTTATAAAAGGCCGTTGTTCCAAACAACTGTCTAGTTTCATTCAATTTTTTTATAACCTATGTCGTTGTTTGAAACAATGTCCTAGGTTCATACAACCAAAACGAGTCTGTTTTCGCGGGTATGTGAAAATAGACCCATTTGTAATGGAACATTGCTATATATATATATATATATATATATATATATAACAAATGTATGATTAAAATTTTACAATATTTGCAACGTGCACCAAACTGTGTGCACTTGGTGCACGACAAATTTCAACTTATATATACTAATAATATACGCGTGCGATGCACATCTTATTAATTTTTCTAAAAAATAAAAAATAAAAACTCTGACGTAGTGAGCACTCGAACCTGCTTCATATTAGTCATATACATGCATCACACGCGTTGATAAATTTATAAATAACAATAAAGTCTTCTTCCTTTATAATATTAGAGATATATAGTGAATTATGAAAATCCTTTATAATATTAGAGATATATAGTGAATTATGAAAATCTTGATTTTCTCTTATTAACCATCTTCAATTTAAATTACAACAGTACTACTTGTACTATTTTCTTGAATTGGTTTGATTTGATTGTGTGATTGTGCTTGCAAGGGTTTGAAATGACCCTTTACTCGCCAGTAAAGAGTATTTTGTTTAATGGTATGTAAGAAATTAGAGAAAATCTATTATTATATAAAGTTAGAAAATCTTTAGGTAAATATGGTATAGATCTTTCACTGGACATTGAATTTTCAAGAAACGCGCTAATAAACCCCTCAACCCTTTAAAAGTATCCAAAAAACCCCTTTTATACAATTCCTACCACACCTACAACCTTTACAGTTTTACAATTTTATGTGACACAATTTTATTAATGATGTCTACAACCTACATTAAAAGACTCTACAAGACATTTTCAATGAGATTGTGCCACCTGAAATTGTAAAGAGAAAGATTGTAAGAATCGATTGTAGGTGAATCATTATCCATGTAGGGTAATGGCTCGATTCTGGTATTTGGTATCTGCAGTGTTCGAAAGTTTCAGAGGTTCAGTCGACTGGATGGAGGAGCAGTCGACTGTCCAGAGAGGAGTTTTCGAAGACTGAGAATACAGCAGCAGCAGTCGACTGTATGTGGGAGTCAGTCGACTGTCGGCGGGTTTTGGATCCAGATTCGGCCCAATTCGAAAGGCTCAATAGTTTCCCTATAAATACACCCGTTAGGGTTTTGTAAATTGTAACACCTTATTCGGATTTTGAAGCCGTCATCTCTTGTAAAGGCTTTGTTTGCCCATTGGAGATCATAATAAAGAAACCCCAACCGCCCCTTGTGGATGTAGGCATTGTTTTGCCGAACCACGTAAATCTTGTGTTCTTGTGTTGCTTGCTTTTCTGTGTTTTTTGCTGTTTCTCTCGTTTGATTGTTGGTTTGATTTGTATTCCGCACAACAAGTGGTATCAGAGCTGTTGGTTTGATCTAGAGGGAGATGGCGGGTGATGCAGATGCAACCAAGGATGTTGTGGGATCAAGTTCGTCCAGAACAACGATTCACAACGCAAAATTTGAAGTTGAAAAATTTGATGGGACAAACAATTTCGGGATGTGGCAATGTGAGGTGTTGGATGTTCTTGTTCAACAAGAACAAGATGTTGCTTTGGAGAAAGAAAAACCTAAGGATATGTCCGAAGCAGATTGGAAGAAGTTGAATCGAGTTGCGTGTGGGACTATTCGGCTCTTTATTGAGAAGGCTCAGAAGTATGATTTGATGAGGGATACCATTGCTGCGGTGTTGTGGAAGAAGCTCGAAGACAAATACATGAGGAAAAGTTTGGAGAATCGGCTGTATTTGAAGAAGAGACTTTTTCGCTTCACCTACACGGAAGGTATGTCTATGAATGCTCATGTTGAATCATTTAATAAATTATTGGCTGATTTGTTAAATTTGGATGAGCAAATTAAGGATGAAGATAAAGCCCTAATTCTGTTGAATTCATTACCTGAAAGTTATGATCATTTAGCAACTACTTTACTATATGGAAAGGATACTGTTAAATATGAAGATGTTGCAAATGTCCTGTTGAATAATGAAACTAGGAGAAGGGATAAAATGGTTGATAGGGAAACTTCTGAGGCATTGATTGTAAGGGGCAGGACTGAGACCAGATCTGAGTCCAAATCTGGGAAAAAGGGAAACAAATCTCGTTCCAAATCGAGAGGAGTTTCGAAGGACAGGAAAATACCGGCCAAGGATGAATGTGCTTTCTGTCATGAAAGGGGGCATTGGAAAAAGGATTGTCCAAAGCTACGAAATAAGGGAAATTCGACTGCAAATGTGATTGTTGATAATTTAGAAAGTGGCGAGGATTTTTCTTTTGCACTAGCTTCTAGTCCCTCACTTTATCAAGAAGTATGGTTTCTTGATACAGCAGCCTCCTATCATATGTCTTGGAAAAAGGAGTGGTTTACTTCTTTGGAGTATATGGATGGTGGTGTAGTTTTGATGGGAAATGATGCACCTTGTAAGAAGGTAGGAATCGGGAAGATTGAATTGCTAATGCACGATGGTCTTATTAGGGAGCTTTCAGATGTATAGTATGTTCCAGATTTGAAAAAAAATCTGATTTCACTAGGTGCTTTGGAGGCCAGTGGATTGAAATTTGCTAGTGAAGGTGGCATTCTGAAGGTGACTAGCGGATCACTCGTGGTGATGAAAGGGCAAAGAAAGAGGAACTTGTTTTTCTTGCAGGGAAAAACATATTTGGGTGAGGCTGCCAGTGTAACTGAAAGGCCTAAACAGGTTGTTCCCGATTCTACTAGGTTGTGGCATATGCGACTCGGGCATGCAGGAGAAAGGGCCTTGCAGGGGCTTGTGAAGCAAGGGTTGCTTAAAGATGCTAAAGGGTGCAAGTTGGAATTTTGTGAACATTGTGTTTTGGGTAAGCAAACTAGGGTGAAATTTGGTACAGCTGTACATCAGACAAAGGGTATCCTCGATTATGTGCACACAGATGTTTGGGGCCCTACTCAGACATCTTCTATGAGTGGTAGACACTGGTTTGTTACTTTTGTTGATGATTACTCCAGACGAGTTTGGGTAATACCATGAAGCACAAAGATGAAGTTTTGACATTGTTCACAAGTTGGAAGAAGAAAGTTGAAAATCAGACTGGTAGAAAAATTAAGGTTCTGAGGTCAGATAATGGAGGGGAATATAAGAATGATCCGTTTCTGAAGTTGTGTGAAGATGAAGGGATCCAGAGGCACTTCACAGTTAGGAAGACTCCACAGCAAAATGGGGTTGCAGAAAGGATGAACAGAACCTTACTTGAGAAGGTGAGATGTATGTTAGCACAGTCTGGATTGAAGAAGACATTTTGGGCAGAAGCTGTTATATATGCAAGCCACATTGTCAACCGTTTACCATCAGCAGCACTTGAAGGCAAAACGCCTATTGAGGTATGGAGTGGTAAACCTGCATCTGATTATAGTTTTTTGCATATATTTGGTTGTCCTGCTTATTTTCATGTAACTGAAACTAAACTTGATGCAAGAGCCAAAAAGGCTATATTTGTTGGTTTTAGTACTGGTGTCAAAGGTTACAGGTTGTGGTGTCCAGAACAGAAGAAGTTAGTAATCAGCAGAGATGTGACTTTTGATGAGACCAGCATGATTAGCTCGGGACAGTCGACTGGTGGTATAGGACAGTCGACTGGTGAGCAGCAGAAGAGTGGGACAGTTCTTCAACAGGTGAGTGGCAGAATCTCGGGACAGTCGACTGATGTACAGGATCAGTCGACTGGTGGTCTAGAACAGCAGAAGAGTGGGAGCTCGGGACAGTCGACTGTTGGCAATTACCAGTCGACTGGTAGGAGAGTTCTCCAACAGGTGGAGTTAGAAAAGTTGTCAGTTGAAAATCCTGTTCCTGTCCAAGATGAAGATGATGTGGTTGATACTGAGAATGATGAAGAAGTTCCTATCCAGCAGGAAGAATCAATTGCAGTAAGAAGGCAAAGAAGAGATATCAAACGACCGTCTCGCTTTACAGATACAGTTGCATTTGCTCTTCCCATTGTGGATGATGAAGTTCCCTCCAACTTCAAAGAAGCCACTAGAAGTTCAGAAAATGCAGATTGGAAAGTTGCTATGGATGAAGAGATCAACTCTCTACATAAGAATAAGACTTGGGATCTAGTGCAACTACCAAAGGGGAAGAAAGCAATTGGTTGCAAGTGGGTGTATACGAAGAAAGAGGGTCCAAAAGGCAGTGTTCGGTTCAAGGCTAGACTAGTTGCAAAGGGGTATGCTCAAAAGGAAGGAATTGACTACAATGAAGTGTTCTCTCCAGTTGTGAAGCATCTTTCTATTCGGATTTTGTTAACTTTGGTAGCACAGTTTGATCTTGAATTGACACAGATGGATGTAAAGACTGCGTTCTTACATGGGGATCTAGATGAAGAAATTTATATGTTGCAGCCAGATGGGTTTAAGACTGATGGGAAGGAAAGTTGTGTTTGCAGGTTGAAGAAGTCTCTCTATGGGTTGAAGCAATCTCCAAGGCAGTGGTATTTGAGGTTTGACCAGTTTATGAAAGTGCAGGGATATTCCAGAAGTGAGTTTGATCATTGTGTCTACTTCAGGAAATTGCAGGATGGTTCTTTCATATATCTGTTATTATATGTGGATGATATGTTGATTGCCTCTAAAAATGCTAAGGAGATTCAAAATTTGAAGAATCAGTTGAGTTCTGAATTCGAGATGAAGGATTTTGGTGAAGCCAAGAAGATACTTGGGATGGAGATAGCTAGAGACAGAGCAAAGGGCATAGTGAGTTTGACACAGAAGCAATATCTTTTGAAGGTGCTGAAACGGTTCGGTATAGATGAGAAAACTAAACCAGTCAGTACACCCTTAGCCACTCATTTCAGAATTAGTGCTTCTCAGTCTCCAAGTATAGATGAAGAGAGACAGTATATGGCTAATGTACCTTACACTAGTGTGGTTGGCAGTTTGATGTATGCCATGGTTTGTACTCGACCAGACATCTCTCAGGCGGTGAGTATGGTTAGTCGATATATGCATGATCCAGGCAAAGAGCATTGGCAAGCAGCTAAATGGATTTTGAGGTACATAAGTGGCACCACAAATGTGGGTTTGAAATTTGAAAGGGATGACAATATTAGCAGGTTATTGGTGGGTTATGTTGATTCGGACTATGCAGGTGATCTAGATAAGAGGTGGTCTACTACAGGCTATTTGTTTACTATGGCTAGGGCACCTATAAGTTGGAGGTCCAATTTGCAGTCCACTGTAGCGCTGTCTACTACTGAGGCTGAATACATGGCGGTTGCTGAAGCCATGAAGGAAGCCATTTGGATACATGGACTTTTGAAGAGCTTGGGAATTCATCGGGAGAAGGTGGAGGTACACTGTGACAGTCAGAGTGCTATTCATTTAGCGAAGAACCAAGTTTATCATTCGAGGACCAAACATATTGATGTTCGTTATCATTTTGTGCGTGATTTGATAAAGGATGGTGATATTCATTTGGTGAAGATTGGAACAGCTGATAATCCTGCTGATATGTTGACCAAAGTTGTTGGGGCAGCCAAGTTCAAGCATTGCATGAACCTGGCTAATATTTTGCATGTTTGATAATTTGGCATGGGCAGTTTGGGATAGTACTTTGCTATTGGTTTGTTTAGTATGTGATATCATACTAAGGTGGAGTTTGGGTTCGTTTGTTACATTTGGTGATGAGCAGTTGTTTTGAAGTATTTGTGGAGATTGCTTGGGCTACTTGGAAGATTTCACCAAGGTGGAGATTGTTGGATACTTGGAAGATCTCGCCAAGGTGGAGATTGTAGGGTAATGGCTCGATTCTGGTATTTGGTATCTGCAGTGTTCGAAAGTTTCAGAGCTTCAGTCGACTGGATGGAGGAGCAGTCGACTGTCCAGAGAGGAGTTTTCGAAGACTGAGAATACAGCAGCAGCAGTCGACTGTATGTGGGAGTCAGTCGACTGTCGGCGGGTTTTGGATCCAGATTCGGCCCAATTCGAAAGGCCCAATAGTTTCCCTATAAATACACCCGTTAGGGTTTTGTAAATTGTAACACCTTATTCGGATTTTGAAGCCGTCATCTCTTGTAAAGGCTTTGTTTGCCCATTGGAGATCATAGTAAAGAAACCCCAACCGCCCCTTGTGGATGTAGGCATTGTTTTGCCGAACCACGTAAATCTTGTGTTCTTGTGTTGCTTGCTTTTCTGTGTTTTTCGCTGTTTCTCTCGTTTGATTGTTGGTTTGATTTGTATTCCGCACAACAATCCATACTAATATTACATAGTATCTTGTATTTCATAAATTGTCATATTTGCCCTTGTTTACTCGTGCAAAATAAACCACTCATCTTCTATTTTATATCTTATTGAGTCATATTCAGATCATAATTTCCCTCCAAAACTCCCTTCTCTTCACCTTTTCCCCTCTATTTCTCTTATCTCATCTTCCTCTCCATAACCCTCCATTTATCTAGGGTTGGCAAACTCGTCCGGGTTGAAACCCAAGTAGGGCGGGTTCGGGTCGGGTTTGAGTGTTAACCGGGCCGGGCCGGGTTGGATTTGCAAAATCTTGACTCGCCCAACCCGCGAACCCATTCGGGTCCAACTCGGGTCAGGTCGGGTCGGGTCGCGGGTTGGCCCATCTATTTAAATATATATATTAACTTTAAAAAAATGTAATTTTAATAATAATAATAATAATAATAATAATAATAATAATAATAAAAGATTGAAATTGCCAACAAAAAATGTATATATTATTAATATGATTTCAATTTATACAAGTTTCCCAATTTTTATAAGAAACAAAGATTTTATACAAATTTGTTCTATACAATAACAAATTTCTTATATACAATTTTAATTTTCTTCAATTATCCAACTTTGTAATAAGAAACAAAGATTTTATATAATTTTTTCTACATTTACAATTTTCTTCAATTTGTTGGTCTTCAATTTGTTGTTGTTGTTGTTGGTTTTCAATTCTTCATGTTGGTTGCTATTGTTATTGTTATTGTTCTTCCGGCGAGTTGCTTCCACTTGTAGATGTGTCGAACCCTTTTCCTTGATTCCTATATTTGTCCTTCATCCAATCTTCCGTGCATGCGAGCATCTCCAACGATTGGGCTTCAAGCGATTCCTGTAATCGGTTACAACTCTGTCACTTATAGAAAATGCACTTTCTGAAGCAACTGTAATGACAGGAGGAGTTAGTAGATCTTTAACCATATATTTAAGAATACTATAAGTATATTCACGGTCTTTCCACCATTGTAAAATATCAAGTGTAGAAGTAAAATTTTCAGAATCTTGTTGATTATACCAATATAATTCATTTGGTTGATTAGTCCTAAGGTTTTTTGATTAAATTTGTGCAAGTAAATTAAATGTGGCATCATCTAATTTACTCTTACCCTTACCACTAGAAGTAGCAGAAGAAGAACTAACTAAACTAGTTGTACTACTAGATACAAAACTTCTATCATAAAAATCATACAAGTTATTTAATGTCGATTCAAAACTAGTTAAAAATATTTCGCAATCAATTTCAGATTCATCTCCTAGTAAAGTAAAAAAATATTTCAATCAAACTCTTCGTACATTCTGATACGAGAATCCATCACAGTAGCAATACAATACAACATAGGAGGAGAACTAAAATACTTCAAAAATATCATGTATGCAGGTTTCACAATATGACCAATATAAATATCGTCGATCATTTCTTTGAAAGTTTGCATCATAGTAACTATTGAAATAAAAATGCTACTAGAAGTAGATTCATAAGATTTTGAAAATTTTAAAGTTACGGTTTTAAAAGGTTCTAAAAATTTTAACAAAGATTCGGCATAAAACCAAGCTTCGGAATCATTTGAAAATTTGACATATTTTTTGTCATACGAAAATTATTTATACATGCTTTATATTCAGTAACAATATGTAGCAAATCAAAAGTAGAGTTTCATCGGTATTTAACATTCTTTGAAAATTTTCTAAAATGTACATTTTTAAGCTTACACTATGCTTTCCATTCTTGAAATATGAGGCCACTTAATGCAATAAAATGTACACAATTTCTAATATTAACTATATATGGGTCGACTATTTTTAATGCATCTTGAACATATAAATTTAAAATATGGCATGCACATCTAATATAAAAAATATCGTCACATGGAGGGTTTAATGCGGGTTGTAATATACTAATTGATGCATTGTTGTTGGATGCATTATCAAAACTAATACACATATTTTTATTACGAATATAAAAAATATCATAAATTTCTAAAATACGATTTGCAATTTCATTACCACTATGGGGATAGGGCAACGTGGCAAGTGATATGATTCTTTTTTGAAGAATTCAATCACTATCGATCCAATGACAAGTTATTCTCATTATTGAAATATTGTTGCAACCCTTTCCAACAATCAGAAGTTAAAGAAACTCTACAAGTTAAACTCCATAAAATAGCAATTAAAGCTTCTCTCATTTAAGTGTACATTTTAAAACAACCCGACTTCAAAGTATTCATAGGAATTCTTTTAAAATGCGGGTTTAATACGGTTTGATTAAAATTTTCTAAGTCCCTACTCTCGGAATAGGAAAATGGTAACTCTTCCTTAATTACTAGTCGAGTTATTTTTCGACGAACAAGTTCGGGATCATAAGAGTGGCTATCAACTACACCGGTCCTAGGATGGATTTTTTATTGGCCGGGTAGGGCTACAAGAAGTTCCTTGTGTACATTTTGGATGTGTCATTTTATTATACCCATCCCCTCCCTCTTCTTCAATTTGTATGCTTTGGAATAAGTTTTACAAATTTTTATACCTACACCCGGATTTTCTTCGTCGGGAATATAGTCATAAAATTTGTGCCAATCCCTCTAGTTTTTCTACTACTACCCGGTTGTGTTATTTCGGTTGGTTGTGTTTGTATTTTCTCTTCCATTTCTATGTCTTGTGCGAACACATCGTGTGTTTCAATGTGTCCGGTCATAGGGTACTCTTCGGCGGGATTAATTTGTGGGACAATAAAAGGCCTACGAGAAGTGCCGGTGGAATCTTGTCCACTTTGGCTACGGCCACTACCTCGTGATCTAGACATGTTGATATAGTGGTGTATCGAAAAAATTAAATACAATTTAGGCGAGATAAGTTTAAAAAAAATCTAGAAAACAATAGGAGGGTTGTTAGAGAGAAGATAAAAAAACCAACAAACAAATATGATAAAAAAATTATAACTACAAAAATATATAAAGGCAATAAGAGGATTGTGAAATTTTGATACCGTACTTCGCGGATACTCGTATATAGAATGAGAGTGAAAATAAAAATAGAAGTAGAAATAGAAGTCTGGACTCGTATATAGATAGAAAGATAGCTTCTTTGTTGGAGCCTTGGAGGAGTTGAAGACTTGAAGTAGACGTAGTTGAAAGATGAATTCGATACGATCGGAATTTGTCGCTTCTATGTTGCTAGGTTCTTTGTTGAAATAAATTCAAAGAATTGAGATTGAATTGAGTAGTGGTATTAGTAGAGAGAGTAAGAGAATAATGTGTGAAATTGTTAGAGTGGTTTAAGGGGGTATTTACAGGGGGAAATACCAAAAAACAAAAAAAAACCAAAAAAACGGCTAGAACAGCCGTTGCCTCTGATTTTCGTGTGTTGGACCCGCAGGTCGAACGGTCGACCCGCGCGGATCGAACGTTTTGCCCGTGGGTTGGTGGGCAGGTTGGCCACTGTTCACCGGATTGAGCGGGCCGGGTTGAACGAGTTGGAAATCCATATTAGATGACCCAGGTCAACCCGCTTAGGCTTGCGGGTTTGATCTGACCCGAACCGTAGCTCAACGGGCTGGATTTTGGCGAGTGGTTCGCGGGTCAGCCTGGCCTAGTTGCCATCCCTACATTTATCCCATGAATTAACACTTCCTAAGAAAAAGTTACTCAAATTTTGACACACAACTTTCTAATGAGGTTTGGGTCAAAACTAGCAAAACTAGTTGCAGCAGATGCAAGCAGATTGGGCATTATCGGGTTGTGTAATCAGCCTGTTAGATTTAGGAATAGGAAAATATTCTTTTATTGATTGAATAGACTGAGTACAATATGTCTCCTATATATAGTAGAGAAGAGAATACTAAACCAATACATTATTCAATGTGGGACTAAACTAATCTATCATCTAACACCCCCTCTCAAACTCAAGTTGGTTCAAGTAACAAGAGTTTGGAATACTGACGATGTTGTTGTGGAAGGAACGGCAAACTATGATATCATACAGAAACGGCGCTTGATGGCGCATGTGACGGAACTGAGAAGTAGACTGATGGGATCGCACCCCTGACTTGAGACATAGTCGATGTTGGGATCTCACCCCTGAACTGAGAAGTAGACTGATGGGATCTCACCCCTGACTTGAGACATAGTCGATGCTGGGGTCTCACCCCTGAACTGAGAAATAGACTAATGGGATCTCATCCCTGACTTGAGATATAGTCGATGCTGGGATCTCACCCCTGACCTGAGAATGGTCGATGATAGGATCTCACCCCAGACTTGAGAATTATCGATAACTGAGAACTGGATGCTGATAACACCCCCTCTCAAACTTACGATCGATCAACCGGAGTAAGTTGACGATCTGGATGTAGAAGCACAAGATTATTTTTTTTTTTTTTTTGAAAAGTACAACAACTGGCAAACGGCATTTCTCCCACACAGAACAGCAGACAACGGCAGCGAACATAGCAAAACAACGAACAATGGATCCCAACAGGAAACGACAGTTCCTCCAAATGACACACCAAATCACACGCCAACAGACCCACCTGACACGCCACCACCCACGGGAAAACAGTTCCCCCGGCCCTAAAAACTGTACCCAAACAGCACAGCCTGCACCAAACTCGCTGACAGAATGGCGAGCACCTGGATGAATCAGAGAGAATGAATACAATACTGAATATTGAATTTGAGGATTTTTTTATGGGAAAATTTTAAGAAGGATTTTTTGATGGGAAAATTTTAAGAAAAGAAAATTTGAGTAATTGGCTCTGATACCATGTTAGATTTAGGAATAGGAAAATATTCTTTTATTGATTGAATAGACTGAGTACAATATGTCTCCTATATATAGGAGAGAAGAGAATACTAAACCAATACATTATTCAATGTGGGACTAAACTAATCTATCATCTAACACAGCCAATTATTGAATTCCCTTCCCTTGGGACTTTGGCAAACAAGTCTGCAATTCCTTCAACTAAAAACGAGTTCTAAATGAAGCATCAGTAACTATAGATTATACAACAGTAAGTACACTTTTGTTGATCGACTATGTCGAACACGCCACGTTCATCCTTTTGGTAAAATTTTGGGTTCACTAAAATGTAAATACTCCATTTACTAATGGGAAATGGAGAAGACGTGGCAATTTATTCAGGTTGTACTCTTTTGTTCTACAATTAACTGATGTAAATCAATATTCACTACAAACGGCTCTGTAATCCCCCCAGGGGCGTAGCTGCCCTATGCCCAGGGGGTGCAGCTGCGCCTCCTGGGATTTTAAAAAATTTCAAAAAAAATATATTTAGTAAAAAGAAATTTAATAAGGATTTATGTATAAAATTTCCAACCCATTTAGTCATTTACCGATTTACTTTACTATTTCTGCTTCCACTCTTTTGTTTCCACTCTACTGAACTCAAACTTACTTCATAATGAATTTGTCAGAGAGATTAAAATCTACAAGTGATTAGTTGGATTTGTAGAGGAGGTCAGAAGAGAGAGAGAGCGAGGAGCTAGTCGATCAATTCCAAACCCTATTGTAAGTAAAAATTGTTGTACATTTTGATAATTAGGGTCCATATTCTGAAATTTCGTGAATTCATATATGATAGGATAATTAGATTGCTAATTTCTGTTTCAGTGTTACTGATTTGTTTGAGAATGAACTGAATTAGTATGATATGTAATCAAATTAGAACCCAAATGGGTACAGATTATAGTGTTAATTTCTGTCCCAATTTTGAGCTAATTTTCGAAATTTTTTATATTTAAACACATGGAGTTTAGAGTTGAAATTTTTATATGCGTATCTTATATATGTGAGCAACATTTCCACAAATTTTTATGATATTTGGAGAAAACCTAGGTTCAAGGAACTATATTAAATTTGTACTTCACGTTGTTCAATGCCCAATCTGGTTATTTGTACAAACATATACTATTATGATTCACCTTCATTCTTTTTCTCTTTTCCTCTTTTGAATTCAACTTACAAATCTCATCGCAAATTCAAAGGAGACCTGAGAGAAGTTCAAGAGGAGTAAGAAATAGATAAAACAACAAACACAAAGTAGGTAACTAATTTTAACCATTAGTTTTTACTCTTTCTATGCATATACTTATGAGATGAACATCTAATGCTTGATGCACTTAATTTCTTTGAGGTAGACTGATGATTGAAGTTGGAAATAGAGAAGGTTTAACTACTAATTTATTTTAATGACATTGCTATTACCCGTTGCAACCGCAACAGTAGAGAGAGTATTTTCTGCAATGAAAATCATCAAGACATCATTACGAAACCGATTGGGAGATGAGATGATGAATGATTGTTTGGTTGCATATATTGAAATAGATGTATTGGATGCCATTGACAATGAAGATATCATTCAATATTTTCAGAATATGAAATCTCGAAGGGTTTTATTGCTAAAGAAAAATGTTATTTAGTGATTGTAATAGTTTGTGACATTTGATAGTAATATATGATATTTTGAGGCTTGCAAATGTGTTTATTATAAATTTTTTTAATAGTAAATGTCGCACCCCCTAGATGGAAATTCTGGCTACGCCACTGAATCCCCCGCATTTATTTTTTTTACATTCCTAGCATTTTTAAACTCCGGGATAATGGACCCAGCACTTCGAGAACGTTGTCGCGTCCGGTTTGCCCCCGCTGGGGTATAGTATGGACTACTCCGGCGCTTCAAAGCGTCGTGCTATATGTCAACAATCCCCGGCGTTTTTGGATGTAATATCCCGGACGGATATTACCTTATATAAATTATTATTTTATTATTATCTTATTATTATTTTGTTTTGATTCCAAAATCGAATTATTTTGGTGATTTTCACCCGGTTTGTTCATAGACATTATCTGTACCCATATACCGGTCAGTATACATCCGTATTGTATCAAATTGATACCGTGATCTTCCGAACTAATAATAGAACTTATTTTATTATTATTTCCGAGATTAAATTATTTTTATACGGATTATGTAAAGATTTTCGGTATACATACATATATGCGCACATGCGCATAGTATGTCGATTAGTACATTGTACAAAGTATATGGTATATATTTTATGGATAAAATTGTTCTCCTTGTCATGACAATCCTAATTAGATAGTTAGGATTGTAGGAGAATTAAACATAGGATTAAGATGTATGCATAAGAGAATTAGGAGGTAATCTTCTAGAAACTCCCTTCTCTCACATAACACCTCCCCCACACCACCACCTCCCCCTAGTAGAAACCGGCCATGATTTGTGGAGGGGCTTTTGTGCAAATGTGTGTATGCACATTTGCACTCTCCACCATTCTCTTCACCTATAAATATCCCATCCCTCCACCTTTGTCTCATTTTAGAAAGACAAAAAGAAAGAAAGGAAAAGAAAGATAGGAACCATACTAACTTGAGAGTTTTTCATTGTAGGTTTCATAAGGATTCCTAGGAGCTAAGGAGGAGAGTTAGTCTAGTTCTTCCATCAAAAAGAGATTAAGGTGGGGATTTCTCTTTTGATTGTTGTGTTGTTGTTTTTGATGCTTCTTCTTCTCATCCTCCTTGCTTTGTTTCTTTTGTTTGGGTGCTTCCTTGAGATATTGTTGTGTGTTGTTTGTGGTATAAGTTGTAATTTCGGATGGTAAAAGAAATGTGATAAGTAGTAGTAAAGAACAAAAAGATGGAATTTTGTAGTAGTAGTTGTTGTTTTATGTTTACTAATTGGACTAAAATACACATATGCATATGAACTTGTACATACAACCATTTGGGGTTGTAGGACTTGAATGTGGACTCACACATAAAGCATATGAACTTGTATACAACCATTTGGTTGTAGGACACACACATTGAACTTTGGACACAAAAAAAAGGAAAGCATATGTTGGTTGAACTAAAATGGAGGATTCTTACTTTACTTATTTTGCTTAGTTCTTTCTATTAATATTAAATAAAAAGAACCCATTTTTAGATGCTAATCCTAGTATGAAAAGATCTAAATCACTAGTTGTAGAATGATTAAAAAGATCTCTTTTTATGATCACTAGTAATAATAAGAAATAGATGCTAATAAAGATTTAGTATATATTTAAGTAGTAGATGTTTTATGATTAAATAAAGTAGTAGTAGTATGTTTAAATAAAGTAGTAGTAGTAGATGTTAAAATGAAGTAGTTGTAGATGTTTATGTTATGTAAAATTAAGTAGTAGATGTTTTATGTTTGAAATAAAGTAGTAGTAGTGGATGTTAAAGTGAAGTAGTTGTAGATGTTTATGTTATGTAAAATTTTGGTAGATGTTTATGGTTAAAATAAAGTAGTAGTAGTAGATGTGTAAGTTCCAAATAAAATAGTTGTAGTAGATGTCTACACAAAATTGTAGAAATGTTTATGTTTTTATGAAAGTGGTAGTAGATGCTTATGTGTTAAAATAAAGTAGCTAGTAGTAGATGTTTATGTTTAGATAAAGATTTTAGTAGGAGTTTTAGTAGTAGATGTTGTGTTTAATTAAATTGTAGTAGATGCATATGAATATTAAATGGATGGTTATGCTTATATTGAAGTAAGTATCTATACTTAAATGGTTGTAGGAAAGTTGTATACCATGCTAGATTAATTGTAGGAAAGTTGTATACCATGCTAGATTAATTGTAGGGAAGTTGTATACCATGCTAGATTAAATAAATACTCATGCTAAGTTAGTAGGTAATGACATTCATGCTTAAGTTAGTAGATGCTCATGCATAATGATGTTCATACTTAGTTAGTGGACATTCATACTTAGATGATACCCATGCTTAGATAAATATATGTTCATACTAAATGTCATTCATAATAGACGTTCATGCTAAATATTCATACTCAGCTAGTAGACATTCATGTTTAGATGATACCCATGCTTAGATAAATATATGTTCATACTAAATGTTATTCATAGTAGATGTTCATGCTAAATATTCATGCTTAAGTTAGTAGGTGTTCATGCTTAATGGCACTCATGCTTAAGTTAGTAGATGCTCATGCATAATGATGTTCATGCTTAGTTAGTAGACATTCATGCTTAGATGATATCCATGCGTAAGTAGTGGATGTTCATGCCTAAATATTGTTCAAGATCGAGCTAGAAGATACTCATGTTTAACAAATGCCATGTTAGATTAAGATAGGAATTAATCTACCATGCTTAGAATGTGTAGGAGTTATAATTCATGCTTTGAATATTGTAGGAGTTATAATTCATGCTTAGGAATATTGTAGGTTAATGCTAATTATATATCCATGCTTGGGTTGTGATGATTAATCATGTTAAGTAATGAAGATCCATGCTTAAGGTGGTAGTAGAGATATATACTCTAAGTAGTAAGTATTCACGCTCAAGTTGTAACTTATGCTTGACTATAGTAAACTTCATGTTTAGATCATAGTGATTATTCATGCTTAAGCTTGATATAAGCACATGCTTAAATCATATTCGTACTTAGGAGTATCGTGGTGGGTGGTTATGTTATGTACCATAATTTGATTGTCGTAGGTAGATGCTTGCAATTGTATGCCATGCTTAAAGTGCTATAGGTTGAAGTAATAAGGAAAGAATCATGTTGAAATTGTAATGACAACTACCTTGTTGTAGTTAATGTTAGTCGGGAGCCCACACATACTTGAAAGGTATAGTGTAGCATCCTAGTGGAATATTGAACGAACGTAGGTTCTATGTTGTACTAGTTCGTTTGAAAGGAAACCGTGAGTTCTAGTGTGTGAGGTTCAAATTAGATTTAGACCCTATCATGGGGACATTCCTCATCTGTAGGGGCAATAAGGATTGGGAAGACCACTAGTAATAGTTAGTTTGATAAAGGTTGTTATGTCGCCTTCGGTTTTTCATTGGTAGAATACCGATCATAGGCTATTAGTAGATTATTCTGTTGCTTCTAATAATAGAAGGTCAAGTTTGCTAGTAAGCATGTTTGGTTGCTTCTAGGTTGATTACCTGTATGGTTGTTTGCATATGGTTGTGCTCGTACGTGGCTCGACTGGCCCGTACGTAGCTGTGGGTCTCATACGTAGTTTATTTGGCTCGTATGTAGGTTGTTGTCTCGTACGCGGCTCGACCGGCCCGTGCGTAGCTGTTGGTCTCACACGCGACTTATTTGGCTGGTATGTACATTGTTTCATACGTAGCTTATGGGCTCGTATGTGGTTGTTATTCGTATATAGCTTATTAGCTAGTACACAGTTCGTTGTGCTCGTCTAGGGTGATATTACCACCCTAGGGGCTATCGACCATCAAGACATATGTTTTCTTACCCTAAAGAACTGTGGAGGAGTCACTCCTTGTGTACCGTCGAAACTTAACCAGTGTAGGTTGATCGAGGACCGGAGTATAGACGGAATCCAAGTTCAGGGTAGCGGCCAGCATATATGTTCGCATGGCCGAGGTCTTGGATCGATGGACCAAAAACCGGATCCCGAAGGGTTCTGGTAAGTCTAGGTTAAGCAGCCTAGTAGAGTTGCATTGCGAAGTCTAATTTAAGGCCTAGCATGTTGTGTTTATAATATTGTCATCCCTAGGATTGTTCGAGTCAGGGACATCATTAAGGTAGTGACTTATAAAGATCATTTTACTTAGACCCTTGCCGAAAAGAGAGGAGTTGGTTGTAGGGGGCGCCTTACGACCAACTTGTCCCTTGAGGCAGGCCTTAGGTGGTGATATTGGGTTGTACCTTCCCGTCAAAGGAATACGTATGGTGGCATCTCACAAGTTGAGAACACGGGTTGCGTATCTCGCGCTGTTAATTTCTGAAGTGCCGTGGCTGGGGGTGCCACAGGATGCATTGTGCAGTCCTGCGCTTGCGAGACCCCAGGGGTGCCACAGGGTAGGCTTCGCGCTACCCTGCGCTTGCGAGACCCTATGATTTTGGATTTTGGAATGACACCCAATACATTGGGTTCGTCTGTTTTTTGAGTGAGGTTCGATTAGCCGGGTAGCAGTGGAAAACATGGACACCACTGGCGGACTGCATTAGTGGGACTTGACCACGTCTGCAACCTTATTAGTCACGTTGTATCTGTCAGGAACAGGTTGTGTACAATTAGAATTCATAACGCGAGTTCAAATCCCTATATATGGAGAAACGGCTTGAGATGGGGTCGCATGTAGTATGGGCTGCATGTTGCTTCGGAGACTCGCTGACATTAGAATAGGAAGCTTCCTAGTTCTAGTTAAATATCGCATTAGAGTCTAGTCATAGCACTCACGAATATTTAAACTACACCAACACCATTGCCATGTTTTGTATGTTATTTGGGAGATTCGCTACTTTGTTATCAGCCTTTAAGCGTCAGTGAATACTGACGTCCCCACTTCCATAAGTACTGGATCGCCGAAGTACAAGGGCGAGATTCAGGAGGACTCAAGGCAAGGAAAGCAAGGAGTCAATGTCATATTTAGTTCCGCTGTAATATGTGTGTTGATTATCTATTAGTTGAAAAGTACTCAAGTGAGAATTACCAGGTGCTGTTCTTCATTCCTTGTACTCTGATGTAAGATGTTGAAGGTTGTAATACTCGGGAATGTAAAGGTAATATTGTAACTCTATTGTAAGGTATTGCAGTTGTATAATATTCAGACTTGCAATACATTGGGTGTTGAATAAAAAGTTTTAAATTCTCCTGTTTTTCTGTGTATTGTGACTAATTGAAGAAAATGACTTGGCTCGTGTCTCAGTTTTCCCAGTATTGGAAATCGGGGCGCTACATTGGAGCCCTTTCCCGGCGCTTTTGTTATGCCCGGGATTTTTCTTAAAATGTTTTTAATTAATCTATTTTTTTATCTTTCCGCGCTTCCAAAGGAATGTTTTTAATTTTTTAATTAATTTGTTTTACTTTCCCCGGCGCTTTGCAAAGGCCGGGAAATATTTTTAAATATTTTTTTATATTAAATGTTACCCTTTCTGACTATTCTATATTCCGGCATTTCCAAACACCGGGATAGACTTTTTTGAAACAAAAAATTTATCCTGGTTTTTGATATATGAATATATAAATATACGAAAAACAAATATAATATTTAAACACATAAAAAGCTTGTATACAATTCATAATAATGTTGAATACGAAATAATTCATAAGCCATTCACAAAAGTCATAAGATATTGAAATTCAAAATAACAATAATTTCATCAACATGCATACGAAGTTTGTTTCATAATTCTTTAGGCTCATATAAAAAACACAAGTTTAATTTACAAATTTCAAAAGAGTCCAAATCATTAAGACATAAAAACAACACTCCTGCCTACAGAGTATATCTAACCTTGTCATTGTTAATGGGATCACGTTCGCCTTCTCCATCTTGATTGATCTTGCTAGATTCTGTAGATACTCCATCCACTTGCTGTGTGAAGGGGAAAAAATGAAATTAGTCAACATATACATTAGCATAAATATTATGTGAGAAAATCTTCTGCTTCATTAATAAAGAATTATGACCTAACTAATTCCTTAATAAATCATTAGAAACAAAAGCATGCTCCAAAAATTAGCAAAATTGAGATGTTTTCATGTGTGATGTGTTGGATATATTGGTATATTCTCTCTATATAAATATTGCTAGGGCTGTTCATACTTTGGTTAAAACCGATTACCGAACCGAAATTTACCAATTTGGTTCGGTTTTTCGGTTTTGATCCAAACCGAAGTTTTTTTAGAGAGTTCGGTTCGGTTTTTGGTTGGCTTCTAAATAAACCGAACCGAACAAAAAACCGAACTTTTTTTGGACCAAAATAAATTATAAGATTCTATCCAACACCTGATAGACTTATATATTACGCATGCAGGTCTAAAATAAATGGGTGCTCTAATTTTCTAAATGATAGATGTTGATGGGCTGATACTTTTCTAATGATAATCAAATTGTCACTACCTTTACAATAGGATGGTGTCTGTTGGGAGAGGAGCTCAATCCTAGCAAATGGGGCAGGGCAACAAATATTGGATATGACAAGCCCATCATATCACTAATTGAAAAGGATTAAGAGTGTATGCTATGGAATCATGCAATCATGGAGCAGCTTATTATTTTTCATTTTTAAGTTTGCCTCATGCACATAAGAGCTAAGGTTCATCTTTCTATCTCCTTTCCTCTCCATCTATTCCCACTCTTATTTGTCTGGTAAAGAAAAATCTGAAAGGTGTTGCAGATTTAGGGATACTGGAATCATTGCCATTAATTGTTCTTCTATTAAAGGACGCTTCTTCTCTGTTGTTGTTCCTTTTTTTTTATTAACTAGAGATTCCTACTATATCCAAAGGAAATGAATAAAATATAAATGTGTGTTTCACTTTGTTTATTGTTGTGCATGTGCAAATATGACCAAGACCAGCCAACCACCACTCACAAAAAAACGTTTATAAAAATTACAAAAAAAAACAATGAAGAAAATTTCAGTTAGTTCGGTTATTAACCGAACCGAACCGATAAAATTCGGTTCGGTTCAAACCGAATTTTATCAGTTTCGGTTCGGATTTCGTTTCAAATATACCAAACCGAAAATTTCGGTTCGGTTCGGTTTCGCACCAATGAACAGCTCTAAATATTGCATGTGCATATGAGTAACATGTGTATTGAACGTACAATTGATTGGATATTGGAACGCGGGTTTGTGGACTTATAACCTGATACCCAAACCAGTATTTAGGAATAAATACTGACTTGTGATAGCAGTCTAGGTATTCCAATCTTGATACCTAGGTTGAATATCTCAAGCAACTTAGATCTAGATATTAACCCTAATTTTCAATTGTTAATTTCTCACAAAACCTAACAATCTTGAGATATTATTAATCAATTTGTGAGATTAATTGAGAGGGAAAAAGGAGCTCTGTTGGACTCAGTCGTTCTCGTCGGATCCCGTCGAAACCCTCAAAGTCATTCGAGGCCATCGTCACCGACGATCGTCCCCTTGGTCGGCGTCATTGCTCCCACAAACGAACACCGCTAGTCGTCGTCGCTCCCACAGACGAACGCCGCCAGTCGTCGTCTTCTTTCGTGCGAAACCATCGACAAGCTGTCGATCCGTCGAGGCGTCAGATCCCGCCCAAGCTCCGATGGCGCTGCTTCCACTAAGTCGCCGTGGTCACTGATCGACGGTGCCGCCCTCCAACAAACGCTGTGCTCAGTCACCTCCCCCTCCCGATCCATCTGCTGTGTATTGGGTATAGATCTGATCTCGAAGTTAAACCCAAATCCATTTTGGTTTTGATCTACAGTTGAGAGTTGCAAGATTTGTTCTTGTGTTAGTTGAATCCAAACCTGATTCATTGAGAAACTGATTTCTGGCTTTTGGATTGTGAAGAAGAAGACAGTTGGGTTCTCTCTCATTTGAGTGACAGGGGTTTGAGTTTGATTCAGAACTGTCCACAACCTGTTTGTTGAAATCCCCCCACCGAGTTCAATCCTTGAAATTGAGATTAGTTTGATTAGAAATGGGTGGGATTTGCTCAAAGAGAGCAGCAATGGATTTGCCCCTTATTGGGTTTGGCACAGATTGAGATACTCTGGAGGGTGCAATACGGGATAGATCGGATGTGTTTCGAAACAGATTTGACTCTAATCAATTGAAGAGGAAGAGACAGTGAAAGATAAGTTCTTTACTTTCCTCGTATTTAATTTCTGTTAAATATTTTGCTATGTGCTGGAAGTTCAAAACATTCGTTTTAAGTTTAGTTTGAATTATAGAATTACTATGATGCTAAGTGGTTAAGTTCAAGACTGTATTAATCATTTGTTTAATTAAATACAAGTTGAACAGATATTTTGTCTATGTGCTAAAATTAAATACCTATTATTGATAAGTTAAACTGTTTGGTTTTGACTATAAAGTTCGGATCTCCAATTAAATTATTGTGAATTAGATAGTGCTAATAATTTGTTTAATTGACTAATGTTTAACAATTTGATGAATGTAGGAACTTCAAAGTTACTTACAAATTGTATGTATTGGAGACGATGGATTTGCATCATGGTATGATAAGTCTGCACTACGCAGGCTTCTCCATCGAATTTTAAAAAACACTTCTAAATTGAAGTGTCGGTATGATCTACTTTAACCTCTTAGTATTTTCATGTGATGAATGTGTTAACGTTTTGTGCATTTGATCACATGATTGAGAGTTTTAGATCATAGTTATTCTCGCTTTGAAAACTAGCATGTTTAGGGTTGTTAAGTGCTTTATCATACTATGTGTATAGATATTTTGACAAATTCATTATTTGCAGTTTGCGTGAGATCATATATTTGCTTCTCTAATAAAATAAAATAAATTTTTTTGTTCTATAAGATGTATAACAAATGTCTATAACTTAGAAGGGAGCATCTCTTAATGTACGATATGACTCTGTTAGTTATGTTTTGTTCTTTCTCGTTCATTGTACTGTGTGTGCAAAGTTGAATTATAGCATGTTAGTCATTATCTCATTTAGTATCATGAAGATGATGAAGAACGAATAAAGGAAAGAACTCTTCGCTCAGTGTGTTTGAGCAAGTGGACATTGTTAGAACCATTAGAGAAAGCAAACAATTTTGTAAAATGTGATAGAGTAATCTTATATTAGCTCTTATAATGTGCTTATATTGTCAATCGCATGTATAAGTTGAGTTTAACAAATGAGACAATTAATAATAGTAGTTCTAATTGTGTTCTTGAATGTAGCATAATTGGTTAGGATTTGAGAACTATATATTCAATTGTTTGTGAGGAAATGTGATCTAATTATCAAAACTGTGGGGGCAATGGAGTTAAAAGCTATTAAGTAAAAAGGCTTTAACATCCAAGTAGTTTTGAAATTTAGAATCACTATGAACTATATATTAAATTGTTTGTTCTTATTAAAACTCATAACTCTGCTAAATGACACTCTATTAAATATGACAAATATGAAAGTTGTGCTCAGATTATGATTACTAGAAAATCATTTAGTATGGCCTCTAGGAGCACACAACTTCTTAAGTCAATACATTCTGATATTTGTGATCTCAGTAGTTTTATGACTAGATGAGACGATTGTTGGTCAGAAGTATTTAATCACTTTTGTAGATGATTAATATAAGTATGTCATATATATGAAGAATAAAGCACTTGTTATTCTTAATGAATTAAAATATATATATAGTTAAATGATAAAAATAAAGGGTTCAGATTTGATATAGAGGTGGTGAATATGTTTTAACAATTTAAGAGAAGTTTGCATTTGGCATAATCTCTCCTGCACTTTACTTACAACAGTTAAACGATATTGATAAAAGTTAGAATCAAACACTTAGTGAAATGCTGAATTCTATATTATTGACTGTTGTTTGTCTTGTGTATTTATCAGTGATGTTGTGTTGTTAATCATATCTCTAATGTGTTACTACACTCTAAATTGAATACACCTTATAAATCATGGCATGAAAACACAGATAATTTTGTTAAAATAAAAATTTGTGTTGTGATACATCTGTTAGAATACATGACTCCAGAAGGCCTAAAGTAGGACCTACAACAAATATTTGTGTGTGTTTAGAAAGTGCAGAATGTAGTTTGGTGGACAGATATTGGATCTATCTAATTTGTGTTAGAAGAATCTAGACTTGCAGAGTTCTTTGATGATGTGTTCATCAAAGATAAATGTATGAAATAATCTAGTCCTACAGACGCATTCAATGATTCACAGTTGGAATCAAGAGTCGGCCTTACTGACACTTAAAAACCTAAATGACAAATAAGCTAAGAAGAGTCTTGAGTAGACAATGAAATGATTTTGTGTCATACAATAATACTTTAATTTAGTTGATCTGCCGAAAGGGGCTAAAACTATAGTAAGTAAGTAGGGTTTTGTAGAAGAAACTTAATTTTGATTGTTCAGTAACAATTTTAAGGCTTTTTAGTAGCTAACAGATTGACTGTGAAAAATGGGGTAGATTTATTTGATATCTACTCACATGTTTGTCATATTGCTGCAATAAGTATTCTTCTTACCTTTACATCTATTGAAAATTTTGTCATTCATAAAGGATATTTAAAAAAAATTGTACTTGATATTTTGTGCTGAACTGTTTTGTACTGGAAAGTTTTGAACTAATATGTTTAGTGAACAAGATTTACAATTTAGTAAAATCATTGTATGTTCTTAAAATATGTATAGCCGACGAATAAATAATTTGAATTTTTTTTGAAAGAGCCTAGTATATGAATCAAGTAATTCAGATCAATGCCTTCAACTTTGTGGTGTGTCAAATATAGTGGATATTATTTACTTGTTTTGTTGACATGCATGTTCTTGGAAGTGACCTTTCTATTACAAATGAAGTTAAAATTGTGCTATCCAAAGAATTCAACATTAAAAAACTAGGTATTGTGGACACCATAGGTATTGGGGTGAGTTTTAGTTGGCAATGGATAACTCTTAGTCAAACTCATCAAATCAAAATGTGTTTCAAAAGTGGGGATATAGTGATTGAAAGTGTGTTTTGAAATACCTTATGATTATGATAAAAGATTGACACCTAATGATGGTGCAACTATGAGATAGGTAGATCATTCTAAAGAAATTGACAGTCTCATGTATACAAAGATCTGCACTAGAATAGACATAGCCTTTGAGGTAGGTATGATCTGCAGATTTACTAATAATTTTATACACATATGAGTGCCCTTAAGAGGCTAATGAGATACCTGAGTGGTATTCAAGAGTTTGTTTTGTGCTACTCCAGTCATTCTTCAAATGAATGACTGATCTGATGCATTATGATGCTCAGAATTTAGTGAAAGTCGATAACTAGTAGATATGTATTTACACTAGGAGAAACAGAAATATTATGGAAATAAAAAATAAACAAGCACTGTGCTATCATCCATGAAATCAGATCTCTATGTGTTATCCTCTGTAGGGGAAAAAGGTTAAATGGATTGAAGAAATTGTTGCTAGTTATCCATTAAGAAGTTTAAGTAACTCTCTAATTCTGTTATGCGACCATCAAGCTACAATGCACTGTAGCTCATAACTCACTCTATAATAGTAAGAGGTGTATATTAATGATGAAAGAAGCCTAGTTGAACTTTCTCATAGATAAAGTGCAATTGTGACAAGTATGGTTAATGCTCTTGCTAAGAGACTTGAAAGTGATTTAATTATCAAAACTGTGGGGGAAATGGAGTTGAAAGCTATTGAGTCAAAACTTTAACATCCTAATTTTTTTTGAAATTTAGAATCCAACTGGAGCCATAGAGAAGTTCAAACTTAAGCATCAATTTTAGGTAGTTGACATGTTTTAGATAATTTTGATAATTCCACATAAATTCCAAAAATATATAATGTCATTCCAATTTTGATGGTATTATATATCTATAGAATTTACTTAGAATAATCATATTATTCCAATACGAAACATGAAAACTTGTCGATGTATTTCCGATAATTAAATTGTCTTAAATATCATTTCAATTTTGATGATATGTCTTTTATGGATACATGTTTCATTCCAATTTTGATGATTCAATGTTAAACCATAATTGAAATTGCAGTCTTTTCATTCCAATTTGAAACATAGTATGGTTCTTGTGTAGAAACTATAAAAGTTCATGTTCTTTATTTAGTTAAAGAAACTTGATTGTGATGCTTGCGTTGCATATTTGCTAAGCTAATTATGAAATATACTAAGTTCTTTTGTGGAATTAGATACTTTGTAAAATTCGTTGGAATTCTTAGAGATGTGTCTCTTGATATTATTGTTTTCAATAAGCTAGCAAAGATGGAGGAGTTAAATTTGTCAACATAGATCTCAAAAATAATGATTTGCTCAAAATGGATGAGTAAACATAAAGCAGTGTGCAATGATAGAGTTTCAGTTTATTTCTTTCGAGAATAAATTAGTCTCTTGCTTAGTAAATCTTTTGTTCAGTTTAAGACTCTTGTGTTCGTGAGTTTAAAACTCATATTTTGTTCTTGAAGTTTATTTGCTTTGTTTGATTTTGAAACTATGACAGATTATTCCAGTTGGTTTAGTCTTTGTGAACTATTCTGAATTGGATATAGTTTGGAACTATTTAATTATATTGGTTTAGTCTTGATTGAACTATTCAGATTTATAATTATATTGGCTCTTATGAAACTATACCGTTATGATGCTTTTCCTTTTATGGACTGCTATCAGCCAGTCAGTTTTATACTGAACTGATGAAATAATCCTGTACTTTATATATTGAGAATATAGGAGGAGATTGTTGGATATATTGGTATATTCTCTCTATATAAATATTGCATGTGCATATGAGTAACACATGTATTGAACGTACAATTAATTGGATATTGGAACGCAGGTTTGTGAGCTTATAACCCGATACCCAAACCAGTATTTAGGAATAAATACTAGCTTGTGATAGCAGTCTAGGTATTCCAATCTTGATACCTAGGGTGAATATCTCAAGCAACTTAGATCTAGATATTAACCCTAATTCCCAATTGTTAATTTCTCACAAAACCTAACAGATGCACGTTTTAATAAGAGTTGGAGGATTCTCACATGCGATGTTTGTTAAGAAATAATTTTAGAGTTGTACGTGCGTTGTACATATTTATAAGTAGAATTGGAGTTGTACGTGCAACATATGTGTTTGTTTGGTGTTAAAAAATATTGAAAATTTGTTGTGCACGTGCATTGCACGTTTAAATATGTGATTTTTTTTTGTTTTTTGTAATTAATGGAAGAGTTGGAGTTGCACATGCAATGTATGGGTTTGTATATGACAAATTACAACTCCAGCTCTCTCATTATATATAAAGATATCTCCTGGCTTAAACAAAAAATTAACAGACTTCAGATCACTTCCATAAATTATAATATTTTTTAAAAAAATGTAAATACTAAGACATGATCTAATATCGAACCTGATTTCTCACTTTACTCATCGTATACTCTTTACAAATTATTCCTAGTGGCATCAACTTTTATTTTATATGAGTGACACTTTTGTAAATAATTATGTCGTTAATAAATTTGAACTTTAAGGTATATGGTAACTAATAACAGTTAAGTAAATGAATAGTTAATATAACTCTCATTTAAAAATAAATGGTTGATTGAATAGTTGTCTATAAATTACAGGTTGTTTACAAATAACAATTCCAGCTCTCTCATTATAATATTAGAGATTAAGATTAGAGATGTTTCCTGGCTTAGTGTAGTTTGGGCATCTAGGTCCAACATGCTATTTCAGATCCACTCTCCCCTAGAAGACGAGAAAGTAAAGTACCATGTACACCATGACAAATCTTTTTCCACTAAATAGCTCAACACGTAGCTACAACTGACTCCCAAACACAGGCTCTTTCTATATGAATTTCTTAATAACCTTCTTTGATAGTTCTTTGTGCACTGAATATATAAAGGAACGACTCCTGCAAACTTTTAACTAGTGTCTTTATCCTGTCACCCTTCACCTTCAGTAATATTTATTCTTAAAAGAAGAACTACTTTGTATTAATGACTGTTTGAGTGCAACCTGATCTAGATTCAGTTAATAATAGTGTTCACTAATGTTTTCAGGAACCGAAATAAGACTAATTGATTTTTTTTTTTTTTAATTACTATATCTTTCAAGAAAGTTCACAAGTATGGTAAAAGCACAACTGGAGAAAGTTGGGATCTAGTTGTGGATGACGACACCAATTACGAGTAAGACTTCTATTTGCCCTTAAATGCATAGAGTAATACTATACTTACTATCAAATCTAATATTTTTTTTTTACTATCTTATAATAGATATGCACACAACTATTAAGAAGGTGAAGCCTATGTTTCAAAAGAATGCATAATTCCGGAAATATAGCTTCTCAGAATCAAATGTTAGTAATGAGGAGGTGAAGCTTATGTTCATTCAGTTTATGAACTGTGTTTTCAAGGAAAATAACTTCAAAATACTTTTAGAAAAGGAATAAGCATACGATTACGTTGGAAAAAAATTCTGCAGTGACCTACCTCATTACAGAATCGGTACAATTTTGGTTAACATTGTATTTGTCCATTAAATTCCGTATCTCAGTGTACTAACTAGATACAGTTAATAATTTACTCTTAGTACCAGCACTCATATTCCAGGATTTACATAAAACTTTTCATTCAAGATATGGGATAGATGACGTGGCCCCTCCTGAACCATCAGATCTCCTCAATTCCGCTCTTCCCTGATCATCATATCAACAGAAGTCCAACGGATCCCTACCGCCTCAGGCCCACAGATAGACAGGTCTGACCCGGGCCGCTAAGGTCCCAGACCCGTTTGCCTCTGCCTACAAATACCAGACCCCCTCCTCACTGCAAGAGGTAATCAATCTCTCCCTACCTGAACCCTAGTTGCCCAGTCTCTTTCTCAGTGACTGACTAGATCGTCGGAAGACCTATCGCCGGGACTTCTCCCGGTGTTTCTAAGCAGTGTGCAGGTACAGAAGACCGAGCGGAGCCGAGCTGCTGGATCCGAGCCGAGCACCCGGCCTCTACCACTCCGTTCCTACTTCCGAACCGAGCCACCCGCCTCTACCTCTCGGCTCCTATCCCCGAGCCGCTCCCATTGCCCGGGGTCGGACCGATGCCAGTACTACGGTTTCCATTTCCACAAATTACAAGAACTCACACCTGTTGCCCCCACACCCCAAAAAAATAGCATCAGATTGGCGCCGTCTGTGGGAACTTCCTCTTAATACTGTCGCCAGACTGAGCCCGATCAGGTACGTCACCTCGCGTCTGAGCTCCTCCATGGCTCCCAAAGCCAGAAGGGCCGTCACCTCGGCAAGACATCCAAACCCTTCACATCCCAGTCGCGCGGATGCCTAGGGTTCCAACCAACCTCAGGTAAATGGCGCGGCCAGACCTTCGAACGCAACTGATCTACGCTGCGTCATCTCAAATCGGCAGGCCAACCGGACTAGGGGAGAGGCTGCTTCCAACTCGGTTTCAAACCATCACCGACGGCCGTCCCAGGCACGCGATCCAGAACACAATCGCTCACCCCATGGACCTGTAGGGCAAGCCCCCATCACAAGGGTTGAGTTCCTAAATTTTCGGGATGAAATCCTCTAAGCCATCCGAAGCGGCTAGACCACCGAGGTCCGCAATAGCGGCCCGCCCCCAGGAACAGGCAGACGCCGTCCTTCGTCGTTTAGAGGAGATAGAGAACCGCCTCGCCCATCTCGGCGAGGGCAGATCAGTACCGGGTCGTGGTCATCGGCAGACTGGACCCCCTTTCTCCCCCCAAATCATAGAAGCCGAGATCCCTCGGAACTTCAGGCCTCCTAAATTTGAGACCTACAATGGTGAGGGTGATCTCGCAGATCACATGGAGGGATTTAAGACCCTCATGATGATTCACAGCGCTGCAGATCCCCTCATCTGCCCCGCCTTCCTTGCTACCCTTCGTGGCCCGGCTCGGAAATGGTTCTCCAAACTTATCCCCGACTCAGTCTTCTCTTTCGAACAACTAGAGGCAGGCTTCCTGGCCCACTTTGTGACTAGCAGAAAGGTCGAGAAGATGAGCTCTTCCCTTCCAGACCTCAAACAGAAGGATGGGGAATCATTCTGTGAGTTCGTTCGGAGATTCACCACCGAGGCAAGGTCAATTTTCTCCCTCAACGTAGGGGTCGCCTCTGCAGCCATCCGACACAATGTCCGCCATGGCCAGCTTAAGGCTTCCTTAACCAAGAAGCCACCCGTGGACTTTTCCGACCTACTCAACAGGGTCAAGAAGTATATTCGGGCCGAGGAGGACCTCAATCCCGAGCGTGCCAAAGAAGCCATTGCCCTTCAAGAGACCCGTGAAAGAAACGGCTGATCTCAAAAGGGTCCCCCCAGTCCCCCGATTCAAGAGATATACGCCCTTGACTCAGAACGTCTCGGTAATCTTGATAGAGATCGAGATAAAGGGATCGTCCGATTTCCTCCCCGACAGAGCAACAACGGCAAGAAGCGAGACCAAAGGTTCTACTGCCGCTTCCACCGAGACACCGGGCACGATACAGATCATTGCCGATCCCTCAAAGACGAGATCGAAGCCCTCATCCAACGAGGGTACCTGAGGGAGTTTGCCCGGGCCAATCTAAAAACCGGAGGGAGCCGAGGAGCCCGAGGCCTTCGCCTCCTCCTCGGACGACCGGCCGGCGGCCCGAGCAGAACCCCGAACCTGAGGAGACAGGGGGACCAGCTATCCTGCACTGCATCCACAGTAGACCCATGGGAGGGGAATCCAATACCTCTCGCAAGGCTTTCGTCAGAGAGGTCAACTCTGTTCGGGACCATCCCTCCCCTTGGGTTCAGCAGCGGGCGGTCTCCTTCTCTGGGAATACCTCGAAGGCGTCCGGCTTCCGCACCGCGATGCCCTCGACATCAGCCTTGTCATGGCCAACTTTGAGGTTCGTCGTATCCTGGTGGACAACGGCAGCTCGGTTAATATCCTATTCTTGGAAGCATTTGAGAACCTCAAACTCGCCCGAGAAAAGCTCAAGCCAGCCGGTTACACCCTTCACTGGTTTTCGGCCGTCCCCGTACAAATTGAGGGGATTGTGACACTAGATGTAACCACATGCACGAACCCCATCATCCAAACCGAGTCGATGGATTTCATGGTGGTCAATGTCAAGGCAGCATACAATGTGATCCTCGGCCGACCCGGGCTCTGTTCGTTCCAGGCTGTCCCCTCAGCCTACCATCTGAAACTGAAGTTCCCCACCAACCTCGGGGTCGGGGTCGTCCGAGGCAACCAGGAGTCGGCACGTTCGTGCTACATGACCGTGGTCCGGAGCGGGGTATTTCCTCTCGACGCGGTTGTGCTCCCTCCCGAAAGAGACCACCTGGAGTCAGAACCGGCAGACGAGCTAGAAGAAGTCTCATTTGAGGCGGATGACAAATCCAACATTTCTGTGTGAACTGCACCCTATCCCCAGACTTGAAACCAAGCCTGATTGATTGCGTCCGCCACAACATCGACCTCTTCGCCTAGACCCCGTCCGACATGCATGGGATTTCAGAAGATCTGATCATGCACCGACTGAGCGTCTCCCCGGGCTCCAAGCCTATTCATTAGAAGCGGCGCAAGTTTGCCCCAGAGAGACAACAAGCCCTAAAGGTTGAGGTGGACAAACTGTTGTCCGCTTGGTTCATTCAGGAGGTCATCTACCCGGAGTGGCTGGCCAACGTTGTTATGGTGAAGAAGGCTAGCAGAAGTTGGAGGATCTGCATAGACTTCACAGACCTCAACAAGGCGTGCCCAAAAGACCCTTTCCCTCTCCCAAGTATCAACGCCCTAATCGATGCGACATCGGGTCACGAGCTGCTAACAATCATGGATGCCTTTTCAGGCTATAACCAAATTTGCATGTTTCCCCCCGACATCGCCAAGACGTCTTTCGTAACCGACCAAGGTCTGTATTGTTACCGGGTTATGCCCTTCGGGCTCAAGAATGCCGGAGCCACCTACCTGAGACTCGTCAACCGGGTCTTCAAAAATCAGATCGGTCGCAACATGGATGTATACATCGACGACATGCTCTTTAAAAGCCAGCGAGGTCAGGACCATGTGGATGACCTTGAAGAAGCATTTGGCGTCCTCCAATCACATGACATGAGGCTTAATCCCGCCAAGTGCGCCTTCGGCGTCTCCTCTAGAAAATTCCTCGAATTCGTCGTCAGCCAGCTCAGCATAAAGGCGAACCCCGAGAAAATTCAGGCCATTATCGACATGGCGCCTTCCAAAAATGTTAAAGAGGTTCAGTGCCTAACGGGGAGGCTGGCGGCCATCGGCCGCTTCCTCTCGAAATTCGGGAAGAAGTCACTCCCCTTCTTCAAGGCTCTCCAAGGAGCCAAAGGCTTCGAGTGGAGGGACACCCAGCAACAGGCGTTCGAACAGCTGAAGACCTATCTCGCCAACCCTCCACTCATGAGTAAACCCGAACCGGGCGAACCACTACAACTATATCTCTCAGCCTCGGAGAGCGCCCTCAGTGCCGTTCTCATTCGGAAAGATGATGGTGTCCAGAAGCCTCTTTACTACGTGAGCAAAGTCTTGCTTTCGGCAGAGACCAGGTACTCTAAAATGGAGAAGGTGACCTACGCACTTGTGATGACCGTGTGAAGGCTTCGCCCTTATTTCTAAGCTCACTCCATTCAGGTCCTCACGGACCAGCCTCTCAAAGTCGTCCTTCAAAAGCCCAAAACTTCCGACCGCTTGGTCAAGTTGTCGATCGAGCTGAGTCAGTACGACATCAGCTACCAACACAGGATAACCAACAAGGGACAGGCCCTTGCCGAATTTATCACCGAATGCACTATTTTCGAGCCATCTGACATTCGGGATACAGACCCGATGTAGGAGATTTATGTCGACGGCTCATCCTGCGAGGGAGGAAGCAGAGCGGGCGTCATTCTGAAAGGTCCTGATAAATTTGTCCTTTAGTATTCTCTCCGTCTAAATTTTCCAACCTCGAACAACGAAGCGGAGTATGAGGCTATGATCGTAGGGCTCACCCTAGCACACAAGGCCGGATCCAGACACATCAAGGCCTTTAGGAACTCCCAGCTTGTGGCCAATCAGATCACCGGGGACTACGAAGCTCGCGACGCTCGAATGGTGCAGTACCTTGCGGTAGTCCATCATCTCTTGGCATCTTTCGAATACCACTTGGTAGAATGGATCCCCAGGGAACATAACGCCGAGGCAGATTCATTATCGAAGCTCACCTCGTCATCCTTCGAAGGGCTCAGCCGCACCGTACTGATCGAAGTCCTCCTCAAGCCCAACATCTACCTCCCTGAAGCCTCCTGCCTCACCACTGATCTCCAACCAGGTAACTAGACGACGCCCATTCGAAAATTCCTCTTGGATGGTTCCCTCCCTCCAGACCGGGCCGAAGCAAGAAGGATCAGGGTCCACTCCGAAAGATTCACCCTGATCGATAGGACGCTCTTCAAGCGCTCATACACAATAGCCGGCGGTAAGCCTTACCTCCGTTGCCTATCCCTCGATGAGGAGAAGTACGCTTTGAAGGAACTGCATGAGGGGATCGGCAGATGCCACATGGGGAGCAGGTCCCGAAAGGCCCTAAATCACGAGTACTACTGGCCTACCATGTTGCAAGACTCGCAGGATCTCATCAAGAAGTGTGGCCCGTGCCAAAGATTCTCGTCGGTGAAGAGGATCCCCCAGGCCAACCTCCGATCCCTGTCTAGCCCGACCTCCTTTGCTATGCGGGGGATGGACCAAGTCGGCCCTTTCCCGCAAGCAACGGGCCAAAGAAAGTTTCTGGTGGTGGCCATCGACTACCTCACAAAGTGGATCGAGGCGGAACTCCTGGCCACGATCACCGAGCATCAAACTCAACAATTCTTCTAGAGGAACATCATCTGCCGATTTGGGATCCCACAGGTGCTCATCATCGACAACGGAACCCAGTTTGTAGGTAAAAGCTTTTGAAAGTTCTGCGAAGACATCGGCATTTATCAATGCTTTTCATCGGTGTGCCACCCCCAATCAAACGGCCAAGCTGAAAATGCGAACCGCTAGATCCTAGTCGGCTTCAAGAAGCAGCTTGATAATTCGCCAAAGGGGCTTTGGGTCGACGAGCTGCCCAGCGTACTCTGGGCACACCGAACAACTAAGAGGATTCCCACGGGCGAATCCCCATTCAACCTCACCTACGATGCTGAGGCTATTATTCCGCTAGAGATCGGCCTCCCCTCGCCCAGGATCATGGCCTTCATCCAGAAGACAACTCTTTAGATCTCAGAGCCAATTTGGACCTCATCGACGAGGTCAGGGAAAGATCCGCCATTCGCAGAAGCATATACCAACAAAAGATTGAGAAATTCTACAACAAGAATGTCTGCCCGACGGACATCAAACAAGGTGACCTGGTGCTCAGAAAGCTCGTGACATCCGACCCCAGAGGAAAGCGGAAACTATCACCTAACTAGGAGGGCCCCTACAAGGTCTCTGAAGTGGTACGCCCAGGCACATACCAAATCACAGACCTGGGGGGAAGGATAGTCAAAAGGCCCTGGAATGCGGAGCACCTCATTAAGTTCCTCGAATGAGAGGGCTAAACTTATGTAATCAATCTAGTGTAGTCGGCACTTATGTGTTGTTCCCTTTAGTAAATGACAAAGTGTAATTTTGGTTTTCTCCTACACCTTTTAAATTTTTTCTTCTAAGTTAAGGGAGCTCGACCCTCGGCATTAACCTCGAACCACTCCCTAGCATTCTCAAGCTAACTGGGTTACGCGCATGGCAGTGCCTCCGAGCCACAACTCAAAAACTCTTCCATGTTAAGGGGGCTCGACCCTCGGCATTAACCTCGAGCCACTCCCTAGCTTTTTCAAGCTAACTGGGTTACGCGCTCGACATTTCCTCCGAGCCACAACCCGAAAACTTTTCCATGTTAAGGGGGCTCGAATCTTGGCATTAACCTCGAGCCACACCCTAGCTTTCTCAAGCGAACTGGGTTACGCGCTCGGCAGTGCCTCCGAGCCACAACCCGACAACTCTTCCATGTTAAGGGGACTCGACCCTTGGCATTAGCCTCGAGCCACGCCCTAGCTTTCTCAAGCTAACTGGGTTACGCGGCAGTGCCTCCGAGCCGCAACCTGACAACTCTTCCATGTTAAGGGGCTCAACCCTCGGCATTAACCTCGAGCCACGGCCTAGCTTTCTCAAGCTAACAGGGTTACGCGCTCGGCATTGCCTCCGAACCACAACCCGACAACTCTTCCATGTTAAGGGGGCTTGACCCTTGGCATTGACCTCGAGCCACGCCCTAGCTTTCTCAAGCTAACTGGGTTATGCGCTCGGTAGTGCCTCCGAGCCATAACCCGACAACTCTTCCATGTTAAGGGAGCTCGACCCTCGGCATTGACCTCGAGCCATGCCCTAGCTTTCTTAAGCTAACTGGGTTACACGCTCGGTAGTGCCTCCGAGCCACAACCTGACAACTCTTCCATGTTAAAGGGGCTCGACCCTCGGTATTGACCTCAAGCTAACTAGGTTACGCGCTCGGCAGTGCCTCCGAGCCACAACCCGACAACTCTTCCATGTTAAGGGGGCTCGACCCTCGGCTTTGACCTCGAGCCACGCCCTAGCTTTCTCAAGCTAACTGGACTACGCGCTCGGTAGTGCCTCCGAGCCACAACCCGACAACTCTTCCATGTTAAGGGGGCTCGACCTTCGGCATTGACCCCGAGCCACTCCCTAGCTTTCTCAAGCTAACTGGGCTACGCGCTCGGCAGTGCCTCCGAGCCACAACCCGATAACTCTTCCATGTTAAGGGAGCTCGGCATTAACCTCGAGCCACGTCCTAGCTTTCTCAAGCTAACTGGATTACGTGCTTGGCAGTGCCTCCGAGCCATAACCCAACAACTCTTCCATGTTAAGGGGGCTCGACCCTCGGCATTAACATCGAGCCACGCCCTAGCTTTCTCAAGCTAACTGGGTTACGCACTCGGCGCTCGGCAGTGACCTCGAGCCACCCCAAAATTTTACAAGTATGGGGGCTCGACGGTTGGTAACAATTCCAAGCAACCCCATGGCTTTTCCAACAAGCATGGGGGTTCGGCGCTCGGTAGTGACCTCGAGCCACCCCCTAGCTTTTACATCAAGCTTGGGGCTCGATGGTCGGTATTTGTTCTGAGCCTCCCCAGGGCTTTTCCAACAAGTATGGGGCTCAGCGCTCGGTGGTGACCTCGAGCAACTCCCTAGCTTTTCCGACAAGCTTTGGGGCTCGCCGTCGGTAGCAATTACGAGCCACCCCAGAGCTTTTCCAAACATGCCTGGGGGCTCGGCGCTCGATAATGACCTCGAACCACCTCCTAGCTTTTACAACAAGCTTGGGGCTCAACGATCGGTGGTAATTCCGAGCCACCGCAGAAATTTTCCAACAAGTATGGGGGCTCGGCACTCTCCACTCGGCGGTGACCTCGAGCCAACCCATAGCTTTTACAAAAAGCTTGGGGCTCAATGGTCGATATTAGTTCCGAGCCTCCCCAGGGCTTTTCCAACAAGTGTGCGGGCTTGACGCTCGGTGGTGACCTCGAGCCACCACCTAGATTTTCCAACAAGTTTTGGGGCTCGACGTCGGTAGCGAATACGAGCCACCCCTGAGCTTTTCCAAACAAGCTTTGGGGCTCGAGGTCGGTAGCGATTACGAACCTCCCCATAGCTTTTCCAACAAGTATGGGGCCTCGACGCTCGGTAGTGACCTCGAGCCACCCCTAAGCTTTTACAACAAGCTTGGGGCTCGGCGGTCGGTAGCAATTTCGAGCCTCCCCATAGCTTTTCTAACAAGCATAATGGGCTCGGCGCTCGGTGGTGACCTCGAGCCACCCCATAGCTTTTCCAACAAGCATGGGGGCTCAGTGCTCATTGGTGACCTCAAACCACCCCCTAGATTTTCCAACAGGCTTTGGGGCTCAACGATCGATAGCAATTACGAACCTCCCCATAGTTTTTTCAACACGCATGGTGGCTCGGCGCTCGGCAGTGACCTCGAGCCATCCCCTAACTTTTACAACAAATATGGGCGCTCAACGGTCAGTAGCAATTCCGAGCAACCCTATGGCTTTTCCAACAAGCTTCGGGGCTCGGTGTTCGGTGGTGAACTCGAGCCACTCCCTAGCTTTTACAAACAAGTATGGAGGCTCGACGGTTGGTAGTGATTCCGAGCAACCCCAGGGTTTTCCAACAAGTATGGAGGCTCAGCACTCGGTGGTGACCTCGAGCCATCCCCTTGCTTTCCAACAAGCTTTGGCGCTCGACGGTCGGTGGCAACTCCGAGCCACCCCAGGGCTTTTCCAACAGGTGTGGGGAGCTCGGCGCTCGGCAGTGACCTCGTGCCACCCCTCAGCTTTTCCAACATGCTTTGGTGCTCGACGGTCGATGGCAAATTTTAGCCACCCTCGGGCTTTTCTAACAAGCATGGAGGCTCAGCGCTCGGCAGTGACCTTGAGCCACCCCTAATTTTTATAACAAGTATGGAGGCTCGACGGTCGGTAGAAATTCCAAGCAACCCCATGGCTTTTCCAACAAGCATGGGGTTTCGGCGCTCGGTAGTGACTCCGAGCCACCCCCTAGCTTTTACATCACGCTTGGGGCTCGATGGTCGGTATTAGTTCCGAGCCTTCCCAGAGATTTTCCAACAAGTATGAGGGCTCGGCGCTCGGTGGTGACCTCGAGCCACCCCTAGCTTTTCCAACAAGCTTTGGGCTCGATGTCGGTAGCGATTATGAGCTACCCCAGAGCTTTTTCTAACAAGCCTGAGGACTCGGTGCTCGGTAATGACCTCAAACCACCCCCTAGCTTTTACAACAAGCTTGGGGCTCGACGGTCGGTGACAATTCCTAGCCACCCTAGAACTTTTTCAACAAGTATGGGGGTTCGGCGTTCGGCACTCGGCAGTGACCTCGAGCCAATTTTACAAAAAGCTTGGGGCTCAATCGCTGGTATTAGTTCCGAGCCTCTCCAGGGCTTTTCCAATATGTATGGGGGCTCGACGCTCGGTGGTAACCTTGAGCCACCACCTAGATTTTCCAACAAGCTTTGGGGCTCGATGTTGGTAGAGATTATGAGCCACTCCAAAGCTTTTCTAAACAAGCTTTGGGGCTCGAGGTCAGTAGCGATTACGAACCTCCCCATAGCTTTTCCAACAAGTATGGGGGCTCAGTGCTCGGCAGTGACCTCGAGCCACCCCTAAGATTTTACAACAAACTTGGGGCTCGACAGTTGGTAGCAATTCCGAGCCTTCCCATAGCTTTTCCAACAAGCATAAGGGGCTCGGCGGTCGATAGCAATTTCGAGCCTCCTCATAGCTTTTCCAACAAGCATAAGGGGCACGACGCTCGGTGGTGACCTCAAGCCACCCCATAGCTTTTCCAACCAACATGGGGGCTCAGTGCTCGGTGGTGACCTCGAGCCACCCTCTAGATTTTCCAACAGGCTTTGGGGCTCAACGGTCGGTAGCGATTTCAAACCTCCCCATAGCTGTTCCAACAAGCATGGTGGCTCGGCGCTCGGCAGTGACCTCAAGCCACCCCCTAACTTTTACAACAAATATGGGCGCTCGACGGTTAGTTGCAATTTCGAGCAACCCCATGGCTTTTCCAAAAAGCTTGGGGACTCGGTGCTCGGTGGTGACCTCGAGCCACCCCCTAAATTTTACAACAAGTATGGAGGCTCGACGGTCGGTAGTGATTCCGAGCAACCCTAGGGCTTTTCCATCAAGTATGGAGGCTCGGCGCTCGGTGGTGACCTCGAGCCACCCCGTAGCTTTTCCAACAAGCTTTGGGGCTCGACGGTCGGTGGAAACCCCGAGCTACCCCAGGGATTTTCCAACAAATATGGGGGGTTCGGCGCTCTGCAGTGACCTCGAGCCACCCCCCAGCTTTTCCAACAAGCTTTGGGGCTCGACGGTCAGTGGCAAATCCGAGCCACCCCAGAGCTTTTCCAATAAGCATCGGGGCTCGGTGCTCGGCAGTGACCTCCAGCCACCCCCTAACTTTTACAACAAGTATGGGGGCTCGACGGTCTGTAGCAATTTCGAGCAACCCCATGGCTTTTCCAACAAGCATGGGGGCTTGGCACTCGGTAGTGACATTGAGCCACCCTCTAGCTTTACAACAAGCTTAGGGCTCGATGGTCGGTATTAGTTCCGAGCCTCCCCATGGCTTTTCCAATAAGTATGAGGGCTCGGCGCTCGGCAGTGACCTCAATCCACTACATAGCTTTTCCAACAAGCTTTGGGGCTCGACGTCGGTAGCGATTAAGAGCCATCCCAAAGCCTTTTCCAAACAAGTATGGGGGCTCGGCACATGGTAGTGACCTCAAGCCACCCCCTAGCTTTTACAACAAGCTTGGGGCTCGACGGTCAGTGGAAATTCCGAGCCACCCCAAAAATTTTCCAACAAGTATGAGGGCTCGACCCTCGGTGCTCGGCAGTGACCTCGAGCCACCCCATAGCTTTTACAACAAGTTTGGGGCTCGATGGTCGGTATTAGTTCCGAGCCTCCCCAGGACTTTTCCAACAAGTATGGGGGCTCGGCGCTCGGTGGTGACCTCGAGCAACCCCGTAGCTTTTCTAACATGCTTTGGGGCTCGACGTCAGTAGGGATTATGAGCTACCTCAGAGCTTTTCCAAACAAGATTTGGGGCTCGACGGTCGGTAGCGATTACGAACCTCCCCATAGCTTTTACAACAAGTATGGGGGCTCGGCGCTCGGCAGTAACCTCGAGCCACCCCTAAGCTTTTACGACAAGCTTGGGGCTCGGCGGCCGGTAGCAATTCCGAGCCTCCCCATAGCTTTTCCAACAAGCATAAGGGGCTTGGCACTCAGTGGTGACCTCGAGCCACCCTATAGCTTTTCCAACAAGAATGGAGGCTCAATGCACGGTGGTGACCTCGAGCCACCCCTTAACTTTTCCAACAGGCTTTGGGACTCGACGGTCGGTAGCGATTACGAACATCCCCATAGCTTTTCCAACAAGCATGGGGGCTCGGTGCTCGGCAATGATCTCGAGCCACCCCCTAACCTTTACAACAAATATGGGGGTTCGACGGTCGGTAGCAATTCCGAGCAACCTCATGGCTTTTCCAACATGCAAAGGGGCTCAGCACTCGGTAGTGACCTCGAGCCACCCTCTAGCTTTTACAACAAGCTTTGGGCTCGATGGTCGGTATTAGTTCTGAGCCTTCCCAGGACTTTTCCAACAAGTATGGGGGCTCGGGGTTCGGTGGTGACCTCAAGCCACCCCTTAGCTTTTCCAACAAGCTTTGGGGCTCGATGTTAGTAGCGATTACGAGCTATCCTAGAGCTTTTCCAAACAAGCATAGGGGCTCAGCGCTCGGTAGGGACCTCGAGCCACCCCTTATCTTTTACAACAAGCTTGGGGCTCGACGGTCGGTAGCAATTCTGAGCCATCCTAGAACTTTTCCAACAATTATGGGGGCTCGGGGCTCGAAGCTCGGGGCTCGACGATCGGTAGCAATTCCGAGCCTCCTCATAGCTTTTACAACAAGCTTGGGGCTTGATGGTCGGTATTAGTTCCGAGCCTCCCCAGGACTTTTCCAACAAGCATGGGGGCTCAGCGCTTGGTGGTGACCTCGAGCCACCCCTAGCTTTTCCAATAGGCTTTGGGGCTCAACGGTCAGTAGCGATTACGAACCTGCCCATAGCTTTTCCAACAAGTATGGGGCTCGACGCTCGACAGTGACCTCGAGCCACTCCTTAGTTTTTACCGCAAGATTGGGGCTCAGTGGTTGGTAGCGATTCCGTGCCACTCCAGAGCTCTTGCAACAAGTATGGGGGCTCGGCGCTCGGCGGTGACCTCGAGGCACCCCATAGCTTTTTCAACAAGCTTTAGGGCTCGACAGTCGGTGGCAATTCCGAGCCATGCTTGGCTCCCACAGACGAGCTTATGGTCTCGGCATCCGACAGCAAGCCTCGGCACTCGAGCTCATGATGGCTCGGTGCTCGACGCTCGACGACTCGGCAACAGGCCTCGAAATCTGAGCGTATAGGAGCTCGTCGCTCAACGCACGACGCTCGACTCACGAACCTCTGTTTTCGACTCTCGACGCCCCTCATATCTTTAGAGGGATCCCCTTCATCCTACCCTGCTCGCCTCTCCAGGAAGATACAAACTACATCTTCGCCGTACACACCGCTCTTCTCTTCCTACAGAGACAAATCACTCCTCCACGACTGGATTACCCAACCTTCCAGAAGTATGGGGCTCCTGATATGGGTTAGATGAAGGGGCCCCTTCTGGATATCAGATCTCCTCAAATCTCGCTCTTCCCTGATCATCAGGTCAACAAAAGTCCAAAGGGCCCCTACTGCCTCAGGCCCACAGGCAAATGGGTCCGACCTGGCCCACTAAGGTCCCAGATCCATTTTTCTCTTCCTATAAATACCAGACCCCCTCCTCATTGCAGAAGGTAATCAATCTCTCCCCACCTGAACCCTAGCTGTCCAGTCTCTTTCTCAGTGACTGACCAGATCGTCGAAGGGCCTGTCACCGGGACTTCTCCCAGTGTTTCTAGGTGTGTGCAGGTACAGAAGACCGAGCGGAGCCGAGCTGCTGGATCTGAGCTGAGCACCCAGCCTCTACCTCTCCGTTCCTACTTCCGAGCTGAGCCACATGCCTCTACCTCTCGGCTCCTATCCCTGAGCCGCTCCCGTTGCCCGGGGTCGGACTGACGCCAGTACTATGGTTTCCATTTCACAAATTATAAGAACTCACACCTGTTGCCCCCACATCCCAAAAACAAACAGAATCAATTCACAAAAGAGGTAACCTAACATTATATTCAAGTTATTCAAGTGACAACTTTATATAAATTCTAACATATCTAGGTATGTCATTGAGAATTTAAAGATTTGTTTCCCTCATTATAAATGCAATTATATCATAGAGTACTGAGAGTTGCGTCTCTAGAGAACGTATCTTCTCATCTTTAGGAATGGGCTGTATAGATGAGGAAGCACGAGATCGAGAGGGTGTTGGTCCTAACCCCTTCTTACGCACACGACCATGGCACTCTTGGCTCATTAAGATAGGAGTCTCAGTCTACCTTAGATGTCACACTTCAGTATGTGGGGAAAGGGAGAGTAGGTGGGGGAACTCTCCAATAGAAGTATGACACCTAAGGTAATATAAAAATAGTAGTAGAACTGGTAATTGATGAAGCATTACTCTAAAGAATTTAAGGTTCAAGATTAGACAACAATGTACAACCTATTATTTTAGATTTTTTCTCATATGGGTTACTAACAAATATTTTAATTCCATATACCTCCCTTACATATTGTAGATTCTAAGTAAACCATATGGAATTAAGTATTTATAAATGAGGTATTTAAAATTAAAATATTTAAGGCTGTATTTGGTTTGTTGTTTTGAAAAATCATTTTAAACATAGTTTTTGGAAAAAAATTCTAAAGTTGTTTTTTGTGATTTTCAAAAACAGAGTATTGTTTGGTAAACTTTTTTCATAAAATAGTTTTTTCAAAATTAAAGTATAAAAGGTGTTTGGTAAACTGTATACAGTATGTATGTATATATATAATCCGCATTCATGTATATATGTATATACATAAATACTCTATTTTTTATTCGATTATATATAATGTATGTATAAGTTTGGTTGTATATATACAATATATATTCTCTGATACATACATGTTATATACATATACATACATACTGATATATAATAATATAAAATAATTTATTATAGTAAACATATTTAATAATATACATATATATAATAATATATAATAATATATAATAATATATATGTAATAATAATATATTATAATTATATATTAAATAATTTATTATAATAATAACAAATTATATAATAATATATATAATAATATATAATAGTAATATATAATAATAATAGGGAGAATGACCTGTTGCCACCTAAAGTTAGTATTAATACCCTAAACACACCTGAAGTTTCTATAATACCCTAAACACACCCAAACTCTTATCAATTGGACCTACAAGTCCTCACCGTTCAATTCTCAGTTAAGTTAGTAGAATATTCTGGGAATATTCCTCTTGACGGGTTTAAATTCGTTAAGAGGCATGTGAAATTACAAAAATACCCCTCTAAAAAAACTGAATTGTAAGCGGCGGGTGCCTATAAGTCCAATTTCTAAAACTTTGGGTGTCACTGAGGTATTACTGTAACTTCAGATGTTTATAGGGTATTATTATTAACTTCAGGTGTTTATAGGATATTATTCTCATACTTGCTTTTAAGCTTCTCGTTCAATTTCTTGCAATGTATTTTGGTTGTGTGTGTAGGCAGTGATGATTCACAGTTGGATATAAGTTGGTTCTTATAATCTCTAAACTGGAATTTCATCAAGTTGGTTCTTGCAATTTCAGACTTTACAAATAGGTCTAACATCTCCATTAAAGGATAAGGGATTTGAATATTATGTTACCTGTTTAATTTAGAGGAAAAAAAAAACATCTTATAAATACACTAAAATGTAATATTGTGGGTTTTGGAGAAGAAACAAGTGTAATATATTTGGAAAGGAGGTTCATCCTATGGTGATACACTGATACTAGTGGCACGAGCCGTAAGAGCAAATTAATTTGCTTTCATCAATTATCTGCTTTTATGAATGAATGGATGAATGAATATGAAGTATCTGCTTTTATGAATACTAGATACATCTCTGATCATTTAAATATTAATTATCTATTTTTTACTTGCTTCTTTGGTTCTTACCTGAGATCTTTACCTTATTCTTTGGTTTTTTGGTTCTCATAGAAGCATTACCTGGTTCTTTGATTCTCTGGAGTATTACTCTGGAGCATTACCTGATCTCTATGCTTATATGCTTATATGCATTGCCAGTTACTTATATGCTTAAATAGTCTGAGCCTACTAGTATGCTATGCTATGCTATGCTGACTTATATTCCAGTTACATATATTCTATGCTATGCTTATATGGTTATATGCTATGTTATGCTTATATGCTTATATGCATTGTCACTCTTAAATAGTCTAGTACATATCTTCTGTTTTTGTTTTATTAAACTTATTAACAGAAAACTATGCTTTATCAAATTCTGTTGTAGGTTAAATGGTTCATGAGTAGATTAAGTCAATCATTCATGTTACTCAATTGTGAATTTCATATTTGTTAGGAAACCTGGACTTGTTACTTCCTGTTAGTCATTTGTAAATTTCAATATGAGGGAGGGTTATTTTTGCATTTGAACTAGTTAGCATGGCATTTCAATGCAGCCCTAGTGACACAATTTTTAATCTCTTTGTTACACTGATGCTTGAATATTTGACAAATTTGTAAATCCTTGCTGAAAGTCGTGTTCTGAGCCTACTAGTAATTATTTTATGTATTGTTTAGTTTCATTTACATACAAATACATGACTATTTCTGATTTTTTTTTTGGGTTGGCAGCAACAGCAGAAGAAGAAGCAGCAACTTGCTTCATTATATAATATTGATTGTGTAATTGTTTCATGTCATGTAATTGTTGTTTCATATTATGTAATTGTTTCATATTATGTAATATTAATTGTGCATTTCAAGTGTACAAAATAGTTATGCATTTAGGATTATATCTGTAAATCACCCTAAGGGGGGTGAATAGGGTGATCGTGCGAATTTAAAAAATTAAAATAAAGTAAAGTAAAGGCAAGAGTGATAAGAAAAGCAAATACAGATGACGCAGCGATAGAATGTGGTTCAACCCCGAGGTCAACGTCCACACCACCTACTTGTAGCAATTCTCCGCCACAAGCGTTCCACTATACTCAAAACCCTTGTACAGTGATTCTCGGATTCAGACCGAGAGACCTATTACACTCACAGAACTTCTAATCCAAGTCTCGTCAATCTCACTGAAGTGGAAAATAAATAAAAAGAAAATCTCAAGATCGTTAACGATCTTGACTGAAGAATACAACCAAATAAACGCTCACACTCGAATTGATTTACTAAAGGATTAGTTGTCAAGAATTTTATCAGAAGTAATTAGGTAAAGAAGACAGAGTGGATTCGTCAATATTAATAGACGGAGAAGAGTATCAATTCAAAAATGAAAACGATACTTTCCAGGAATATACACAGTGCAGTGTGCGGTCGACCGTCATATTGGTGTGGTCGACCATTCAGCTCTCTGACATAAAGTAGAGAGGTGAAATGTCGACTGCTCCTCGAACAACTAAATTTGCGTTCGACTGCCATGCGATCGACCGGTCATGTGCTGTTTATTCCGAATCCACCATATTTTCTTACCATAAACTAATCCCTCTTTAATCAATCTCATACATTTATAATCTCATGAAAATAGAAAAAGAGATTCAGATCTTGATATCTACCTCTTTTGCTTGTGGACCAATTAATCAAGAATTCTTTTTGAATATCTTCCTCTTTTGCTTGTGTTTGCTATTATTCTTTGTTGCTTTTCTTGTTTGTGTATTTGTGAATCTCTCTTGGATTTCTTTTTGATATTCTTTGATTCTGAAAATCTGACACACTAAATTCAAACTTGTTAGTATGAGTGAGCACGTTTTGTGCACACCAAACTAGAGGTCAACAATATCTATATTCTTCAGTTCTTTCTTTGCTATCTGTTGGATACTTATGATCTAGAGATAAAAATATATCTCAATGAACTCTTTGCTCTCTGTTGGTTCTGAATAATTTGTTTGTTCTTAATGTTATGATATATTGATATATGATGATTAAATAATTTTGGTTCTAAACAAACTATAGCCTCTGTTAAGAATTTAGAGAACAATTTTTAAAAGGAATTTTGAAGGATTTTTGGTTCAGTTGGCACTCTCAGTTGCAGAAATACTCTCAATTTTGAAGGACTTTTGTTTTATTTTAAAATTAATTGTAAAGAAATTTTAGAGAAATTTTAGAGTAATTTTTTGGAATTTTTAAAGGAATTTTAAAGAAAATTTAAAGGAAATTTAAAGGAATTTTAAAGAAATTTTAAAGAAACTTAAAAGGAATTTTAGAGGAATTTTAAAAGTAAGTTTAAAGGAAATTATAAGGAATTTAAAACAGAATTTTTAAGGAATTTTAAGAAATTCAAAAAAAATTAAGAAATTTTAAGAGAATTTTAAAGGAAAATTTAAGGACTTTTGAAAGGAATTTTAAGGAACTTTTTAGGAATTTTAAAAATTTTTTATGAATTTTAACGAATTTTAAAGAAATTATTATGGCATGGGGGTAAAAAAGTCATTTTACCTCTTAACTGTTAGAAAATTAACAGAAATTGACTGGAGGTGGCTATAGGTCCAATTATAACAAGTTTGGGTGTGTTTAGGGTATTATAGAAACTTTAGGTGTGTTTAGGGTATTAATACTAACTTTAGGTGTCAATAGGTCATTCTCCCATAATAATAATATATATTATAATAATAATAGATTATTATAATAGTATATATAAAATATTATATATGAAATAATAATATATTATAATAATAGTATATATATATTTAAAAATAAAAATAATATAATAATAACAACAACAACAACAACAACAACAACAATAATAATAATAATAATATAATAATAATAATAATAGTAATAATAATAATATATATATGTTACAATAATATATTATGAGTATATATATATAACAATATATTATAATAATAGTATATTATATAATACTATATAATAGTAATATATTATATATTAATATATAATAATAATATATAATATTAATATATAATAATAATATATATATAATAATAATAATATAATAGAATATCTAAAATAGTATATAAAATAATAATATATTATAATAATAGTATCTATAAAATAGTATATATGAAATAATAATATATTATAATAATATTTTATATAAAATAGTATATAATAATAATAATAATAATAATAATAATAATAATAATAATAACAATAATAATATATTATGTAAGAATAAATATAATAATTATATGTATAATAATATATAAAATATTATATAATAGTTTTATAATTATAATAATAATAATAATATGTACATACTATTATATATACATACATATACATACATACTGTATACATACTATATACATACATATCGTATACGTACATAATGTATACATATATATACATATACAAATACAGTATGTTGGTTGAGAAATTAAAAAACTTACCTTAGAAAACAGGTTTTTTATGTTTTTTAAAAATGCATTTTAAAACGACACATTTCGGAAAAATTTCAGAACTAATTTTGCAAAAATACCTATCCAAATATGAGCCTCTCAGTCGCGTCGCCATCTTCTCTCAATCGTGCTCCGTTCAGTCGTCCACTCCAGCGGTTCGTCTTGCGGCTTGCTGTTTTGGCTGCCCTCCTAGCTTCCTGCATCGTTCACGGCATCCTTTTCCCCCGACGGCAGTTTTCAGCATCGCCCATTCTTGCGTCCGAGAGTGGTCTTTATTTATGTGTTTGCTTTCTTGTACAGTCTCTTCTGTGTTCTATTGTTATTTTGTTGTGTCAGCATTGATGTTTACTTCTTGTAAGCTTTGTACACGTTTATTTCTTTTGGTTAATATATATATTCATTTTGGTGTGGCTGGAGTCGCGAGACTCTATCCGTTCTCATCAAAAAAAAATTTTAAAAATTTGAAAACAGTTTTTAAAATGCTATCCAAACATTAGTGATCTACTTAAGAAAAACCCTTTATTTTAATACAGTTAATCTTGTGCAGCGGCGTGTAGAAGTGTCTTGCCCCTTTTCCGAGTTACGCAAGCAATGACATTAATTTCAATTTTTAAAGTCCCAAGAATATTATAGTTCAAAATTTGTTGGTACCCATTGTCATCATTGAGGCACATTATTTTTTAATAAACGTGACAATTCTTTAATGAGCATGCAGAATCTTGTAGTGCTACTCATTATTAATCCATGCCCCATGAGAGCATCCACTATGGTTCGACCTATATTTTGAGTATATGCAAATTTGCTTTTAGCCAAGATGCTGTTCCCCCACTACGGTGAAAGCTATAATTTGCAAAAAAAAAATATTAAAATATATAGACGGAAGATGATCCTCCGTCTGATCTCCATTTTAATTTTTTTCTTCAGAAAAAAACCCAGCCGGAAGAAGATCTTCCGTCTGGTTTTTTTAATTTTTTTAAAAATGCATTTTGAAGCCTCAGCCGGATGATCAAGTTCCGTTTGGGATTTTTTGATTTTTTTTTTTTTTTTTTTTTTTGTCTTTTAGGAAAAGGACGAAAAAAGAAAATGACGAAAAAAAAAAGGGAAAAAAAAAAAATTGAAATGGCCGGAGGATCTTCTTCCGTCTCTTTCAATTTTTTTTAAAAATAATTAAATAAGTATAAAGACGGAGGATCTTCTTCCGTCTATACAATTTTGACCGGTCAAAATTGTATAGACGGAAGATCTTCTACCGTCTATTCCATAGACGAAGGATCATTTCCCGTCTTCTATAATTTCCAAATGCTATTCGACTCTGCTATATATGGCCGACTACTGTTCATTGGTCTGCTATAAAGTAGCTTTATAGCAGACCGTAGTGGGATCAAAATTGCCAAAATTTGGATTTTTTAGCTTTATAGCCAACCATAGTGGATGCTCTGACAGGCCCCTTTATTTAATTTTGCAATGCTGGGGCCCGATACAAAACTTGTTTTAGCTGGACTCCTGTCTGAAGGCCACTTTATTTTATATTTTAGATTTTAGATTTTAGATTTATTTGCTCAGTTGTCACTCTCCTTACTCTAAAATTTCAGTACGAAAAAGTTGTTAAAAGAGTAATTTTAGTTTTGGCCCCTGCGGGTTCGTACTTTTGCCAACAAATTTCTGTCAGCCCTCTTAGACCTTTTCAACTCTATAGTACTGAAATGTCACCGAACAAGAGTCTAATTGATATTGATTCCATCATAATTATCAAAATAAATAAATAAATAAATAAATAGTTTAATTGATATATTATCAGAGCAGAAAATGTCAAGACAGTTAGTAAAAACTCAGTGTCAAACTAGAACTAGAAGCTTAAATCATATCCTTAGCGCTGTCACATTTATCTGATACCTGAACCCAATTCGGATCCGATATTGGACCGGAACCGACCTGATCTATACAGGTCCGGGTCCTAAAATAAGACCCGATTCACTTTCGAATTCGGATCCGGATTTGCTTAAAATAGAAACGACCCATATCCGAACCCATTAAAAAATACCAAAAAATATATGGAATTTGAATAATAGGGTTATAGGATATACATGTAAATAGTAATTATTGAAGATAGATGTGTAAATATAATATTTATTCATGTACTTTAGTGTAAAAATTGTTGGAACCGTATGTAGCATTAGTATCGATTGGATCGGGTCGGGTCGGATCCTTCACTACCCGGACCCGGACCCGGACCCGTAAGTACCGGGTCCGGGTCCTATTAAAATATTCCTACCCGTTCGGGTAGGAGCGGGAGTGTAAGCGGTGAGCGGAGGCGGCGATTGGGGGATTTAGAATAGATGAGAGAAGAAAAAGACATGAGTTTTGAGTTTGGAAGAGAAAGATTTAGAATTGAGGAGGAATGAGGGGAGGGATGAGGATAGAATATTTATTTTTATGTTGATTTTTTGGAATTTTTTTAACGGGTCCGGATCCGGGTTGGGTCTCTTTTGAGCGAACCCAGACCCGGACCCGAAAGTACAACGGGTCTCATTTTAGGACCCGAACCCGGACCTGGATAGGCCGGGTCGTTCCGGTCCAATACCGGATCCGGGTAGGGTCCACGTTAGATCCGAGTTTCGGGCACTTATACCAATGTTAACCGTAGGGTATCGGATGCAAAAAAAACTTTAAGTGCAAATATTTATTCACCATTACCGGACCCGACGGGTAGATTTTTTAAACTAAGACCCGGACCCGGTTCCCGCAAGTCCGAGTATGGATCCAATTTTTGGACCCGTGAGGTACCGGTAGTGGAGGATCCGACCCGATAGGACCCGATACCCGTTCTACATATACTATATCCTAAAAGTTCACTAATTAAATTCACTCAATTTCTCATCAACCCCACCAAACAATCATATTCATACACTGTGCAAGTCTGCACGTCAAATAAATTCACTTAGAGCATCTGTAGTCGTTGGCCATTTACCCAAAATTTCCAGAATTTGGTATAAAAAAAAGCGTTGTAGTCGTTGGCCATTTACCCAAAATTTGAGTTTCGAATGAACAGTCGTTGGCTATATTTGGAAGACGAAATGACATTTGCCAAAATATAGCTAACGGCAGATTATTTATCGTCTGATTGATCGGACGATAAATTATTTTTCGTCGGAGAGCTCGGACGAGAAATAAAACACTGTCCCTACAATTTTTTGGCTGACACATCGACGGACGGGAGATAATATCCCATCCAACAAATTAATTTTTTGAAAAAAGTTAAGCGACGGTAAACAATGTACCGTCAATTTTTTTAAAAAAATGTGGGACAGTAGTCTACCGTCCCTCCCTTTAATTTTTTTTATTTTTTATTTTCTTAAATTGTGGAATTACCTTCTCACCAACCAAACTAAAATATGTTGGAATTAATTTTTTTTTTTTTTTTTTTTTTTGCTCTAAACCTTCCCACCAACCAAACTAACCGCAAATATGTTCGGAATTTTTTTTTAAAAAAAAATATTTCGTCGGACGGGAATTCATTTCCAGTCCGAAACATTTTTTTTAAATAGTTTTTTTTTTCATTGAACAGTTTACATATAATTCTCCGTCTGTTCTAATTTACCTGTACATATTGCTAGGACAATAGATAATTTTTGTCTGGCCCAAATTTTAGCTTTCGACGACTACAGCGCCAACTCATTTTTTCTATTTCCATTTGCCAAATACCCAAAATTTGGCTCACGAGGACTACAGATGCTCTTATGAATTAGAGCATCCAACTATCGTTGCTGCTATATTATAGGTATTTGGCAATAGGGAAATGAAAATAGAAGAGTTGCGCTGCTATTTGGGTTAAAAAAAGGCTAAATATAAAAAAAGTACACAAAGTTTTAGGCCAGTTTAAAAAAAGTACACAAAATTTTTTTTTTTTTAAAAAGGACACAACGTTTAAATAAACTCCACTGGGTTAGTTAGGGTTAGTTAGGGTTGGGTTAGGGTAGGGTTTAAAAAAACCACTTTCATCTTTCATTTGTGTTTTAAAAAACCACATTCATCTTTTATTGTGCTCGCCTGTCTCTTTCCCATATAAAATAATGACGAAAAAAATAGAAAAGTGAGGACGGAAGAAGATCTTCCGTCTCTCAATTTTAATTTTAATTTTTTTTATTTAAAAAGAGAGTTCTTCCATCTCTCTACTTTTGACTATTCATACTCTTCAGACGGAAGAAGATCTTTCGTTTGTCTTAATTTAATTTTGTAAATAATTGAAAATATTTGTGAGACGGAAGATCATCTTCCGTATTCTATATTTTATAATTGCTATTTCACTCTGTTATATATGGCAATGGACTATTCATGATTTTGTCAAAAAGTAGGTATTTGGCCAATGATACTTATAAATTTTTGATTAAAATATCCATATTTTAGATTTTTAGTAGAAGAATAGCGGATGCTCTTGGTACTAAAATATTTATTTGTACTTCTATATAGACTTAGTCTTCCTCAACAAAATCAAAATCTAACAATCTCACTTCTTCCCAGTACTCCACCATATCCCAACTCGAAACCAAACATGAAGCAGACCATCGTCTTCTACCCCTCCCTAGGCATAAGCCACCTCACGCCCTCCATCGAGCTCGCCAAGCTCTTCACTCCTCACAACTTCAACACCATCATCCTCCTCATCACCACCACCTCCTCCCCCTACGACGCCGCCGTCTCCTCCGTCATCTCCTCCACCTCCACCTCCTTCCCATCCATCTCTTTCCACCACCTCCCTCCCGTCACCCTCCCTCCCACCGCCTCCTCCGACCCCCTCGTCAAACAATTCGAAATCCTCGATATTTCCAACCCTAACCTCCTCTCCTTCCTCGCCGAATTCTCCAAAACAAAGCCCGTCTCTGCGCTCATCCTTGACTTCTTCTGCACCTCAGCTCTCCCGGTCGTCTCCCAACTTAAAATACCCTCCTACTTCTTCTTCTCTGCCAGTGCTACTGGTCTCAACGCCGGCCTCCGCCTCCCTAAACTCCTTGCAGAACTTCCTGCCCCGCTCAAAGACCTTGGTGATGATCATCTTCATTTCCCTGGACTACCTCCGATACCTGCGTCTCACGTGCCTATTAACTTTCATGATCCTGCCAGTCCGTATTATGATATCTTTCTTTCCATGTATGCAACCCTACCCAATGCCGATGGAATCATAGTCAACACCTTCGAAGCTTTGGAGAAGAGTCCAATTGATGCTCTAACCAGCGAAGCTAAATTCCCTCCAATTTACTGTGTAGGACCGCTCCCGCTGTCTGGATCTACACTGCAGGGGGAGAGGCACGAGTGCCTCAATTGGTTAGATTCTCAGCCGAAGGGGAGCGTAGTGTTTTTGTGTTTCGGGAGTATGGGGACTTTCCCCGTGGAACAACTGACAGAGATAGCAAACGGGTTGGAAAAAAGCGGACAGAGGTTTTTATGGGTAGTAAGGAATCCGAAAGGCGGAGACCCGAATAATAAAAGTTGGGAGGAGTTACTGGCAGAACTAGGGTTTCTGGAGAGAACCAAGGAGAGGGGGATGGTGTTGAAGTCGTGGGCGCCACAGACGGCGGTGCTGAGCCACGAGTCTGTGGGGGCGTTTGTGAGTCACTGCGGGTGGAATTCAGTGCTTGAGGCGGTGAGTCTAGGAGTGCCAATGATTGCGTGGCCACTCTATGCGGAGCAGAGATTGAACAAGATCTACTTGGTTGAGGAGGCGAAGTTGGCGGTGGAGTTGAAGGGTTACGATAAGGAGGTGGTGAAGGCGGAGGAGGTGGAGGAGAAGGTGAAATGGTTGATGGAGACGGAGGGAGGGGAGGAGTTGAGGGAGAGGGTGAGGGAGATGAAGGAGAGTGCGGCGGCGGCGAGGAGAGAAGGAGGGTCGTCGGATAAGGCGTGGAAGGAGTTGGTGAAGGCTATTAAGAAGGAGAATCTTGAGTGAATGAGTGAGTGAATGAATAATCACAAACAAGAATTCCTGAAGGATACTCTTGAATATATGAGTATGTGGGAGCAGAGGTTTCCTGTGCTAAGTTAGGGACTTGTTTCTTTTGCTTCCACAGTTGCATATTTGTGTCAAGTTAATTTGTGGGGATTAATATTCTCTCTCAATTATTGCACTTCATTCTACAGGAAACAATGTCATAACATATACACAAACAAGCTTCTGTAAGAAAAGAGTTTCTTTGCTGGTATGTCACTTATGATTGTGCTCATCTCATGTATGATCCAGGATATCTAGCTAGCCCCTTGTACTTCTGTAGTTCACTCTTTTTCTCAAGTTCTTGACTTGCAGCTGATTGAAATCACATGATAAGAGCATCTGCAGACTTCTTCCAAATTTCCAAATTTTTCAAAAAATGAGAATGAAGATGCTGTAATTGTTGGCCAAAAAATTAAAAATTGAATTTTTGGTGAACAGTGACCGTCCAAATTTAACCGACGATTTGAAATTTTGAATAATATAGCAAATGAAAAAGAATTTATTCGTCTGTCACATCAATTTAAAAAGTATCGACGAAATTTAATTTTTCGACTCCAACAGATGCTCTAAGAGCAAGCATGAGGAAAGTCACACAAAACGCCAAATTGAATTGCAAGGTAGTAGAGGTAAGAGACAAAGGGATAAGATAAGGACATCCTCATCAATAATTTCAAGCATTGTGGCAGAAGATGGAGTAACCGTTTGAAATAGGTATTGGATGCTAATAATCTATATAATAAAACACACTACAAAAGAAAAGATCTTCACCAGCGCTTTTTTGGAGCTTTACCGGCGTTTATAAATGCTAGTGTAAAACCTACCGGCATTTGAAAAAACGCCACAATAAGCACTGGTGGAGTGCGTGCCGGGGATTGTTTGGCGACCTACACCGGCGCTTTTGAAAATGCTGGTGTTGGTGTAATATACCCTGGCGCTTGCAAAAACGCCGATATATACTTTTTATTTTATTTTATTTTATTTTATTTTATTGGGGGGAAAATCTTCCCCGGCATTTTGAAAAATGCCGGATAGGTAAACATTTTAAAAAAAAAAAATTTTTTTTAATTTTTTTTTTAAAAATTAATTTTTTATTTATTTAATGAATGAATATATAAAAAATTCATTTTCACATACATTATTTCTGCTAGTTCAAGATTACACTGCGAATCATAAAATACAAAAGATTATTACATTGCTAATCATAAAATACATAGTCTAAGCACCTAATTCACCCTATTACAAGCTATATTGAGCATACTAATTAGCACTCTATCTTCATTCTCCAGTTGAAGTGCATTTCCTCGTTAGACTTTAACCCTGCATGGTGCAAATAGAGCAACATGAATAGACTCAAGTACTGAAGAATCAAACTCAATTACCGATGCTAAACAAAACTAAGACTAATATACCTAATAAAATTAAGATTAGGATATGAATGATGGAAGGTGACATAAAACTAAGACTAACTAGCCAATGGGGGTTACTTTTATGTGCGCCTATGTGCTGTCTGAAGAAGAGATAGCGGGATGGGTGGTGGGGGAGAGCTTAGATTGCATCTTTTGCAATTCCTATTTCATGTCTAAGAATTCATCTTTCTTTCTAATGCAAAGTAAACTTCATCTCCCAATTCTGATGTCTTTTACTGGTCAAGTAAACTTCTATAAACATGGCAGATCAAGAAGCAGTACAAGCTACACATGCAGGAAATAAATTTTTTTAAATTTTTTTATTAACTGATTACATTATAGTTCAAAGGTGAATCATGCTCATGTTTATGTAAGTTGCAATTGTAAGAATCAGATTCGATCAATTGAAAAAAAAAATTTATATAACTAGCTAGGAATTACCTGCAGGTTGGGCAGATGGAGGGCTGATAGGCGCTCCATAGTGTTGAGCTGCAAACCCGGTGATGCCTGCAGCCGAAGACATTGCAGAGTACTGGAACATCTGGGTTGGGTACTGCAATCCATAACTCTGTCCCTGAGTATATGCAGGCCCTGTACCACCAGCACTCTGCCCAAATTGGTAGTAGGGATAGAAACTCGTGTTTCCAGCTGCTGTTATGCCTGCATTGGCTCCTCCATATACCGAAAACTGCATGGAGGTGCCTCCATACGCATTGTAGTAGCTCTGCAGGAATAGTTCAACAACAATTAAGAATCTCGATCAGGCACAATTAATGAATTAAGGAATATGCATACATACATGTTTGTTTTTATAGTACTGATCAATCGGTTGTAAAGAAATGCGAATATTTTTTTTATATTCAGAAAGAAATTAACAATATTGATGATTTTGCTCAAATAAAAAGAAACGCGCGAGAAGGATGAATAGGCTGATCGATCACTTCGGCTTTAATTCAATAACAGTGACAAAGGTAAAAATCCTCTCACAAATACTCTGATAAGTAAGAACAGAAACAGTATATACCATAGGATAAGTACTGTAATCTGCGGAGTATGGGACATACCTGCGAATCATATATAAGAGAGAAAGTTAGAATCATTTGCATCGATCAGTGAGAAATTAAAGCTACAATAACAAAGATTATATATAAAGATCGATCAACACTTGCAATGCACTTATAAAAATCTTGAGCTTGATGTACATCAGTTAAAACGTACACCCATATATGCGCACAGGCCCTTGTCTAAATTTGGAGAGGTGCAACCTGACAGTGTATCCATGTTGAAGAGGGATCCAATTTCAAGAAGAAAATTTAAAGAAAATCTAATACTAGAGTACTTATAGGGACACTTCAGTTATTGAGATATTTACATCTTTGTGTGATAATGATAATAAGTTTAACCTTGCTAGGGATGACATTATTAAAATGAGGTCCACATACCAAAGTTCTGCTTTGTAGCATAATTCATTCTGTTCATTTTTGAAACCATAATTTTCCCCCAATTCCATAAACCCGAATTATTCTTCTAACAATCCCAAATTCTCAAATTCACAAATTAACCTATTATCAAATTCATAAATCCATACCTAATATTTGTTAACTCTTTTCTCTTCTATTTTTACAAAAATCCTTCAATATGCATTAAAAAGGGGCATTAAAAATGGGGCTTTTTACACATACAAGGGATGATCAACTAACTAGCTCAAGATGTTGTCACTTGGATCATTGACAACAAAATGGAGGCACGATATAAATATAGTTTTAAGATTTTATTTTGCTTATTTGTAGCAGGGGATTTCAAGATTGTTCAAACAAATACCAAAACTGGAAGCCCGATACCAAACCCAAAACCGAGTTTTCTAAACATAGTTTTGCTTATTTGTAGTATATACTTCATAACTTCACACATTCCCTGGACTCTCTAGCTATAATAGCAGAGATTAAGCCTGCGAACTAATAACAGTTTGCAACAAAATTGAGACTTGCGAAAAATTCCATACAAAGGTATAATTTTCTATCAACAGAAGCACCTGATATATGTTCTCGACAGGGGCGGAGCCACTATGTAACCACTGCGGTCCAAGGACCGCACTCAAATAAAAAAAAAAAAAAAAAAATTACGTATATATATATATCTCTATATGAGTTAGTCTATTATGAGATGGTGAGCGGGGCTCCTTATCTTGAGCGGGAGCTTCCAGCCATCCGATCTGAATTGATTCAGATCGAATGCCTGAGATCAGATCCCGTTCTCCATCTGTTTTGTTGAGGGTGAAATGGTCATTTACTCCCTCTCCTTATCTTTTTGGCATGCTGGCTCCCAACTCTTATCCCGCTCCCTCTTCGATCTGAAAGAAACCCTAGCCCCCCTCTCCTTATCTTTCTCCCGCGCTCTCCTTCTTCGTCTGAAACCCTTCCCCAAATCGATTTTTGCAGAAACCCTCTCTATTCCCCCTAATCGAGACCATAATCGAAATCCTCACCAGCCGCCCATCTTCCTTATTCGAAATCCCCAAATCCTCTTCACCTCGAAACCCTAGCTTCACCTCAGCTCGCCCCCGACGCTCCTCTTCGCAGTCGAAATCTACATCCACACGGCCAAGCTTCTCCCGATCTGAGGTATAATTTGAGTGGTCATTATATAATTCCCATAAAAAGAAGTTTTTATTCCAGGGCAACCAATGTAACAATGATGGAAACCAGATTCATATCTGCAATATTTAGTTCTTCACTTTAGTATGTGGTTGTATGACTTAAAAACATTTAATTATTGAAAAAAGATGAAGAGAGAAATCTATACATACATCATCTAAGAGAGAAAAAAAAAAGTCAAGAAAGTAAGAATAACTACTACTTCAAATTTAACTACCCATCGTCTTTCTCACGATTGCACACACAAAAAACTATAAAGACAAGCATTGCGCGATAAAGACAACCCATCTGAGGTATAATTTGAGGCCTAAATTTTGATTGTGATTTTGATTAGTGGTCCGATCTGCAGCTTCATCTTGATTGTGATGTTAGGTTTATTTTTTAGAATTCTACAAAATATCCTAATTCAGATGCTAACCACAAAAAAATTCTGATTTTAGGTTGATTTTGTTATTTCTCCCTAATTTTCTAACTGCGCTGTTGTAGAATGAACTCAAAATTGCCCAAACAAACTACATAGTTAAAATTTAATGCTTTTAGTTGAAGTTGAATCAATCTTTGGTTATTGTTTTTTAAATTTGTAGTTCGAGCTTTGACTGAGCATTTCTGTAGGATAATGGCTCGATTCTGGTTCAGATTGTTTTGGAGTATCTGCAGCAAATGAAAGTTACAGTATATCAGTCGACTGAATTGGAGGATCAGGCGACTGTCCAGAGAAGTTTCAAAGGCTTGGGATACAGCAGTAGCAGTCGACTGCCCAGTCGACTGCCCTGAACAAGACCAGTCGACTGCTTGGGTGACCAGTCGACTGTGTACGGGATTTTGAACTAGAAAAGGCCCAATTCGAAAAGGCCCAGTAGTTTCCCTATAAATACACTTGTTAGGGTTTTGTAATTAGAGACGCCAGATCTCAGACCTCTATTCGGATTTTGCAGCCGTCATCTCTTGTAAACTTTGTTTTGCCCATTGTTGAGAATAGCAAGAAGAACCCCAACCGCCCCTTATGGATGTAGGCATTGTTTTGCCGAACCACGTAAATCTTGTGTTCTTGTGTTGCTTGCTTTTCTGTGTTTCTCTTTGCTGTTTCTCTCTTTGATTCCGCATTGGTTAATTAGTTTTGTATTCCGCGCACAACAAGTGGTATCAGAGCTGTTGGTTCGACCTAGAGGGAGATGGCGGGTGATGCAGATGCAACCAAGGATGTTGTGGGATCAAGTTCGTCCAGAACAACGATTCACAACGCAAAATTTGAAGTTGAAAAATTTGATGGGACAAACAATTTCGGGATGTGGCAATGTGAGGTGTTGGATGTTCTTGTTCAACAAGAACAAGATGTTGCTTTGGAAGTAGAAAAACCAAAGGATATGTCCGAAGCAGATTGGAAGAAGTTGAATCGAGTTGCGTGTGGGACTATTCGGCTCTTTATTGCGAAGGCTCAGAAGTACGATTTGATGAGGGATACCATTGCTGTGGTGTTGTGGAAGAAGCTCGAAGACAAATACATGAGGAAAAGTTTGGAGAATCGGCTGTATTTGAAGAAGAGACTTTTTCGCTTCACCTATACGGAAGGTATGTCTATGAATGCTCATGTTGAATCATTTAATAAATTATTGGCTAATTTGTTAAATTTGGATGAGCAAATTAAGGATGAAGATAAAGCCCTAATTCTGTTGAATTCATTACCTGAAAATTATGATCATTTAGCAACTACTTTAATATATGGAAAAGATACTGTGAAATATGAAGATGTTGCAAATGCTCTGTTAAATAATGAAACTAGGAGAAGGGATAAAATGGTTGATAGAGAAACTTCTGAAGCTTTAATTGTAAGGGGCAGGACTGAGACCAGATCTGAGTCCAAATCTGGGAAAAAGGGAAACAAATCTCGTTCCAAATTGAGAGGAGTTTCGAAGGACAGGAAAATACCGGCCAAAGATGAATGTGCTTTCTGTCATGAAAGGGGGCATTGGAAAAAGGATTGTCCAAAGCTACGAAATAAGGAAAATTCGACTGCAAATGTGACTGTTGATAATTTAGAAAGTGGCGAGGATTTTTCTTTTGCACTTGCTTCTAGTCCCTCACTTTATCAAGAGGTATGGTTTCTTGATACAGCAGCCTCCTATTATATGTCTTGGAAAAAGGAGTGGTTTACTTCTTTGGAGTATATGGATGGTGGTGTAGTTTTGATGGGAAATGATGCACCTTGTAAGAAGGTAGGAATCGGGAAGATTGAATTGCTAATGCACGATGGTCTTATTAGAGAGCTTTCAGATGTATGGTATGTTCCAGATTTGAAAAAGAATTTGATTTCACTTGGTGCTTTGGAGGCCAGTGGATTGAAATTTGCTAGTGAAGGTGGCATTCTGAAGGTGACTAGCGGATCACTCGTGGTGATGAAAGGGCAAAGAAAAAGGAACTTGTTTTTCTTGCAGGGAAAAACATATTTGGGTGAGGCTGCCAGTGTAACTGAAAGGCCCAAACAGGTTGTTCCCGACTCTACTAGGTTGTGGCATATGCGACTCGGGCATGCAGGAGAAAAGGCCTTGCAGGGGCTTGTGAAGCAAGGGTTGCTTAAAGATGCTAAAGGGTGCAAGTTGGAATTTTGTGAACATTGTGTTTTGGGTAAGCAAACTAGGGTGAAATTTGGTACAGCTGTACATCAGACAAAGGGTATCCTCGATTATGTGCACACAGATGTTTGGGGCCCTACTCAGACACCTTCTATGAGTGGTAGACACTGGTTTGTTACTTTTGTTGATGATTACTCCAGACGAGTTTGGGTATATACCATGAAGCACAAAGATGAAGTTTTGACATTGTTCACAAGTTGGAAGAAGAAAGTTGAAAATCAGACTGGTAGGAAGATTAAGGTTTTGAGGTCAGATAATGGAGGGGAATACAAGAATGATCCGTTTCTGAAATTGTGTGAAGATGAAGGGATCCAGAGGCACTTCACAGTTAGGAAGACTCCACAGCAAAATGGGGTTGCAGAAAGGATGAACAGAACCTTACTTGAGAAGGTGAGATGTATGTTAGCACAGTCTGGATTGAAGAAGACATTTTGGGCAGAAGCTGTTGTATATGCAAGCCACATTGTCAACCGTTTATCATCAGCAGCACTTGAAGGCAAAACGCCTATTGAGGTATGGAGTGGTAAACCTGCATCTGATTATAGTTTTTGCATATATTTGGTTGTCCTGCTTATTTTCATGTAACTGAAACTAAACTTGATGCAAGAGCCAAGAAGGCTATATTTGTTGGTTTTAGTACTGGTGTCAAAGGTTACAGGTTGTGGTGTCCAGAACAAAAGAAGTTAGTAATCAGCAGAGATGTGACTTTTGATGAGACCAGCATGATTAGCTCGGGACAGTCGACTGGTGGTATGGGACAGTCGACTGGTGAGCAGCAGAAGAGTGGGACAGTTCTCCAACAGGTGAGTAGCAGAATCTCGGGACAGTCGACTGGTGTACAGGAGCAGTCGACTGGTGGTCTAGAACAGAAGAAGAGCGGGAGCTCGGGACAGTCGACTGTTGGCAATAACCAGTCGACTGGTAGGAGAGTTCTCCAACAGGTGGAGTTAGAAAAGTTGTCAGTTGAAAATCCTGTTCCTGTCCAAGATGAAGATGATGTGGTTGATACTGAGAATGATGAAGAAGTTCCTATCCAGCAGGAAGAATCAATTGCAGTAAGAAGGCAAAGAAGAGATATCAAACGACCGTCTCGTTTTACAGATACAGTTGCATTTGCTCTTCCCATTGTGGATGATGAAGTTCCCTCCAACTTCAAAGAAGCTACTAGAAGTTCTGAAAATGCAGATTGGAAAGTTGCTATGGATGAAGAGATGAACTCTCTTCATAAGAATAAGACTTGGGATCTAGTGCAACTACCAAAGGGGAAGAAAGCAATTGGTTGCAAGTGGGTGTATACGAAGAAAGAAGGTCCAAAAGGCAGTGTTCGGTTCAAGGCTAGACTAGTTGCAAAGGGGTATGCTCAAAAGGAAGGAATTGACTACAATGAAGTGTTCTCTCCGGTTGTGAAGCATCCTTCTATTCGGATTTTGTTGGCATTGGTAGCACAGTTTGATCTTGAATTGACACAGATGGATGTGAAGACTGCATTCTTACATGGGGATCTAGATGAAGAAATTTATATGTCGCAGCCAGATGGGTTTAAAATTGCTGGGAAGGAAAGTTTTGTTTGCAAATTGAAGAAGTCTCTCTATGGGTTGAAGCAATCTCCAAGGCAGTGGTATTTGAGGTTTGATCAGTTTATGAAGGTGCAGAGATATTCCAGAAGTGAGTTTGATCATTGTGTCTACTTCAGGAAATTGCAGGATGGTTCTTTCATATATCTGTTATTATATGTGGATGATATGTTGATTGCCTCTAAAAATGCTAAGGAGATTCAAAATTTGAAGAATCAGTTGAGTTCTGAATTCGAGATGAAGGATCTTGGTGAAGCCAAGAAGATACTTGGGATGGAGATAGCTAGAGACAGAGCAAAGGGCATAGTAAGTTTGACACAGAAGCAATATCTTTTGAAGGTGCTGAAACGGTTTGGTATAGATGAGAAAACTAAACGGTCAGTACACCATTAGCCCCTCATTTCAGAATTAGTGCTTCTCAGTCTCCAAGTACAGATGAAGAGAGACAGTATATGACGAATGTACCTTACACTAGTGTGGTTGGCAGTTTGATGTATGCCATGGTTTGTACTCGACCAGACATCTCTAAGGCGGTGAGTATGGTTAGTCGATATATGCATGATCCAGGCAAAGAGCATTGGCAAGCAACTAAATGGATTTTGAGGTACATAAGTGGCACCACAGATGTGGGTTTGAAATTTAAAAGGGATGACAATATTAGCAGGTTATTGGTTGGATATGTTGATTCTGACTATGCAGGTGATCTAGATAAGAGGCGGTCTACTACAGGCTATTTGTTTACTATGGCTAGAGCACCTATAAGTTGGAGGTCCAATTTGCAGTCCACTGTAGCGTTGTCTACTACTGAGGCTGAATACATGGCAGTTGCTGAGGCCATGAAGGAAGCCATTTGGATACATGGACTTTTGAAGAGCTTGGGAATTCATCGGGAGAAGGTGGAGGTACACTGTGACAGTCAGAGTGCTATTCATTTAGCGAAGAACCAAGTTCATCATTCGAGGACCAAACATATTGATGTCCGTTATCATTTTGTGCGTGATTTGATAAAGGATGGTGATATTCATTTGGTGAAGATTGGAACAGCTGATAATCCTGCTGATATGTTGACCAAAGTTGTTGGGGCAGCCAAGTTCAAGCATTGCATGAACCTGGCTAATATTTTGCATGTTTGATAATTTGGCATGAGCGGTTGGGATAGTGCTTTGCTATTGGTTTGTTTAGTATGTGATATCATACTAAGGTGGAGTTTGGTTCTTTTGTTACATTTGGTGATGAGCAGTTGTTTTGGAGTATTTGTGGAGATTGCTTGGGCTACTTGGAAGATTTCACCAAGGTGGAGATTGTTGGATACTTGGAAGATCTCGCCAAGGTGGAGATTGTAGGATAATGGCTCGATTCTGGTTCAGATTGTTTTGGAGTATCTGCAGCAAATAAAAGTTACAGTATATCAGTCGACTGAATTGGAGGATCAGGCGACTGTCCAGAGAAGTTTCAAAGGCTTGGGATACAGCAGCAGCAGTCGACTGCCCTGAACAAAACCAGTCGACTGCTTGGGTGACCAGTCGACTGTGTACGGGATTTTGAACTAGAAAAGGCCCAATTCGAAAAGGCCCAGTAGTTTCCCTATAAATACACTTGTTAGGGTTTTGTAATTAGAGACGCCAGATCTCAGACCTCTATTCGGATTTTGCAGCCGTCATCTCTTGTAAACTTTGTTTTGCCCATTGTTGAGAATAGCAAGAAGAACCCCAACCGCCCCTTGTGGATGTAGGCATTGTTTTGCCGAACCACGTAAATCTTGTGTTCTTGTGTTGCTTGCTTTTCTGTGTTTCTCTTTGCTGTTTCTCTCTTTGATTCCGCATTGGTTAATTAGTTTTGTATTCCGCGCACAACAATTTCTTCATTACTCCCACAGTCCCACACACGCAAGGCAGCCGCAGCAGCAAAAAGAAAAAAAAAGAAATACAAGTCTGGAGTTGCCATTGTTGGTTTTGGTTCAATTAGTTCTACTAATTCTTCACTTTCGCTCATTCAAATTTATCCAGGTTCAATTCTACTCCAATACTTTCTTATTTGTTGTTCTCTTCTTCAATTAGAGTCAAAAATCCTAACCCTAAAATTAGAAATAAACCCTACTTACTTCAATTTTACACCAATTATTTTTATATAATATATAATTACTCAATTTTCTTCAAGTTTTGCGTGTTTAATTTATATAAAAATATATAATTTAGGAATTAATTGAAGTTTGTTGAAATATTAAGAATTTTAATTTATTGACATGCTTTCTTGTTTTCATACTTATTATGTTGTTTGAACCAATGTGATTTATGTATGTGTATATTGTTTAGGTAGGGATGATATTATAATTTATCTTGGTGAAACTCATTATTTTTAAAATTGAAAATTTGAAGGATTATGGAGAGATTCTACAAAAGAAAACGTGTTGAAGAACAAGTAATCGGAGAGAGTTCAAATAAAGTCGATGAGTGCCCAAATAGAGTGGAGGACTCGAATAGAGTCGGGAGGAAGATCTCAAGTTCATTTTTAATTGAAGAATTTGATGCCGCACAATTGCCCTCCGATCCGGGATTAAGAATCCCAATTTTACGATATAGTCCTAAAATTATAGATCAAGTTCGAAGAGCGTATTTGCCCTCTGTTGATTGCTTTTTGCTGGGCCTCTATCGCACTCGTTTGCACTACCAGTGAGCTTATTTCGTTGCTTTTATCTATGTCGTTTGGGTGCTTCCTTTATCTTTCGCTCTCTGTGACTGAATGTGTTTTTTCTGTTCTGATTTGAGTGGTTGTTTCTATGGCGGGTCTGCACTCGTTATTGCCTGGGTACAGTTATTTTGCTCTTGTTTGTATTTTGTTGGCTGGCTCATCTTATTTCCAGGGTCTCGCTTTGTGGATGCATCGGAGGATGATTTTACTTTCCAGAGGTACGTTGTCATTTGTAATTTTGTATATTTCAGATTTTATTTTTATTATAATAAACTCGACCACAGTGACTCAAATTCTTGGCTCCGCCCCTGGTTCTCGACCTGTAGAATTATTATGAAAACTATTCACAGAAACAATGTAAAACTTACATTAAATCCTCGATCTGCTTCTAGTATTTGAATGATTTGAGCAAAATATTTAAAGATTAACTCTCAGTCTCTAATTAGCAAAATATTTAAGCAAAGATTAACTCTCAGTCTCTAATTAACATGTAAGCAAAGATTAACTCTCAGTCTCTAACTATAATAGATAGTATTGGGGTTTTTAGTTGTAGATTAGAGAGAAATGAAAAGAAATTAAAATTGATTATGATGGGATAGAACAAAGAATACTTCATATTCATTCAGATCTCTGACTCTTTCTATATAAAATTATAAATTTGATGTTATGTTCCACTATGTCCCTTCTATAAAGGTTAATTAGTTCTATGAGTGTATACACAAAAAGAACAATAAATTAGCATCTATGTAGTTAGTTAGTAAATAATAAATTAAAATATCACGAACGGAGAAATCTTATGTGCAGTGAACATAGAGCCTAGAGGCCTTTCAACTTGTAACACTAATACAAGAAGCTAGCGTGTGAGAGATTCTAACACATGAAGCAACAACAAGCTATCAATGACACCATCGAATGGATCCTCCACGTAAATTACACTTTTCTTTCCAATTTCCCATACTACAAGCAGGAAAACTCCAAGTGGGTAATCTATCTTTGTATAGACATAGTGTAAGCTCATCAATTTGCAAACAGGTTTCATCTTTACTATTGATCTGAACGAAAACATGATTTTCTCATAAAGTAAAAGCCAGATGCTCCTAATGAAAAACTTGGACAAGGTAGAATAATAAACATATTACCTTCTGAAGAACTGAGTTGGCATGTGAGTAAATATTTACAGGGACCGACAAGGATATCAATCAGCCCGACTGACTGCCTCCTTTCCAACTAGCTGAGTATGAACTGGAAAAACACAAGTCAATCCTTTTTTCACTGTATTTCCCGGCTTCATCTCCATGCATCTGAGCCAATTGCCTACCATCTCCGTATTTTGCTGCCATCTTAGGGTAAGTAGAAGAGAAAGACAATCTTAGTATTTTTAATTGTATGAAGAAAGTAAAACAAACAAACTTACCAACTAATTAATGGCATTTCCCTATTACCTCTTCTTCTTCTTCTTCTTCTCTGCTTCATCTATTTGCTTTCTGAAATTTCCCAATCTTCGGATCAGGTGGTTGACTAGAAACAGAAGAAATATAGTATTCATTACAAATAATCAACAACAAAATTACAATCAAATTCTTTGGATCTGGTGACCACAAATTAAGGGAATTAAAATTGAAATTAAGAACAGAATATTAGGGCTTAGTCTGAAAAGAACTAATCTTTATGTTTGAATCCCTAACCAAATTAGGGTTTAGACATCTAAAACATCAAGAAATCGATTGAAATCATTGAAATAAGAAGAAGATTGGAGTTTTCTTTGGTCATAGAAATCCAGGACGAACAAGTAGTAAGTAAATTACGGTTTCGATTCCATAATTTCATAATTTCATAATTTCAAAAATCTAGATTACAAATCGAAAAACAAATTCCGATAGAAAATTAGGGTTTAAGAAATACTAGTGCTAGTAGATTACAAACAGAAGATTAGGAATTCATAACCCAAATTTGCTGTTTCTAAAAGAGGAGAATTCTTTACCGAACAGTGTCGCACTCATCCGTTGGAGGGAGGGAGAGAGAGATGGAACCGTGAGGGTTTAGCAAAAAAGGGGATTTGGGGAAATAGGAGAGGCAGCATGGATTAAAAAAAAAACCCCAGAATGTCCGGCGTTTGCTTAATAAACGCCAGCCTATATTATAATAGCCCGACGCTTATTAAAAGCGCCGGTGTATGTTAACATTTTAGTTTCTCCACGAAATAACACATTTATACCCGGCGTTTCCCAAAAACGCCGGGTATAAATGCCGCTAAATACAGTTTTTGTTGTAGTGACATTAAGAAAACTATCAAGTGGCTCTTATTCAGTAGGGTTGAAATCAATGGTTTAGATCTAACCTCACAAAATATATATTTCCGTTCAAAAGTTTCCTCTCCAAAACTCAAATTCAAATCCCCTCAAAACAACTCCTTTATTTATTTATTTATTCTCTCTCTCTCCCTCATTTTCTCTCTCTCATTCTCTCTCTATTTACTTAGAATTTTATATTTTTCAGATTTCAGGTTTGTAAATTTTCAGATTTTTATGCATTTTTTTATTGCTCATGTTACATTGAAAATAGCAAATATCACATCAACTGTTAAATTTCATTATTTTCCACACTCAAAGTTCTAAGAAGTTAGGTTTTACACCCCCATTTATAATTATTTTTCAACATATACTAATGGAAACATGGACTTTTATTTACAACTAATTATTGTTTTACTATTCAAACTTGAGCTACATAATTGTTGTTTTACTGTTTACAAGACTTTAATATGATGTATCGTTCCAAAGACGTGCCGTAGGCACGTGCCCATGGGCAAATCTAGTTTGTAAAAAAGTAGGTATCAGATGAGATATAAAGTTTGATTAGAAGTAATGAGAAGTAGTAAGAAAAGTAATATTTAGGTTCTCACACCTATTATTGATCAAGAAATGAATCCTCGACCTCAACAAGACAATGTTGAACAAACCCATATTCAAAATGAGGTAATTGTTCCAAAAGAACAAACTCAACAACCTCAAGAGAAATGAGAAATGCTATTCCGGATGATCATATTGTATTTCTCCAAGAACATGAGGATGACAATGGAATGATGGAAGATGATCCAATCACATTTCATCAGACCATAAAAAGTTATAACTCTTAAAAGTAGATGAATGCCATAAATAAGGAGTATAAGTCGATGCAAGACAACAAAGTTTGGGAACTTGTCCAATTACCAAAAGGTGCAAAACCAATTGGTTGTAAATGAATATTTAAGACCAAGAGGGATGCAAATGGTAATGTTGAGAGGTATAAGGCACGTCTTTTAGCTAAAATCTATACTCAGAAAGAAGGCATTGATTTTACAGAGAATTTCTCTCCAGTTTTATCGAAAGACTCGTTCAGGGCAATTATGGTGCTTGTTGCTCATCTTGACCTTGAGCTACATCAGATGGATGTCAAGACGGCATTTCTTAATAGCGACATTGACGAGACAATTTATATGGTGTAACCAGAAAATATTGTGTCGGCAGACTCAAAGAATATGGTTTGCAAATTGACGAAATCCATCTATGGACTCAAGAAGGCTTCCCGTAAATGGTACCACAAGTTTCATCAAGTAATTATCTCATTCGGTTTTGAGATGAATGTTGTTGATGATTGTGTGTATCACCAGTTCAGTGGAAGTAAATATATATTCCTAGTTCTGTATGTCGATGACATATTGCTTGTCACTAATGATATGGACTTATTGCACGAAACCAAGAGGTTTGTGTTTTAGCATTTTGAGATGAAAGATCTTGGGGATGCCTCTTTTGTATTAGGAATTCAGATATACCGAGATCGTTCTCGAGGTATTCTTGGATTATCACAAAAGGGATACATCGATAAAGTACTCAAAAGGTTTGACATGCAAGATTGTAGACCATAGGATAACCCTGTTGCTAAAAGAGATAAATTTAGTCTCAGTCAGTGCCCTAAAAGTATTCTTAAAATTTAGGAAATGCAAAAGATCCCATATGCATCAGCTATTGGGAGTCTAATATATGCTCAAGTATGTATGCGTCCAGATATTGTGTACATTGTTGGGATGTTAGGCAGGTATTTAAGCAAACCCGGTATGGACCATTGGATAGCAGCCAAGAGGGTTATAAGGTATCTTCAGAGAACAAAAGATTATAAGCTCACATATAGAAAATCTAATCATTTGGAAGTCGTAAGATATTTTGATTATGATTTCGCTAGGTGCCAAGATAGCAGAAAGTCTACATCAGAATATATTTACCTGTTAGCTGGAAGAGCTATATCCTGGAAAAGTGTTAAATAGACACTTGTAGCCTCTTCCACTATGGCAGCAAAGTACGTAGCATGCTATGAGGCATTGAATCATAGAATATGGCTGTGAAACTTTGTCACTGGGCTGCGCATTTTGAAGAATGTAGAAAGACCACTCAAGGACAATAAGTCAGCAGTGATGCATTCTAACAACAACAAGAGCTGAACAAAGTCGAAGCATAATGACATAAAGTTTCTAGCTGTGAAAGAAAGAGTGCAGAGTGGACAAATATCCATAGAGCACATTGAGACAAACTCCATGATAAAGGATCCGCTCACAAAGGGATTACCACCCAAGATCTTTCATAAACACACTGCTCATATGGGTATTGTATTATATGAAGATATCATAATTTTGTGGGAGTTTGTATTTTATTTTCTTTATATTTGTCTGAGACATTTATACATTTTGTTATTTTCTGATCAGAAATAAAGTATTCAGTTTTCTCACTATTCTGTTATGTTTAATTCTGACCTCACTTAAGTTTTAAGAGGACCAGTTGGAAGTAGGCATGTATATAGATCACATTGCATGAAATTTCCATGCTACATATTCACACTTGATCTATGTCGTTTGATTATGTTAATATATGTGACCATTGATGAATTTAGATATGATAAATGTAACGAAAATTGTCTTGATCCTATATTTACATGATTAATGGACGAAATTGTTTGGATATGCTTTTGGTTATGATAGTAAATTTTTGAGCTCATAAAGTATGTACATTCATAAGGTGTAGCATATGTGGCCCAAGTGGGAGATTGTTGGAAAATAATCTATATGGGCTCACATATGTGACTAAATGTATAATTGCTATTCTAAAGTCTAACTCAAATTAAAGTGATCTAATCAATATTAAGTAATGAGTTAAAAGCATATAATTTAAAGTGTGATATATTACATGTAGAAACCGTAAAGTAAATTTCTAATTTTGTGATGGGCAAAATTGGAAATCAATAATTATCCATTCGGGTTGTGGTCCCCTATATATACGTATCTTCTCATTCTATCTACCATCCCATCAACAGAAAAGAAAAGATAGACAAAATCTCATAGAAGTGCCTATTATATAGGAAGATCCAAACCCTCTGTGCAATCTCCATCAATGGCTTCAGGTTAGTGCTTCCGATTTTAATATTCTTCTTCTTTTGATTTAGCAAAGAATCTATAGGTTCATGATTTATGATTTTATATTAAAGCACTTTTGTAGCATGATTAAGATCTAGATCTATAGAAATATGATTTAGGTTGTTATCAATATTTTGTGCATGTTGCTTAAGTGTATATAAATTAAATTCCATCATATAACTCACTTAAAAGTATTTGTTTAGAGTTATGTACTTGATTGGTATATGAAATTGAAACATTTGTTAATAAACTATGTGGAAAAAAACCCTTTGTTTGTATGTTCTGTATTTGATTTACCTTATTTCTATTTGTTCACATCGGTGTTTGGTTGGTTGTAAAATATTTTAACTGTAGAGAAAAGAAATATGTGGAAATGAGCTATAAAAAAAGTGGTTTGGTTGGTTGTAGCCAGTAGAAATAGTTTAAATGAAAGATTTGATTTACTTGAGTTGTAAGAATATTGTAGCGACAGTAATTTAATTTTTTTTTTTTTTACTTTTGGTTTTATTTGAAATTAATCTCAATTAATTAGGGTTTAAACCAATAAACTAAATTGATCTTAATTAAATTAAACAAATAAACTGAAACTCAAAAAAACTGAAAGCTTAATTACCGGGTTCAATTAAAAATAAACTTTAATTACCGAGCTTAATTAATCTTAATCTATTGTAATTAAAAATAAACCAAAAGCTTAACGTGTTTAAAAATAACCAAAAGCATACTGTAGCGGGATTAATTGATTCAATCGTATTGAGTTATATAAACTAGGGATTAATTAAAAATAAACCTTAATTACCTAAAGCATTATTAACGGCTGGCTTTGTTTGAAATGGGGGAAGATTAGTCCAACATCGGCCATAGGGAGGAGAGAGTGTGGGTTTAAATAGAATTGCTTAGTTATAAGAGGCAAAGTTGCTTCAAATTGGACCGAGCGAAATTGAGCAAAAAAAAATGACGGACTCATACTTATGAGTGAACAGTATTGTTCGGGTGCTTAATATTTGTTTCTGCAATACCTTTTGCGTTAGTCGTTCATAGCCAAAATAGGTATTTGCACATAGATATAGAAAATTCTTAATCTAATTATATTTTAATCTTAAATAAATGATAAACCCTAATTAAAAAGTATATTAAATTCTAATATGAGCCCATAGTTTATCTATAGGCCCAACCTATAGATATTTAAAGCCAAAAAATGAGTTGGATGGGATATCATCTTCCATCCAAGCTCATTTCAGACAAAAATTTGGAGTTTTTGGCCGGACGGGATATCATATTCCGTCCGAGATCAATTTTTGAAAAAAAGACGGAAGATGATATAACGTGCGAGAGAGAAATTTTTGAATAGACGGCAAATCACATTCTGATTGCCAAATTATTTATATATTCATTTCTTCTCTCAAATATGGCCGACTACTGTTCACATATATCCAAAAAATGAAAATTTGGCCAACGTCTATCGTTGTTTTTTGTTCAAATTAGCTATTTTTTGAATTTTTGGCCAACGCTACAAATGCTCCTAGTTAAGCTTGTTTTACCTTATTAATAACTAGTAATTTATAATAAATATAGTTTTGCGTGTACTACATATGGTACTTTGTCCAGTTAGTTAAGCTTGTTTTACCTTATTAATAACTAGTAATTTATAATAAATATAGTTTTATAAAGTAAAATTCAAAGATTTAAACCTAAGACCTCCTTTATAATGAATATGAGCTGATAAATTACAAATAAGACTAAGGTCTTCTCCCATTATAATATTAGTAGCATTGGTAACGGGTCGGGTCGGGTCCTTCACTACACGGACCCGGACCTGGACCCGTGAGGACCGGATTCGGTTCTAGGTCCGGGTCCTATTAAAATATTTCTACCCGTTCGGGTAGGAGCAGGAGTGTGAGCGGCAAGCAGAGGCCGCGAGTGGATGATTTAGAATAGAGGAGAGAAGAAAAAGACATGTGTTTTGAGTTTGGAAGAAGAAGATTTAGGTAGTGTTCTTTTTCACCTCTTATAAGTGATTTACCTCTTGTAAGAGGTGGTCCACCTCTTACAAGAGTTTTTTTAGTGTTCTTTTTTACCTCTTATAAGAGATTTCTTCCAAAATTGCTTCTAAACCTAAATGGCTTCCACTAGCCTCTTTCAAAATCTTAAAAGTCTTCTATCACTTAAAAAGACTACATTACCCCTAAATTAATGATTTTCAGATCTTCTTTATTAAACAGATAGTTTGAGTTTACAGAATTGGGAAGCACACCCACTCAAAATCACTGGTAGCGATTCAATGCAAATACTATAAATTGATATACAGAATTGGGAATATACATTTTTTTTTACATGAACATATATTATATATGACATCTAATACAGAGGTATTTTCCAGATGAACATAAATTCGATCAATCTGAGGCATGACATGCAACGCATCATACTGAGTACATACATGTATCCTGCACACATGTCCAATACATATATATCATACATGATAAGCATGAATGTCCTTCAAATACAATGATATCTTCTTATCAAAGTTCGATCAGTGCAACAGTTAGGAAATAATTGAGACGGAAGAAACAGTCATTGCAAAAAGCTCCTTTTGTTGTTTGATATCTTCATCAGAGGAAAATGTGTAATGGAATATGTTAACAAACCATCTCTGAAAATGTCTCAGATTCTCACAGCGTCACTATTTTTGATCGAGTTTCATACAAAACTGTTTGAAAACTCCAACTTGTTTGGTTAGAGTGTTCTTAGAAAACTATTTTCAGAAAACTGTTTTCAAAACAACAAACCAAACGCACCCTAAGCTTTCTAATATAGTGAAGCTTAAAGAAATAAATCAAATAAATAAAAAATTCAGCAGAACAAAAAACAAGACGAGACTCGTCATACTAAATGAGTGTTATTATGTCCATGACGCTTCAATAAGTTTTTGTCCAAGAACTAATCAACATGCATTGGATTATCAGCCCTAATTTCAAAATATTTAAATTTCTGAAAATGGAAATTATGCAAACATGATATATTATAATACTACTACACATTATGACCATGAAAATGTGATCTTTAGTAGGGACGTAGCACAACATAAACCTTTTATTTTCCTTCAAAACAACACTCTTGTATGGTTTGAAGTATTAATAGTTAAGCCGGATATTTCAGTAAAGAAGGCGGGAAAAATTCATGTTTTCCCATTTTCAGTATATCACTTAAAATGGTTTGAGCTGCTTCTACAACTATTAGATCAACTTGGCATCAGCTCTCATTATGATCTACAGCTTTGTTCAATCAAAACAAGATCAACCATGGAGAATAATATTCCTTGAAAAAGATGATTCTCTAGCAAATTTATTATGATTATTACCTTCTCTTTAACAAGTCAACAGAATACAAAAGTGGACATGAAGTTGCATGGAGAAATGTTGGTATAAATAGAGAAATTATATAGTAAGAGCAAAAATATCTAAAAGTAGAAAAAAGGCTCTCGTAAGAGGTGAAAAAAGAACAGAAATCTCTTATAAAAGGTTTTTATAAGAGGTTATTTTTATATAAAAGAACACCTCAAAAAGAAGCTCTTACAAGAGGCTCTTATTGTAAATCTCTTATAAGAGGTCACCTCTTATAAGAGGTCACCTCTTATAAGAGGAAAAAAAAAGAACAGACCCTTAGAATTGAGGAGGAAGGAGGGGATGGATGTGGATAAAATATTTATTTTTATGTTGATTTTTTGGAATTTTTTTTAACTGGTCCGGGTCCGGGTCCAGGTCGGGTCTCTTTTGAGTGGACCCGGACCCGGACCCGAAAGTACAACGGGTCCCATTTTAGGACCCAGACCCGGACCCGAATAGGCTAGGTCGGTTCCGGTCCAATGTCGGGTCCGGATCGGATCCGGATTTCAGGTATTTATACCAATGCTAAATATTAGAGATTTACACGTGCGATGCACGTTTTATTAAATACATTTCTTTAAAGTAAAAATTTATAAGTAGTATGGGTTTAATCCTAAGATATCTTTTATAATAGTTATGCACGTATATTATATGTATTGATGGATTGACAAATGATATTAAGACATTCCCTTTATAATTCCCATTATAATAATAGAGATGAAGTCATGAAACAATGATGGTTATATAGTAGATTTTCTTTTTAAAATGTGTACAATTAGCATAGTATAATTAGGAGGTGCAATCACAATAGAAGGTTTTAACTTATGCTGAAACCAATGAGCTCATTTTGTTAATTTTTTTGAAAGTTGATTAGGTTTATGTGAATCATGCAGTTCTTTTATAATTATTATTGGAAGTTCATTTGGTTTACGTCTGAACAACGCATGCAGTTGTAATAGAAAATACTTGCACCTGTAATTAATCACTGTAACCGTCTCGAATAGTATAATGGGAGTGTTAAGACTTATTGTTTGTAAATATATCAATGTACGTGTGTATTGTATACATAACTAATATAAAGGATGTCTTAAGTTCGAGGCCAAACTATGTCGGAACTTTTACTTTTTTTTTAAAAAAATATTTATTAAGATGTGCGTTGTACGTGTAAATTACAAGTTTATAATTAAGAAAAAATATTCCACTACATGTAATGCACAAATTATGATATTAAAGACTGAAAAAATCTTTTTTATCTTGTAGGATGCACGTGTCTTAATGCACGTGGAGATAGGCTCGACGATCGACTGACTGATTGCCAGCCTGACCCTTTACTGTTGATAGATCCCTACCGTCCCAGGGTTTGTTAGGGGATATGATGTATTTTGTTTAGACGCATATATGTTGCGCCCATTCTGTTCTTCTTTTGTCTCAAATCTCATGTTTGGGGTGGAGTTTATGTACTTTTGTTATGATTGTAGGACCTGATATTTGGCTCAGTACTCTGAATTTGTTTTATTAATCCCTTATTAATGAAATAGGGTGACCATACTCCACATTTTCTTTTAAAAAAAAAACATGATGAATAATCGAGAACATTTTAGAATTTCCAAAGCATGCCTTCAGAACACAAATTAACTCCCATTTTTATTTTTTGAAGAATGGGCTTTAGATATATGATCCTAACAGATGAAAAGTTTAAAGTTTGATATTGGGCCACAATGTATCAAGGGCCAGCATTGAGGTGGAAGCGACCACCTTGGCCACCAATTTTTACTTATTTTTGGGACCTCAAATTTTTTTTCTTCTTATAATTACATATGCATATTTTATGTATAACGTTCAAATGATAATTTGTACAATTTTTTTTTAAAGGGTCTCCAAATATATAACCAAATATATATATATATATATATATATATATATATATATATATATATATATATATGGGTAAAAGGGATATGAGCAACTTGCTCATTTAGTAAATGAGCAATTGATGACGTGGCATACATGTGATTGAAAAATCATTAATAGGGTTAGTTGTCCAATGTATCGCATGCATGCCACATAATCAATTGCTCATTTACTAAATAAGCAAGTTGCTCATATCCTTTTGACCCTATATATATATATATATATATATATATATATATATTTGGAGACTTCAAATGATAATTTGTACAATTTTTTTTAAGGGGTCTCCAAATATATATGGGTTTTTAACGTGTATGCCCCGAACAAATATGCTAATATCATATATGTTCTTCAAAAATATGTATTTTCATATATGTCCTAACAATATGAGTTTATTTCTTATTTACCCCTAAAAGTTGTATCAAACTACATGTATTTAAAACTTATAAGCTTAGTAACGAATTTGGCTAGAAAACATGATGAAAAAGATGAAATAATAAAGATGTACTGTAAATTTGTCAATTTATTAAGAAAATTGAAGAAAAATTGAGAAAGATTGATGTGTTTCAATTGATTTTATAGACGATTCAGTTTATAAAAAGTAAGAAGAATAAGCTTAATTAGTAGATGAAGAGTATTTCAGTTATTTTGCATAAAATCTATTAAACATAGCTGTATATTTCATAAATTTTTATGTTTTTAAAGTAGTTTTAACTTTAGGGATAACTAAGAGGTTGGATACACATTGTTAGGGGTAAATGTTAAAATACACATTTGTGAGGGGTATATGTGATATTCACATATTTGTTAGGGACATACATGTTAAAAACCCAATATACATATATATATATACACACACACACACACACACACACACACACACACACACACACACACACACACACACACACACACACGAAGGTGGGAAGGCTGAGTACACACGAGTGCACACGGAGGGGTGGTGCACAAAGGAAGAATTTCCTCTCTCTCTGTATATATATATATCCATTCTTTAAAATTTTAGGATGACAATGCACTAGTTTCTTGTGGTCTCTGCTCTTGTGATTTGAGAATTATTATTTCATGAAAGTTACCAATATCTTTAAGCAGAATCCTTACCCATTCGAATTTTATTAGATGTACGTTTTAATAAGTTATTGTAAGGATTGAAGTTTATTGTACGAATTTTTCTATGATGCTCTGTTTTGATATACTTGTACACAAATTTGTAAAACTTTTATAATTTCAATGGTGTATTGACATTTTCTATATATCAATTTTTATTTGCATCCGGAGAATTTATTTTGTATACAGGTAAAAAAAATAGCGTTCCTAAAACGCTGTAAAAAAGCACCGTTTTCAAAACACTGAATTTTACGATGGTGTTTTGAAAACACTATCAAAAGGTAGCATTTTGCAAATGCTGTCAAAGAGATAGTGCTGTAAAAAACGCTGTAACACCCCAATTTTTTTAACCATTCCATTTTCAATTGCTTTCTAACTTAATCGATTTCTTATCTACACAGTTTCTTAGGAAAATATTCATAGTTTTCAATTAAAATTTCGGCAGAGTTTTTCCTGAAATATTAGTCCTTTTACAGATATTCCTTACAGAATTCTGCAAACAATTACATAAATCAAAGTACCTGTAATATATATCAATCTTCCCCAGACCAAATCATTCAACAACAAACAGACAATAATATATAAGGCTCTGGGGGCATAATTCATCATAACAAGTAAGATACAATTTAAAAAACCAAAAATTCTTTTGAAAACATATAAGATTTTTAGAAAAACTTTAGAAAAACCTTTAAAAAACAACCACAAACCCCGGTACTCCACAACGATGTGGGTATGGGCTTTCATACTTCATCACAGCACTATATATATTATCATCCCTTACAGTTGTACATATAATCTTCCATAATACAAAATAATACTCAAACACGATCCCCATCTCTACATGACTTAGGATAATAAAGTATAAAATAGATACATATACAACCCATTCTGCTACGAGAAAAGTATAACTACCAAAACCAAAACAATTACTATGGCATCTCACCTTGCTGCTAATCAGAACCTATAAGAGGGTTAGGGACGTCCACCCTCAAGGAGGGACTCCCCTAACCCCCAGAAAATAACAGGGATTAGTCATGTCTGGTGTGAGTACAATCTACTAGGTTAGAAAATAAAATAAATGATAAGACATAAATTGAAAGAACTTACGAACATAAGGATAATTAAATGTAACCTGAAATTTAAACATATAAACATAGTAAAAGTGATTTGCACAAAAGTAATCCTTTGCATCTTCAATCAATCTACAATTCCATATTCACTCATCCAACCTTGAAGTTGTGCCTCGGCAGGTAATTCCTTGACACAATTCCAAGGTATTCAATATTCACATTAATTCTCGTCCCTAACCTCACAGTCATTCAATCTTATAACATTTCATTTATTCAATCCCATATTATATTTATATTCATTCTCGTTGCATAACATCACACTCATTAAATCTTATAACATATTCATATTTATTCCATCACATAACTTCACAATCATTCAATCATACAATATCACATTCATTTTCATCGCATATCATCACATTCATTCATTTTCATAATATCACCTTCATTCAATCTTATAATATCACGTTCATCCATTCTTATAATATCACATTTATCCATATCTTATAACACATCTCATAATATTTCGTAATACATTAACATTCATTCTCATTTTATATTACAATTTACCTTCTTTTCATTCTAATTTCATCATATAGCTTATTTAATGCTCATTCTCATTTTATCATATACTTGGCTTTATAATTCATCCTCATCTCATCCTACAACTTAAGTTACTTCTCATTCTTATTGATAATATATATTACTTTCATTTTCATTTACATCTCATAATACAATTTATTTTAACCTTCCTTCTTATCAGGTAATACACCGCACCCCAAAGCTGATAGCCTGGGTAATAATCACCGCACCCCTGACAAGTTGGGTAAAAATCACTGCACCACAAGTAGAACTTGGGTAATATTACATCACATCCCAAGCCAATAGCTCGGTTATTACTTTACTTTATTTTCATTTTTATCTTACAATTTACTTTACTTTTCATTTACATTTCACAATACAACTATTATATCAACAACCCACCGATTCACCCTGGGAGTTGTGCCAAGGTAGGAAGTTCCCACCGTTTCCATGGAAATAGCGGGCGAGTAGTTCCTTGACACTTCCAAGGTACAACAAACTCATACTACATTATATTTTACTTTAATAACCATTCTCATTTTTATTATTCATCACATAATACATTTTACTTCATGTTTCACACTCCTATTACATATTACTTTACTTTTCATTCGTATAATACACACATTTTCTTTACTTCTCATTTTCATTTCCATACCGCCATTTCTTCAATTTATTCACATTAATTCACATGCATACTTCCTTCACTTAAATACTCATATACATAACACCATATCTTCACTTTTCATATTTAATCACATAACATAATTTCTTCTCTTTTCATAGATATTCTCATAACATAGTTTCTTTGTTTTTCTTATATAATCACATAATGTAGTTTCTTTACTTTTCATACTTCATCTACATAATACAATTTCTTCTCTTTTCATTCTCATTCAACGACGTACTTCATTTACTATTCATTTTTATTTACATACTCATAACCCATTTTCTTTAATGTTCATCTTCATTCATACACACATTTTCGTTCACTTCATATTTATTTCAAATCATACACTTGCTTTACTTTCTTATTTCCACTTCACATCAAATACTTTCTTTTCTTTATCATTCACATTTCACATCATATGCTTTCTTTACTTTCTCATTCTCATTTTACATTTACTCATTTTATTAATTTGTCGACCAGTGAGCCACTGTATCCCAATATACTGAAAGCCAACAACCCAGTAAACTCGCGGGCCTCTGCCCCCCAGGGTCTTATGCGTCCGAGACTACGTCTTCCTTCCAGCCTATGCCAACGAGGGAAACATCGCACCCCAACTAAAACTTGGGTAATAATCACCGCACTCCAGACAAGCTGGGTAATATAACACCACACCCCAAACAAAGTTTGGATAATAACCATCGCACCCCAAAGTCGATAACCTGGGTAATAATCACCGCACCCCAGACAAGCTGGGTAATAACTGGGCCTCAAGCCGATAACTTGGGCGATAAAAACACCGCACCCCAAACATAGTTTGAGTAATAAACACTGCACCCCAAACAAGCTGGATAATAACCGGGCCTCAAGCCGATAGCTTAGGCGATAAAAACATCGCACCCCAAACATAGTTTGGGTAATAAACACCGCACCCCAAGCCGGTCCTTGGGTGTTAGGAGGTCTAGCCCAAACCCCTAGGATTTCTGTAGGTACTGATCAACAAAATTTAACTTTTATGATCATTTTCATCTCATCTTTGTATCTCATTTTATCATCACATATCATCTCATCTTTTATTTCAACATATTATCACATCTTTGGCATTTACCCTGTTATTTGTCTTCTTATTATACCTTATACATGCATACACCATATTATTTAATTTATAAGATTATGACATCATATTATTTCATATCATGAATGCACCAAATTATTTATTTTATCACATTATCATATATTATGAGTATATCGTGCTATTTAGTTTATTGCATCACGTTATCACCCATTAATTTCACCTTGAACCTCTCTATATCATACATATATATATATATATGCATCTCGGGAATAAATTTTATTAATTGTACATATTTTCCCATAATTATCATGTTTTCATATCAATAAACCCTATTTTTACAAATTCCCGATACTGGAAAAATTCATTTTAATTATCAAACAATTGTTAAAATTCATCATAAATACTTTTAAATTATCCCATATTATTGCACATCATCCAAAATATTTATTAGCATACAATAACTATAATTTTACTTACCCTTCCTAAACTCAAACCCTAGGTATAATAAAATTTCCATATTATTACCATAGAATTTGAAATATTTCACCTCTAGCATGTTCTACATACTCTAAACTACTCTCCACTATGATTTTTATGAAAAGAAATGAAAAGTACAAAATCCCATAAACAAAAATACATATTGGTATACCTTCATGAAGCTCTCTTTAAAAATCAATACTGCCACGCTAAAGAGCACCTCAAACTCTCCAAGAATCCCCAAAAAATTGGAAGCTTGAAGTGAGACGGGGGTTGGATTTCGATTTTGGTTCTTGGGGAAATTGGGTTTCGTCAACTGGTTTCGGTCGGCAGAAAAGAAGAAGGGAGGGGAGAGGAAGAGGGAATGGAAATTTGGTAATTAGATGGTTTTTTAAATAATTAGGATTTAGGGTTATTGGCTTAAGGCCCAAAATCAATTAAAATGCTCATTTTTAAGGGTTATTTTCAACCCCGAACTCCAACATTTCCAACTTCTTTCTAGGACCATGCAATTCCTTCAAATTAGCAAATATTCAATCCTCTATTATACACAAGTACAGAGGAAAAATTTTGGATTAAATCAGAATCATCTACTCCGAGAAAATTCATCTCAAAACTCGAATATTTCATTTTTTTCCCGTTTAACTCCGGATTCAAATTTAATCATTATAAAATAAAATGAAATCAATTAATATAAGAAAATATACTCAAATTCATAAATAAAAACATTATAAATCAAATATTTAAGAATTTTTAAAATTACACGTGTTACATTCTGCACACCTCAAAAGAAGCTCGTCCTCGAGCTACAGGGGTTAAGAAAACTCCTCGAACAAATTCAGCGTACTTCCTCCTCACCATTTCCTCGGATTTCCAAGTGCAAGCATGAGCCTCAAAACTCCATTGCACCTTCAACAACTAAACAGCTTGTCTGCCACACTAATCGATTTACAATAACCACTAGTTTCATAGGATATGTTACATCCGGCTGAACTTCAATCTGTGGCGGCTCCCCAACTTGAGATAGATCTCTCACGCTTTCTCAATATAGAAACATGAAATACATCAAGAATGTCTGACATCTCAGGGGTAAGCTTCAAACAATATGTCACTCTTCCAATTCCTTCTATGATTCTGAAGGATCCAACAAGACTCGGGTCTAACTTTCCCCGGTTCCCAAAACAGCGTACTCCACAGATAAGGGAAACCTTTTAAGAATACCAACTCTGCAACTTCCAACTTCAAGAGTCTTTTACCACTGATCTGCATAACTCTTTTGTCGACTACACACCTTAAAAGTGGCTTGTCCATTCTCACCTGATAACTATTATCCTTCTTCCTTCCAGGCTACCAAAATATCCTTCTAAGATCTCGATACATCTTCATGCCAACGGGATAAACAGTATACTTAGTAGAATGAGCAATCTCCATCACCCGCTACCATAACCATCCATATCAAGAATACAAAGTCTACGATGATAACGAGGACCTCGCTCATTGCCTACTAACCAATCTGTAGGACATTCATCAATCTCATCCATAATTAGATCATGCATCATCTATAACAAGTAAGAATTTTTTTATCTGAGTTCGAATGATTAACTTATAAATTTCTTTCTGCATAGCTTGTAAATTTCTTTCTGCATAAATAAACTTGAATCAGAAACTCTTTTGGTGTTTACTATTGACAGGATGAACATGACTCATACATAGTCGTATATTGATTAAATTTTTTGTAAGCAATGCTGTTGTAACGCCCCGAATTCCAAATACACTGAATTCGAGATGTTCTATAGGATCTTTTCGCTTTCTTTAGTACAATTTTACAGGGAAATTTAAACTTTTCACTTTACATCAGAGTTTACATCAATATTACACTTTACATTTGCACAGCGGAAGTAAAATTTACAACAATTAAATGAATGTACAACAACATGGTATAATCTTTAAGCATCCATTCCTCTTTAACCTTTAACATGTCATTTACCTGCATATAAGACTGTGGGTACGTCAGTTTATTCAACCGACGAACATTATACACGGCCATCCTCTCTATGCTGGAAATAGTATAACTTAATTTTCCATATTTAGCAAAGACAAACTTGTCACATTTCAAACTAAAGGGATTACCCTATTGATGTCGTGTTGTGATTGTGCACTTAGTCCTTAATGCATTTATTTATATTACATGACACTAATGCGCACTTGTTCGGATTATATGCATCCCATACTACATAGGTCCGAGGGCAAGCCCTTATTCGTTCTTCATCTTTGTAGGGTTCAATCCCTCGTTATGACTTAATCTACTACTGTAACTACGGTAGTGTCTTAGATGTCCTATGATCCACGAGCCCATGTCCAGGCAGCCTGGAGGGGAATCCCACGCACTGACACGACGCATCGAGCAAGCAACCTATGGACAATTCAGCCTCCGCCATGGAACAATGACACCACCCATAGCCACTCGAATATCCCACGAGCGTCGCCACCGGGACGATAATTCTGGAGTAGCGCCCACGCCATGTCTTGACGCATCAAGCAGGCAGCCTGTGGATCGCTCTCACACCGCTAATCCGATAGCCCCCATACTCGTGTTTTTCTTCTACTTTCATCACGTCTCCACTATGTACTAGTCCTTAGTTTTATTAAAAATCATGAACAAAATTAAATCTCTAGAGTTAGCCTCTCCACTAAACCGAACTTATTCATTCATTTCGACATGATCAACCTTGGTCTAATTTCAATATTTCATTTCGTTTTCTTTCCAACTGCCGAGGGAGACTTAGCTACTCTTCCAATTCAATTCCAATTCACAATTTCCACAATGAGTACTTAAGACTCATGAAATTCATATTCATAACCAACGGATTTCTTTTTCATTAACATGATCTCTAATTCATTCATTATTCCATAATCATACATGAACTCATGCACTTTATCAATTAATAATTTCACATTTGAAATTCACATCACTAATGAATATTCATACTTCATATTTTCCCACATTATTCTCAAGTGAGAATAAATTGCATTCTATCACACAACAAGGTTCTTTTTGCCAAATCATCTTCTAATACTCCATTATTATTTTATTCTTATAAGCTACAATTTTTCACAAGTGTATACTCTAGAACCATAGTTCTAATTATGTCTTTTATTCACAAACCATAGTTTATCTCTTTCAAATAATGCCCAAATCATTTTTATAAAATCCCTTACATTTTTATGAGAATAACCATATTTTTTTCATAATTTTTGGACACCTAGAAACCCAAAAAAAATAATTTTTTCAAAGATGCTGATGGTAGGATTCGAACCCAGGCACACGGAGAACACAGCCAAGAGCACCCGCCACTAGGCCGAACTGTGCCAGCGGTATGGTTACGGCTGAGAGCATTAAATGTTCTTGGCCTACAGTTTAATTGCTTTTAAAAAAAACAAACTAAAATAATGTTGCACACGGGATTCGAACCAGTCACCCCCGAGAACACAACCGCACACAGTGACCACTTGAGCTACATGCTCAGGTTGTCACAGTACCAATTAAAATCCTTTTTGAATCATTTGCCACTGTTGTTAAAACGTCTCGATGTTCAATTAATCTTTGTTTCATATTGCTTTTATAGAAGTTACTGAAAAATTCCAGATTGTCTTCCCTTCACATGATTTTCATACCAGTATGCATAAAATAATTTTTGTACCAATAAAAATATATTTTTCACACAATTCAATGAATTATACATTACAACTACTATACTTCTCATTTTTGACATTACTTAACAATTGGCCTTCTAATCTTTTTATCCTCATTTTTCTGACATTAATTTCTGTTATTAATCTTTTATTCAACATACAAATCTATTTTTTTGAATTTATCCATTCCCACAATAACTCAAAAAAGATCTCTACAACGCATAAATTAGCATTAACAAAGTACTAACTTTTTACATATAATTTGTGATGGTGATAAATGTATTTTCTTCCATCAATCTATAATCATACTCAATTACACATGCAACTTATAATTTTTAACAATAGAATTACATGCTATTTCCATGTCAACAATTCAATCAATTAGGGATTATTTTCCAAACTCAATGTGCATTCTTACTAATCATTTTCATGCTTCATGGTTCAATATAATACTAGTATATTCCTAACTAGAAATAAGGAGTATTAACCCACAACTCAAATTAATAATAAAACCACATACAAGTTAATCATAACATTCCAATCAATTCATAGGCTAACTTTCCAATTAAGGTGTATTCTTATTAATATTTTTCATGCATCATTGTGATAATTAAGTCTAGCATGGATCCTTATATTAGAAATAGAAAAAGTTACCCACCTTGTAGGGAGAGAACAAACAAAATTAGCAACAAAAAGTCCTTTGCGACAAGATGCACCTCCTCCTAGATAATGCACGCACAAGCTCCAAGCCACCAAAAAAACCGAGCTCCTCCCCTTGGAATGATGCCGGCCTTCTTCTCCTTGTTTGAATGCAACACAATCCCACACAATTCTCTCAATCTTTTTAACTCACAACTTACTACTAAATAATGTTATTAGACTATAGGTTTGGAAAGATATAATTTGCATAAGAATACTAGCCGTGGGAGGGGGTATTTATACTAGAAATCAAATAGAATGGAGGGCTAGGATTAACTAGTTGGTTGTAGGATGGAAGACCAAGATGAAAGTAGGAGTTATAAAAACTACCCACACCCAAATAACCACCATGCCATGACTACCACTCAAATTTTGAGTTTTTTCCCTCCAAGAAGCAATCCGGCCTAGCACTTTTGTGCATGTTGCACGTGTACGTGCAATACACGTGCATGCCACTAGGCCTAAAAATTGTACATTTTAATTTTGTAAAAAATAAATAAAATAGTATTAAAATAGTCTTCTACATGACAAGTTAAATAAGAATAGATTAGTCCATGGGCTTTAGTTTTGGGCCAAAATAGTTATTTTAAAATAAAATAAATAATTTACATTTTGGGCTTTTAAGAAAAAGGCCTTTTAATCTAATTAAAATAAGGCTTTCTATTTATTTAAAGAAAAGGGCTTTTGTATAAAATAACTTGAGAACACATATTTAAATGTTCATACACATCACAATGAGAATAATTATAAGATTTAATTTAACCAAAATATTGCACGTGCACACTACGTGCAAAATAAAATAATAATTTTTCATTAATTGAAAAATCAGGGCATTACAGCTGTAAAAACACAGTATTGGTTTATTTCGTATTTACATGATGCAGAGGAAGAGGTTCAAAAGAAGACTTAAGATGGTCCGAATCTGGATACCTAGTACACGATGCGAGCTACTGTCATCCCATCCAATTGGAGGGCCCAGAGGCAGGCAAATCTTTTTTCCTTTGCTAATTTGGTTTCTTGGATGAATCCACCTCTTAAAATACATGTGGCTTGACATGAATGAATCTCTATATTGTATAATTCAGTCATCTTAGTTATCTTACAAAATATAGATGTACTCCTCTTTCCTTGAATTTTTTCAGCGTTTAAGTACTTTCATTCTCCATATGTCTCCAGGATTCCATACTAGTGATTTTGAGAATGGTTTTGCTACCATTGCCTTGAAGCAACTCATATGAAATATCTCAGTCAATAAAATATGGAGTCTGTTATAACAATGCTAAGGTAGGTTTTTGTTTTGTTAATAATGAGAACTTAGTTTTTTTATAGGAAATGTGTGGGTATATGAAGAGCAACATATTTTTGCAGCTTTATCATGTTGAAACTCGTTATTCTCAATTTATTGCTCCACTATTCTATATGTGGTGCCCATTCTTAGGACAAGTTCGCTAATTCTGAGCATGATCATGTTTCTAGCAATTAGAACATTAATGGCAAAACGAGCTGTAGTATGTCATCTCAGTAGTTGTGGACATGGATACACATTGCTGCTTCGGAAGAAGGGTTGGATGCACTAAAAGTTGCTTGCCAAAAGCTGGTAATTGCTTTGAGTTGTATTCGTGTTGGATACAAATAACACTCTTGACACATGTCGTAAATTGTACACACTTTTTGGATGAAGTTAGATAACCTTCAGTACTGTTATTTAGGAGAGGTGGTGGTGTAGATACTCTAGATGAGGTTATGGGACTTGCAATTGCATGACCGACCGACCACAACAAGATGTTGGATGCTAACTAGGTACATTACTTTTCTTCTACAAAATTATATTAACTTGGTTGCAACATGTAAATTTTACCGAACAATTAAATTTAACATGCGATGAAATTCTTTTGGCCTACAACTTCTTGTAAGGTGCTTTTGGTCTTTTGGAATAGTGCTTTTGCTTGTTCAACTTAAATTTTATACGAATACACCTATTCTCTACAAGACTTCCGCTCAACCGGAAAAGGATGAATCTGTGTGGCTAAAAAAATGCCACTCGTGTTGCTCTTCTGCTCCTATCCTACAGAATATTGATCATATGATAAAAAATAAATTAGTTTATCATAGAACTAGCAACACTAATATAAGACTGTAACAATGATAATTAAGAATTGCAGTATAATTATGATAGCTATGTGAATGTAACCTAGAAGATCCCATGGCTCAATCTTGTAGAGATCAACCTCTCTTATGACATTGAGGTCAATTTTTCCTGAAGCTACTTTGTTCCTTAAATTGTAATCGACGAGTTCTTCATCAGTTGGGTAGAAACGGAATCTAGGAGGTACATGTGGCAATGTATTCATATTTCAGTGTTGTAGTGGTCACCCTGTGAATCATGGAATTGTTTTCATATCTATTAATTTGTAAAAAGAAGATGAATCCTAAAAAGAAATTTTCTTAATTTAAGAAAATCTTGTCATAAATCTCTAACAAAACTCATATATACAATGTTTTGAATACAGCTTCACTGATGCAAGAAATTTGAAGACAAGGTTAAATCTATCCTTTATGGTTTACTTAGATGCTGAAGATTTTGGTGTCTGAGAATCAAATGATACCATCAAGTGCAGGTAGACTAACTTCACATACCTTCAATTTGTTATAGAGGGTATTATTGAGTTCGGCTGATGTATACTAATCCGATGGAGTTAGTGACTGTTGTTGAGGTACATTGCTATGAAGTAAATAACCTTTCCCTGTTGACAATTTTCTACGTTGTTGATCAAATTCAAAGCTGAAAACATGTTTTTTTTTTTTTTTTGATTAAAAAGATGACCGAAGTCATCGCTTCATTAAAAAGTGCTTAACGAAACAGAAATAAGAAATACATAAAGCCCGCAGGCTACAATATCCAAAAGCATCTACTCCGGGCCTACTTCCCGAGCCTCCAACAAAATACAAGAAAGTAAAATAGCATCTAATACAACCGCTCTAAAACCGGATAACTACTGACAACAGAAACCCGTCCCCCGGCTAGCAGGCTACTCTGCCCCCTCTCCTACTGTGATAAGTGTATATAGCTCAAGTTATTTTGATAGAAATATTTTAGTGATGTATACAAATTTTCTTGCTTTTTTTAATCCCTGAAGACTTAGTTGAGTTTTTGTACAGTTTTTTTGTATAGCAGGTCTTGATATATATCAGGTCTTGATGTTTAGCAGATCTTGATGTTTACAATTTGTCTTGCTTTTTTTAATTCCTGTTTTGAGGATATTTTATGTAATAAATTCATGCTCTCTTTTCTAGAACTGTAGATCATAAGTTCATGTACATGAAAAATGAGGTGAATTTTTTTTAGAGATTCTCATGTCTGATGGAAGATATGTTGATTCCTTTGCACGAATATTGCACGAACTATTTGCAAGAGCCAATAATAAGCTCCCGAGTAGTCGTGCTGTTTGGGGAATGCGAAAAGAAAAACTATCCATTCTTTGAAATTGTAGGATGACAATTGCACTAGTTTCTTGTGGTCTCTGCTCTTGTGACTTGAGAATTATTATTTCATAGAAGTTACCAATATCTTTAAGCAGAATCCTTACCAATTCGAATTTTATTTCATGTACTTTTTAATAAGTTTATTGTACGGATTTTTCTAGGTGCTCTATTTTGATATACTTGTACACAAATTTGCAAAACTTTTATAATTTTAATGGTGTATTGACATTTTCTATATATCAATTTTTATTTGCATCCGGAGAAATTTTTTTTGTACACGGGTAAAAAAATAGATTTCCTAAAATGCTGTAAAAAAACACTGTTTTCAAAACACTGAATTTTATGATGTTTGAAAATATCATCAAAAGGTAGCATTTTGCAAACCCTATCAAAGGGACAATGCTGTAAAAAGTGCTCTCTTTCGCTGTGAAAAGGTAGCATTTCTCAAACACTGTCAAAGAGACAATGCTGTAAAAAGCGCTCTCTTTCATAGCGTTTTCAAAGCGCTATCAAAATGATAGCGTTTTTGAAACATTGTCAATTGATAGCATTTTGCAAATGCTATCAAATCAATACCATTTTTGAAAACGCTATCAAAACCAAAGCGTTTTCAAAACACTATAAGCAACACAGCATATACACAAAATGCTATCAAAACCATAGCGTTTCCAAACTCTATAAAAAGCATAGCATTTCTAGAACACGCTATATACTTGCTATAGTGTGGGCTACGACAATGTTTTCAAACGTATCGTAGATCTTCTATAGTTTTTTACAAATGCTATCAAATGCTATATTTGTTGTAGGGATTGTAACGTCTTTTTGAATATATGATATTTTTAATGCTCATTTCGTATTACTTTTAAATATTAATTGTACTCAATATAAAATTAATTATCAGTACAATGTAAACTATAGAATACTAATAAAATAACTTGCAAAATTGTAATAAAATAAAATTAATTTAGTCATAAATATACAATTGGGGTCAAAAAACAAAATTAACTAAACTATGGGTTTTTTTATTAAAAAAAGTACAATTAAAAAAAGAGTAATGCTACATCCACTACCAATTTCACTATATTTTTCTTCACTACCTTAGGTGGCACACTCCAATAAGTAGGGGAAGATAGAGTAGGTGGGGAAACTCTCCAATAGGAGTATGCCACCTAAGGTAGTGAAGAGAATGGTAGTGAAATTGGTAGTGGCTAAAGCATTACTCTTAAAAAAAATTGGGACGTTGGTGAACAGTACGCAATATTTGGCATGCGGTTGTTCACCTCCGCCATTTTTTGGGGCCAAAAATGGCGCTAGATTTGGCGCTCGGTTGGAGCGCCTCCTGCGCCATTTTTGGTGAAAAATGTCATTTTAGTGTTGGGTTGGAAATGGCTTTATAGATTGTGCTCATCTCAGTATGATCCAGGATATCTAGCCCCTTGAACTTCTGTAGTCACTCTATATCTCAAGTTCTTAGCAGCTGATTGAAATCACATGATAGGAGCAACCATGAGGAAAGTCATACAAAACACCAGATTGAATTGCGAAGTAAAAGGTAATTCTCATCTATAATTTCAAGCATTGTGGCAGAAGATGGAGTAACTGTTTGGAATAGGTCTTGGATGCTAATAAACTGTAAGTTAGGGCTCAGAAGAGGGATAAAGTTTGATTTAAAGTTTGAAAGGCCTCTCTTAATTTGTCATTATTGTTTAGATTTGTCTTGAAAGAAAATTTCATTGTTTTTCTTACTACAATTTTTGGTAATATTGGTGCACCGTTGCAATATTCTTTGACTTAATTGGGGGCTCATTTGCCTATCATTTGCCTATCGTCAGAGATAATGAAAAGCTTAAGAGAAAAGTTAGTTTCATATTAAGGTGTTAAAATCATATCAGTTAGATTTGATCAAAGAAATTATTTGCAAAAATGAATTAACTGTTAAGGTAAATCTTAAGGCTAAATATAAAAAAATTACACAAAGTTTTGGGCAATTTTAAAAAATATACACAAAAGTTTTTTTTAATTTAAAAAGGACACAATATTTAAATAAGGTCCACTAAGTTAGTTAGGGTTAGGATTAGGGTTGGGTTGGTGTAGGGTAGGGTTAAAAAAACTACTTTCATCTTTCATTTGTGGTTAAAAAAATTACATTTACTTTTTATTTGTGTTTAAAAAAACATCACTTAACTAATCAGAAGTTTAAATAAACCCTCCCAAACATCACTTAACTAAGATGAAAGTGATTTTTTTAACCCTACCCTACCCCAACCCAACCCTAACCCTAACCCTAACCCTAACTAACCCAATGAACCTTATTTAAACATTGTGTCCTTTAAAAAAAAAATTAAAAAATTGTGTACTTTTTTTAAACTGGCCCAAGACTTTGTGTAATTTTTTTTATATTTAGCCTAAATCTTAATTCTTAAATAACTAGATAATTAATTATCATTTTCTTATCCTCTCTCTATATTGCTTTTATCTCTCTTTCTCCATTGTCCAATTTCTCACGCTCTCCTTCCTCATAACCCCATAAAATCCTAGATGATGTGAAGAAAATTTGAAGGTAAAACTCTTTTAAAAAAAAAAGATTCTTTTATGTTCCACCTCTCCAACATTTGATTAGCTTAACCCCATCAAGATAAGATTTTTTCTTTTCATATATATTTTCCATTTTATTTAAGGTCCTATGATTTTAGTATTGATTTTGAACATTTTCATCTTGCATCTCTCTCTCTCTCTCTCTCTCATGCTCAACGATAGTATGAAATGTCGCAATGCGATTGAACTCTATATGTTAGAACCCATATCTTTGGAATCTTATGAGGTGGAACCCACTAATGAATCTTGATATGAAGAACAATTTAATATATCATCTCAACAAGAGTTCCCGAAATCCATACTAAATTCTAATATGCTTCAGCCTTACAAAATATTTGTATAGAACCAATTTTCTTCTTCCCCTTTCAATAAGATTTTGGGCTCGATTCTTTCTTTTGAACAGTCGATCGACAGTGGCAGCAGCAACAGCGGCTATTGAGTCCCATTCTTAGGGGTCTGTTTGAGCCTAGGCTTGTGCTCCAAGTTAGATCGTACGGTTTCTGTCATGTGGCTCTCTTCAGAATATATCGGACGGTGTTGGATCCAGATTACAGACCTAGGATTTCTTTAGATCTGAATAAAACAATGTAACATGGCCACCATTGAGAGGTGTGCATGTACATTATCTGAGTGTTTTCCATTGTAAACAACATAGTATCTTCTAGTGAGGTTTGAAAGATAGCTATGTTCTTAGTGAGAGATATAACTCTTATATCTTCTCTAGTTGAAGTATCTCAGGTATTTCTCCCCCGTAGTAGGTTCACCGAATCGGGACAAACTTGTGTGCTTGTGTATTTGGTTTTGTGTATGTTGCTTGATTGTTCGTTGTGATCTGTTGTTGTCTCTCACTATAACCACTCTGCTTCACCTAATTCCCCAACAATTGGTATTGTTGCTGCTTATTTCGGTCTGGAAGCAAATAGATAGTGAGTTAATAATTGAAGGAAACTACTAAAAGTCAAACTTGTGACCCTGACCGTTAAAGACGATTAGAGCTCCTGAGAATGAATTAGGATCCTTGATTGACCACCGTAATCTAAATCCGACGGTTGCTGATGCTGCCGATGGATTTGCAAAAAGCCTGAAATACCGAGGAGTGGCCCCGATAACAGACCCTCCGATGCTCAAGTCAGAACCAGAAAGAAGAAAGAGTAAGAAAGTGAAAACTGGCAAATTGTTGATTACCTTCTGACTGAAGAGGGGGAGGGGTATTTATATGCCGGAGAGACATTTCAAGAGATTGATTTGTGTCCGTTGGATCGATTTAACTATCTTATCTCTTTCATGTCTCTCCCCCTCAAGTGATAAGATATTCTTGTTAGGGGATAAGAGATTTGACTTCTAGCCTGCATGGGTTGGGTGTCTCTCCTAGTAGGCCTAGCCTGCCATTTTTTATGGGCTTGGGAAAAGCCCATGTCCTGGAGTGGATACAGACCTATAAAAGAGGCATGTGATGGTTAATCTACCTTAGATGCTTCGAGATCTGTACAGGAATCGTACGGCTCTAATCTGCTGCGATTTTTACCATCATCATAAGCCCCCCACTCCCAGAAGGCAATTTTCTTGGCTTTCGGGGAGTAGAACGTCTTATTTTTGGAATCCGGTGTATAATCTTAGCAGTCGGAGTGTTCGGAGATACCTGGAACTGATTTGTGGCTTCTGAATGCAGTGAATATTTTCCTGGATTTTTCCATATTTCTTTGAATTTTTCCAAATTTTCTGTAATTTTCCCAATTTTAAAATCACTTTTTCGAATTTTACAATTAATAAATTAAATTTTAATTATTTTTTTAGATTTTTAAATTAGTTTTCCAAATTAAAATAATTATTTTTGAATTTTTTAAATTATTTTCGATTTTTAAACAATTTTAAAAATAATTTTCAATGTATTTTGTGAATAATCGAAGCCCGGCTCGCCTCTTGGAGTGATCTGCATCGTTGATCACGGAGATCTCGTGCGCTGAGGAAGATCCAAAGGCTGATGAGCGAAATCAACGTTCGGAAATTGAGTAGCGCAATCCTGAGCGTCGACCAAAGATCAGGGCTCGCTTCGAGGAGATCCAACGGTCGCCAGTCGTCTTCCCCACCCCCCCCCCCCCCCCCCACCCCCCCCCCTCAGCTCGCCCAACGGATTCGTCGAGCTACGGCCAACGTCTTCGATTTTTGGGGACTTCGTCGAGCTACCACACCTTCGTTGACCTATCGGAGTGTCGAGATATCTTCTGTTGGTCGAGCCACGGAGCATTTGAGACTTTTTCGGGCGATGAAGCTTGAGTTTTGCCGAGCTTGGGTTCTTGGACTTCGGCAAGCTTTGCTCGAGCCATGATTGGCAAGATGTACCTTCCGTTGAGCTATCAAAAGGTTCATCGAGCTAAAGGAGCGTCGAGCTACTCCTTTGGTCAAGCTCTGTTCTTCGTCGACCTGTAACAGCGTCAAGCTTCAGCTCTAGTCGAGTTGTGGCGATTTGGAGCCATGTCGGGCTGTGGTGATCCTCCGTCGAGCTACTGGCGAGTTCGTCGAGCCATGGGTAGCTCGTTGGTCGAGCTATGAGCAATTCCTTCACCGAGCTTTGTGGTGACCCTCCATCGAGCTACTAGCGAGTTCGTCGAGCTATGGGTGATTCCTATGCTGAGCTATGGGGGTGGTCATCTTCATCTAGCTTAAAGACTTAGACTGTTTGAGAACTTCGAGGACTTGGTTTGAGCTCTGTTTTCGACGAAGGGGGAGCTCGTTGCCTTGGAATCGTGGAGCTTGGTGTCGGAGTTGGAGTGAGGAGGAGAGGCTTCGTCGACGAGCCCCTGTTGTTGGGTTTCTGGCACTCACTTTCGAAGAAGGAGAAAGAGAGAGGAGGAGGAGGAGAAGTGGAGATGGGTTTTGGGTTTCGACTAACGGGTTTGGACCCGACCCGTTAATACCCCTTCAATTGATTTGCGGGTTTGGTTGTGGATCCGAACCGACCCGAATTCATCGCTTCTTCTCTTCAACCTGTGAGCTTGCTTTTGGGGGATTTTTGGAGTTTTTTGGGACTTGGGTTTGCATATAAGTTTATATATATATATATATAAATATATTTATATATATATGGAAAAAAGGGGTATGAGTTATATATATGGGAAAAAAGGGTATGAGCAACTTGCTCATTTAGTAAATAATCAATTGATGATGTAGCATACATGTGATTGGAAAATCATTAAACGGGTTAGTTATCTATTGTATCACGAGTTACATGATGCGGTTTGTTTCTGGGAGACGTGTGGATGCACCAGGTGTGAGTTCGGACTCGATTTGTATTGAAGGAAAAAGCTGCTCGTCTGACGACCCTCGGCTGACCGGGCGGAACCTGTGACGGGCTCGGAATGAGGTGGATGTCTGGGCTCGGATCGGAGGGTTCGGATCCGAGGTCTAGTGTACCTGCAGACGGTCCTGAAACACCGGGGTTTATCCCAGTGGCGGACCCTCCGACGATCTAGTCAGTCTCTGTGAGAGAGTAGCAATAACTAGGTGAATTTAAGTGGCAAAAGATTGGTTACCTGAAAAGGTGGGTGAGGGTCTTGTATTTATAGGAAATCCGAACCGGGTATGGATCCGCTTGGGGGCCGGGTCTGGACCCGAAAGCCCATAGGCCTGACGTGGCAGGAGGCCCAAGGGGTTTAGGGCGGTCGTGGCAGTGCCCAGAGTGGTATAGGGCTGACGTGGCAACGCCCTAAGTGGTATTTGGAGCTGACATGGCTGATCATGGGTCCCCTGTGCCTCTGGGAGAATCGGAGGGCCTAGACTGTGCCAGGTCATCCTCCTACCTTGCCAGGATGGGGGGACGGCCCGTGGGGCTGTCACGGATCGGAGGCCGAGGTTCATTGAGGCTCGTCGGATACGAGGGGACTAGTTCTGTGGGGGTGAACTTGAGGCTCGGCGCCGACCCTACAGTGGCTCGAAGCCGAACGAGATTGCTGTTTTTATCATTTTTGAGTGAGAGTTGTATTGGGCCTTGGTTGGGTCCCAAGCCATTTTTACCCTACCACACAAGCCCCCCACTCCTGCGGGGGTGCGGGAGCTAGCCGTGGAGGAGTGTTTATGGTTGTAGAAATGGGACGGCGAATCACTGGGCCTTCAAGAGGGGGTTGTCCTGATGTTAGAGCGATCCCCGAGCCTGCGAGGGTCTATGAGTCGGCAAGGTTGATGGCGAGCCGTTGAAATTTTCTGAGAAGATTACCCTAGTGTGAGTCCTGACCTCGAGCTGGCGAGGGATTATGGGTCGACAAGGGCGATGGCGAGCCGTGGAGCCTTCCTGAGAAGACTACCCTGGTGCTAGACCTGACCTCGAGCTGGCGAGGGATTACGAGCCAACAAGGGTGATGGCGAGCCGTTGGGCCTTCCTGAGAAGACCACCCTGGTGCCAGACCTAACCTCGAGCTTGGCGAGGGATTACGGGCCGGCAAGGGCGATGGCGAGCCGTGGAGCCTTCCTGAGAAGACTACCCTGGTGCTAGACCTGACCTCGAGCTGGCGAGGGATTACGGGTCAACAAGGGTGATGGCGGGCCGTTGAGCCTTCCTGAGAAGACTACCCTGGTGCCAGACCTGACCTCGAGCTGGCGAGGGATTACGGGTTGACAAGGGCGATGGCGAGCCGTGGAGCCTTCCTGAGAAGACTACCCTGGTGCTAGACCTGACCTCGAGCTGGAGAGGGATTACGGGCCAACAAGGGTGATGGCGAGCCGTTGGGCCTTCCTGAGAAGACCACCCTGGTGCCAGACCTGACCTCGAGCTTGGCAAGGGATTACGGGTCGGTAAGGGCGATGGCGAGCCGTGGAGCCTTCCTGGGAAGACTACCCTGGTGCTAGACCTGATCTCGAGCTAGCGAGGGATTACGGGTCAACAAGGGTGATGGCGAGCCGTTGAGCCTTCCTGAGAAGACTACCCTGGTGCCAGACCTGACCTCGAGCTGGCGTGGGATTACGGGTCGGCAAGGGCGATAGCGAGCCGTGGAGCCTTCCTGAGAAGACTACTCTGGTGCTAGACCTGACCTCGAGCTGGCGAGGGATTACGGGTCAACAAGGGTGATGGCGAGCCGTTGAGCCTTCCTGAGAAGACTACCCTGGTGCCAGACCTGACCTCGAGCTGGCGAGGGATTACGGGCCGGCAAGGGCAATGGCGAGCCGTGGAGCCTTCCTGAGAAGACTACCCTGGTGCTATACTTGGCCTCGAGTCGGTGAGGGATTAAGGGTCGGCAAGGGCGATGGCGAGCCGTTGAGCCTTCCTGAGAAGACTACCCTGGTGCTAGACTTGGCCTCGAGTCGGCGAGGGGTTACGGGTCGGCAAGGGTGAGGGCAAACCGTCATGCCTTAGAATGTTTGAGCGGGGTAGCCCGCTGTTTTTGCGGAGCATTGAAGGCGCTCCGGGATCTGTGTGATGTTCCAATTTCCCAGGGGCCTTAATTGCGCCGCCTAATAAATGCATAGCGCATGGGCTTCCGTCGTTTGGCTTTCTCCATGTCATAAAGGCCGGCCTATGGGGGAGGCTATAAGTACCCCTCCCTCCGCAGCGGGTTTGATCACAGCAAGGGTGGTCCATTGGCCATCAGAGGTGTCTGCTCCGGCGGACGTCTGCCTCTTGCAAAATTTTACCCCCGATCGTGTCGGAGAGGTGGTTACTCTGCCGCCCGGATCTTCTCTTGGATCTGATGGCTCTGATACGGTAGCCAGATCCAGGGGAGATCAGGGCGAGAGGGGTAACGACCGAAATTCGGACCGGTAGATAAGGAGCCTCGGATTGGTGGTGGCTCTGCCGTCTGGATCCTTTTTCGGGTCAGACGACCCTGACACGGTTGTTTGGCCCGAGAGAGATCTGGACGGGAGGGGCACCAACCGTATTCCGAACTTGGGGCTGAAGAGCCTCAGATAGAGGGGTCGTCTCCGATTGGAGGTTGGCCAATCTGTCTTCCGATAGGGCTCCAGGTGATGGTGGTTTCTGTCCCACCCTCGAACAGTTCGGGGTTTTGGCTGCCGAGGCTGTAAGCCCCGAGCTACTCGCGGGTGAGAGGGGAACCGACCGAGCGCTGGATCCTGGGGCATCTGTCGAAGGACGGCGCCTTAAATCTTAAGTAAAATGTTTTCTCCGTCGAATACTCCATCCGAACCGACCCCTGCATCTGGCTGCCAGCCTGGCACTGGATGACGTCAGTAGCGCACGTTTCGAGGATGTGGCGCGATTTTCCAGGCCGCAGTTGCACGTCAATCGGTGAACAGTAATTGCGGAAATCGAGGAGTCGTTTTTACCCTCTATAAATATTCCCCCCTCTCCCCCTCTCGCCCACTTCTTTCTCGCTGCTTTCTTTCTCAAAAAATCTTCCAACCCTTCAGCGCTCGTCCCTGCAGTTTGCTGTACTAGGCTCATCCTTCCGAAGCGACCCCAGGTTAGTTGGTAAGTCTGTTTAGTTTAGGCACAGATGGATAGGGCTCAGTCTGGCTCATCAGCATCGACGTCTAGGGGGGAAGTGAAACCTGCCTCCAAATCGACGTCGTGGGAGGAGCCCGTGCTTGAGGAGGAGTCAGTACACGCTGCAGAGCCTTCCGACTCGGTTTCGTGGGAGGAACCAGTAGGTGAGGGGGAGGGGGTACACAAGGTGAGGCCGTTGCGCTCCCGACATCCCTTCGTGGTGGAGAGTAGCGAGTCGGAGGAAGCAAGTGATGGTTCGGACGGTGTCCGTGTTCTGGCGTTGTCTTCCGAAGAGGAGGGAGGCGAGGGCGACACAGTAAGGAGATCCACAGTTCAGGGTGCGGGTTCGAGTTCCATGCCGACTGGTCTGGGGCCATTATCTACCCCCTCGTCGGAGCGAGCCAAGAAGAGGAAAAGGGCTCCGAGGAAGGCAGGGTCGAGGACTGGTGGTTCGAACCAGGCGCCTGTTTACCGCAATTTGATGACAGGTTCGCTCGTACAGCCGAAGCCTTTCCGTCAGTATCCCGACGACCTCTCTGACAAGGAGCTCTTCGGCGTGCAGCCCTCTTCGCCGAGTCGGAAGAGGGTGATGATGGACGCGATCCCGACCGTCTTGGAGGGCGGGGACTTGGAGGTATTGCAGCTGGCGTACCACATAGGGCCCGGCTACGAATTGATGTTGCCGAGCTCTACTCTGCGCCCAACCGATCTCCTTTCTGCTTGGTATTGCGTCTTCCCAGTGGACGCCTTCATCTCTGGACTGAGGCTGCCAGTCCACCCATTTGTTCGGGATGTGCTGAACTGGGCCTCCTTGGCACCGATGCAGTACGGGCCGAACTCTTGGAAGCAGATTATCTGCTTTGTACTGATGTGCGAGGAACAGAAGGTACCCCTGCGGCTGAATGTGTTCCGAGCGATGTTGATGATCAGCTCGGCGGCTGAGGGTGTCTACTACATCTCGCCCCGGAGTAAGGGGAAGGTCGTCCACAGCCACCCGGACTCCATCAAGGATTGGAAGAAAAAATATCTGGTGATCCGGAGTGAAGAGCCTTGGGACATTCCCACTCGATGGAACCACTCCAAGCCGAGTTATCAACCACCGAGGCCGAGGGATTTGACGGCCGAGGAGTGGGGGTTTGTCGAGCGCCTCCGTCTGTCACATAGTATCGATTGGACGAAGGTGACGGAGACCCACCTGGCGAGCGTTGGACTGAGCCCAGCTGTTCTGTGTATGTAGTTGTTTCTTTTCTTTCGATCTTTTCGTACTTTCTTGCTCATTGCTCTTAATGGTTTTTTCTGCAGATATGAATGAAGCATCGATCAAGGCAAAGAGGCTCGCCTTGAAGAAGGAGAAGGTCGAGAAGAAGGGGGAGGCGACGAAGAGGCCGAGGGAGTCGTCCCTAGTCATCTCGGAGGCCCAGCTCGAGCCGAGGACCAAGAGGATTCGCTCGGAGACGAGCAAGGGGGTAGCTACTTCGAGGGGCCAGGGCCAAGCGAGGGCCTCCGCTCTTGACAAGGGGAAAGATCCCTTGGTCGAGGTCGAGGAAGAGGACCCGGTGGTGGAGATGTTGCGGCAACGGTGGGCACCGGACTGGTCGGTTCGGATGGGGGACTGTCTGACCGAGGAGGCCCAGGCCGTTGAGGTGGTGGAGAAGTTGGCAACCCCTCGTGACCGTAAGGCAATGGAGAGCGAGCCCGTGGAGGTGGCGTTTACGCGCCTGGCGCAGGCCACCGTGCTGGTAAGCTCGTCGACCCTATCCCTTTTGTTTTTTCTGCGGAAGTCTTTTCCTTATCTGCGCTGGTCGGTCGCAGGCTTGCGTTCAGGGGGCTAACATAAAGAACCTCTACGAGGCGTCCCTGGCACAAGAGCGAGCTCGGGCGGATAAGAGCGAGCGGAAGATGAAGAAGATGCGGATCGAGCTCGAGGGCTCGCACAAGAGGGAGCAGCAGATGAAGCTCGAGCTCGAGGCCAAGGATGCGGAGTGGGGGAAGAAGGTGACCTCCTTGAAGAAGAAGTTCGCCAAGGAGAGGGAGGAGTTGACGAATGCGGGTCAGATGATGGTGATCAAGGCCCAGGACGAATGTTATGCGAAGGCCCTCAGTCATGTGAGGCACTTCTACCCGACCGTCGATCTGTCCAATTTTGAGTACGACATGGAGATCGAGGGGACGTCGAAGACTCCTGGCGAAGAAGGGCCCGCTCTCGACCCGCCTGCCGACCCCCCTGTGAACCCGTCTATCGACGCTGAGGTGGGAAAATAAGTTGTATAATTTTGTCTTTCTTTTTCCCTCTCTCGATTGTATTTGCCTCCCGCGGACTGGCCACCGCATTTTTTGTAAGAAGCAACTAAATTTATAGAAAAAGATTTTTGACCGGCCAAGTGTTTTGTCCTCGGAGATTTCCGAACCTTCTTGCATATGTGTGTTGAGTTGGCTGGTTCTCTTGTAGGTTGCGGCTCCCCTTCCCGAGGTGGACCCCCGTTGTTCCGACGTGGCGTGGCTCCGGAGGAAAGTTGAGGCCCTGGAAGCTGCGTTGGTTTGCTACCGAAGGGGGGCTCGTGACACTGATGCGGCTTTTAACTATTGTCGGAATAAGTCTGAAGCCTTAAGTGAGGAGGCGAGCCGGCTGAGGAGGGCGATGGTGGATCGGGAACTCGGCAGTGCAAGCCTTGGACAGGCCATGTCGAGTGCCTCGGTGCAGAGGCCCTCTTCTGAGGGGTTACTTCGCGATGTCATTGTGGAGAAGGAGATGGAGATACACCGTTACCAGACGATGCTGGGTGTCTCGACATCTTCCTCAGTGGGTCGGCAAGCGGAGGGGGTTCCCTCTGCGCTGTTGCTGTTGCAGCGTATGCGACCGGTTGACGCCCAGAGCTCCGTGGCAGGGGTGTCAACCGTGGCTGAGCCAAAGGACCATCATGACGAGGAGAGGGCTCCTAGTCGCTCGGTCGGAGTAATCCCGCCCTTCGTCGGACCCGAGGGGCCCTAAGATGGCGACTTCCTCTAGTATGAGATGAGTGGAGTGGTCCTGTAACGGTCTTTGTTTGTTTTCTCAGAACAAAATAAAAGGGTATGAATAAACGAATTCTTTTCCTTCTTTGCTCCGGCTAGTATTGTAGTGAATGATGGCGGATGCGAGGTTCGGCTCCGCCTATCCGTGAGGGATCGAAGTGGGGCCTTAGGAAGAGTCCCTGGTCTGGATTCGGGTTGAACCTACCGAGGCGTTGGGGATGACACCGGAGTGAGGACTCAGGTGCCGATCCCATTGTCCGGCGTTAGGTTGGATCTGCCGAGGCGTTTGGAGTTTGACAAAAAGAGATTTCTTTCGTATAAGATAGGGAGGGCCACTAAGACGGCCCTTTACACATGAGTGCTTACACAAAAACATATTTACATTTAGCCAGGCTAGAACCTATGTTCGTCCCTTAAGGAACTTCATTAGGTGCTCGGCGTCGACTGGGACCTCCTCCAGCTTGATGACAGGTTTGGGAGTAGGGCCGTCCCTCTCAGGTTCGAGTTCGACGGCGTCGAGGGGGAACACACCTCCCCCGACGGTGGTCATGTATCACGATCGCGCTGCTTCTTGGCTGCCTCGGACGATGCCGACTCCTTGCGGGGTGGGAAATTTAAGTTTCAGATGGTAAGCCGAAGGCACCACTTGGAGGGAGCATAGTCCGGGTCGGCCGAGTATGGCATTGTAAGCCACCTTGACGTTGACTACCATGAAATCCATGGACTCGGTCCTCTTGACAGGAGCCGATCCTGCGGTAACGTCGAGGGTAACAATCCCTTCTATCACGACAGGGACGCCGGAGAACCCATGCAAGGTGTATCCGGCCGGCTTGAGTTTGCCTCTAGGTAACTTGAGATTCTCGAAGGCTTCGAGGAAAAGAATATTAACCGAGCTGCCGTTGTCGACGAGGATTCGGCGAACTTCACAATTAGCCATGTGGAGACTAATGACGAGGGCATCGCAGTGGGGTAGGCGAACGCCTTCGAGGTCCTCTCCTGAGAAGGAGACCGGCATCGGTTGTAGTTTGGGCGAGGGGTTGTCTTGGACAGCATTCACCTCTCGGATGAAGGCTTTTTGGGAAGTATTTGATTCTCCTCCCATTGGTCCTCCGTAGACACAGTGCAAGATGAATGGCGTATCTGCGGCTCCCTCGGACTCGGGATCCCGACCCTGGATACGGTTCGGAGTAGGGTTCGGAGGCGAGAGCCTCCTGTTCTTAGCATCTCGCCGATCCCGTGGGCCTTCTCGGGTAAATTCTCGGAGGTACCCTCTTGAGATGAGTTCCTCAATTTCGTCTTTCAGGGCCCGGCATTGGTTGGTTTCATGCCCGTGATCTCTGTGGAAGCGGCAGTAGAAGCGCTGATCTCGATTCTTGTTGTTATTAGATCGGGGAGGTAGTCGGACAATGCCTTTGTCTTCGATTTCTAAGAGGATGGCGGATACGTTATGCGTCAAGGGAGTGTACCTCTCGAAGCGGGGGACCGGCGGGACCTTCTTCATGGCCCCCGCGTCCCTCGGAGCTTTCTTTGATGGTTCGATTTCTTCGGCCTTCCGCTTTCCCTTCCCGGTGGCCTCCCTGGCATCTTCGGGGTTAAGGGCCTCTTCTGCCCTAATGTATTTCTCGACCCTGTTGAGGAGGTCGGAAAAGTCGACGGGGGGTTTCTTCGCCAGAGAAGCCTTCAGCTGTCCATGACGGACGTTGTGCCGAAATGCCGCGGAGGCGATGCCAGGATCAAGGGAGGAGACCGACCTTGCCTCTGCGGTAAACCTCCGGACGAACACTCTGAGTGACTCCCGCTCTATCTGTCTGAGCCCGAATAAAGAGGCGCTGGTCCTTTCGGCCTTCCGGCTGGTGACAAAGTGGGCAAGAAAATTGCCCTCTAGTTGGTCGAAGGAGTAAATGGAGCCGGGGGTGAGCTTCGAGAACCATTCACGAGCCGGACCCCGAAGGGTGGCAGGGAAGGCTCGGCACAGCAGAGGATCCGAGGCGCTGTGAATCATCATGAGGGTTTTGAAACCCTCCATGTGATCAGCAGGATCTCCCTCGCCGTCGTAGGTCTCGAATTGAGGTGGTCGGAAATTCCTGGGTATTTCCGCTTGGAGGATGGGGGCGGAGAAGGGAGGACGGACAGGTCTGTACCCCTGAGCCGCTCGTTGGCCGCCGTCTCCTATGTGATCGAGGCGATCCTCCATTTCTTGGAGGCGCCTTAGGAGTATGCCATCGTCCTCTGGCTGGATTGTTGATGGGCGAGACACGCTGGCCTCGGCGTCCGACCCGGTTTGGGAATGGAGGATTTCCTCCCTGGGGGCCCGTCGGAGAGCCCCAAGAATTTCTCTTCGGAAGTCCTGGAACTCCTTGTGAGTGACGGGGGCTCCCTCGACCCTGTTCGGTCGGTCTGAAGGTTGCCTTCCGACGCGGCTGAGCGCTGGCCTCCGTCCCTCGGGCGGTAGTCTTGGATGGTTCGGGGCCGGGTTGGAAGCGGCCCTTCCCCTGCTGCGGGTAATTTGTCGGTTGACGATTATCCCCCGTAGGTCTGGCTGGACTTGACGGGTGACGCTCCTTTGGGACTCCTGATGGGGAGCCCTGTGTTTTGAAATGCGTGGCCCGGCGTTAGCAGTTGGTGGGGGCGAGTCCCGTCGGTTGACGGAGGAAGCAGCCCCCTTGCCCTTGGAGGCCATGAGAGTTCGGCTGTCGAGGTCCCTTGATGGTCAGGCTCGGGTCGACTTCTGAAGCAGTGTTCCCACAGACGGTGCCAACCTGATGCGGTTTGTTTCTGGGAGACGTGTGGATGCACCAGGTGTGAGTTCGGACTCGATTTGTATTGAAGGAGAAAGCTGCTCGTCTGACGACCCTCGGCTGACCGGGCGGAACCTGTGACGGGCTCGGAATGAGGTGGATGTCTGGGCTCGGATCGGAGGGTTCGGATCCGAGGTCCTGTGTACCTGCAGACGGTCCTGAAACACCGGGGTTTATCCCGGTGGCGGACCCTCCGATGATCTAGTCAGTCTCTGTGAGAGAGTAGCAATAACTAGGTGAATTTAAGTGGCAAAAGATTGGTTACCTGAAAAGGTGGGTGAGGGTCTTGTATTTATAGGGAATCCCAACCGGGTATGGATCCGCTTGGGGGCCGGGTCTGGACCCGAAAGCCCATGGGCCTGACGTGGCAGGAGGCCCAAGGGGTTTAGGGCGGTCGTGGCAGTGCCCAGAGTGGTATAGGGCTGACGTGGCAACGCCCTAAGTGGTATTTGGAGCTGACATGGCTGATCATGGGTCCCCTGTGCCTCTGGGAGAATCGGAGGGCCTAGACTGTGCCAGGTCATCCTCCTACCTTGCCAGGATGGGGGGACAGCCTGTGGGGCAGTCACGGATCGGAGGCCGAGGACCATTGAGGCTCGTCGGATACGAGGGGACTAGTTCTGTGGGGGTGAACTTGAGGCTCGGCGCCGACCCTACAGTGGCTCGAAGCCGAACGAGATTGCTGTTTTTATCATTTTTGAGTGAGAGTTGTATTGGGCCTTGGTTGGGTCCCAAGCCATTTTTACCCTACCACATTACATATATGGGAAAAATGGTGTGGTAGGGTAAAAATGGCTTGGGGCCCAACCAGGGCCCAATACAACTCTCACTCAAAAATGGTAAAAACAACAATCTGGTTCGGCTTCGAGCCACTACAGGGTCGGCGCCGAGCCTCAAGTTCACCCCCACAGATCTGGTCTCCTCGTATCCGACCAGTCCCGGTGTACCTCGGCCCCCGATCCGCGACAGCCCCACGGGCCGTCCGCCCAGCCTGGTAAAGGATGAAGATGACCTGGCACAACCTAGGCCATCAGATTCTCCCAGAAGCACAGGAGCCCCATGATCAACCATGTCGGTTCCAAATACCACCAAGGGCTTTGCCACGTCAGCCCTATACCACTCTTGGTACTGCCACGTCAGCCCTAAACCCCTTGGGCCTTCCGCCACGACAGGCCCATGGGCTTTCGGGTTCAGACCCAGCCCCCAAGCGGATCCATACCCGGTTAGAATTCCCTATAAATACTAGATCCTCACCCACCTTTTCAGGTAACCAATCTTTTGCCACTTAAATTCTCCTAGTTATTGCTACTCTCTCACAGAGACTGACTAGATCATCGGAGGGTCCGCCGCCGGGATAAACCCCGGTGTTTCAGGACCGTCTGCAGGTACACAAGACCTCGGATCCGAGCCCAGAAATCCACCTCATTCCGAGCCCATCGCAGGTACCGCTCGGTCCGCCGAGGGTCGTCTGACAAGCAGCTTTCTCCTTCAGTACAAATCGAGTCCGAACTCACACCTGGTGCATCCACACGTCTCCCAGAAACAAACCGCATCAGGTTGGTGCCGTCTGTGGGAACACTGCTTCAGAAGCCGACCCGAGCCCGACCATCAAGGGACCTTGACAGCCGAACTCTCATGGCCTCCAAGGGCAAGGGGGCTGCTACCTCCGTCAACCGACGGGACTCGCCCCCACCAACTGCTAACGCCGGGCCACGCATTTCAAAACACGGGGCTCCCCATCAGGGGTCCCAAAGGAGCGTCACCCGTCCAGTCCAGCCCGACCTACGAAGGATAATCATCAACCGGCAGATTAGCCGCAGCAGGGAAAGGGCCGCTTCCAACTCGGCCCCGAACCATCCAAGATCGCCGCCCGGTGGACGGAGGCCAGCGCTCAGCCGCGTCGGAAGGCAGCCTTCAGACCGACCAAACAGGGTCGAGGGAGCCCCCGTCACTCACAAGGAGTTCCAGGATTTCCGAAGGGAAATTCTTGGGGCTCTCCGACGGGCCCCCAGGGAGGAAGCCCTCCATTCCCAAACCGGGTCGGACGCCGAGGCCAGCGTGTCCCGCCCATCAACAATCCAGCCAGAGGACGATAGCGTACTCCTAAGGCGCCTCCAAGAAATGGAGGATCGCCTCGATCACATAGGAGATGGCGGCCAACGAGCGGCTCAGGGGTATAGACCTGTCCGTCCTCCCTTCTCCGCCCCCATCCTCTAAGCGGAAATACCCAGGAATTTCCGACCACCTCAATTCGAGACCTACGACGGCGAAGGAGATCCTGCTGATCACATGGAGGGTTTCAAAACCCTCATGATGATTCACAGCGCCTCGGATCCTCTGCTGTGCCGAGCCTTCCCTGCCACCCTTCGGGGTCCGGCTCGTGAATGGTTCTCGAAGCTCACCCCCGGCTCCATTTACTCCTTCGACCAACTGGAGGGCAATTTTCTTGCCCACTTTGTCACCAGCCGGAAGGCCGAAAGGACCAGCGCCTCTTTACTTGGGCTCAGGCAGATAGAGGGGGAGTCACTGAGAGTGTTCGTCCGGAGGTTTACCGCAGAGGCAAGGTCGGTCTCCTCCCTTGATCCAGGCGTCGCCTCCACAGCATTTCGGCACAACGTCCGTCATGGACAGCTGAAGGCTTCTCTGGCGAAGAAACTCCCCGTCGACTTTCCCGACCTCCTCAACAGGGTCGAGAAATACATTAGGGCAGAAGAGGCCCTTAACCCCGAAGATGCCAGGGAGGCCACCGGGAAGGAAAAACGGAAGGCCGAAGAAGTCGAACCATCAAAGAAGGCTCCGAGGGATGCGGGTGCCATGAAGAAGGTCCCGCCGGTCCCCCGCTTCGAGAGGTACACTCCCTTGACGCATAACGTGTCTGCCATCCTCTTAGAAATCGAAGACAAAAGCCTTGTCCGACTACCTCCCCGACCTAATAACAACAAGAGGTGAGATCAGCGCTTCTACTGCCGCTTCCACAGAGATCATGGGCACGAAACCGACCAATGTCGGGCCCTGAAAGACGAAATTGAGGAGCTCATCTCACGAGGGTACCTCCGAGAATTCACCCGAGAAGGCCCACGGGATCAGCGAGATGCTAGGAACCGGAGGCTTTCACCTCCGAACCCTACTTCGAACCGCATCCAGAGTCGGGACCCCGAGTCCGAGGGAACCGCGGATACGCCATTCATCTTGCACTGTGTCCACGGGGGGCCAATGGGAGGAGAATCAGATACTTCCCGAAAAGCCTTCATCCGAGAGGTGAATGCTGTCCAATACAACCCCTCGCCCAAGCTACAACCGATGCCAGTCTCCTTCTCCAGAGAGGACCTCGAAGGCGTTCGCCTACCCCACTGCGATGCCTTCGTCATTAGCCTCCACATGGCCAATTGTGAGGTTTGCCGAATCCTCGTCGACAACAGCAGCTCGGTAAATATTCTTTTTTTCGAAGCCTTCGAGAATCTCAAGTTATCTAGAGGTAAACTCAAGCCGGCCGGATACACCTTGCATAGGTTCTCCGGCGTCCCTGTCGTTATAGAAGGGATTGTTACCCTCGACGTTACCGCAGGATCGGCTCCTGTCAAGAGGACCGAGTCCATGGATTTCATGGTTGTCAATGTCAAGGCGGCTTACAACGCCATTCTCGGCCGACCCGGACTGTGCTCCCTCCAAGCGGTGCCTTCGGCTTACCATCTGAAACTCAAATTTCCCACCATCCAAGGGGTCGGCGTCGTCCGAGGTAGCCAAGAAGCAGCGCGGTCGTGCTACATGACCACCGTCGGAGGGGGTGTATTCCCCCTCGAGGCCATTGAACTCGAACCTGAGAGGGACGGCCCAGCTCCCGAGCCTGTCGACGAACTAGAGGAGGTCCTGTTCGACGCCAAGGATGAATCGAAGTGGTTCCGGGTGAGCCGCTCGCTCCCCGAGGACTTGAAGCCAGGCATCATTGCCTGCATCCGTCGCAACGTTGATCTCTTCACGTGGAAGCCCTCCGACATGCCCGGGATCTCCGAAGACTTGATTACGCATCGGCTAAGCGTCATCCCTGACTCTAAGCCGGTTGTCCAAAAGAGGCGCAAAGTCGCCTCGGAGAGGCAACAAATTGTGAAGACAGATGTGGACAAGCTCTTGTCCGCTCGATTCATTCAGGAAGTCAGCTATCCCGAGTGGTTAGCCAATGTCGTCATGGTGAAGGAGGCAACAGGGGGCTGGCAGATCTGCATCAACTTCACGGATCTTAATAAAGCATGTCCGAAAGATCCTTTCCCCCTCCCACGCATCGACGCTTTAATCGACGCAACCTCGGGGCATGAGCTACTGTCCTTCATGGACGCATTCTCGGGGTACAATCAGATCCGGATGTTTCCACCAGACATCTCCAAGACCTCGTTCGTCATCGATCAGGGTCTTTATTGTTACTGCGTTATGCCCTTCGGGCTGAAAAATGCTGGAGCCACGTACCAGCGGCTCGTCAACAGAATCTTCAAAGACCTGATCGGCCGCAACGTGGAAGTCTACGTCGACGACATGCTCGTCAAGAGCCGGGTCGGGCCGGATCACGTCGCCGACCTCGAGGAAGCCTTCGGTGTCCTCCGACATCACAACATGAGACTCAACCCGGCTAAATGCGCCTTTGGCGTCTCCACTGGGAAATTCCTGGGGTTCATCGTCAGCCAACGCGGCATTGAGGCAAACCCCGAGAAAATCCAAGCCATTATTGTCATGTCCCCGCCTCGGAATGTCAAAGAGGTTCAGAGGCTTACGGGCCGATTGGCTGCAATCGGCCGTTTCCTTTCCAAGTCAGGGGAGAAGTCTCTCTCCTTCTTCAAGGCCTTGCGCGGAAAAGGGGGCTTCGAGTGGGGTACCCATCAACAAGAAGCCTTCGAACAGCTGAAGCAATACCTCGCCAACCCGCCTCTCCTCAGCAAGCCCGAGCCAGGCGAGCCGTTTTGGCTCTACCTGTCCGCCTCGGATAGCGCCCTCAGCGCCGTCCTCGTCCGAGAGGAGGAAGGGGTTCAAAGGCCATTGTATTATGTGAGCAAGGTCCTACTCCCAGCCGAGACGAGGTACGCAAAGATAGATAATGTGGCCTATGCCTTGGTCATGGCAGCCCGGAAGCTTCGTCCTTACTTCCAGGCCCACTCCGTCCAAGTACTGACCGACCAGCCACTAAAGACTGTCCTTCACAAGCCCGAAAACTTCGGCCGCTTAGTCAAGTGGTCAATTGAGCTGAGTCAGTTCGACATCAGCTATCAGTCGAGGGTGGCCATTAAAGGACAGGCCCTCGCCGAATTTATAACTGAGTGCACCGTCTCCGAGCAGCCCAGTATCGAGGGTTCGGATCCAACCTGGGAGGTCTTTGTCGACGGCTCATCATGCGAAACTGGGAGCGGGGCCGGCATCATCCTTCGTGGCCCCGACCAATTCCTACTTCAATACTCCCTCTGCCTCAACTTTCCGACCTCCAACAACGAGGCGGAATACGAGGCCATGATCGTCGGACTGACCCTCGCCCACCGAGCCGGAGCCAAGCAAATTCGGGCCTTCAGCGATTCTCAGCTCGTGGTCAATCAGATCACTGGAGAATACGAAGCCCGCGATGATCGCATGGTGAGGTATTTGGCGGCAGTCCGGCGACTCCTGGCATCTTTCAGCTGCGCCACGGTCATCAGAGTCCCTAGGGAACAGAACGCTCAAGCAGACACATTGTCAAAACTCGCCTCTTCCTCCTTCGAGGGTCTCGACCAAACGGTACTCATCGAAATCCTATTGAAGCCAAGTATCAACAATCAAGACCAGGAAGCCATGTGTGTCCAAGATGGTACCAGCCCAGACGACTGGACCACTCCCATCTGAAGATTCTTAATCAATGCCGAGCTTCCTGAAGACCGAGCCGAGGCCAGACGAGTCAGGGTCCGAGCTGAAAGGTTTGTCATGATTGATGACATCCTTTTCAAATGCTCATACACCTTAGCCGACGGCAAACCATACCTCGCTGTCTCACCAGCGACGAGGCCAGCTACGCCCTCAAAGACCTTCATGAGGGGATCGGCAGATGCCACATGGGAAGCAGGACGCTTGCTCGAAAGGCCCTGAATCAGGGGTACTATTGGCCGACCATGCTCCAAGACTAGCAAGACTTAGTCAAGAGGTGCGGCCCCTGCCAAAGGTTCTCCCCTATCAAGAGGCTTCCTCAAGCCAATCTCCGATCCCTGATGAGCCCTGCGCCGTTCGCCATGTGGGGCATGGACCTTGTGGGGCCCTTCCCCCCAGTAGTAGGGCAAAAGAAATTCTTGATAGTCGCCATCGACTACTTCACCAAGTGGCTCGAAGCCGAGCCCCTGTCAAGCATCACTGAGCGCCAAGTACAACAGTTCTTTTGGAAGAACATCATTTGCCGGTTCGGAATTCCTAGGGTCCTCGTTACAGACAACGGAACCCAATTCCAAGGCTAGAACTTCCAAACTTTCTGTGCAGACATTGGCATCCAGCAACGTTTCTCCGCTATTTGCCACCCTCAGTCCAACGGCCAAGCGGAGAACGCGAACAGGCAAATCCTCGACGGCCTCAAAAAGCACACCGGACCACCAAGAGGATCCTCACGGGGGAGACACCGTTCAGTCTGACCTATGGGACGGAGTCGCTGAGGTCCGAGAGAAGTCTTCAATCCGGAGAAGCATCTACCAACAACGGATCGAGAAGTTTTACAACAAGAAGGTCCGCCCCACAAACATCAAGGCGGGGAACCTCGTGTTACGAAAACTATCCATCTCCGATCCAACCAAGAAGAGGAAATTGGCTCCCAACTGGGAAGGCCCATACCGTGTAGTCGAGGCGGTATGCCCTGGTACATACCAACTGGCAGATATGGACGGCCGGCTAATCAGCCGACCCTGGAACGCCGAGCACCTAATGAAGTTCCTGGAAGAGCGAACCTAGGTTCTAGCTTGGCTAATATAAATTAATCTTTTGTAAAGCTTTCATGTGAAAAGGGCCATTCTAGCGGCCCTCCCTATCTTATACGAAAGAAATCTCTTTTTTTCAAACTCCAAACGCCTCGGCAGATCCGACCTGACACCGGACAATGGGATCGGCACCCGAGTCTTCACTCCGGTATCATCCCCAACACCCCACGCCGATCCCTTGCGGATCGACAGGGCCGAACCACACCCCCTTCATCATTCATTATACTATCAGCCAGAGCAAAGAGTGAAAAGAATTCCTTATTCATACCCCTTTATCTTGTTCTGAGAAAACAAACAAAGACCGTTACAGGACCACTCCACTCATCTCAAACTGGAGGAAGTCGCCATCTTAGGGCCCCTCGGGTCCGACGAAGGGCGGGACTACTCCGACCGAGCGACTAGGAACCCTCTCCTCGTCATGATGGTCCTTAGGCTCAGCCACGGTCGACACACCAGCTACGGAGCTCTGGGCATCAACTGGTCGCATACGCTCCAACAGCAGCAGCGTAGAGGGAATCCCCTCCGCTCGCCTACCCACCGAGGAAGATGTCGAGACACCCAGCATCGTCTTGTAACAGTGTATCTCCATCTCCTTCTCCACAATGACGTCGCGAAGTAACCTCTCAGAGGGGGGCTTATGCACCGAGGCACTCGACATGGCGTGTCCAAGACCAACACCGCCGAGGTCCCGATCCACCATCGCCCTCCTCAGCCGGCTCGCCTCCTCACTTAAGGCTTCAGACTTATTCCGATAATAGTTAAAGGCCACATCAGTGTCACGAGCCCCCTTTCGGTAGCGAACCAACGTGGCCTCCAGGGCCTCAACCTTGCTCCGGAGCCACGCCACGTCAGAACGACGGGGGTCCACATCAGGAAGGGGAGCCGCAACCTACAAGAGAATCAACGCATCTCAAAACACACCTCAAAGAAGGGTTCGGAATATCCGAGGTGAAAACACTTGGCCAGTCAAAAATCTTCTTTTATAAATGAAATTACTTCATACAAAAAGTGCGGTGGCCAGTCCGCGGAAGGCAAATACAATCGAGAGAAGGAAAAAGAAGGAAAAAACTATATAACTTGTTTTCCCACCTCAGCATCGGCCGGGTTCACAGAGGGGTCGGCAACCGGGGCATCAACAGGCCCTTCTTCATTAGAGGTCTTCGGTGTCCCCTCGACCTCCATGTCATACTCGAAGTTGGACAGGTCGACGGTCGGGTAAAAGTGCCTCACATGACTGAGGGCCTTCGCATAACACTCGTCCTGGGCCTTGATCACCATGAGCTGACCCGCCTCCGTCAACTCATCCCTCTCCTTGGCGAACTTCTTCTTCTGAGCCGCCATCTTCTTCGCCCATTCCTCCTTCTCCTTGTCGAACGCCGCCTTCGCCTCCGTCTCCCTCTTGTGCGAGCCTTCGAGCTCTATCCTCAGCTCCTTCATCTCCTGCACGGCCTTGTCAGCTCGGTCCCGCTCTCGCTTCAAGGCCGCTTCATAAAGGCCTCTCACATGGGCCCCCCTGCACGGTCGCCTGCGGTAACCAAGCATTACTAAGAAAAGTTCCGTTACGACAATGTCACAAGTCAAGCAGGGTCGGTAGACTTACCAGCACAGTGGCCTGTGCAAGGCACGTGTACGCGTCCTCTAGGCCCTCGGCGTTCATCTCCAAGCGGTCCCGAGGGGTCGCCAGCTTAGCCGCCACCTCGACAGCGTGGCGCCCTCGTACTAAACTGTCGCCCTCACAGATCGACCAATTCGGCACCCACGGTCGCCGCAACCTCTCCTCCACATCTGCCTCCAGCAGGGGACCCTTCCCCTTATCAAGGTCAGTGACCTTGCCCTGGTCCGAGCCCCCCTGAACAGCCACGTCCTTGCCCATCTCCGAGCGAGTCCTTTTGGCCCTCGGCGGAACTGGGGCCTCGGAGACCGCCTGGGACGACCCCCTCGTCTTCACCATGTCCCCCTTCTTCCCGGCCTTCTTCTGCTTCTCGACGAGCCTCCTTGCCTTGATCGACTCAGGATCCATATCTGCAAGAAGATCCAGTAAGGACAATGAGCACAGAGGAACAACAAAGCCAAAAGAAAGAAACAACTACATACAAATAACGGCTGGGCTCAGTCCGACGCTCGCCAGGTGACCCTCGGTCACCTTCGTCCAGCTGATACTGTGTGACAGACGAAGGCGCTCGACGAACCTCCACTCCTCGGCCGTCAGGTCCCTCGGCCTTGGCGGTTGGTAGCTCGGCTTAGAGTGGTTCCATCGAGTAGGAATGTTCCAAGGTTCCTCACTCCGGATCACCAAATATTTCTTCTTCCAACCCTTGATAGAGTCCGGGTGACCGTGGACGATCTTCCCCTTACTCCGGGGCGAAATGTAATAAACACCCTCAGCCGCCAAGCTAATCATCAACATCGCTCGGAACACATTCAGCCGTAGGGGTACCTTCTGCTCCTCGCACATCAGCACGAAGCAGACAATCTGCTTCCAGGAGTTCGGCCCGTACTGCATCGGCGCCAAGGACGCCCAGTTCAACACCTCGCGAACAAACGGGTGGACTGGCAGCCTCAGTCCAGAGATGAAGGCGTCCACAGGACAGACGCAATACCAATCAGGCAGGGGGTCGGTCGGGCGCAGAGTAGAGCTCGGCAGCATGAGCTCGTAGCCAGACCCTATGTGATAGGCCGACCGAAAGACCTCCAAATCGCCGGCCTCCAAGACGGTCGGAAGCGTTTCCATCTTCACCCTCTTCCGGCTCAGTGAATACGGCTGGACTCTAAAAAGCTCCTTATCAGAGAGGTCGTCGGGGTACCGACGGAACGGCTTGGGCTGCACAGACGACCCTGTCATCACGTTGCGGAGAACGGGTGCCTGACTCGAGCCACCGGTCCTCGACCCCTTCTTCCTCGGAACCCTCTTTTTCTTGGCTTTTTCCGGCGAGGGGGTATATAATCGCCCCAGACCTCCAATCTGAGCCTCTTCGGCTTCACCCTCTTCCGGGCCACCCTCCTCTTCAGGAGCCGGCTCTAGAATCTGGACTTCGTCCGAACTCCCACCTGCCTCCTCCGACTCACTACTCTCCACCACGAACCGGGAGCGTAGCGGCCTCACATTATACACCGGCTCCTCCTCGCCTACCGGCTCCTCCCACGTAGTCGAATCGGAAGACTCCGCAGCATGTACAGGCTCCCCCTCGCACACGGGCTCCTCCCATGAAGTCGATTTTGAGGCGGGTTTCACTTCTCCCCTAGACGTCGATGCTAACGAGCCAGACTGAGCCCTGTCCATCTATGCCTAACAAAAGGAACTTACAAACTCACCTTTTTTAAATGCTTCGGAAGAACGAGCCTAGTACAGCAGACTGCAGGGACGAGCACTGAAGTGTTGGAAGATTTTTCGGAAAAGAAAGAAGCAAGTAAGAAGTGGGCGATAAGGGGAGAAGGGGGGATATTTATAGAGGATGAAAACGACTCCTCGATTTCCGCAATCACTGTTCACCGATTGACGTGCAACTGCCGCCTGGAAAATCGTCCACGTTCTCGAAACGTGCGCTGCTGACGTCATCCACTGCCAGGCTGGAAGCCAGACACAGGGGTCGGTTCGGATGGAGTGTTCGGCGGATAAAACATTTTATTTTAAGATTTAAGGCTCCAGAGCTTGGTCGGCTCCCCTCTCACCCACGAACAACTTGGGACTTACAGCTTCGGCAGCCGAAACCCCAAATTGTTTCTGGGTGGCAGAAAAGCCACCATCGCCTGCGCCCCGGACTCCAGGGCTCGGTCGACTCCCCTCTCACCCGCGAACAGCTCGGGGCTTACAGCCTCAGCAGCCGAAATTCCAAACTGTTCGAGGGTGGGACGGAAGTCACCATCGCCTGGAGCCCTATCAGAAAACAGATCGGCCCACCTCCAATCGGAGACGACCCATCTATCCGAGGCTTTTCAGCCCCAGATCCAGAATACGGTTGATGCCCCTCCCGTCTGGATCTCTCTCGGGACAAACAACCGTGTCAGGGTCGTCTGACCCGAAAAAGGATCCAGACGGCAGAGCCACCACCAATCCGAGGCTCCTTATCTACCGGTCCGGATTTCGGTCGTTACCCCTCTCGCCCTGATCTCCCTTGGATCTGGCTACCGTATCAGAGCCATCAGATCCAAGAGAAGATCCAGGCGGCAGAGTAACCACCTCTCCGACACGACCGGGGGTAAAATTTTGCAAGAGACAGACGTCCGCCGAAGCAGACACCTCTGATGGCCAATGGACCACCCTTGCTGTGATCAAACCCACTGTGGGGGGAAGGGTACTTATAGCCTCCCCCATAGGCCGGCCTTTATGACATTGGGAAAGCCAATCGACGGAAGCCCATGTGCCACATGCATTTATTAGGCGGCGCCATTAATGCCCCTAGGAAATTGGAACATCGCACAGATCGCGGAGCACCTTCAACGCTCCGCAAAGACGGCGGGCCACTCCGCTCAAACCTTCTAAGGCACCACGGCTCGCCATCACCCTTGCCGACCCATAATCCCTCGAAAGCTCGAGGTTCGGTCTCGCACCAGGGTACTCTTCTCCGGAAGACGCAACGGCTCGCCACCACCCTTGCCGGCTAATAATCTCTCGCCAGCTCGAGGTCCGGTCTAGCACCAGGGTAATCTTCTCCGGAAGACTCACCGGCTCGCCATCACCCTTGCCGACCCATAATCCCTCGAAAGCTCGAGGTTCGGTCTAGCACCAAGGTTGTCTTCTCAGGAAGGCTCAACGGCTCGCCATCGCCCTTGCCGACCCATAATCCCTCGAAAGCTCGAGGTCCGGTCTCGCACCAGGGCAATCTTCTCAGGAAAACTCAACGGCTCGCCATCACCCTTGCCGACCCATAATCTCTCGAAAGCTCGAGGTTCGGTCTAGCACCAGGGTTGTCTTCTCAGGAAGGCTCAACGGCTTGCCATCACCCTTGCCGACCCATAATCCCTTGAAAGCTCGAGGTTCGGTCTAGCACCAGGGTAATCTTCTCCGGAAGACTCACCGGCTTGCCATCACCCTTGCCGACCCATAATCCCTCGAAAGCTCGAGGTTCGGTCTAGCACCAGGGTTGTCTTCTCAGGAAGGCTCAACGGCTCGCCATCACCCTTGCCGATCCATAATCCCTCGAAAGCTCGAGGTTCGGTCTAGCACCAGGGTAATCTTCTCCGGAAGACTCAACGGCTCGCCATCACCCTTGCCGACCCATAATCCCTCGCCTGCTCGAGGTCCGGTCTAGCACCAGGGTAGTCTTCTCAGGAAGGCTCAACGGCTCGCCTTCACCCTCGCCAGCTCGAGGTCAGGTCTAGCACCAGGGTAGTCTTCTCCGGAAGACTCAACGGCTCGCCCTCACCCTTGCCGACCCATAATCCCTCGAAAGCTCGAGGTCCGGTCTAGCACCAGGGTAATCTTCTCAGGAAGTTTCAACGGCTCGCCATCATCCTTGCCGACCCATAGACCCTCGCCGGCTCGAGGATCACTCTAACATCAGAGCAACCCCCTCAGGGAGGGCCAGTGATTCGCCATCTCATTTCTACAACCATAAACACTCCTCCACGGCTAACTCCCGCACCCCCGCAGGAGTGGGGGGCTTGTGTGGTAGGGTAAAAATGACTTGGGGCCCAACCAGGGCTCAATACAACTCTCACTCAAAAATGGTAAAAACAACAATCTGGTTCGGCTTCGAGCCACTACAGGGTCGGCGCCGAGCCTCAAGTTCACCCCCACAGATCTGGTCTCCTCGTATCCGACCAGTCCCGGTGTACCTCGGTCCCCGATCCGCGACAGCCCCACGGGCCGTCCGCCTAGCCTGGTAAAGGATGAAGATGACCTGGCACAACCTAGGCCATCAGATTCTCCCAGAAGCACAGGAGCCCCATGATCAGCCAAGTCGGTTCCAAATACCACCAAGGGCTTTGCCACGTCAGCCCTATACCACTCTTGGTACTGCCACGTCAGCCCTAAACCCTTTGGGCCTTCCGCCACGACAGGCCCATGGGCTTTCGGGTTCAGACCCAGCCCCCAAGCGGATCCATACCAGGTTAGAATTCCCTATAAATACTAGACCCTCACCCACCTTTTCAGGTAACCAATCTTTTGCCACTTAAATTCTCCTAGTTATTGCTACTCTCTCACAGAGACTGACTAGATTGTCGGAGGGTCCGCCACCGGGATAAACCCCGGTGTTTCAGGACCGTCTGCAGGTACACAAGACCTCGGATCCGAGCCCTCTGATCCGAGCCCAGACATCCACCTCATTCCGAGCCATCGCAGGTACCGCTCGGTCCGCCGAGGGTCGTCTGACAAGCAGCTTTCTCCTTCAATACAAATCGAGTCTGAACTCACACCTGGTGCATCCACACGTCTCCCAGAAACAAACCGCATCAAAAGGGTATGAGCAACTTGCTCATTTAGTAAATAATCAATTGATGATGTGGCATACATGTGATTGGAAAACCATTAAAAGGGTTAGTTGTCTATTGTATCACATGCATGCCACATAATCAATTGCTTATTTACTAAATGAGCAAGTTTCTCATATCCTTTTTACCCTATATATATATATATATGTGTGTGTGTGTGTGTGTGTGTGTGTGTACACACACACACACACACACACACACACACACACACACACACACACACACACACACACACACACACACACACACATATATATATATATATATATATATATATAAAGTTAGTCTATTATGAGAGGGTGAGATGGGCTCTATATATATAAAGTTAGTCTATTATGAGAGGGTGAGATGGGCTCCTTATCGTGAACGGGACTTCTCAGCCGTCCGATCGCGATCGAACGGCTCAGATTTTACTTGCTCAACCTCTGTTTTGATGAGGGGTAAAATCGACATTTCTAGCTCTCTTTCTTTCTTATTCAGATCTCATCCACCTCATTTTACCCCGCTCAACCTCTGTCTCTTTCTTCATCAAAACCCTAGCCGAAGTTCTCAGCTCTCAGCTCTCATCAATCTCACTCCCGCTCTGTCTCTTTCTTCGTCGAAACCCTAGCCGAAGCTCTCTCACGTTCTCTCTCTCTCGTCGACGAGAAACCCCCTACCCTGAGAATCGGTTCTCTCCGACTCTTCGTCGAAACCCAAATCTTCGAATCGGCTCTCGATTTCTACTCTCTCCCATTCTCTCTCTCCCTTCGACGAAGAAACCATACTGGGCATTTGCCATTTAGGGTTTCGATTTCGGTTGTCTCTTGGATTCTCTCTCTCTTCGAATAGAAACCCAAATCGCCGTTAGCCCCTAAATCGATTTGTTCTAGTTGCGATTCGAAGAGAAACCCCTAAATCGACTTCTATCATTTTTCCTGATTAAATTTTGACTCTATTCATCTTGTCTTTATAGATATATTCACCTCATTTGGACACGGCAACCCCTAGATGGGTCCACTTGGCTCATGGTCCGTTTTCAAAGATTGCCATGGGACGGCAGCCTGATACATTGACTGTAAGTGGTTCATTGTATTTTCTTCTTTTCATTATTATGTCAATAGTTATCCTATGTGTGTGTGATTTTGGATGAACATGTACAGATGCAAACAATGGGAGCAGCCAATAAGGGCTATGCTGCTGAGATATTAGTCATAACATACAATCACGTAAAGGAACAGAAAACCAACAATCTGAAGTTTCGGATTCTTTTGGTGAGTTTTAAAGTAATTACTTATTTTACTAGGGTGATTATACCATTGTCTAATGGAAGTTATTCTGGATGCGACAGTAATTACATATAATATTCATTTTATGTTCCTGTGTCCAATTTTGAACATTTGATATGAGGTCATAGTTTCTATTTATGGAATTTTGACATTCTGTTGCATTGTTGATTGGTTGCTCGTATTCCAAATAGAATTTGAAAACCAGAAAGAGCTTGAAGCTCTACTGCCATTTTTTAGCTTTTATGGGAATACCTACATGGAATATATAAAATGATGAAGGGTAGAGATTATTTTAGTTCTTCCATGGAAGTTCATAGTTTATCATGTTTTAATATGAATTATGCCTTACTTGTTTTAGGCACTGCCACTAGAATGGGGTTTCTGCCATTGGTTTAAGTATATATCCTATGCATACTTGTTTATAACTTTGTTTCCAATATCTGACTGTTCTTTATTTTCTAGGTTGTGCTAATGGAAAATTTGAATGGTCGTAAACTTGTTGAAGCAGGAGATCTTTGTGAAAGGAGGAATGGTTGGGAGAAATTTTTTTTTCTCCTTAAAATAGATAAAGTACAGAACACAAATGTGCACATTTTTCTCAGTCTGCAATTTCATATATGCAAGAAGAGGAGTTGATCTCAACAGAAACTGGAGCGTAGATTGGGGCAAAAAGGAAAAGGTCTTCTTTTCTTCTCTTTTTATTTATTAGCCTTGATATTGTTTTATAGATTGGGTTTGTTTCACAACATTTACAAAACATACTTTATTTATTTATCATCTCATTTTTTCATTTTCATATACAAGATTTATGTTACTAAAATTCACGGAAAGCCTTGTGATTGGAGACTTGGAATGTCCATTCCATATAGTGCTAATTATATAGTACAGTAACTTAAACATTCTGAATTTTAATGCACTTGATAGCAATGCACATGCATTTTGTGAATGGTGATTGCAACTATTTTGATTATTTACCTTTGGACCCATAAAGAGAAAGTCAAATAATCATTTGAAATATGATTTTCAGTTACTTTGCACATGGGACTACAACCGACTACATGTATGATGTCGCCAAGGTTCCTGGATCTTTCACTTTCGAGGTAAGCTCCGCCTTTAAAGTTTCAGGTTATCAATACTCATTCTTGAGTGAAAATACCTATTTCCTACATTTTGTGCACAGATATATGGTGACAATTCAGCCTCTTCGAAAGACTGTTTTAAAATCTTTAATCCGATAGATACTGCCACTTTCAAGGTATGCAAAATTTGGTGGACTACATCCTTCTTTTATATGAGAATTATAATAAAGAACTTAAGGACCGGTCTCATTCCTAAATTTCAGAGAGTTCTCAGTGATTGGTGTTCATCACTCCTCGAATGATTTGAGATCAGCCGGATCAACTGAAGAAAGCCCATGAACTAGGCAGAATGATCTCTATAGGTGGCAATGTAGTGCTTGGAAGCTTAGTGGGAGAGAGTAGAGAAAGGAGGACGATGGTGGACAGCCTTGCACTCGGAATGCAAAAACTGAGAATTTATTATAGGTTGTTTACATTGTCATCAGTTTTGCTAATGTTCATGTTCTGTTCTCGGATAAGTAAGACCAAATGTAAACAGACAAACTCGACCATATTGAGTTGAATCTTGTAATAAATGTAATTTATTTTTGATGTGCTAATATTGAGTTCTGACCAAAGGAAGGTTGTGTTCTTCTCTTTCTATGTGGTGTGTTCTGCATCAGAATGGTGAGTCAGGGCTGATTTCAGAAAAGAAGATTGGAACTAAGATTGCTGAGATGACTAATAACGAAACCACATCCATTCATCACCTTTAAAATATTGTGCTTAAATTCTTCATATAATCTGAGAATCAATTGCTAGAATCAATTTTGTGGGAGTGAATGCATATTTCTGTTACTTTTACACTAGAGTTCCAGAGTCAGATATGAGGTAAAACATGCTTATATATTACTTTTCTGTTACTTTTACACTAGAGTTCCAGAGTCAGATATGAGGTAAAAGATGCTTATATATTACTTTCAGAGGACTGACAGTATACAATATGTTCATGCCCGCTCTTCCCTGGTTGTTTACAAGGTTATATTCCTTTCCAGATATTCTGAAATTCAGTGGAGGTGTATCACAACTTTATTGTATACAATGCGAAGTAAAAAACTCTTTTACTGAAAAGGAACGAGTTACAGAGGATTTAATGAAACAATAGCTTGATTATGCAAATAGTTTACACGACTAACTCATCAAGATAGAACAATTTAACCACTTTTAAGACCATAGCTTAACCCACAACACCGGAATTTTGAATAACCTTTAGTTCGCAGCAGAAAACTTCCATCGTATTTGTTTCACAGATGAAGCTCAATCATTTTGGCTTTCAAGGCAATTAGCAATCTAACTCATGAAGCAATATACACAAGAATCATGCTCTCACATGTTTACAAGTCGAAAGAAAATTGTTACAGCTAAGGTTGGTTCGCAACTGAAATGTTTGTATCACTTTCACAAATGGTGGACCACTTATTCCACAACAACCTCAACTTCATCAATCAGCTATCTTTACAGAATCAATCGATACGATAAGATTGGTCATACCTATACAACAAAAAGCAGAATGACATACATATTCATGATGCATGTTTTTTTTGGAAGAAAATTGCAGCATTGCCCTCAATTTGACCTTGCAAACCCAGCAACCGCACGAAAAACCCTGAAAAGGGTTAAGCCCGCCCACACTCTAGGGATTCCACAAATAAGAGGAGCATATAACAAGACAATTGAAGATAGTGCACCAGAAGTCATCTATTCAGATAATGGGTAATATCAGCATCAGGAAAGAAGGAAGAAGAAAAGAAATTGGTAGCTTCAACTATAACAATAAACCATATGAGTATACCATAGCAAAAGATACAGCCAACCATACTTGTAGGCATATTTGTTAAATGATTGCTTTATGTGTTATTTAATTGAGTGTATAAAATCAAAGTCGCTTAGAATTTCAATCATATACATTAAAATAATAGACAGATCTGTTTTAAGTAGTTAGAACTTTTATATCTATAACCGGCTGATCTCTCTTCTTTATGAGAAGTTTGAAAACTTTTAATTTGGACCACTTCTCGATCTGAATTGTCACCAATACAAACCAGCATTGGATTAGAAACCACAAACAAAGCTACATACACATGATCCACCCATCATTTTTTCAAACGAAGTAAGTCCATAATGTCAAAATCTTCTTTCTTAAGTTTCCCTACTCTCTAAATGACCACTCTACACTTTCTGCATAGGCCCACATAACTAACTCTCAGCTAGCTAAACATTCCCCAATTTGTACGAAAATATTTTTTTTAAAATGATGTTAAGTCCATAATGTCAAAATCTTCTTTCTTAAGTTTCCCTACTCTCTAAATGATCACTCTACACTTTCTGCATAGGCCCACATAACTAACTCTCAGCTAGCTAAACATTCCCCAATTTGTACGAAAATATTTTTTTTAAAATGATGTTAATATATAAACTATACAAATATCAAACAAGTTAAGCGATATTTGGTACACACAAATCCCCATCCTGATTATTCTACTTCACATAACTCTAATTTAGGATTCTCAGGAATAAAGTATTACCATGTTCTTCCTCTATGCCTCATCTCATAGGCATCCAAGATAAGTGTGCTTTGTTAAAAGACAAAATTCAGAAAGGGTAAATTCCACATTACCCTACTAGGTTTGGCACCCTTGGCACATCCCCCTACTAGGTTTGGCACCCTTGGCACACACACATTGGATAACTATTGACATAATAATGAAAAGAAGAAAATACAATGAACCACTTACAGTCAATGTATCAGACTGCCGTCCCATGGCAATCTTTGAAAACGAACCATGAGCCAAGTGGACCCATCTAGCGGGAGCCGTGTCCAAATGAGGTGAATATATCTATAAAGACAAGATGAACAGAGTCAAAATTTAATCAGGAAAAATGATACAAGTCAATTTAGGGGTTTCTCTTCGAATCGCAACCAGAACAAATCGATTTAGGGGCTAAAAGCGATTTGGGTTTCTATTCGAAGAGAGAGAGAATCCAAGAGACAACCGAAATGGAAACCCTAAATGGCAGATGCCCAGTATGGTTTCTTCGTCGAAGGGAGAGAGAGAACGGGAGAGAGTAGAAATCGAGAGCAGATTCGAAGATTTGGGTTTCAACGAAGAGTCGGAGAGAACCGATTCTCAGGGTAGGAGGGTTTCTCGTCTACGAGAGAGAGAACGTGAGAGAGCTTCGGCTAGGGTTTCGACGAAGAAAGAGACAGAGCGGGAGTGAGATTGATGAGAGCTGAAAGCTGAGAACTTCGGCTAGGGTTTTGATGAAGAAAGAGACAGAGGTTGAGTGGGGTAAAATGAGGTGGATGAGATATGAATGAGAAAGAAAGAGAGCTAGAAATGAAGATTTCACCTCTCATCAAAACAGAGGTTGAGCGGGTAAAATATGAGCTGTTCGATCGCAATCAAATGCGATTGGATGGCTGAGAACTCCTGCTCACGATAAGGAGCCCATCTCACCATCTCATAATAGAATAACTCTATATGAGATGGTGAGATGGGTGAGATGAAGATGTATTTTGTGAGATGAGCAATTTGAATGATCCAAATCTCGATTACACCGTTCGCATCATTCTACATATCTTCTAGTTGGTGTGTACAAAATTTCAAGCGATTTGGAGACCTCTAGCCTATGCATCAAAGCGTTCAAATAAATGCATATATATGTATTTTACATCATCTTCATGATGTGTTGAATGCTTTGATGCAAAGGCTAGAGGTATCCAAATTGCTTAAAATTTTGTACACACCATCTAGATGACATGTAGAATGATGTGATCGGTGTGATCGAGATTTGGATGACTCAAATCGCCCATCTCACAAAAAAACACTCCATCTCACCATCTCATAATAGCATGACTATATATATATATATATATATAACTGTTTATATGTGTGTACCCATTTTTTTATCTTCCTAAAAACTTGCTTTGCTTGGAGTTGCATCGTCTCCATCGTGGTTTCTTGTCCGTATATAGCCGTGCTAGGAGAGCTGCTGCAGACTTGCTGTTTGATCCCAGCGAGTTTGTGGAGACAACTCTAAGATAGAATTGTGTGTTGAACACACTGTTTGACCCAGCAAGCTTGGAGAGGTAACTTCGTGATGGAGTTGTGCGTTGAACTTGTTGTTTGTTCCTACTAAGTTTAGAGAGAACTCTATGATAGAGTTGGTGTAGAGCTCGTCATTTGAACTCAGCGAGTTTAGAAGAGATAACTCTGAGACAGAGTTGATGTAGAGCTCGCTGTTTGATCCCAGCGAGCTTAGAGAGAACCCTGTGATGGAGTTGAGTGTTGAAACTGTCGTTTGATCCCGGAGAGTTTAGCAACAACTCTGAGATAGAGTTGATGAAGAAACTGCCGTTTGATCCCGGTGAGTTTGTAGAGAAAGCTCTATGACGAAATCGAGTGTTGATTTTGTTGTTTGTTCCCAACAAGTTTGTAGAGACAACTCTTTGACTCGGTTGGTCCAGAAACTGTCGTTTGACCCCGGCGAGTTTAGAGACAACTCTGAGATAGAGTTGATGTAGAAACTGTCATTTGATCCCGGTGAGTTTATAGGGGCAACTTGTGGTGGAGCTTAGTTGGAGCTTGCTATTTGATCCTAGAAAGTTTAGAGAGGCAACTCTCTAACTGAGTTGACGTAGAGCTTGTTGTTTGTTCCCAAAAAGTTTGGAGAGAACTCTGTGACGAAGTTGAACATTTGAACTTGCAGTTTGCACCCAGCGAGTTTAGGGACAACTCTGAGGTAGAGTTGATGTAGAGAATACTGTTTGATCCCGGTGAGTTTGGAGAGAACTCTGTGATAGAGTCGTGTGTTGAGCTTTCCGTTTGTGCCCGGCAAGTTAATAGTGAATTCCGTGACGGGGTTAGACGTTGAACTCACTATTTGCGCCCAGCAAGGGTGTAGAGAACTCTGCGATGGAGTAAGATGTTTGGACTTTCTATTTGCGCCCAATAAGCTTGTGGGGGAACTCTGAGACAGAATTGGGTGTCGGACTTACTGTTTGACCCAGCATGCTTGGAGAGTTAACTCTGTGATGGAGTTGTGCAGAAACTGCCATTTGATCCCGGTAAGTTTGTAGGGGGAGCTATAAGATGAACTTGAGCCTAAACTTTTTGTTTGGCCCCAACGAGTTTATAAAGGTTACTCCTTGATCGAGTTGATTTTGAAGCTTCCGTTTGATCGTGACGAGTTTAGAGAGACAACTTGTAGTGGAGCTAGTCATTTGAACTTGTTGTTTAGAGCCGAAAAGTGATTGATGGAGCTCAAGCGGTTAGTAGAACATTGAACCCATTGTTTGGAGTCAACGAGTTGTTGATGGAGCTCGTGCGAAGGGCAGAGCGTTGAACTTGTTGTTTGGAGGCAACGAGTTATTGATGGTGCTTGGACGAAGACCAAGGCATTGAACTCGTTGTTTGGAGTCAACGAGTTGTTGACAAAGCCTGAGCGTAGAGCAAGGCGTTGAACTCGTTATTTGAGACCAACGAGGTGTAGACGGAGCTCATGTGGAGAGCAGAGCGTTAAACTCGTTGTTTGGGACCAACGAGCTATTGACGGAGCTCGTGCGGGGATCAGAGCATTGAACTTGTTGTTTGGAACCAACAGGTTATTGATGGAGCTAAAGTAGTGAGAATAACATTGAACTCGTTATTTGGGACCAACGAGTTGTTGATGGAGCCTGAGCAAAGAGCAAAGTGTTGAACTTGTTGTTTGGAGCCAATAGGTTATTTAGTTGGGCTTGAGCGAAGACCAAGGCATTGAACTTGTTGTTTGTAGTCAACGAGTCACTGATGGTGCTCAAGCAAAGAGCAAGGCATTGAACTCATTATTTGGGACCAACGAGCTATTGACGGAGTTCGTGCAGGGAGCAGAGCGTTGAACTTGTTGTTTGGAGCCAACGAGCTGTTGACGGAGTTCAAGTGAAGATAAATGTGTTGAACTCGTGGTTTGGAGCCAACGAGTTATTGGCGAAGCTTGTGTGGAGAGCATGTCGTTGAACCCGTTGTTTGGGGTCAATGAGTTGTTGATGAAGCCTAAGCGAAGATTAAGGCATTGAACTCGTTGTTCGGAGCCAACAAGTTGTTAATGGAGCTCAAGTGGTAATCAGAGCACAGAACTTGTTGTTTGGAACCAACGGGTTGTATGCAGAGCTCGTGTGGAGAGCAGAGCATTGAACTCGTTGTTTGGAGCCAACAAGTTATTGACGACCTGAGCATAGAGCAAGGCATTGAACTCGTTGTTTGGAGCTAACAAGTTGTTGATGAAGCTCAAGTGATAATCAGAGCGTAGAACTTGTTGTTTGGAACCAACGGGTTGTATGCAGAGCTCATGCGAAGAGCAGAGCATTGAGCTCGTTGTTTGGAGCCAACAAGTTATTGACGAAGCCTGAGTGTAGAGCAGGGCATTGAATTCGTTGTTTGGGACCAACAAGTTGTAGACGGAGCTCATACGGAGAGCAGAACGTTGAACTTGTTGTTTGGGACAAACAAGTTGTAGGCGGAGCTCATGTGGATAGCAGAGCGTTGAACCCGTTGTTTGGTGCCAATAGGGCTATAAATCAGACCGGAAGGGATCGGACAACCATATGTTCAAGCTCGGACCGAAATTCTACTCAGAAGGGCTTATGTCTGGCTCGGTCTAGGTCGGACAAAATTTTTATAGTCCGGACTCGGTTCGATAAAGCACCGGACCGCAATAATACTCGGACAGATTTATGTCCGACTCGAGCTCGGTAAAGAATCGGACCTAATAATTTGTTCAAGTTCGGTTCGTATAATAGTTCGGACGGTCCACAGTCGGGTCATTTCTCGAGCCGGACTCAGACGAACGACAGACCGTCCTGTTCATTTTACACCCCTAGGTGCCAACGGGTTGTTGAGTGAAGCTCGTGCGGGGAGTAGAGCGTTGAACTTGTTGTTCGGAGCCAACAAGTTATTTAGTGGGGCTTGAGCGAAGAGCAGGGCGTTGAACTCGTTGTTTGGAGTCAACGAGTTGCTGATGGTGCTCAAGCGATGATCAAGGTGTTGGACCCATTGCTCGATGTTGACGAGTAGTTGGCCGGAAGAACTCTAGTGGTGTGCGTAGCGCTGAATTCATTTTTAGAGCGAATGAGTTGTGGGTATTCTAAATTTTCTTATACTGGAGTAAATTCCCTTGTGTTTGTTCAGCGTTGAGATGATTCCATCCTTCTCTTTGTTGACAAGTAGTTGCGTACACTGAACGAGGTCCTTGGGACATAGAGCTTGCTCCCCTTCGTGATACGCTGTGCTTTGAAAGAGTTGGGACTCTCCCGTTTGCACGGCGCTTTAAGCGAGACGGAGTTGGAGCATTCTCAAGTGAAGGTGGTCGGAATAACCTAGAGCTTGCCTACCTAAGGAAGACTTGTCTTGAATTTTATCATCTAGAGTTGAGGCGGCCCTAAGGAGCTATTAGCTGGTAGGAGGCCGGTGAGGAGGTTTGTTTCTCTTAGGTAGGGCATCTTTCCAGTGTGTAGCTGGAAGAACATCTTACATGACAGTTTGCCATACAGTGTTCGCAGGACTTTTATGTAGCGATTCCTAGACGTGAAATGTAGACTTATTGTGATTTTGCTGTTGTAACGAGACTTTTAGTTTGTGGAATAAGAATTCTTCTACGTGTCTGTGTCTTGTCCTGTGATTCGTCGTCTTGGGGGTTGGCTAGTTGTATGAGCTGCTCTTGGGGAGAGTCAAACTCTGGACTAGCTGTTTTGTATTTGTAGATGTCTGTAGTGTTACTGGATCTGAACATATGGGTTTGCGATAGTTCTGTGATTTGAAGAATTCCTTTCATATGCTTGATCCTTGCTGTCATGGTTGATGTGCCATTGACTGGGCTCTTTGTAGCTAAATAACAGGGGCTCAAGTCTGTTGCGTATAGCTAACGAACTGCCGATATGACGGAGTTTTGCATTGCTCCGTCTTGAACCAAGCTAGTTGTAGGGAAAGCTCTGAAGGAGAGTTGTTTTCCAAACTTGGTGTATGGAACCTTTAACAGATTGTGAGAATCACATCGAATGGAGAGTTGAACTCCAAGTGTTGCTTTTTATAAGTCTTGCTAGAGTAATTGTGATCCATGATTTTTAGACCTCTTAATCTGTCGTTGAGGAAATTTAACTAGTTGCAGGAATATATCGAATGGCGAGTTGACCTCTGAACGTGTGTCATTACAGGTTGTGAGAGTAACTCTGAACCATGGGTATGGATTCCGAACTTGTTAGTTTGAGTATTAACAGGTTGCAGGAGCAGATCGAATGGCGAAGTGCACTCTGAACTTGCATCTTTGCGAATTGTGAGAGTCTCTTGCGAGCCATGGGTTTGGACTCCGAACCTGTCGTTGAGGCGCTAACGAATTGCAGAAGCAGATCGAATGGCAAAGTGCACTGTTAACTTGCTTTATCACAAATTGTTGGAGTCTCTTCAAGCCATAGGTATGGACTCCGAATTTGTCTTACAAGAAGACTTGTAACGAGTGTATGGTGCTGTTTAAATGTATAAGTGTGACACTCAACTCGTTGTATAAGTCTCCAAGGAAGTTCAACTAGTTGCAGGAACAGATCGATCGGTGAGTTGTGCTTTAAATGTGCAGGATTGCATGTTGCGAAAGTAACCCCAAGTCGTGGATCTGAATTCCGAACTTGTGTTGTGGAAAGCTTATAGCAAGTGTTTAGCACCACTCTAAGTATGAGTTTGGCATTTTAGCTCATTGTTTGCTTTGAGTGAGATGCAATGAAATAAATTGGCTAACTTTATTAAGAAATAAACTAAGGGGCTACTCTAATGGCTAGCCCTTATTACATGCACGACCATTAGTAAAGGCGGTCTTTATTGAAAGGAAAAACTAACTGATTGCTCTAGTGGCTGGCCTTTATTACAAAATGTCAAATTCTGCGAAAATTAGGAGAGCGCATTTCGGACACTCTCGTTGTTAGGAGAGCGCGTTTCTGACACTCTCGTTGTCAGGAAAGCGCATTTCAAACACTCTCGCTGTACTTCATAGGGCGTCACTAATTCGAAGTCCCTACTGACATATCCCTGCCCCCCCCGGGTCTTCAAGTAGGTGAGCTATCAAGCGAACAACTTGGTAGACCTTGTCTGGACTTGCCTGCTTTTGGGGGAGCCCCCCGTTGTTTTTCATAGAGAAAGAGGAGTCTTCTGATGGACCAACTTGCTTAGGCAAGATGATTTGTTTCTGTTGTACAAGCAGAGTGGCTTCGGGTGAGGGAGTTGAGTGTATTGGTCGGTTCTAATGAGGACGTTCTCGGAACTGGGAGGAGGTAACTTGACAAGTTTGAAAATTCTCGGTTTGGTTGCCTAGTGTAGCGGCTTCAACCTCGTTTGTAGGCCCTGTGATACAACGATTGTTTTCCTGTGGTAGTTCTTTAGCATGGAGGGAGAGAACCGAGTCCCCCATGGTAGCAGTGCAGCACGCCTGTGCTGCCTGTTGGCTTCCCACTAGTTGGCATACACCTGTAGTTGTTGGAAACTTCATCTTCATATGAAACGCGGAGGCGACAGTGTGGAAAGCGGTTAGTCCTGGGTGGCCGAATATGGCATTGTACGCGGATTTAACATCGACCACCAAAAAATCTAAAGACTGTCCGAGTTGCTGGTGCTTTCTCTGCTGTTACATCAAGTGCGACAATTTTCTGGACTTGGATAGGTGCACCGGAGAAGCCATGAAGTATATAGCTGACTAGCTTGAGTCGATCTCGGGAGAGCTTTAGCGCATCAAATGCGGCATCAACAGGATGTTCACAGAACTGCTATTGTCTACGAGGATACGCCGCACTTCATGATTTTCCATGCCTAGATTGATAACCAGTGCATTGCAATGAGGCATTTTGACGCCCTCGTGGTCTTTATCAGAGAAGGAGACTGAGAGAGCCGAACCCTTCAATGGTGGAGTGTTATGAACCGAATTAACCTCTCTTAAAAAGGCTTTGTGAGAAGAGTTAGAATCTCCTCCCATAGGTCTGCCATGGATGGTGTGTAGAATGGCCATATGCTCAGAGTCTCTGGATTCAGAAGGCCTTCCATGACACTTATTAGTCCCCCTGTGGTGGAGGGTTTTCGACGTTGTTATTTTGTTGGACAAACTGAGAGAGGTAGCCTCGCTAAATTAGGTCTTTAATTTCTTGTCTGAGGGCTTTGCAATTATCAGTAGTATGTCTGTGGCCTCTGTGAAATGCGCACCATAGGCCCTTGTCTCTTCTCTTGGCGGACGCCATCATCCTGGGAGGAGGACGAACTATCCCATATTTTTCAACTACCATGAGAATGGCAGACACACTTGCATTTAGATGAGTGAATTTGTCGAAGTGGGGCGTAAGAGGAGGACGGTGTTGACCTGCACCATTTTTCTGAAACTTCTTAGGTGTTTTCTCACTTGAGTTCTTCTGTTTGTTCCCGAAAAGTGACTCTTTCTTAAATTGGGGGCTAAGAGCTTCCTCGCCTCTGATGTACTTTTCACTCCTCTCTAGGAGCTCAGTGAAATCTCAAGGTGGCCTTTTAGCGAGGGATGCTTTCAGCTCTTTATGCATGATATTGCAGCGGAAGTCTGCAGTCGCCACTGAGGAGTCCAAGGAGGAAATTGATCTCCTTCCACTGTGAATTGCTTGATGAAGTCCTTTAGCAGTTCTACATCTTTTTGCTTCAGTTCTAGCAGGGAGACGCTGGTCTTTTCAGTTCTCCGGCTAGTAACGAAGTGTGCAATGAAGAGTTCTTCGAGCTGATCGAAGGAAAATATGGATTCGGGTGTCAGGCGTGATACCATTCCCTTGCTGACCCTTTCAGTATCGCGGGAAATTTCCGTCACATAGTACGTCGGTGACGTTATAGACCATCACGAGTATTTCAAAGCTTTCTATTGGTCTATCGGGTCTGATTCCCCATTGTAGGATTCAACTGAGGAGCCTTGAAGTCCCTTAGGATAGGTGCGTCGAGGATAGCTCTGCTAAAAGGAGGTCGGCTAGGGCGGTAGGCCCTGTTGGAGTGGCTTCTCTCACTCTTCATCTGTTCTAGAGATTTCTCTACTACCTAGATTCGGCGAAGGACTTGATCGTTCTTCTTTTGAGATCCGGTTGAGTCGGCGGATCCTTCGTTTAGGGGGAGGCCTAGACCTTGACTCCCTTGGAGAGCATGGAGGATGCCAAGTTTGAATTTATCCAATTCAGCCCTTGTAACTGGGGCGTTTTGCCCTCTGCTCTGCACAGGAAACCTTTGACTCTCATGTGTCAGGTTTCCCATTGCTGGACGCCCCCCTATGAGAGGAGGATTGCCTTGATTTTTGTCTAGAATGATGAGGTCTCTGGTTTGCTTGATGTCCCGAACAGGAGGCCTCAGATCAGGTGCACCTCTCGTTCAACCTCATTCGCAGGTCGGCTTCTGGTTGCTTGTTATTGATGATCTGGCAGAGATCTCTAGACCCCCGTGGGCCTCGCGAGGTCATTGAATCAGTTGAGGCATTATGGACTGAGATGCGGTCGTACTAAGGATGTTGTTCATGCAGGGAGCCCCGGTGCCTCTCCGTTAGAAGGTGCGTGATTAGGCTGCCGGGGTGACTGCTGAAGAGGAATATGATCATCCATAGGAGGAGCTGGTTGAAGAAGAGAGGTAGTGCGATAGCTGGAGGTCGCCCTTTTACCTCTTAGTCTTTGTGGCATGGAGACAAGCTCGACTTGTGTAGTAATTTTCCACAGACGGCGCTAATATGTTGCTGCTTATTTCGGTGTGGGAGCAAACAGATAGTGAGTTAATAATTGAAGGAAACTACTAAAAGTCAAACCTGTGACTCTGGCAGTTAAAGACAGTTAAAGCTCCTAAGATTGAATCTGGATCCTTGATTGACCACAGTGATCTGAATCTGACGGTTGCTGGTGGACCTGCAAAAAGCCTGAAACACCGGGGAGTGGCCCCGACGACAGACCCTCCGACGCTCAAGTCAGAACCAGAGAGAGAGAGAGAGAAAGAGAGAGAGAGAGAGAGTGAAAACTGGCAAATTGTTGTTCTGATTGAAAAGGGGGAGGATATTTATAGGTCGGGGAGACATTTCAAGAGATTGATTTGTGGACGTTGGATCGATTTAACTACCTTATCTCTTTTCTGTATCTCTCCCCGAAGAGATAAGATATCCTTGTTAGGGAATAAGAGATTTGACTCCTAGCCTGCATGGGCTGGATATCTCTTCTAGTGGGCCTAGTCTGTCTCTTTTTATGGGCTTGGGAGAAGCCTATGTCTTGGAGTGGGCCCAGACCTATAAAAGATGCCTGTGATGGTTAATCTGCCTGTAGATGCTTTGAGATCTGTGCAGGTTTCGTATGGCTCTGATCTGCTGCGATTTTTACCATCATCAGGTATAAGATATCCTCTCATTCTTAAGAAGAAAAAAATTGTCCTGATTCGTGGTTGAACAAGTTCCTTGGTGATGATGATAGATCATGGTTTTCTGAAGATTAAGTAGTTCAACGGCACGAACAACTTTAATATCTGGAATGTGGACATGTACGATGTATTGATCCAATAGGGCTTACATCTTGCCATAGAAGGAGATAAAGGAAAGCCAACAGACATGAAACGGGAGAAGTGGGATAAGATTTGTATAAAAGCCTTGAGTTTAATCCAACTGCCATTGGTGAACAATGTCAAGTAAAATTTTTGTGGGGAGACAAGTGAGGCTAGTATGTGAGCGAAACTCATAATCGACTATTCAGGATTGTCAGTACTGGATCGAATGTATTGGAAGAGAAAACTATTTCAATTTCAATGAAGAAAGGTATCGATCTTCATGTTCATATATTGAAATTCAATAAGGTGTTATCCAAATTGAAGACAATAAACATAGATGATTTAAGCAGATATGATAAATCTTTAAACTTAATATATTCACTGCCAGATTCATACGAGCATTTAATAACCACCATGCTACACTGGAAATCTTCCAAAGAGGAGCTCTCGGTGGCTGGTGTGATCAAGGGCTTGAAGAAGGATGGAATTAGGAAGAAAGCTCACAAATCATGGTCTACTTCTTTAAGTTCCATGCCGGTGGATGGAACTTCAGTTAAAAGGGATAGTGCGTGCAAGGATGGGGTCTGTTGTCACCATTCTAGTGGATTTGGGCATTACAAGAAATATTATCACAAGTTGTTGAATCAGAAAGGAACCAACATAGACAGTGCAGGTGATAATTTAAACGGTCTTCTTGTTTCAAGTTCTAAATATGTGGATTTTGGTTTGTTTCTTGATTCTGATAGTTCTTCTTATATTTGTTTCGAGAATGAGATGTTATGTACTTGAAAGACTACAACGGGTCATTGTGTGAGAACAAAGACTGGTGAGATTTGTGACGTAATGGGTGAGAGAACAATTGAGTTGGAGATTCAAGATGGAAAGGGGTTCATATTGGAGAATGTCCTGCATATTCCGTGTTGAAACATAACCTAATATCATTGGAAACTCTACAAACACTGGGTTCCAGGTACACAACTCAATGTAGAGATCTATCAGTTAAGGAAGGTCGTCGAATAGTGATGAGGGAAAGAGGGGTGTTTAGCACAACCTCTATAAGTTTTGTGAGAACGAAAAATCTTGGATAAGTGTTTCTAAGTCCATCGTTCCTAAAGTATCTAGTCCACCACCACTAGAATCACTGAAGCAAGATCACGACATTTGAATATCATCGGGATGTGGAGGATGCCTCGAGATAGGTGGAGTTCGTACGGAGGGTTCCGCATATTGGGGTATGCCCTTGAAGGGACATACGATTAGAGAAATAACAAGTGAAGGTAAATTTGACTAGTAGAAAAAGACACCAAATCATGTTGTTTACATGAGAAGAAATTGAGTAGTCCATAATCATTAAATCACACAGGTGCGAAACCATGTGTATGCAATTCAATGTGAAGATTGTTGGGTGTATGTCTTCCATACTAAGTTCGATGTGAAGATAATAGAGCAAAGCGAGAAGATGTTTAAAGCGAAGACAGGAAAAATGATGTTGTAGTTGTTGGTTGTTGAGGGGTGACAATCGACTGCAACAGCCGGGATTGGGCTCGACCCCAGGTGCAGTTGACTGCTCTTTTGTGCAGTCGACCGCTCTTTTGAGCAGTCGACCAACAGAGGTAGCAACTATTGGGCCCAATTTTTTGGGATCTGTTTGAGCCCAGGTTTATGTTCAAGTTAGATCACAGTGCTTCTATCGTGTGTCTTTCTCTTTAGGGTATATTGGACGGTGTTGGATCAAGATTACAAACCTAGGGTTTCTCAATATCTCTATAAAATAATGTAATGACCTCCATTAAGAGGTGTGTAAGTACTTCATTTGAGAGTTTTCTATTGTAAACAATAGAGTATCTTCTAGTGAGGCTTGAGAGATAGATAGGTAGTAATGTAACTCTCGTATCTTCTCTAGTTGAATAATATCTCGGTTATTTCTCCACCGGATTAGTTTCGCTCAACCAGGACAAAATTGTCTGTTTGTGAATTTGGTTTGGTCTACATTGCTTGGTTGCTCGTTGTGATCAGTTGTCGCCTCTCACTCTAACCACTCTGCTGTGCCTAATTTTCCAATAACTGGAATTAGAGCTCCGGTCGTCCCTAAAAGAAGCCTCCTTGGTGGACATGTTTAAATCTCCACACCAACCCAACTTATTAGCATTTGTTATATCTCTGAAAACTTTTGACTGCCTTTTTTGAAGCCTTATTTTTAAAGGTATGAGAGGTTGACGAACAAACACCTTCTTTTTATTTTTTCATTTTATATTCTGAAATGTTGAACATCATCGATAAAAAATTGAAACAGAATTTCTATTTCACTTGAAAATGGCAAAAAAAAAAAATGTCTCTTGCATGTAATTGTCATTATAAGTATAGTTATCGAATTTATAAATAGCAAATATTATGTTGTTCCGCTCACTCTGAGAAAAAATCCTGCTTCCGAGTTAATCCTGGAAAGCGTAGCTTATAGAGCGAAGACAAACTCACGATATGACAATTTTTTCTACATTAGCTCATAGAAATGCTTGTAACTCTTTTTCTTGTTAAGAAAATTGAAGTTAGTTTCTATATGGTATACAAGGGCTATAAGTACATTCCTTAAAAGAGCTCAAAAATAGCTTTTGTTGTACATGGGAAGTGCTCTTTTCTAAAGCTCAACCCGAACCTGGATCTATGCAGGTGTGCGAGTCCCTATCGATCCCAGAGCACACTCTACAACAGAAAAGAGGAATCAACTAGCCAATTCAGATTCGGACATTGTCTCTCACAAATCGGAGGAGCAAAACTCAGGAGACGAGCGACAGATTACTAACAGAGCTGAACATTCAGCAGGGGACGACAATTGTAAAAAGAAAAAACCTGCAAAGGCTGTAGGATAATGGCTCGATTCTGGTATTTGGTATCTGCAGTGTTCGAAAGTTTCAGAGCTTCAGTCGACTGGTAGGAGGAGCAGGCGACTGTCCAGAGAGGAGTTTTCAAGGACTGAAGATACAGCAGCAGCAGTCGACTGATGAGTCGACTGTCCCAAAGGAACCAGGCGACTGGTATGAAGACCAGTCGACTGTCGGCGGATTTTGGATCCAGATTCGGCCCAATTCGAAAGGCCCAATAGTTTCCCTATAAATACACCCGTTAGGGTTTTGTAAATTGTAACACCTTATTCGGATTTTGCAGCCGTCATCTCTTGTAAAGGCTTTGTTTGCCCATTGGAGATCATAGTAAAGAAACCCCAACCGCCCCTTGTGGATGTAGGCATCGTTTTGCCGAACCACGTAAATCTTGTGTTCTTGTGTTGCTTGCTTTTCTGTTTTTCTCTCGCTGGTTCTCTCTTTGTTTCCGCATTCGTTGGTTTGATTGTTGGTTTGTTTCGTATTCGCACAACAAGTGGTATCAGAGCTGTTGGTTCGACCTAGAGGGAGATGGCGGGTGATGCAGATGCAACCAAGGATGTTGTGGGATCAAGTTCGTCAAGAACAACGATTCACAACGCAAAATTTGAAGTTGAAAATTTTGATGGGACAAACAATTTCGGGATGTGGCAATGTGAGGTGTTGGATGTTCTTGTTCAACAAGAACAAGATGTTGCTTTGGAGGTAGAAAAACCTAAGGATATGTCCGAAGCAGATTGGAAGAAGTTGAATCGAGTTGCGTGTGGGACTATTCGGCTCTTTATTGAGAAGGCTCAGAAGTACGATTTGATGAGGGATACCGTTGCTGCGGTGTTGTGGAAGAAACTCAAAGACAAATACATGAGGAAAAGTTTGGAGAATCGGCTGTATTTGAAGAAGAGACTTTTTCGCTTCACCTATGCGGAAGGTATGTCTATGAATGCTCATGTTGAATCATTTAATAAATTATTGGCTGATTTGTTAAATTTGGATGAGCAAATTAAGGATGAAGATAAAGCCCTAATTCTATTGAATTCATTACCTGAAAGTTATGATCATTTAGCAACTACTTTATTATATGGAAAAGATACTGTGAAATATGAAGATGTTGCAAATGCTTTGTTGAATAATGAAACTAGGAGAAGGGATAAGATGGTTGATAGAGAAACTTCTGAAGCTTTGATTGTAAGGGGCAGGACTGAGATCAGATCTGAGTCCAAAATTGGGAAAAAGGGAAACAAATCTCGTTCCAAATCGAGAGGAGTTTCGAAGGACAGGAAAATACCGGCCAAAGATGAATGTGCTTTCTGTCATGAAAGGGGGCATTGGAAAAAGGATTGTCCAAAGCTACGAAATAAGGGAAATTCGACTGCAAATGTGACTGTTGATAATTTAGAAAGTGGCGAGGATTTTTCTTTTGCACTTGCTTCTAGTCCCTCACTTTATCAAGAAGTATGGTTTCTTGATACAGTAGCCTCCTATCATATGTCTTGGAAAAAGGAGTGGTTTACTTCTTTGGAGTATATGGATGGTGGTGTAGTTTTGATGGGAAATGATGCACCTTGTAAGAAGGTAGGAATCGGGAAGATTGAATTGCTAATGCACGATGGTCTTATTAGGGAGCTTTCAGATGTATGGTACGTTCCAGATTTGAAAAAGAATCTGATTTCACTAGGTGCTTTGGAGGCCAGTGGATTGAAATTTGCTAGTGAAGGTGGCATTCTGAAGGTGACTAGCGGATCACTCGTGGTGATGAAAGGGCAAAGAAAGAGGAACTTGTTTTTCTTGCAGGGAAAAACATATTTGGGTCAGGCTGCCAGTGTAACTGAGAAGCCTAAACAGGTTGTTCCCGACTCTACCAGGTTGTGGCATATGCGACTCGGGCATGCAGGAGAAAAGGCCTTGCAGGGGCTTGTGAAGCAAGGGTTGCTTAAAGATGCTAAAGGGTGCAAGTTGGAATTTTGTGAACATTGTGTTTTGGGTAAGCAAACTAGGGTGAAATTTGGTACAGCTGTACATCAGACAAAGGGTATCCTCGATTATGTGCACACAGATGTTTGGGGCCCTACTCAGACACCTTCTATGAGTGGTAGACACTGGTTTGTTACTTTTGTTGATGATTACTCCAGACGAGTTTGGGTATATACCATGAAGCACAAAGATGAAGTTTTGACATTGTTCACAAGTTGGAAGAAGAAAGTTGAAAATCAGACTGGTAGGAAGATTAAGGTTCTGAGGTCAGATAATGGAGGGGAATACAAGAACGATCCGTTTCTGAAATTGTGTGAAGATGAAGGGATCCAGAGGCACTTCACAGTTAGGAAGACTCCACAGCAAAATGGGGTTGCAGAAAGGATGAACAGAACCTTACTTGAGAAGGTGAGATGTATGTTAGCACAGTCTGGATTGAAGAAGACATTTTGGGCAGAAGCTGTTATATATGCAAGCCACATTGTCAACCGTTTACCATCAGCAGCACTTGAAGGCAAGACGCCTATTGAGGTATGGAGTGGTAAACCTGCATCTGATTATAGTTTTTTGCATATATTTGGTTGTCCTGCTTATTTTCATGTAACTGAAACTAAACTTGATGCAAGAGCCAAAAAGGCTATATTTGTTGGTTTTAGTACTGGTGTCAAAGGTTACAGGTTGTGGTGTCCAGAACAGAAGAAGTTAGTAATCAGCAGGGACGTGACTTTTGATGAGACCAGCATGATTAGCTCGGGACAGTCGACTGGTGGTATGGGACAGTCGACTGGTGAGCAGCAGAAGAGTGGGACAGTTCTTCAACAGGTGAGTAGCAGAAGCTCGGGACAGTCGACTGGTGTACAGGAGCAGTCGACTGGTGGTCCTGAACAGCAGAAGAGTGGGAGCTCGGGACAGTCGACTGTTGGCGATAACCAGTCGACTGGTAGGAGAGTTCTCCAACAGGTGGAGTTAGAAAAGTTATCAGTTGAAAATCCTGTTCCTGTCCAAGATGAAGATGACGTGGTTGATACTGAGAATGATGAAGAAGTTCCTATCCAGCAGGAAGAATCAATTGCAGTAAGAAGGCAAAGAAGAGATATCAAACGACCGTCTCGTTTTACAGACACAGTTGCATTTGCTCTTCCCATTGTGGATGATGAAGTTCCCTCCAACTTCAAAGAAGCTACTAGAAGTTCAGAAAATGCAGATTGGAAAGTTGCTATGGATGAAGAGATGAACTCTCTTCATAAGAATAAGACTTGGGATCTAGTGCAACTACCAAAGGGGAAGAAAGCAATTGGTTGCAAGTGGGTGTATACGAAGAAAGAAGGTCCAAAAGGCAGTGTTCGGTTCAAGGCTAGACTAGTTGCAAAGGGGTATGCTCAACAGGAAGGTATTGACTATAATGAAGTGTTCTCTCCAGTTGTGAAGCATCCTTCTATTCGGAATTTGTTAGCTTTGGTAGCACAGTTTGATCTTGAATTGACGCAGATGGATGTGAAGACTGCGTTCTTACATGGGGATCTAGATGAAGAAATTTATATGTTACAGCCAGATGGGTTCAAGACAGCTGGGAAGGAAAATTGTGTTTGCAGGTTGAAGAAGTCTCTCTATGGGTTGAAGCAATCTCCAAGGCAGTGGTATTTGAGGTTTGACCAGTTTATGAAAGTGCAAGGATATTCCAGAAGTGAGTATGATCATTGTGTCTACTTCAGGAAGTTGCAGAATGGTTCTTTTATATATCTGTTATTATATGTGGATGATATGTTGATTGCCTCTAAAAATGCTAAGGAGATTCAAAATTTGAAGAATCAGCTGAGTTCTGAATTCGAGATGAAGGATCTTGGTGAAGCCAAGAAGATACTTGGGATGGAGATAGCTAGAGACAGGGCAAAGGGCATAGTGAGTTTGACACAGAAGCAATATCTTTTGAAGGTGCTGAAACGGTTCGGTATAGATGAGAAAACTAAACCAGTTAGCACACCCTTAGCCAGTCATTTCAGAATTAGTGCTTCTCAGTCTCCAAGTACAGATGAAGAGAGACAGTATATGGCGAATGTACCTTACACTAGTGTGGTTGGCAGTTTGATGTATGCCATGGTTTGTACTCGACCAGACATCTCTCAGGCGGTGAGTATGGTTAGTCGATATATGCATGATCCAGGCAAAGAGCATTGGCAAGCAGCTAAATGGATTTTGAGGTACATAAGTGGCACCACAGATGTGGGTTTGAAATTTGAAAGGGATGACAATATTAGCAGGTTATTGGTTGGATATGTTGATTCTGACTATGCAGGTGATCTAGATAAGAGGCGGTCTACTACAGGCTATTTGTTTACTATGGCTAGGGCACCTATAAGTTGGAGGTCAAATTTGCAGTCCACTGTAGCGTTGTCTACTACTGAGGCTGAATACATGGCGGTTGCTGAGGCCATGAAGGAAGCCATTTGGATACATGGACTTTTGAAGAGCTTGGGGATTCATCGGGAGAAGGTGGAGGTACACTGTGACAGTCAGAGTGCTATTCATTTAGCGAAGAACCAAGTTCATCATTCGAGGACCAAACATATTGATGTTCGTTATCATTTTGTGCGTGATTTGATAAAGGATGGTGATATTCATTTGGTGAAGATTGGAACAGCTGATAATCCTGCTGATATGTTAACCAAAGTTGTTGGGGCAGCCAAGTTCAAGCATTGCATGAACCTGGCTAATATTTTGCATGTTTAATAATTTGGCATGGGCGATTGGGATAGTACTTTGCTATTGGTTTGTTTAGTATGTGATATCATACTAAGGTGGAGTTTGGGTTCGTTTGTTGCATTTGATGATGAGCAGTTGTTTTGAAGTATTTGTGGAGATTGCTTGGGCTACTTGGAAGATTTCACCAAGGTGGAGATTATTGGATACTTGATTTGGAAGATCTCGCCAAGGTGGAGATTGTAGGATAATGGCTCGATTCTGGTATTTGGTATCTGCAGTGTTCGAAAGTTTCAGAGCTTCAGTCGACTGGTAGGAGGAGCAGGCGACTGTCCAGAGAGGAGTTTTCAAGGACTGAAGATACAGCAGCAGCAGTCGACTGATGAGTCGACTGTCCCAAAGGAACCAGGCGACTGGTATGAAGACCAGTCGACTGTCGGCGGGTTTTGGATCCAGATTCGGCCCAATTCGAAAGGCCCAATAGTTTCCCTATAAATACACCCGTTAGGGTTTTGTAAATTGTAACACCTTATTCGAATTTTGCAGCCGTCATCTCTTGTAAAGGCTTTGTTTGCCCATTGGAGATCATAGTAAAGAAACCCCAACCGCCCCTTGTGGATGTAGGCATCGTTTTGCCGAACCACGTAAATCTTGTGTTCTTGTGTTGCTTGCTTTTCTGTTTTTCTCTCGCTGGTTCTCTCTTTGTTTCCGCATTCGTTGGTTTGATTGTTGGTTTGTTTCGTATTCGCACAACAAAGGCTAGGGAGGGATATAGGCGCAGTGTAAGGCAGCGCAGCAAAGAGGACAAGCCTATGACCGTCAAAGAAATTTATCAGAGGGTGGGTACTCGAAAAGGCTATGACAACATCGCAGGTACAAAAATTTATCAGAGGGTGGGTACTCGAAAAGGCTATGACAACATCGCAGGTACAAAATCGCATTTTTCTATTTTTGGGTCTATCCCTGATCATGTGCTTATTCAACTTGCCAACATTTATGGTTTAGATTTGCATCATAACGCACACACCAATGTTATTGATGTTATTCGGGATAGGAAATTGGGTGACATTGATATGGTTAACAGGGTTTTAGAGGTGGGGACAAGCATTGATTGCGTGTCCCAGAATCTGGTAGAGTTGGATGCAACTTTACAGATACAAGGGGGGATGAATGTGTTAATGTTTAACACCATATTCTGGAATGTTAGGGGGCTTGGCAGGAGCGCCAAGCGGAGAATGGTGGGGGAGGTTATTAGAAACAACTCTATCGATATTGTTTATTTGGAAGAAACTAAATTAGCGCAACCAACGGTATCAATTATTAGGGGTCTAAAGTTGGAACATATCCAGGAATGGAGGGTAAGGGACGCTGTTGGGGCATCAGGGGGGATTATGGTAGGGGTCAATACCAGTAAATTTGATTTACTGGATGACTGGGTTGGAAACTATACGGTTTCGGTGGTGGTCAAAAGAAAACAAGACGGGTGGCAGCAAACTATTACGGCGGTATACGGTCCAAATGACAGGTACCACAGACAACAGTTTTGGGATGAATTACTTCATATCAGGGGAAGGTGGAGCTGTCCCTGGGTCGTGGGAGGCGACTTCAATATTGTAAGGCACGCTTATGAGAGGAGTGGTGGCCTTGGCAATGGCCACGATATGAGGAAATTCAATCGGATCATATCGATCATGAGATTGATGGGCATCCCGATTAATGACAGGAGTTTTACGTGGTCCAATAGACGTAGAGCGCCGATTATGGCTAAGCTTGACAGGATTCTAGTCTCCACTGAATGGGAAACAAGATTTCCTTTCGGCTTGGCTAGGTCATGTATTCGAAATACTTCGGATCACGTTCCTATCATGATTGGTATGGGTGAAGATGGGACAAGAAGACAGAAGATCTTCCGCTTTGAGAAAATGTGGCTATCCAACCAGGAATGTCATGAGTTGGTGAAGAACTGTTGGGAGGAGGGATATGTACAGGCAGAACCGGCTGCACGATTGAACAGTAAATTGTCCACCCTAAGAGAAGGCTTAGAAAATGGAACAGGATAACGTTTGGGAATATCTTTCACCGAAAAAAGGATTTCCTCAACGAAATTGAGGAACTTGAAAGACGGGAGGAAACAGGCCACCTGGACGATAACCAATTCCAAAGGTTGACGGAGTGCAGACAAGTTATTCAACAGACCTACATAGATGAGGAAGTCATGTGGCTGCAACGTTCCAAGGAAAAAGTGGTTAAAAGAAGGGGATGCAAATACAAAATACTTTTGCAAGATCGCTAGCATGAGACGTAGAAAAAACTACATACATTCTTTGGATATCGATGGTAACTCTGTCTCTGACGAACAACAGATAATCAATCATGTTCATGAAAAGTTCAAAGAGCTATTTGGGCAACACAGAGATGGTCAAAGTGTATCCAATGACAACCTCTGGGAGGATTTGCAAGGTGAAACACAGCATAGAGTGGATGCTCTGCAAGATCCATTCACAATGGAGGAGGTGAAGGCAGCAGTGTGGGGGATGGGACAGGATAAGGCACCAGGTCCAGATGGGTTTCCTATGCTATTCTACAGACAGTATTGGGACTTTGTCAAAATGGACATCATGGATATCATGTCTGCGTTCTATGACGGGTGCTGGGTTCGTTGAGGACTGGAGGTTGACGAGGGGGGGGGTGTTGGGTTCGTGAGAGAGAGGGGGGGGGGAGAGGGAGAGAGAGAATGAAAAAAAAATTACGTGAATATGGGGGATATTAAGGCCCATACCCCGGCTTGTTTTAAGAAACGCCAGGGTACATAATTAGACCCTGGCATTTTATATTAAATGCCGGGGTAGAAATTTTTTTTTTTTACTTTCCAAAAATTTATATTCTACCCCGGCGCTTTCAGAAAGCGCCGGGGTAAAAATGCCGGTGAAGACTTAGTTTGTTGTGGTGTGTAGTGTGTATGTTTAATTAGTTGTGATGGATATGTGACATAAGTTCTTAAATTCTAATTTTGTTATATTGCATATGGTATTGATTTTTAGTAGCAATTGCATGCTAATTGAAAGATTATGATTGAATTGTCATGCTAACAAGATGAAATTTTATGTAGAATTGTTGTGGTATTGTTGGGTGCACATTAGTATGCTATGTTAGACTTAATAAATTGTATATATATTATTGCACAAAGTGACTAAATTATACCAAAAAACTTGTGTGAACAATGGGGAAATTTGGGAGTTAATAGGAGTTGAGAATTTCTCATGGAATTGATAAAAAGAAGAAGAAAATAAAATATTGATTGGTAGTTATAAAGAGGTAGTCATGTTATTAAACAAAAGTATGGGTTTATGTTGGTTCTCAAAATTTCTATTTTTACAATATGTATGTATAAATTTACTTTATTTTGGTTAAAATCAATGAGAAATCGCTTCTGGAGATTTGTAGATATATTTTATAAACTACTAATTTGGGGAAACAAATAAAATTATAGAATTTATGACAAGATAAAATTCAAGAAACAACAGAGAATCGAGTTATAACAAACTGAGTCCCTATATGATCAGAAGTGGTGCTTGGCCTTCGTGGCAAGCACGTGCGCCAATGCACGTGGTGCTCCGGGTCTAGGGTCGCGGGTTCGAACCCTCTCTTATGCCTAAACGTGTGTTTTTTTGAGTTATTTGAGTTTTAAAAATTCAGAAAAATTCTATAAATATTTTAAAATATTGTGAGAACAACTAAAAATATTTTCTCACTGTTTGGACTATATTTTGGGAAATTAAGAAGTATATTCAAGTGTTAGATAAGATGGAATTCAATGAGGATATATATAATCAAGATAATAAAAGTTAATTAGTGACGAGTTTTTGATAATAAATTTCTAATGTTGAGTCTCTAGAGCTGATGCTTAATTCTTAAAATTTTGAATTGGGAAAGTTAGATGAATATGAAAGAAAAAAGTTTTGTGAAAAATAATAGTTTGAGATTGTCATTCATGTTTGATAAATACAAGAATAAGATGAAATAAATGAATCAGTATGAATACATGAATTTGGGAATATCTAATATTATAATGGGAGAAGGCCTTAGTGGTATTTGTCATCAATTTTTTTTTTTTTTTTTTTTTGTTGTCATTTTGTCATTTTGAAACCAAATGACTCATTTTGGTAAATATTTTCGAAAGTGGACAGTTTGGTAAATATTTTCGATAGTAGATCAGTTTGGAAATTATTTTCCTTTTTTTTGTCTTTTCCTTCTTCCTCCGCGTGCACGTGCGAAAATGGACCAGTTTGGTAAATATTTTCGACAGTGGATCAGTTTGGAAATTATTTTCCTTTTTTTTCTTTTTCCTTCTTCCTCCACGTGCATCGCACGTGCATGATACTCGTGATTTATAAGGGTATGAGTACCCATGATTTTGGAATATGAAAGGATGTGATCTAGAGGCTTAGTGAGACCCAGGTCCTGGCAAATGTTGAAAGAATTACCGGCAAATGTTGAAAGAATTAATCAATTTGAGAATTGGCTATATGGGCTATCTCGGTATTTTTTTTAAGTCTGATAGGAGGAGAAGCTAACTCTAGGTGATGTAACTTATTCATGTTTTAAGTATAAGGATTAGGCACTAAGTAGAAGATGTTGTAAACTTGGGCAAACATAAGTGGGTTGGCTCTATATAGTCTGACGGTGGACTCCGGGTCTCTAGATCCAGTTTGACGGTGGACTCCGGGACTGTGGTTGCTTGTGATGGAGGCGAGCCTTAATTAAATCCGGAACTATGATTGGTTTGACGGTGGACTCCAGGATCATGAATAGTCGGACGGATAGGAGGCCGTGCTCCAGTGTATATGCGTATACTGGGGCTACAAGGACACTTTCAGGAAGTTTGCAAGACAAGGATTTCCGTATAAGCTTAACGGTGGACTCCAGGGCTAGGACTGTAAATCGGACCGAACGGGATCAGAAAATCATATGTTCAAGCTCGGACCGAAATTCTACTCGGACGGGCTTATGTCTGGCTCGGTCCAAGTCGGACAAAAATTTTATAGTCCGGACTCGGTTCGGTAAGGCATCGGACTGTAATAATACTCGGACGGACTTATGTCCGGATCGATCTCGGTAAAACATCGGACCTAATAATTTGTTCAAGCTCGGTTCGTATAACAGTTCGGACGGTCCACGGTCGGACCATTTTTCGAGCCAGACTAGGACGGATGACGGACCGTCCTGTTCATTTTACACCCCTATCCAGGGCTGGAATCCGTACTCGTGGAACGTCTAAAATTTGTTTTTTTATCAGGTAGTTTTCATGGCGAAGGATTAAACCCTTTTATGTGGAGTACGTAGGTGCCTGCCCTCGGACCTATGTAGTATGAGATGCATAAAATCTGAACAAGTATGCATTAGTGTCATCTTAGCGTAAAACATCTGCATTAGGCATTAAGGCATTGCATACACCGAAATATTTAGGATAGTCACTTTTCACAGTTTGTTTTACATTAAAGATTGTGTATGCTAAAATAAGTGAGTCATTATATTATGGCATAGCGAGGATGGCCGTGTATAGTATTGCGTCAGTTGTATGTAACTGACGTGCCCACAATATTCAATGCAGGGTTTGGATTGGCTAAGACTAGAAGATGAATTTGAAGCTAAAGATTGTTTTAAATGTTGTTGATTAAATTATACATGCTTTGTAATCTTTATTTTTTTTTCGCTGCGTTGATGTAAAATAAAGAGTGTTGTACAAATAAAAGTTTTTAAATTCCTTATAAAATTGTACGAAATGAAGTAAAGATCATGTTGTGCTACGAATTGCCGTATTTTGAAATTCGGGGCGTTACACATCAAACGACACAACCAGCCAACTGCTTCTTTCCAATTTCATTTGTTTTCCATACAAATTCTATAGGCACATTATTTATGTTCAATTAATATCATGGCCCATCTCCATATTTATATTTATATTTATATACATACTTATACTATAATATATATATATATATATATATATATATATATACAAATACAAATACGGGGTATTACATATACCCCCATAAAAACTCAGCGTCTTCGCTGAGCCCGGAGCATACAATCTAATACATAATCGTCTTTCTATCTGATGTGACCCACACATGGATGTTATCCGTATTGGTCATATGCCATCCGTATTGGTCATATGCCATATGTACTAGTCTTACAATTATTGTGGCATCACGATCGGTGTTGAAAGTCGTCTTTGACACCATTTTATAATGCCCCAAGGCCGGCTCAGCAGCGCACGCGGCTACGTGTGCACGCACACACAAAAAATAAGTCCTAACCACAACTCACCACAGACTTGCCTCACAAAATGTTCTATAGCTTAATGATACCCTTTAATCCTTGACACTTATTAGTTAACTCGCTCATATTCTATTTCTTTGGCCAATGTGGGATATACTTATCTCACATCCACATTCTACAACACGTGCATGTTCAAATGCACCAAAGTCACATAAATTCATTCATTTCATCATATACCCTGCAAATCAAAGCCACACATTAAACTACACAACCAGCCAACTACTTCTTTTCTAATTCATATGTTTCCCATCCAAATTATATGGGCCCATGATTAATATTCAATTAATATCAGGGCCTATCTCCATATTTATATTTATACTAGGTTTTCCCATTGAAACGTGCCTACGGCACGTCTTCGGAACGGTGCACCTTGTTTGATCAAATAGTTTTAGAGGTCCAGCAAATTGAAGTAGCAAACATATTATACAAGAAACTTTTGGCAGTCCAGCAAAAAATATATTATATGACTTTTTTTATTTTTTTTTTAATTATTTTAAAAGTTTTTAAATTTTAAATTTTATTTGTTTCTAATTTTTAATTTTTTTTAAATTTTTTAAAAAATTATTTTCTTAATTTTTTTGAATAGAAGATGGAGGGAAAGAGAGAGAAAGACAGAAATAATTAAATAAATTTAGGAGTTTTTTAAAATTTTAAAATTTTTTATTTTCTTAATTTTTTGAATAGAAGAGGGAGGGAGAGAGAGAGAGAAAAAAATAATAATTAAATAAATATAGGAGTTGTTTTGGGTGGAGGATTTGAATTTGAGTTTCAGGGGAAAACATTTGGGAGAAAAATATGTTTTGTGAGGTTAGATCTGTGCCTTTAATTTTTGGGGAGATTGAAGGAGAGCCACTTGATAGCTTTCTTTGTGTTTTATTATATAGATATATAATATGCGTACTTATACTATATATATATATATATATATATATATATATATATATATATATATATATATATATATATATATATATATATTCAAATACGTGGTATTATAGAATTCGTGGTATTATAGAATGGTCGCAGGTGTCTATACGTAGGGTTGGGACTATTCGCGTGAAAGCCATTTATGATCAGAGTGTTGTCTTACGGGAGATAATGCATATTTCAGACTTGAAGGAAAATCTTATCTCAATTGGAATGCTAGACAAAGAGGATATATCTACTACAGTTGGTAGTTGGGAGTGGCATATAACTACAGGTTTATGGGTAATTGCAGAAGGAAAGCGTGAGGGAACGTTGTATTTTCTTAGATACGTGAGTGGCGTTTCTCCTGTAGTTGACTCTCGGCCGAAATCGAGTAGTATGTTTTGTGGGGTGCAATCGAGTTTTTTCAGTTGTGGATGAGAGATTACTAATTTAGTGGGAGCTGTTGGTCATGAAAGTGATCCTAGAGAGCAAGACATTGCTGCGGTGAGTGTACTTTGTGATATGGCAGACGAAGCTTCAAGTCGCTCTTGTAAGGTAGAAAGCACTGGTATCGATATGCGGGGGCATATCGATGAGGGTAACTGAAATGGGGCTGTAGGGGTTGAACAGTCTGTGGATATTTTGGAGGTGTTGTCCACGAAGACATATAGTGCAGAGGGTGAATTGAGAAGCTTTGAACCATGTACGGTGTTAATGGAGATTTTACGAGTTGGGGAGTCTTGTAACACAAGGAGGTTGTTTCTCCGGTATTCATGCTCTATGCAATTGGTAGAGCACATCCTTCATTAGGCGATGCGAGGTGGTTGGTGCACTCCATGTGGTAGAGTGGCGGAGGTGCTCTTTATGAGAGTAGGAAGTACTTAGGTCTTTCATGAAAGTAAGAGATTGACGGAGATAATGCTAGATAAAGATTACAGAAAGTTTGAAGTGTTATGTATTTGGTTCAAGTGGGAGATTGTTAGGATTGTGGCCTCAAATACATGTTGGTATGAGGTACTTGAAGTTGGAGAAGAAGATGAGTATACGAAGATAGCAAGAGAAGATGGCACCAAGTATCAGAATGAAGCTGGAGGGGTTGTGGTCGACCGAACAGGAGTGCGATCAATTGGTCCTGGTTGAAACGAGTTCTTCGAGTGTACAGGGTTCAACAGAGAAGGGGACGGTTGACCGTGCAGTCGACCGGTCATGCCTCTAGTGTGGACGTGACACGTTGCGGTCGACTGACATCGGTGCTGTGTGTTATTTGAGCTTTCAGGTTTTGGATCCAATAGGCTGTATTTGTGTTTACCTTTTAGGGTTTACTTGAGGGCTATATAAGTGGCTATAGACTCTAGGGTTTGTATCCATTTCAAGCGAAGAGAAGAGAGAATTGGATAGTCTTTATCATTGTTCAACTTCAAGAGGAGATTGTGCCGAGTGTTTCAAAGGTGAGAGAGACAGATTGAAAGTTGTAATCTCTTTGTAATCTTTGTATTTCTTGGGGAATAAGAAGTACTGACTATCTCTGCATATTGATTGTGTTCTTGTGAAATCTTGCATATATCGTGGTGGCTTGTTCTTGGTTCATCTAGTTCTTTGGAAGTTTCTATTGCTTGTGATGTGTGAATTCCGTTATTAGCACTACGAGTTGTGGTAGATCTGCAACACCTTTGGCACTTAACCATACAAGATTTTTTTTTTTTGGCACTAAATCCTACACCCGTTAACTCTGTTATTCATTTTCGCATACACAGCCTGTTTTGAGCTGTTTTGAAAATCACGTGCTTGCATATGCCACTGATTCTTATTTTCTATGACCAAAATACCCTTCCATTACCCTCTATAAGAGCTTGTTTCAGACAGGGGATGAAACCCTAGTTCTGTTTGTGGGTTGAAGGCTAGCAGATCGAGATCAAACTCAACTCAAGGTGTTTTTCTTCATAAACTCATGGTCATTTGTCCGCAGATTGAATTATTAGGTGTTAGAATTAGCTTTGGACAAGTTAGGGGAAATGTTTTGAACAATTATCTCAGTTTTTTTAGATGAAAGACTATATTAAGAACCCAATTTGTCTTAAAGATACTTGGTTTGCTTTGTTGATACCCGAGCTTTAAAATCATTCCTTTTTGTATTATATTTGCTTTGCTGCAGGATGGCTAGTTCCATCTCACACAACGCAAATGGTCATTATCTTACCTCACTCAGTCAAGGAATTCAGGGGAGGTGAATATTTTTCTCCCTACTCCTCCTTGCAACTACAGTCTCACCATACGAGTGAAGCACTTCAACTCGGTGTCTACCTTTGATAGACCTTACATCAATTGCCCCAATTATCCAAAGGGTTGCCAGTTCTTTCTATGGTACTCGTGGTATGAGAGCAAGTGGGCTACAAACTACCACAATCTCAATGGTTCAATAGGTAATGAAATGTTGTATGATCACATTACTTTCTTACTGAGGAGCTGAGTGTTACGATTGTGGACTCAAATACACTAGCACGAGTTGAAGTTGAAGAATAAGATAGAATACATGAAGAAGAAGGAACAGTTAGCAGAAGCAGTGGCAGTCGACCGCCCAGGACAGTCGACCGCCCAAGACAGTCGACCGCCAAGGAAACAATCAACTGTGTTTGTGCTCTGGTTTGGCGAGACTAAAGGTGCAGCCATTGTGCAGTCGACCACGAGTGGTGCTGATGTTATTTGAGTTGCGGATTTTGGGTCCAATTAAGTTGTATTTGTGTTTTTTGTGTTTATCTTTTACGGTTTACTTGGGGGCTATATATATATATATATATATATATATATATATATATATATATATATATACTAGGGTTTAGGCATGCATAACTGAAACAACTTCAATAGGGTCTTGTGCCAGTGATTCCAAAGGTGATAGGAGATTAGAGTGTGTGTTCTCTTCATATCTTTGTATTTCTTAATTTAATAAGATGTATTGGTTATCTCTGCATATCGTTGTGTTCTTGTAGTTGTGAGATCTTGCATATTGTGTGGTAGATCTTGTTATTGGTATATTTAGGTCTTGTGGGCGTTCTTGGGCACTACAAGTGGTATCAGAGCTTAGGGTTTCGTGATGGCCGATACCAAGTCGAAAGTCGAGAGATTCTATGGGAGTGATTTCGTGATGTGGAAGATTTAGATGATGTCGTATCTCTGTCATAAAGATCTTGATGGTCAATTGCTTGATGAGAAGCCGCAAGGTATAGACAAGGATGCGAAGATTTTGGCAGCATAGAATCGTTTGAATCACAAGGCACTTGGGAAGATTTTGTTAGCACTGAGTAGAAAAACATTATTTCATATATCAAAAGCAAATACCACGAAGGCGGCTATGAAGACTCTCATATATTTATATGATAACTCGTCAACATCTAATCAAATTCTTCACTTGAAGAAATTAATTAACATGAAGTTGAGAGAAGGGCGTTCAGTAGCATAACATGTGAACAATTTATATATGGTTTACAACAAGATGGAAGCTGCATGATTGAAGTTTTCAGAAATGGAACAATCATTGTGCTTCTATCTACTCTACCCGACAGTTATGGTACGGTGGAACATACTATTACAGAAAATATGACAGAATCGATGACTCTATAAGATGTTGTGAGCAACATTAAGAACGAGAAGATAAGAAGGAAGATAAACAGAGAGTTTTCATTATCTTCTAGCAATCTCACACTTTCAGTTGAGAGGCATGGGAGATCGAAGGAATGCCGAAGAAGAAAGGATCAGAAAAGTGAGTTCGAGAGTGAATTTGACGACATCGATGATGATGGTGGTCCTAAGTGTTGGTATTGTCACAAGAGGTGTCATATGATGCGTAGTTGTAAGGATCTAAAGAATAAGAGGCAAAAACAATCAAAGCAAGCCAATATGGTGGCCAATAATATAACTGATGACTGCTTATGTTTGTCAGCAATGGTGAACTTGGACACGCGAGATTGGAATATTGATTCAGGTCTTTTCATTGCACTTCAATGGGGGAGGTGTTTGAGGATTACAGAGAATGTTCTTACGGAGATGTGATCGTAGGTAACGGTCGGCGGTGTCCTACAAGTGGAGTTGGGACTATTCACGTGAAAGTTGGTGATAGTCAGTAGATTGTCTTGCAGGAGACCAGACATAACCCAAACTTTAAAGAAAATCTTATCTTGACGTGAAGGCTCGAAGAAGAAGGTTCGTAGACTACATTTGGCAGTGGAGAGTGGTGTATAACAGCAAGTTCAGACGTGTTAGCAAGAGGGAAGCGTGAGGGATCGCTATATTTGCTACAAGACGATGTATGTCCTTCTACTGTAGTTGACTCTTAGCCAGAATTGAGACGTGGTCGGTGAGGGGCTAATGCAGATGTTGCATGTTTAGTGGGAGTTCATGGCCATAACGAAAGGGATCCTGGAAGAGAGCAAATTTTGCTGCGATGAGGGTTCTTTGTGATGTGGCAGAAACTTTGTGATGTTTTTGTGATGTTGAGAGCGTTAATTTTGATATGCAAGATGATGTCAATGAGCATGGCTGAGTCGGACATGATGGGGTTGTGAGTGGTGTTTTGTAATCTACGGATATTACAGAGGTGTCATCCATTGAGGTTTTGAGTGAAGATAGTGTCTTGGCCTTGAGAGGTTTTGAACCATGTGCTGTGTTAGTGGAATCTTTGAATTTGGGAGTTTTGTAACATGAAACTTGACACGGTGGAAAGGGAAAAGTGTTTCGCTGTTATTCGTGTCATATGCCATAGATTGTGGGGTACGTCCTTCATGAGTCTATGAGGGGTGTTAGTGCTCTCCACGTGGTAATGAGACGAAGGGTGCTCTTCAGGGGTACTTGATCTTCTATGAGTATGGGAGACTGGCAAAAATAATGTAAGAAAAATATACAATTGATTTGGAGATTGTTTACTTGGTACGAATGGGAGATTGTCTGGATTGTGGACTCAAATACAATAGCACGAGTTGAAGTTGAATAAAAAGAGAGAAGACATGAAGAAGAAGAAGAAGAAGCTGAACAACAACAGCAGTAGCAACATAGGCAACAACTAGCAGGAGCAGTGGTAGTCGACCACCAAGTAGACAGTAAACTGCATATGTAACACCCCATACTTAAGCGGGTATATATATATAATATTATATAGGAATTATATATATATATATATATATATATATATATATATATATATATATATATATAATAATAATAATAATAATAATAATAATAATAATAATAATAATAATAATAATAAGAGGTGGATGGAATTAGTTGTTGGCCTATAGAAGGATCCTATAGGGCTTGATTAAAGGAATTGATGATGGAAGCCTATAGGATGTTCTATGGGGCTATGCATGCATTTAATGAATGAAAGTGAGTATGCATGCATGCACATGGTGAAGGTGACGTGGGGTTCATGGTGGAATAATCCCACATCGTGGATGAAGATGAGAGAAAGAGAGATTATATAGGATAAGCCAAGTGATAAGGGTACCTAACGGTTAACCACCCTTTTGATGGCTGCCTGTGGTGGGCGTGGTTAGAGTTTTGTGTCCGTTCTTTCGCGTGCGTGCACGTGTAGCCGGAGTCGGGCTCGGGGCATTACAACATACAACATTGATGTTATTTGGATTGCGAGTTTTGGGTCCAATTAGGTTGTATGTGTGTTTATATTTTAGGGTTTACTTAGGATATATATATATATATATATATATATATATATATATATATATACACACACACTAGGTTTGCCCGTTGACACGTGCCTACGGCACGTCTTCGGAACGGTGCACCTTATTTGATCATATAAAATAGTTTTGGAGGTCCAGCAAATTAATTGAAGTAGCAAACACAGAACAAAAAACATATTATATGATTTTTTTGAATTATTTTTATAAGTTTTAAATTTTTATTTTTTTTAGTTTTTAAATTTTTAAATTTTTTAAAAAAATTTTAAATTTTATTATATTAATTTTTTGAATAGAAGAAGGAGGGAGAGAGAGAGAGGGAAAAAAAATTTAAATAAATATAGGAGTTGTTTTGGATGGGGGATTTGAATTTGAGTTTTGGGGAGACACTTTTGGGGGAAAAAATATGTATTGTGAGGTTAGATCTGGACCTTTGATTTTTTTGAGGATTGAAGGAGAGCCACTTGATAGCTTTCTTTGTGTTTTATTATATAGATATATATATATAGGGAAGTCTTCCGTTGTGCACCACCTATGGTGCACACGACGTGTGCACTCGGCCTTCCCTCCTTCGTATCGACGATCCGAACCGTTCATATTGATCTACACATCCAAATTAGTCTAAGTATGTAAAATCAAATCATTTGAAATTCATTTGCCCATCCATTGAAGTGTTACAAAATTGAATGGCTGAAAATCATTGTTTTTTATAATTACATGATGGATGGGAAAATGAATTTCAAATAATTTGGTTTTACATATTTAGACTAATTTAGATGTGTAGATCAATGTGAACGGTTCGGATCATCGATGCGAAAGCGGGAAGGCCGAGTGCACACGGAGGGGTGGTGCACAATAGAAGATTTTCCTATATATATATATATATATCCTAAGGTTTTGGCGTGCATAACTGAAACAACTTCAAGGGGGTTTTGTGCCAAGTGATTCCAAAGGTGAGGGAGAGATTAGAGTGTGATCTCTTTATATCTTTGTATTTATTGAGTTAATAAGAAGTATTAGTTATTTTTGCATATCATTATGTTCTTATAGTTGTAAGATCTTGCGTATTGTGTGATAGATCTATTTATTGGTGCATCTAAGTCTTGTGGCGTTCTTGGACACTATACTGAGCTTGGCAAGGCAGGAGCTGAGGGAGGATTTCGTGTCATTTAGGAGAAAGGGCTGGAAAGAAGGTTTTATTACTGCCATGTTTGTTTCTGTGCTTCTATTTGTTGTGTATTATGGGTTAATGAAGTAGTAGTAGAGTAGTGTGGAAATTTGAATGAGATGTTATTTTGAGTATTTTGGGTTAACGTTGATAAAATCTTCTCGAGTATGTAACTTTGTATGAACTGATTATGATGAATGAGAATGTAATTGAGAGTATTATGTAGATTCTTGTACCATTTGTTTTGAGTATTTTGGGGGGTAATTTGAGTAATTTGATTGATACATACACATACATGATTACACGCATGCACATACATGATTACACATACATACATACACTTACATACAATCAAGCAAACAATTTGGTACATACATATACATGACTGATATACACAGTTCGAATCCCAACTGAAACATGCACATACCTCATCTGGTTTCTTGTTTTCCTTCACATATATCATCTGATATACAACTGACTAGGGATGCTCTCGGGTAAGGATATATCCGATTCAATCTGTATTCGAATCCGAATTTTTTGCGGATAAGGATATAAAAAATCCGTATCCAGGCGAATACAAATGATTCGGATATCCAAACTTTAAAAAAATCGGATACAGATACAGATACAGATACAGATTTCCCTAAAAAAAGCGGATGCGGATACGAATATCCGCTTAATTTAATATATATATATATATATATATATATATATATATATATATATATAATAATAATAATAATAATAATAATAATAATAATAATTATAATAATAAAACACAAAGAAAGCTATCAAGTGGCTCTCTTTCAATCCTCCCCAAAATCAAAGGCCCAGATCTAACCTCACAAAACATATTTTTTCCACCAAAAATTTCCCCCCAAAACTCAAATTCAAATCCCCAATTCAAAATAACTCCTTTATTTATTTAATTATTTTTCTCTCTCTCTCTTCTATTCACAAAATACAGAAAATAAAAATTTTAAATTTTTTTAAAAAAAATAAAAAAACCAAAAAATTTAAAATTTTTAAAACCTTAAAAAAAAAATTTTAAAATCAAAAACTTATAAATTTTTTTTAATATTTAAAATTTTAAAATTTTTAAAATTTTTAATTTTTTTTACATTTTTTGAAATTTTAGAAATAAAACTTTAAAATTTTAAAAATAAAATTTTAAAAATAAATGTTTAGATTATTGGTATTGTAGATACTTTCACACCTGCACTTGTGTTACCATTGTATTTAGACATGCTGATAGTGGTTATGGGTTTAAAGTAAGCTCTATAAAACCTATAAGATAATGTCCTTGCATCACTATTACAAGCATCTAAAATTGATGCTGAAGTTAAAAAAAAACTCTATGCAATGTTTATAACAAACTATATGCATTCCAGCTAATTTCAAGCTAATGATGAGGAAGGCGATAATTGAGCTTAAAGGGAGATATACTGTTTCCTCATATAATATGTCTACTACTTCAATTAATTTGCTGGACATCCAAAACTATTTTATATAATCAAACCAGGTGCACCGTTCCGAAGACGTGCCATAGGCACGTGTCAACGGGCAAACCTAGTATATATATATATATATATACTTTAATAGTGAAAAGTGAAAATTCCCCCCCTTCTCCCCCAAAGTCCCCGACTCCCCAAGTCCTCATTCCCTAACCCTAATCTTCTAAATTCAGCAAACCAAACTTCTCGATGCCTCATCGATCGATCTCCTCGACGCCGCGACGCCGTCGATTACTCCGACCAAGCTTCACCAATCGCCATCGATTACTCCTCGCCGTCGATTACTCCGCCCAAGCTCCACCCCCCATTTCAATTACTCCACCCAAGCTCGTCGTCGATTACTCCTTGCCGTCAATTACTCCACCCAAGCTCTAAATTTAAAAAAAATTCCAAATCAGAAACTCTATTTCTCCCTCTTTGCATATAAACTAGCCCTATATATGCTGCTGCAGTTAAAGATCATTTGGATGTGGTGAATGCCATATTGGAAGTGGACGAGAATTCAATGCTTATTGTGAGAAAAAATGGAAAGACTTCACTACATATTGTAGCTAGAAATGGTTATTATCGAATTGTGAAAGCACTAATTGATAAGGATCCCAGAATAGTTTGTGTAATAGATAAAAAGGGCCAGAGTGCTCTTCACATGGTTGTAAAAGGGAAGAATACTAATATTGTAGAGGAGTTGTTGAATGCAGATCCTTCTATACTGAATTTGCAAGATAAAAAGGGAAACACGGCTTTGCATATAGCTACCAGAAAATGGAGGCCACTGGTAAGGTTTACCTTACAATTTCCATTATGTGCATTATTTTCCAGTTAGCCACTTCTGTTTGATTGTCATGCATATAGTTTAATCCTTATATCAGTATGTTTAGTTAAGCTGGTCAGTATCTTTGGTCTTTACACACATCCCTTGTATTGTTGTTGTTGACAGTAAAACGCTATCTCATATGAAGTGATCATTAATGATCATCATGTATATATTTTATAAGTATATCTCTACACATATACATATTTTAAACATGTTTTGTATAAGGCGTTAAACTAGTCACGAAATTTGGTGTCAAAGCAAAGTTCTTTTTTTGTGCCTTTATACAATTAGTTCATTAGCTGAAACATGCAGTTTAATCCTTGTATCAGTATGTTTAGTTAAGCTAGTTAGCATCTTTGGTCTTTACACACATCTCTTGTATTGTTGTTGTTGACAGTAAAACGCTATCTCATATGAAGTTATCATTAATGATCATCATGTACATATTTTATAAGTATATCTTTACACATATACACATTTTAAACATGTTTTGTGTAAGGCATTAACTAGTCACGAAATTTGGTGTCAAAGCAAAGTTCTTTTTTTGTGCCTTTATACAATTAGTTCATTAGTTGAACCATTTATACTGTTATATGGTGCATGTTGTCTTTATGGCAACAGTAATTAGGAGTTTTCAATTGCCGTTTTGGTATAGTAACCGTAAAATGCTATTCGAGATAGGGTAATCTGGAAACTATATGTTTGATATCTGAATTCGTATCCGTTATCCGGTAGACCATATCTGATTCGCATCCGTATCCGAAATTTGTGGATACGGATATGATTTTTTTCCCGAGTCATATCCGTACCCGTATCCGAATTCGTCTTTGGAATGCGGATACGGATGTTGGTATAACCAATATCTAATCCGTATCCGATCCGAAATCATCCCTACAACTGACACAGATATTGAACATTTACACAGTAATACACTATTTATAAATTAAAACTATTTAGCACAAAATATATTTTAACTTTTCTTTCAATTGGAACAAAATTGTCATGTTTGTGTAGCTAAGACCGTTAGGGAATTATTCCTTCTAGAGGATCTTGTTGAGTCTTTAGAACAATCAATACAAACTACCAAGTAAATACTATATCACACCAATCACCCAAAGCACACAAGAATTGTCATGGTTGGGGCTTTCGCCTTAATCTAGGAAAAGAAGAACCGAAATATTATTCAACTAGAGAAAAAGAATATGACAATTCTCACCACGACCCTCTCTAAGCCTAACTGGATCTACTTGCTGTTTACAATGGAGAATCTCTCACCTCTTAGATGAAGTACTCTCTTTTTCTATTCGGCGCTCAATAGAATTATATCGTTTTTTGAGCCATTTACATTAATTATATATCAAGTTGAAAATTTTATCCTTTTTGCTAAAATCATTAGTGTTAATCACCTTCAGTTCAGATATTACCTTATCGAACTCCACAGTGTAATTTTGAAGATAGTAGCTTCCTTCATTGAGAAACAAAACAGCTTCCTCTTTCAATATATCTGATCTAATAACGACGATCCCGAGTAGTCAAATTTGAGTCTCACCCACAGACTCGCCGCGCTTCTATCCTCAAAGATATTACACTTGACTTTGTCTGCCAATTATAGCTAGATTAAACTCAAGTATTTCAAAAAAATCTCATCTCACTTCTCTTGGTTCATGTCAGTTAACTTCTTTTCTTCTAGGGCAAGTTGCAAGTCTTTTTGAACTAGTACATCGTATATGTCCACCTTCATAGATTGAAGTTGATCATATCGTCAAAGTGCTTGATTTTTAATATATCAACTTCTCCAAGGAACTCAAACGAACCTACGACTCTAATGCTCTGATATCACTTGTTAAGGAGTTATTCCCTCTAGAGGATCTTATTGATTCTTTGACATGATCAATACAAATCATCAGGCAAATACTAGATCACACCAATCACACAAAGCACCCACGAATTATCCCGGTTGGGGGTTTTGCCTTTGTTCGGAAAGGAAGAACTGGTATACTATTCAACTAAAGAATATACAAGAATATTACAGTTCTCACAATGACCCTCTCTCAAACATAACTGAAACTACTTGTTGTTTACAATGGAGAATCTCTCACCTCTAAAATGAAGTACTCTCTTCTTTTATTCAACACTCAATAAAATCATATCGTTCTTTAAGCCATTACATTGATTATATAGAGATCTAGATAACCCTAATTTGATACACTTGATACATTAACCATCCGATGTACACTGAAGAGATAACCATACAAGGAGAGCCGTACGATCTATCTTGATGAAAAAGTCGAATTCCAAACGAATCACCTAGACCCGCAACCTGAACACTAGCTTCAGTCGTTAACGATCGACTGCACATCTTGCGGTCGACCGCACTTGGTCTCACCAATTCCAGAGGAGGTACATGCCTCTATTGCTGCTTAAGCTGCTTCTCATCTCCAATCATTGTCACTTCGATTCATCTGTTGTAACACCGTGTTCTCTTCACTTCGGATTGAGTATGCAAGACATACAAACTTAACAAAGATAATATTCCATTAAAGCATCCACAGTGGCTTGCTGAATTTGTCATTTTGCCCTATTTTGGCAAAAATCTATCCACATAGGTTTCTCATTTTGCCATTTTTTGAGAAAGGTGGTACAGTAACTTCTCGTATTAGAGAAACAATTTGCTCTTCTCAAAATGTAGAGGATGGAACATGTTGTTTTGTCCCTATTTCTTTTTTGAATGGGATCAGACGAAACATGTTTTGTCCCAAAATTTTTTTTTTTTTGGGTTGTCCGTCTAAAAAAAAAGACAAAATGCATCGGACGTGAAATGTTGTCCCATCCAATCTCAAAAAATTGAGAAATAGGACAACATGTCCCATTTGAGAGAGGAGACGTCATTTTCAAACTTTTAACCCATTAATTAAGGCACTAATCACTTTTAGGAAGGATTTAATAAAGGTTTAGTATTATTTTAAGGTTTAGTATTATTTTAATCACTAATTAATTAACTAATGACTAATTAATAACTAATTACAAAAATACCTCTTGGACGGAACATCGGAACAACATGTTCCGTCCGATAAAAAAATTCTTTCTCAAAATTTGAGAAATGAACCAGTGTAGCGATTTCTCATTTTGCCAATGCTAATTTTGCCATTTTGTCAAAAAATTAGCAAACCCCATTGTGAAAGCTTTTAGTAAGATTATTCGTATTCTTATCCTTGAATATTAATTTAAAGAATTGCATGACTCTGTTTTTCCTCGGGGATTAGTATTTGTGCAGGGACAGTCTCCAGAAGAGATGGAGATTGACACTCAGTTTGAGATCGGTGAGGGGAGTGCACCGCCAATATAAAAAAAAGGGGACCGACGAGGATGGGAGATGTCTGAAAGCGTCAGCCGAACGACAAAATTGTGGTGGCTGTCAACCCTGTAAACCAACCTGTGGGCAAGGAAACATCTACATTTGCTAATTTCATAGGGGTAATTGCAAGAAATGGTCAAATACTACCATTGTCTTACGACAGATGGTCAAAAATTCCGGCGACGTCTAAGACAATTGCCATCAATACAATCAAGGTATTCATTCTCATTCAATTTGTTTGGTAAAATTAAAAAGTTCCTAAGTATCCCTGTTGTGTTTAGAGTGAATAAATTGATTTTCATGAAAAGTCTAATGTACAAACATTATAGATTCTCATTCAAGGTATTGCAGCTGAATGAATATGTTCTATTAGATCAAACTATGTGATTTATGCACCTACATCATTAAATATAAACATCAACATTATTCTCAGTGGCACATACACTTCTATCACGAAACTGTACCATCTCTGACACGGACACTTCATGGACATGTGTCCTAAATTTTTAATACATATTTTATATTTAGGATAGTTGTTAGACACTTGTCACACTTCTCTAATACTTATTGAACACATAATCAGCAAATTTCAAATACTTCACATTTTCATATTAGTAATTTATCTTATCTTATTACTTTTGTCACGACTACAAAACTTCTCTTATTTCATAGTTGTGTATGAGGATTATGAAATATTTTATTTTGATTGCGTATCTCAAAATTATATTGGTTGTATCTCTGGATTAAATTTATGCATCACCATTATGTAATATATTATGACATATTGACATATACATTATGACCTTGACCTTGTGTCCTCTATTTTAGAAATTTGTCATGTCCTATACCGCACTGGACATAGTTGGTTCATTTGTAGGATGTCATATTTCAAATGCATGATAATGATACTATATACATAGTAGTTCTCATTCAAATCCCGTATAATTTATAGAGTACTATGTTTCTATATTTTTAGCTATTGAAAGAATGTTGAATAATTAACTTTCAAGCTGCCTCATAGTTATCCAGTTTCATATATTTACCATTGCCCATCTTTCAATTCCTTTCTTTCCTCAACTGCAATTGCTACATGGTTGTTGCTCCTTACTTAATTTAGTACCTCATAGTTATCCTATATATTTGCTTATCAATCATATTATACAACAAAAATTTCAATACCCCGACAATCTTGACAAGAAATGGTTGAATAAGTCTATGGGAAAGAAGTGGAAAGACTGGAAATGTGAACTGAAAGCGGCATTTTTTGATGAAAATAAGTCCGCAGCCGAGAATGCAAGGGTTGTCCCCCCCAATGTTAATCCTTCCGATTAGCACTACCTTGTTCATTTTTGGAGTTCACCAGAGGGAAAGGTATTCAAACTATATATATTTCTCTTGATTGTTCATTTCTTTTGTTATTGGTTTTTTTTTTAATTTAAATTTAAATTTGACTTGTTTAATCAAAGCAGAGTATGTATGCTTTCATTTCCAGTAATGTTGTCAATTTCTAGTAATTTGACTTGTTTAATCATATGCAGGTATATAGGAAATATTGATATGGACATATGAGTATATAGTAGATACTGATGTGATCATAGGAGTATATATGATCAACCATTAGGATTGTATGTTTCCTCCCATTCCAGAGTTTCCACCTGCCAATAGCTTCTGCTTCAAGTTGCTGTAGAAAATAAATTTCAATTAAAAAATCTTTTTATCAGTGATAAAGAAACCCCTTAAAATAATAGTTGGAACATCTCAATGACAATGGACAAAAAAAAACAGAGCTTAAGTTAGCATCTTGCACATTGAGGAAAGAAAAATTAAAACGAAGGAAGTTGAAGTAGAGGTTGAAGTAGAGATGCAATCAAGGTCTACCAGTGAATGTTAGATATGGAATAGTTCTTTTACTTCCATCTCCTGGCTAGATTTTTTTTCTTTTTTCCCTTTTTTTGGGTGTTTGGTTACTATCTAGTTTATGAACCAAATTCAGTCTCACTTAGAACCAAATACAACAAATTTTCCAATGCAGAAGGATCATGATTAGTTTGTTGACCCTAAGAAGGGTACAAATTTACAAGAATTCTCGTTAAGCCAACATCAATATGCATCAGCTAAATTATGTCCGATTTGACCAACCCAATCAAGTAAAAAGGGAGCAATGAGCATAAGGTAACCTCAACAAAGCCTAAAGTAACCACCATGAAAATTCTAAATCGGGATAGTGTATATATCAGTTATTTCTATTGCAATTTATTTTTGTGTTGTCCTTTGAGTCTTTCCAGGTAACACTTCAAGCATATCTAGTTATCTACCTGATAATTCATGCAAATCAGATCAAATTTATGGTGATTTCATGTGGACACTAGCAGCTTTAGAGTTATAATTCACTGTGAAATTAAACATACAGTGGTAATTGCAAAGTTGATAGTTGATTAATACAGTATTGCATTTGATTATTTAAACTTATTTTGATTGAGTTGTAATTATCTGAAATGTGCAGAAAAGGTCTGAAATTGGTTCGGCAAGTCGAGGAAAACAGGATGTACTGCACACTGCTGGAACTAGTAGCTTCGCTACAGTTCGTGAGAGATTGGTATGTGTTAAGCCTTTTTTTTTCACTAATGAATATACAAAGATTATAAGATTTCTTATATCTGTGATTTATTAATATAAAGGTTGAGGAACACGGTGCAGACAAGTTTGGCGATCTAGATTTTTTTGACGCGACCCACAAGAAATCAGATGGCCAAATTGTTTCCACAACAGCTGCGATGATATCGGTAATTTTTCTTCATGAAGTATGCATTCTTTGATTTGTTAAGTCGCTTATAGAAGTAAATAACTTACATAATTTTATGCCAATTTATAATTTAACAGAGCACTGCCAGAGTCAAGTATGCTGAACTGTCTTCCACAATGGCCCCCGACTCTACCATATCTGACTTTGACTCATTATCACTTCAGCGTCATGCTTTGATTGAAACAAGAGGCCCAGAGCGCCCTGGCCGTGTGCGTGGAATGGGTTTAGGCCCAACGCCTACTGAAGTCTTCAAAGCTCGTGCGTCTTGTGCTGAGGATCCGAGAGACGAGGAGTTACGCTCTTTAAGGTCAGATGTGTCACAGCTTAAAGAGGTAGTTGCAGCTTTGGTGAGGCAACAAAATCCCGAACCAGCCATTCCGACACAGGTTAGAAATTGTTTTTTTTAACTTATTTTATTTCTTTGAATCACATTTACAAGTATATTTTTCGGAACATACTTGATTACTTTGCTTTAATTTGATATATGATTAAATTATACCCTGAACCCATAATGTCATCTCATAAATTAATAAAATGTCTAAGATGACAAAGAATCATAACCTGGTAACAAATGTATACTGATATTCGCACCAGTATACTGAAATTCCCAAGTTACAGTGAGGATACATGAATTTAACACTTTGCAAATTTATATATGAACCATATATATATAACCGACCGACCACATTTTGAAACATGTTAACTTATTATTGCTCGAACTCTTCAGATGAGAGGATAAGTGCTGGCCAATTCTCGGAGCAGCAATTAATACTGGTATGGTATTCTGTGAAATCATATCATGTGGAATACATTACTTAGCAACAACTCAAGCTTAACTATCAGGGTATAATATGAATCAGACCAGTACTTAAGCAAAAACCACAGAAGAACACCTGACAGATAAATATGTGGGCACAAAAAGTGAAGCAGTGATTCCATCAATAATTGCACAAAGCTAGCACACCTTCTGCTTAAAGTCCTGACATATTGGGGATCACTAAAAATGGCCACATCTGTATATCATATTCAGTACTGTCCAAACCCAGCAAACATGTAGCTGGATTAGTCATCATATTGTGAAATAATTCGCGTTTTTGATCAATGGTAATAATATTTAAAACAACAAGTATAGTTTGCATTTCTCTGAATCTGCATATTGCATGAGAGGATTGTGAATGAATGAAATATGTGATATGAACTGATAACATTATGGATACACTAAACTATTATTTATTAATATATTACTGATATATAGAAGCTGATACTTCATGTTATTTACTTAGCATGAACAAAGTTAACATGCATTGTCAATTGATAAGTGCGAAACTCTGAGTGGGACAACTCACTGATTTGGTGTGGGTCAGTAAATTATTATCTGCATTTTGTTAATTGTATGATTTGATTCTTACAAATGTATGCAGTATGTTTTTAAACTTTTGAGCAGTCACATTAGAATACTGAAGATGTAAATATTTATTTCCTTCATTTGATAACAAGGCCACAAGGTATGAGGCAATTATAACCTTTTTTTTTTTTACAATTTCAGAATAGGGTTCCAACTAATTCAAGTCGGGCAAATCCAGAGAACCAAAGCGAGCATGATGGAAGCAACGACTTAAGGAGGCGTACCAATTAAAAAAATCTACTAATTGTAAGTCATTTTTTGGTCTTTTTTTGTGGTGCAATCAGTTTGTATGATCAAACTTGTTAGAACTTTATTGATGTAAACATGGTATATGTATAACTTGATACTTGTGTTATTGTTGTTGACGATTATGAATTTTACAGAACTTTAAACTTCTGAAGTTGTGTATATTGATCAGTATGAAATATATATATATATAATGAATTTTGTCAGCTAAATTTTTTATTGTTCATTTCCATGAGTGTGCGTGTAAAATTTTGAATATAAATTTGGGTTTACTAGCAACATTTGCATATATTAAAAAAACTGCACATATATACAGATTTTGATTTTTTTTTTTTAAATTCAAAACAACCCCGGCGTTTTCCACAACGCCGGTGAATATTTATAAAAATTATATTATTTCAAAATTTTTTTAAAAATTATATTATTTATATATATACCCCGGCGTTTCCGAACCGCCGGGGTAGGGATAATTTCTTTTTTTTTTTTTAAATAAAAACTATACCCCGGCGTTTACAAACCGCCGGGGTAGGTTTAATTTCTTTTTTTTTTAAATGAAAAACTGATTTCACCGGCGCTTTGAGAAGCGCCGGCCAATGTCTTATATATACCGGCGGTGTTGGAAGCGCCTGTGAAGGTTGGCCAACAATGCCCAGCACGCGCACCACCGGCGTTTGGTGCAGCGCTGCTAAACGCGCCGGTAGGGTATTCACCGGCGTTTATAAACGCCGGTGAAGCCTTTAAAAACTGCCGGTGAAACCTTCACCGGTTGTAGTGCTAGCTTGTGTTTTTTATTCTAAAGTTAGTTGAGATGATCACGATAATAATATGATGCAATTTCTAAAGTTAGTTCAAGCCATTAGTTCTAGCCACTTGCTAGCCTGCGTGTGTCATTTTGACTTTGTCCACTGAGATGATGAAATGATATGGTGCAAGTTCTGCAGCCAACCTCATTCTTACTGTTTGTGAAGCCAATCTGCACAAAAGTACTACGTTTGTTTTATTTTCAAAATGTTAAGGAATTGTAGCCTCAAATACACACATAGGCACGAGGTATTTGAAGTTGGAGAAAAAGAGAAGAAAATAAAGAAGCAAGGGAAGACAAGCAGCAAGTAGAAGAAGAGAAGTCTAGAGGGTTGCAGTCGACCGGCTAGGGGTGCGGTCAACCGACCCAGTCGACTGGGGGTTCTTCGAGTGTAGGTGTCCAATAGAGAAGGGGACGGTCAACCGACACTAGCGGTGCGGTCGACCGGTCAGCCCTCTAGATTGATTCCGCACGATGCGGTCGACCGGCTTGGGGTGCGGTCGACCGACACCGACGCTGATTATTTCTTTTGGGCTTACGAGAGAAAGGCCCAATTCGCTATATTTGTGTTTATCTTTTAGGATTTGTTTGGGGGCTATATATATGGCCGTAAACTCTAGGGTTTAGATATCCTATGTTGTAATCATTATTCAACTTTAAGAGAGATTGTGCCGAGTGTTTCAAAGGTGAGAGAGAGAGAGATTGAGAGTTGTAATCTCTTTTGTAATCTTTGTATTTCTTTGGGAATAAGAAGTATTGGTTATCTCTGCATATAAGTTGTGTTATTGTGAGATCCATATATTTTGGTGGCTTGTTCTTGGTTCATCTATTTCTAGGGAGTTTCTATTGCTTGTGGTGCACTTCCGCTATTAGCACTACGAGTTGGGAGTAGATTTCTCCGACAAGTGGTATCAAAGCAGTTGGTTCGAGATGGCTGATAACAAGATGAAGATCGAGAGATTCGATGGGAGTGACTTCGCGATGTAAAAGATTCAGATGATAGCGTATCTTTATCAGAAAGATCTTGATGGTTCGTTGTTTGATGAGAAGCCGGTAGGTGCAGACAAGGATGTGAAGGTCTTGGCGGAGTGGAATCGTTTGGATCAGAAGATACTGGAGCAGATTCAGTTGGGGCTGAGTAGGAAGGCGTTATTTCATATCTCAAAGGCAAAAGACCACAAAGGAGGCTATGGAGATTCTCACGGATATATACGAAAAACCGTCGTCATCTAATCAAATTCTTCATATGAAGAAATTGGTTAATATGAAGTTGAAGGAAGAGGGTTCAGTAGTAGAGCATGTGAACAATTACTGTATGGTTTACAACCAGATGGAAGCTGCAGGTTTGAAGTTTTCAGAGAGGGGACAGTCATTGTTAATTCTATCTACTTTACCTGATAGTTATGGTGCAGTGGAACAGACTATTACATGCACTATGACAAATTCGACGACTCTACAGGATGTGGTGAGTAGCATTCTGAACGAGGAGGTGAGAAGAGTGAGAAATGGGGGATATCCTTCATCATCTTCTAGAGATTCCGCCAGGTACGTTAAGAAGTTACGTGGAAGATCTAAAAGCAGTCGAAGAAGAAAAGATCAGAGTAGTTCATCTGAGAGTGAGTCTGATGATAGCGATGGAGGACATGGGCCTGAGTGCTGGTATTGTCATAAGAAGGATCACATTATGCACAGTTGCAAGGCTTATATGAAGAATAAGCAGGAGAAACCGAAGAGAGATACTCCAAAGGAAGCTTAAGTGGGGCTTGTTGAGAATCAATGCTTATCAGCTCGGGAGGAGTTAGGCACTCAAGATTGATGTATTGATTCGGGAGCTTCTTTTCATTGCACTCCGAAGAGAGAGATATTTGATGACTATGAGGAGGGTTCTTTTGGAGATGTGATCATGGGGAATGGTCACCGGTGTCCTGTACGTGGGGTTGGTACTGTTTGTATGAATATCATTGATGATCAAAGTGTTGTCTTATGGAAGACAAGGCATGTTCCAGACTTGAAAGAAAATTTTATTTCGATTGGAAGGCTAGACAAGGAGGGGTTGTCTACTACTGTTGGCAGTGGGGAGTGGTGTATAGCTACAGGTTTAAGGGTGATTGCAAAAGGGAAGCGTAAGGGAATGCTTTATTTCCTTAGAGACGTGAGGGGCGTTTCTCCTGTAGTTGACTCTCAGCTGAAATCGAGTAGTAGGTTGTGTGGGGTGCAACCGAGTTCTTTCAGTTATGGAGGGGAGGTTACTAATTTAGTGGGAGTTGCTGGTCATGGAAGTGATCCTAGTGGGCAAGACGTTGCTATGGTGAGGTTACTTTGCGAATTGGCAGTTGAAGCTTCAAATCGCTCTTGTGTGATAGAGAGCTCTGGTATCGATATGCGGGATGATGTCGATGAGGGTAACCGAATTGGGACTGTAGTGATTGAATAGTTTGCAGAGTTTGTGGAGGTGTCGTCCACGGAGGTTTCTAGTGCAGAGGGTGCATTGAGAGGCTTTGAACCATGTCCGGTGTTGATGGAGATCTTGCGAGTTGGGGATTCTCATAACACGGAATCCGACACGGGAGATTATTTCTCCGGTATTCATGCTCTATGCGATTGGTGGAGCACATCCTTTATGAGGCGATGAGGGGTGGCTGGTGCACTCCACGCGGTGGAGTGGTGGAGGTGCTCTCCATGAGAGTGGGGAGTACTTGGGTCTTCCATGAAAGTGGGAGATGGTATAAATAATGCGAGGAAAGATTGCAATAACTTTGAAACATGGTGTATTTGGTCCAAGTGGGAGATTGTTAGGAATTGTGGCCTCAAATACATGTAGGCACGGGGTACTTGAAGTTAGAGAAGAAGAGGAGAAGACAAAGAAGTAAGAAAAGACAAACAGCAAGTAAAAGAAGAGAAGTCTGGAGGGTTGCGGTCGACCGGCTAGGGGTGCGGTCGACCGACCCAGTCGACTGGGGGTTCTTTGAGTGCAGGTGTCCAACAGAGAAGGGGACGGTCGACCGACACTAGGGGTGTAGTCAACCGGTCAACCCTCTGGATTGATTCCGCACGATGCGGTCGTCCAGCTTGGGGTGCGGTCGACCGACACCGACGTTGATTATTTCTTTTGGGCTTACGGGAGAAAGGCCGAATTTGCTATATTTGTGTTTATCTTTTAGGGTTTGTTTAGGGGCTATATATATGACCGTAAACTCTAGGGTTTAGATATCCTTTGTTGTGATCATTATTCAACTTCCAGAGAGATTGTGCCGAGTGTTTCAAAGGTGAGAGAGAGAGAGATTGAGAGTTGTAATCTCTTTTGTAATCTTTGTATTTCTTTGGGAATAAGAAGTATTGGTTATCTCTACATATAAGTTGTGTTATTGTGAGATCCATATATTTTGGTGGCTTGTTCTTGGTTCATCTATTTCTAGGGAGTTTCTATTGCTTGTGGTGCACTTCCGCTATTAGCACTACGAGTTGGGAGTAGATTTCTCCGACACAAAAAACCATCGAAAATTGAGTTTCCAAGATATCCTAATCCACTAAAACTATTGTTCAATTTACTCTTGTCAAAGCAAGTTATGCTGTGGTGAGGTAGGTGTGATTCATCACAGGTCTGATGATGGCCAAACAGTCACATAGATGGTATTCGGGTTAGTCATCATCGACGCCACAAATGGGGAAACTGCCACCGTGATGGTGAATGAGTTTATCGTTCCATGTTAGAAAGAGACAAGTTCTCACTGGATGGGTGGAGTGGCAATTCGTTTCCGGTGTGTTGTTCTGACAATGTGTCACCGAATGGGGTTCGGGAAGTCGTCGCTAGAGTGGTGTTCGGGTTAGTCATCCCTAGTAGGTGAAATGGAAAGTTGACACTATGATTGGTGCTCGATAAGTCGTCATCTGATTGGTCAAAAGGAAATTAAGATGTACCACATCAGATAGATTGGAGAACATGTTACAAGTATCTTTGTTTGCAAGTTTAGCTTGGGGATGACAAGTTAATGTTGTAGGCTTAGCTGTGTAATTATTTTCGGTTGTTCCATTTAGAAACAGTTAGATATATTGTATATGTAATACTTTATGTTGTTGATTCTTTATCAACGGAGCGGTGACCCGCGGTCTCCTTTTCTCTAAAAAAAATGTTTAAAAAAATTACGCTCGACTTGCATAGGCTTTTATCTTATGTTATATATTAATACCTCTGGGCTTTGCATCACGATTCTTTAATTTTTTCTAATGCAGTTTTGGTTGACCCATGCTTGCTTTTCTTTGACTAAAGTTGGTAACTGACCCACTTTTGAAAAACATTTAGCCAAACGACCTACTTTCTAAAGATTTAGCCAAACGACCCACTTTTATAAAATATTTAACTAACTAAACCTTTTTAATATAATAACCTAAAAACAAAATTTTATATATAACCCTACTTTAGAAATTATAAACTATAATACACCTTATCCTTATAAAAGCTGGATAATTCACAGAAAATAAAGAAACTTAAATTAAAAAATCTTTCCAAATTCAAGATTAGATACGTTGATAAAAGATTAACAGAAATGAAGCATATTGCTAGTAAAGAAATATTAGAATACTTGTTACTAACAAGAAAAGTAACTAATCAACTACCTAAAGAGATATAAAAAGAAATAACATACAAAGTATTAGATAACAGAAACGAAGAAGCAAGTTGGTATTACCAACACCTACTAGCATACAAAATAATAGGTTAAGTATGACCAACAAAACAGTTGTATTAATTCCTAACATGAACCCAGAAATTTATATGATAAACATACAAGAGTTGGAAGAATATTACAATGGTCCTGAAATGTTAAGAGATATAAGAAAAGATTTAAGAATCATAAATAAAAATATAAAAGAATTAGGTAGATATATAACTGACTACCCAGAAGAAGAATCAGGCATAACAGAAGAATGTATGAAAAAGTTAGAAGCCATAACAAAACTTAATATAAATATCTTGGAAATAGAAGATTTAATGGCAAATCCTAATTCAGAAGAAGTAGAAGAAGCCATGAAAAATCTAGATATAACAAATGAAGAAATAAAAATGGACCAAGATAAGATTATTGCAAAACCTTCAGAAATTCCAAGTAACATGTATGAAATCTTTAGACCACCACCTAACAAAAAACCTTACCAATTACCATGGAAATGGCAAAACACAAAAAGAAGAATGCAACTAGGAAAAGATAAAGAAAAAGAAATCCCAAAATATGAACCTACAGAACACTACAAAAAAGGAATAGCAGGAAATGGAGAATGGTTAGACCGAGATTGCGTAAAAGACGTAGATAGGACAATTGAAAAATGGGTAAAAGCGTCACTAATAGTAGGATTTAGGCAAAACCTTAAAGGAAATGCATTTGAAAAATTTATAGAAGCCACCTTTATGGGAGTAGTAGCAAAATGGTGAAATGAGCTAGAAGAAGAAGAGAGGAATACTATAAGAAAATCAAAACCAATTGATGATAGAGAAACTGAAGAAAGCTCAGCACAACGGACCTTAGGTTTAAAAGAAATAATTACAAATTACGAAAAAGCAATAAGAACTGAATTCAGTGTATATGATAAAGGAGAAAAACACACTATATATAAAAAGAATCAAGCGAGATGGAGACTAAGTAACTTAGAAATATGCGACATGTGCCATTTTGACAACTATGTTTGTGAATTCCGAGAATATTTTCAAGATAGTTATTATACAAAAGAAGAACGGAGTCCAATTTTAGACTCATTCTTTTTAAAACTACCTGATCCATGGAGTATAAACATATATAGTGCATACATAAGTGAAAAAGTAAAACCAGAAGTAGACACTTTAGGGCATAGAACGCAATTCGTAAAAGATTATAGGGACAAAGTATTCCAAGAGATGCTAGAGCAACAATGAAATATTATAAAACATATAAATAAAGAATTTGTTGTGAGGATGCAAGGCCAAATTATTGGGGATGCAATAATAACTATAAATACACAAAGAAGAATAATCACAAATTGCAAAAATATAAACCAAAATATAGGAAAACTTTTAAGAGATACAGAAAACCTTATAAAAAAATACTTCAGAAAAATGAAGAAGAATAAAAATAGGCAGTATACGAAAAATCCTAAAAATGTAATTGTTACATATGTGGAGAGGTAGGACATATATCACCAAATTATCCTAAAAGAATGAAAAAAGAAAATGTAAAATACATAGAAGAAATTGAAGAAATGAATAACATAAATTATGAACTCATAGAATATGATGAAGAATGGTCAGAAATAAGTGAAGATGAAGAAATAATGGTAATGGAAGAAGATAGTGGAAGTAGTGAAGGTAAAATAGAAGAATGTGAAATAAACATGATAACAGATTAAACAGAAATAGGAGAACCTTCAGAAAGAGAAGAAAACATTGAAGAACTAAGAGAAAGAATGTGCTTTGACATACAAAATTACGATAAAATAAGAGCGACCAAATTAGATATAAATCCAAAAGAAATTTTTAAACTACCAATATTTGAAAGAAAGAAAAGTACCATCATAATAGCCAGAAATAATGAACAACCTATAGACATTGAACAAGCACAAGGCAAAACCATAATCCCATTAATAACCGAAAGAATAATATGACAAGAGATGGAAAAAATAAGTCAAAAGACCAGAAAAACATTAAGACACATACATTTAGGAGCTGTATAAATAATAATAAAAGCCTATTTTAAGGAAGGAATAAATACACCCCTCGAAATATACCTAATGGATGATAGGATAATATCAAGTACACAAGATGCCTTAATAGGAATAGTACAAGGAAATCTAATGTACCAAAAGATGAAGTTTACAATAAAACCGAATTTCTCTATAAGTATGGCAGAAGAAAATAAAGATGAAAGTCTAGTCATGTATCATAGGTTATCAGGTATAGAAATGATAGAAAAAACCAAAGTTATGAGTATACAAATATGAAACATTTACGCTTTCACTAGTAAGCACGAAGTAAAGAATAGAAATACAGATAATTTTAAAATAGAGCCTCTATTCAACGAAATCATAAGATACAAACCAGCTAGAGAAAACCCTGAAATGACTGTACCAAATTATATAGAATTCGACTTTAATAAAGCAAAAGAAACTGCAAAAGGAAAAGCACCACAAATAATGTTCGGAAGGAGATCACTATCAATAAGAAATAAACAACAAGTATTGGAATTAATACCAATAACAAATACATTAGAACACCAAAACAATAACCAATTTAAAATAGAAATAGAATATTATGACAATGGGAAATGGAATAAACAAATAGCCTTAGTAGATACAAGAGCTACTAATTCACATATTAAACAAATAAATGTAAAAACCACTGAATTAATAACATTGGAAAACCCATATTACTACCTAGACTATTACAATAATAAACATCCAATTGTACATAAAATTATACTACCACTAAGGATAAATGGTAAAAAAGAAATGTTATTACACTTACACGTAGACCCAGAACACCATGTTAATGAAATGTTATTAGGAACTGACTTTTTTACATCAGTACAACCTTACTCAATTCAAGAAGAAAAAATCACAATAACAGTAAACAATGAGTGCATGATAATAAATAGGATATTGGACAAATGAATCCATTAAGAGCAACAAAAAACACATTATACATTCTAACAGAATTTGTTTACGAAGGATACAAATCAAGAAACTATCACAGTCTAATAGACACCGGAGCAGGTACTAGCCTATGCCGCGAAAATATATTACCAAAATGGAAACAAGATGGATTTAATAAAAAAGCAATAACTAGATTAACTGGACAAACTATTATACTTGACAAATATCAACAAAATGTTAATGCACAAATAGGAAGTTACATACTAAAAATACCTATAATATACCAGTTTGATGATATGAATAATGATGTACTCTTAGGAAATTATTTTTTCCAACAATACTATCCCATAACTACATCACATAAATCAGTTGTATTTACAACACCTTGCAGACACCAAGCAATAACAATTAGAATAACCAAACCTTATTTCAGAACTGACCTGCCACACATCAGAGTTTCTTCAACCCAGCGTGGTGAATACCAATATTTATTAAACAAAACTAGAATACAACAAGTTCAAGAAAAAACTACAAATTTTTTTTTACAAAAACAATTAGAAGATCTATGCGGAGAAGACCTCTTGGCAAAATAGAACTTAAGTGAACCGACGACACATATAGAGTTAATAGATAAGAACAAAATAATAAAAATTAAACCTATAAGACATACTCCAACAGACCTAGAAGAGTTCAAAATACACATAAAAGGATTAATGGAAAATAATTACATAAGAAAATCACAAAGTCCACATTCATCACCAGCATTCATAGTAAGAAAGCATTCAGAAGAAAAAAGAGGTAAATCTCGAATGGTAGTAAATTATAAGGAACTAAATAAAAATATTAAGAGGTTTGGATACCCACTAGCAGACATGCAAATACTACTTAACATAGTAAGAATAAGAAAAATATATTCGAAATTTGATTGTAAATCAGAATTTTATCATGTAAAACTAACAAAAGATTCAAAACCTTTAACAGTATTTAGCACACCTTAGGGATTTTATGAATAGAATGTATTACCATTCGGTTATAAAAACAGCCCAGGAATATTTCAAGAGTATATGGATAAAATTTTTGAAAAATACAACAATTTCATATTAGTATATGTAGATGATATTCTAATAGGATCCGAAAACGAAGAACAACATAAAGAACTTCTACAAAAATTCATAGAAATAGCAAAAAATGCAGGTATTTTACTATCAAAAAAAAAAATAGAATTATTCAAAACTGAGATAGAATTCTTCGAAACAAAATTATCACATGAAGGAATAGAATTACAACCACATATAGCAGAAAAAATAAAGACTTTTCCTAATGTCCTAAAAGAAAAAAGAGAAGTACAAGCTATAATAGGATTACTAATTCAAACAAGATGTTACATACCAAATTTATCAGCAAAAACAAATTGGTTACAACAAAAACTAAAAAAGTTTAAGAAATGGAAATGGACCCCAGAGGATGAAGAGAAACTTAAAATATTAAAACAACAAACTTCAGAATTACATAAGCTAAGATTACCTGTAAAAAGAATGTTCTTGGATAATAGAAACAGATGCATGTGAAAATAATTGAGGAGTAGTATTAAAATTTATTGAAATAGAAGAAAATGAGGAAAAACTAGCTAGATATACTAGTGGATCTTTCACACAAACCCAACAAAATTACCACATAAACGAAAAAGAACTTCTAGCAATCTTAAAAGCTATAAAAAAAAATTTAAACTATTTATAATACATACAAAATTTACAATAAAGACAGATAATACCCAAGCAAAGAGTTGGATTAACAAAATAATAGACCCAACCATATCAAACAAAAGATTAATAAGGTGGCAGATGGAGTTAGCGCATTACGATTTCTTAATAGAAAACATAAAAGGAAAAGATAATATTTTAGCTGATTTTCTATCAAGAAATTAACTATTTCACTTGCTACAGAATGGAAAGCAGAGTTCAACAAATAGAACAAGATGTTATTTACATCAAGGGAACAATGGAGCATTTAAAAGGAGAATTTAATCAAATACAACTACAAATATGCGGACTCCAAAGTCCGTTCTATCAGCATGTAAAGTCAGCATGTAACCATAGAAAATATGGTGGACAATAATAGCGAGAAAATGAGTGAGATAGGTGAGCATTCTCAGTCAGTAAAAGAAGAAGCAATTATATCCTCAAATAAAACCACATACAAGGAGACACTTCTTACTAAGAAAGCTCCTACCAAAGTATCGAAGAAAATATTATTTTTACAATATATTCAAAAACTATGCCAAGTAACAGAGGTAAACCAGTTCATCAAGACCATATCTCAACAGCACATGAACAAGGCCATCATCCTACCAGGAGCTAATCCAAGAACAACTAGGGCATTATTCGAAAGATAACTTATTCATTGCATCTATCCGTCCAGAGAATGTGAAGAACTAATCCACCAACCAAGAGAAATTTACAAGGCATCCAAAAGTTAAATTTGGACTCACGAAGGCCTCAAAAATATATGTCATAATGTATTCATCCATCCTCACGTATCTTAATGATGAGGTAGAGTTTCTAGCAGAACATGTTATAAAAATAGGGATGACCACCCAAATGATCTATGGAGCATCAAATATTGTACCCATTTAAAACTGAAGAATTTGATAAATTAATCCCAGAAAGAATGGCAATGGGCTTCAGGAATATGTACTGTGAATTAAAAGACAGAAAACAAAGAAACATCAATATATGGATCTATGATAGCCCAGATCAGAAAAAATAATAATGTATAGTATGGCAAAGATCAAACAGCCACAAGATAAGCATGAGCTGTTTGACAGCTGGTACCAGATACTATCTACTGGAGCAATGACAATGACAGCAGAGACAGCTGTACATTACTGTAGCTTGATGAAGATGGAGCACCAACATAAATGTGCAGCATGTGAAGATGTTAGCCAAAAGGAATCTCTTTTCCTAGAATAGGCCAAAATGTAATCAGAACAATTATTATAAGCTGATGTAAGCACTTACGTATTTATCACAATTATTGAACATATGATGTAAGCAGTGACGCATGAAAACTTGTTGTAAGCTGATCCATTGGTCTATAAAAGGAAAAGCTAAGCAAGAGAGAGGGCAGAGGATCCTGGAGAGGAAAAAATTCCACAAAATCTTGAAGAGTCTCTGTTTGTAACAAGTTTGAAGAAAATAAAAATTATCTTTATGAGTTCATGCATCTACCAGATCTTGTAGAAAATAAGGTATGGATAACTAAATCTCTTTCCCTTAGGGAGAGTTTTGTAAGACTCTGCCTGACTGATCTTGCAAAAAGACCCATTTGCAACCTTCTACAGTTAGACTGTACACCTAGCAGTAGGAAACGAGCTAGGTTGTGGTTATCTGTACCGAAGTGCTACTAGTTGTTCTCGACGTACCTCTCGGATGAAGCTCTCTTGAGGGCATAATAATCTTGAGATGGAAAGAACGTAAAAGGAGCATAGAAATCGGGGTGCATACCAGAGGTATTTTATCCACTGGTAGTAACTGGTACAGAGCAGCTCAAAGATGTTTAACTAGGTCGGAAGCATGATTGGCCATTTTGTTTTGATTTTTTAGGTATCCTTAGAAATCTCTCTATACTCCTTATTTTATAATTGATTATTGTTCAATAGGACTAATGGATAATAATAGTTTAAGTATTGCCTCAAAAATTTTCGAATTAATGATTAATTATCAAGGAAGTGATAGAATGCTAGTTTTTTATGTTTATTATCCTCATAGGGTAACAAGCATGAATGACTATTATGAATTCAAATTATTTTTCTTCAGTATTCAACGAGTAATAATTATAACGATAAATCAAATAAATCCTGGAGAAACTAGTAATATAACTGTCGAAATAATTGATGATTTAACTTTTTATGAAAGATCTTTGTTATTTTATGAAAATGGTATATTTAGTAGTTATGTTTGGAGTCCTACGACTGCATACAGACAATTTCTAGAAGAAAATGAACAGAATGGAGGAGAAAATAGATATACGGAAGAATTCGAAGAACCCCGATATGGTAGTAATAGTGAAGGATATGAGACAGAATCAGAATATATGAGAGAACTTGACGACGATATTCCCTACATTCCTGATTATTTTTTCAGAATAGACAATATCCATTATTTCGACGAATATTATTTTACACCAAACTTTTATCTTTAGAATTTTAAAGTTTTTGATACTCTCTTTATTTTGATTTTCAGGTCTTCAGGAGATTACGCGCTTCACAACACAGTTAGTATCAGAGCCAGTACAGAGTAAGTAATTTTAACTTAATTTCTATAATTTTTCCTAAATTTATTACTAATTTATAAGCTAAAAAACGGAAAAACTAAAATCTAATAATAAAAATAGAAATTATCTTAAAACCCAAAATCTTTTAGATTTTGAAGAAATGTCACACATCCTATAAAAATTATTATACTAAGGATACTATAGAAATTTAATTAAGAACTAGGTCATTTCACTAAATATTTTCTAAACAGGGTCATTTCACTAAATAAAAACAAAAAGGAGGTCAAAAAGCTAAATAGCTCCTTTTCTTTTGGGCTCTTACAATTTCATTTATTTATAGTTTCAAGCCTTCCCTGTTTTCTTCGAATTGTGTATTTCTTCTCCCTGTTCTGTCTCATAAGACCTGACCGATTTAACATTCTTTTTGGCCTCTAACCTGTTGGAATTAATTTTTGTAGTTTTCCGAGCCGGATTCCGGCAGGCTCCGGCCACTGGCGGCGCCGAAAAATGAGTGGATTGCGATCTTCTCGACGAGTACTATTCCGTAGTGTACTCACTTGCTAAAAACGAATTCCGTATGAATGAGAAATGTTGGTCCAAAGTTGGGTACTTGAAATGTACTAACTTGGCAACTTGGAGAAAATGGATAGTCCCATATCGGAAATTAGGAAATTTTTTTTCTAGTATATATACTAGAAAACTGGACTAAAGGACGTGGCCCGGGGGTTACCACTAACGTGTAGTGGAGAGAGGACTTAGCCAAAATGACAAACACGCGCGTGCGCCCGGCCCCGGCCCCGGCCTCGGCTTCGGCTTGGTCTGGCTTAAAAAAAATTTTGTTTTGCCCAGACATAAAACTTTTTCCCTGCTGAACTGATAAGGCCTTTCAGATTCAGTAACTGGTGCCCATTACTCTGTAACAGCAGAGTAATGGCTCACCAGTTATGAATCTGAAGGGTCTCCATTACTCTGCTGATACAGAGTAATGGCATCTGAAGAGTCTCTAGTCTCCAATTTTCCTCTATAAATCCAGACAGAGTCTGTTATGCTTGAAGGGTTTTTTTTATCAGTCTTCTTCTTCTTCTCCTCTGTGTCAGTGTCCACTGAGAGTACATCACAGACAACAGTTCGTTGAATCTCTGAAGCAAGGGTGCTGCTCTTCAGAGAAGGTACAGTTGTATCCTGGGAAGCAATTCGCAGGACACCGTCACACTATGGGGCGAATTCTGCTTTAAGGAGAGAGATTATCAGTCTCGACTCTGTGCAAAGTCTTCAATTTACTGTTTAATTTCCTGTATTTCATTTCTTCACAATTTCTGTTGGGATTTTCTCTTATTTATAAATTCGAGTTCTAACAATCTTAATGCAGAATTTTTTCCTCACTGATTCTAACAGTTTTGGGAAGTTTATTACAGGTGCGATTATTGATTCAGAAAAGACAACTAACGAGTTCTGTTACTCTGTTGTTACAGATAAGAACATGGAGAACACACCAAGTGATATTGCCAGTGGGCTTATCAGAACCGAAACACCGGTGACCCAAAATGACCGCACATTCGGTCGTTCTTCCCACGCACATAACCGTGGGAGAAAAACCAGAGAAGTTCAATGGAACTGGATTCAAAAAATGGCAAGGGAAGATGCAGTTCTACCTGACCACATTGAAGCTGGACATATTCCTCACTGAATCTGCCCCGATGCTGGCGCCAATGGATGCACACTCCGTTGCTGCAGTTGATGCATGGACTCAGGGCGACTACCTCTGCAGGAACTATATCCTGAATGGCTTGGTAGACCCCTTGTACAACGTCTACTGTGTCTTCAAGACGTCCAAACTCCTGTGGGGTCCTTGGAAAAGAAGTACAAAACAGAAGATGCCAGGTCCAAGAAATTTGTTGTCGGAAAATTTTTGGACTACAAGATGATTGACTTCAAAACTGTGGTGAGTCAAGTCCAAGAACTGCAGGTTATAATACACAACATTGCTACAGAGAATATGACGCTGTGCGAACCATTCCAGGTTGCAGCGTTCATCGAAAAACTTCCACCTGGATGGAAAGACTTTAAGAACTACCTCAAACACAAGCAAAAGGAGATGTCTCTTAAAGACCTAAATGTCAGGTTGCGGATCGAAGAAGAGAATCACAAGGCTGATAGGTCCTATGGAAATCAGTCCATAGAAAAGGCCAATATGGTGGAGCACGAACAGAAGGGCAAGAAGAAGAAGTTTCTGCCACAGGCCTAAAACAAAAAACCTCTTGCAAAGAGGTTTGCTGGGAAATGCCACAAGTGTGGTAAGCTGGGGTACAAAATTTTTGAGTGCCGCAGTAAGGACAGTAATCGTTCAGGAACAGGACATGTAAAAGGGAATGAAAAATTCCACGCACACATAGCTGAGAACTTGTCCACTGGTCTCTCTAACCTGGACCTCTGTGCTGTAGTATCAGAGGTAAATCTTGTGGGGAGCAATCCTCGTGAATGGTGGTACGATACTGGGGCCACCAAGCATATCTGCTCGGACAAGGAAATGTTCACCTCATACCAGAAGTGCAATAAAGATGAACATCTATTCGTGGGAAACTCTTCCACCTCCAAAATTGAAGGAACAGGGAAGATAGTGCTGAAAATGACTTCAGGCAAAGAGCTAACACTCATAAATGTGTTGCATGTTCCAGACATTAGAAAGAACTTGATATCAGGTTCTTTGCTAAGCAAGAATGGGTTTAAGGTTGTTCTTGTTTCTAATAATTTTGTACTGTCTAAAAATGGGGTATACTTGGGTAAAGGATATGTAAAGGATGGATTGTTCAAGTTTAATGTAATGACAGTCATCCCTAAAACTATTGTTCCTGCTGTTCCAAAAGTTAATGAAATAACTCCTATTGCCTATGTTGTTGAGTCTTCCTCTGTTTGACATAAAAAACTAGACCATGTTAATGTCAATTCTATGCGTAGATTAATTAACATGAATTTGCTACCAAAATTAAAGGTAGATAACTCAGAAAAATATGAAGTTTGCACGGAGGCCAAACTCACTAAAACTCCATCACGTTCTGTAGAAAGAAACACAGAAACTCTAGGTCTAATTCACACGGATCTGTGTGATTTAAAATATGTGCAGACCAGAGGTGGCAAAAAGTACTTTGTGACTTACATAGACGATTGCACAAAATTCTGTTATGTATATTTGTTACATAGCAAAAATGAGGCTTTGGATAAATCCAAAGAATATAAACTTGAGGTTGAGAATCAACTTGGCAAAACGATTAAAATCGTTAGAAGTGATAGAGGAGGAGAATATGATGCACCATTTAACATGTTCTGCTCAGAATATGGAATAGTTCATCAGACAACTGCTCTTTACTCACCCGAATCAAACGGTAGTGCCGAGCGCAAGAACCGAACTCTAGAGGAGATGATGAATGTCTTGTTGTTGAATTCTGGCTTACCCCAAAACATGTGGGGGAAAGCGTTGCTGACTGCCAACTACATTCTCAACAAAATACCTCACAAGAAAACCGGCAAGACACCATATGAACTGTAGAAAGGTAACTTACCTTCGTATAAATATCTCAAAGTGTGGGGGTGTCTAGCAAAAGTGGCAGTACCTAACCCGAAACAGGTCACCATCGGACCTAAGACGATTGATTGCATATTCATAGGCCATGCACACAACAGTAGTGCATATCGGTTCTTGGTATACAAATCGGATATACCGGATATCCATGTGAATACAATCATGGAATCAAGGAATGCTTCCTTCTTTGAACAAGTGTTTCCGTGCAAGGATACTACGTACCCCAAACGTACACGTGAACAAGGGAATGCAAGCACTTCAGTTGATGAACCAGAACATAATACTGATGAGCCTAGACGAAGTAAACGGGCTAGAACATCAAAATCATTTGGTCATGACTTTGTGACGGCCTTTCTGTTAGAGAATGAGCCCAGAACTTTCAAGGAAGCAATGTCTATGTCTGATGCTCCTATGTGGAGGGAAGCAATCAAAAGTGAAATAGACTCTATTATGCAAAATCATACATGGGAGTTAGTCGACTTGCCTTCTGGATGTAAAGCTCTAGGATGCAAATGGATTTTCAGACAAAAATTGAAACCAGATGGTTCAATAGAGAAGCATAAGGCAAGACTTGTGGTACAAGGATTTAGGCAAAAGGAAGGCCTAGATTTCTTTGATACATATTCCCCAGTTACAAGAATAACATCCATAAGAATGTTGATAGCTATTGCAGCTCTACGTAACCTGGAAATACATCAAATGGATGTTAAAACTGCATTTCTAAATAGGGACTTAGAAGAAGAAATATACATGAAACAACCTGAGGGTTATGTAGTTCATGGACAGGAAAACAAGGTGTGCAGGCTTGTAAAATCTCTGTACGGACTGAAACAAGCTCCAAAGCAGTGGCATGCAAAATTTGACAATTTTATGATGTCAAATAGTTTCAAAATAAATGAATGCGATAAGTGTATCTACATCAAAGATACTCCAAATAGATACATTCTGATCTGTCTGTACGTAGACGACATGCTCATTATTGGAAGCAATAATGACATTATCAAACAAACTAAGAGCATGCTTAGTGACAATTTTGATATGAAAGATTTGGGAGTTGCAGATGTCATACTAGGAATCAAAGTTTTCAGGACATTTGAGGGGATTACTTTGTCTCAAGGTCATTATGCTGAGAAAGTACTTGAAAGATTCAATAATTACTCCAATGGGACAGCAAAAAGTCCCGTCGATCCAAGTATTCACTTGTTCAAAAACACAGGCGAAAGCATATCACAACTAGAATATGCACGTGCAATCGGTAGTCTGATGTACCTAACAAATTGTACAAGACCGGACCTAGCACATTCGGTAAATGTACTGAGCCGATACATGAGTAATCCAGGACGAAGTCACTGGAAAGGAATAACTAGAGTATTGAACTACTTGCGATATACTCAGAGTTATGCGCTACATTACACCAGATATCTAGCAGTACTGGAAGGCTAAAGTGATGCCAACTGGATATCGGACTCTAAGAACTCAAAATCCACAAGTGGATATGTCTTCACACTTGGTGGTGCAGCTGTGTCATGGAAATCCTCTAAATAAACGTTATTGACCAGATCCACCATGGAATCTGAGTTTAATGCTTTAGACAAAGCGGCAGAGGAAGCAGAATGGCTTCGAAACTTTTTTGAGGATATTCCTATGTGGGAAAAATCAGTGCCTGCCTTATGTGTACACTGTGACAGCCAATCGGCTATAATACGGGCACTGAGTTGTATGTATAATGGTAAGTCTCGTCATATCAGAAGGCGACACAAAACTATTAGATAACTGCTCTCAAATGGAGTAATCTCTATAGAATATATAAAATCGGCCAACAACCTAGCAGATCTATTAACTAAAGGTCTGTCATGAGAGCAGGTTGTAAGATCATCAAGAGGAATGGGTTTAAAGCCTATGACAAAAGAGGATACTTGATGGAAACCCTAACTAGGAATTGGAGATCCCAAGATCTAGGTTCAAAGGAACAACTAAATCTTGTTGAAACGACGGAAGCACTGAGAGATTAAAATCTCATACCCACTCTTAGGATGATAAAACAGTGCTGCCTGCAAAAAGTTAGGATAATCTTGGCTTTTAATGATTCCCATAGCTTTGAAATAAAAGTGGGGTATAGCATGATACTCTTTATGGACAATCACCTTGTGAGTGTGAAATGGGGCCGTTTCTAGGAGAATGAAGAGAGGCTACATTCTCCAAGTTCACTCACGATTAACCAGGGATGTTCAAGGCCAAAATAAACACAACAAGAGAACTTAGTTCTGTGAGGAGATGAAACTGTGTGATAGTTATTGTCTAGGTTCACATCAAAGTCCGGGTAGTTCAAGACATCATGATCACTACCTGGTCAAGTGAATCCGATAGCTAATTACTAAGGGTGGTTCAAAGTTGAAAATTTACTACCATTCCTGATGCAGTGATTTTTCGATTGTACTCTCAGAGTCTTTCTGTCGTGTTTTTTGTTTTTCTGTCGTGTCTGGATTACATGGTCTGGTAATTTCCATTCATGTGGGGGATTGTAGGAATTAATTTTTACAGTTTTTCGGACCGGATTCCGGCAGGCTCCGACCACTGGCAGCGCTGGAAAATGAGTGGATTGTGATCCTCTCGACGAGTGTATTCCGTAGTGTACTCACTTGCCAAAAACGAATTCCGTATGAATGAGAAATGTTGGTCCAAATTTGGGTATTTGAAATGTACTAACTTGGCAACTTGGAGAAAATGGATAGTCCCATATCGGAAATTGGAAAAGATTTTTTCTAATATAAATACTAGAAAACCGGAATAAAGGGCGTGGCCCGGGGGTTACCACTAACGTGTAGTGGAGAGAGGACTTAGCCAAAATGACAAACACACACGCGCGCACGCGCGCCCGGCTCGGCTTGGCTTGGTCTTTTTTTTTGTTTTGCCCAGACATAAAACTTTTTCCCTACTGAACTGATAAGGCCTTTCAGATTCAGTAACTGGTACCCATTACTCTGTAATAGCAGAGTAATGGCTCTCCATTACTCTGTTGACATCTGAAGAGTCTCCAGTCTCTAATTTACCTCTATAAATCCAGACAGAGTCTGTTATGCTTGATGGGTTTTTTTTTTATCAGTCTTCTTCTTCTTCTCCTCTGTGTCAGTGTCCACTGAGAGTACATCACAGACAACAGTTTGCTGAATCTCTGAAGTAAGGGTGCTGCTCTTCAGAGAAGGTACAGTTGTATCCTTGAAATCAATTCGCCAGCCACCGTCACACTACGGGGCAAATTCTGCTTTAAGGAGAGAGATTATCAGTCTCGACTCTGTGCAAAGTCTTCAATTTACTGTTTAATTTCCTGTATTTCATTTCTTCACAATTTCTGTTGGGATTTTCTCTTATTTATAAATTCGAGTTCTAACGTAACCTTCACCTATTTGATTGTTTGCTATGAGCTACAGGCATTTATATTTGAAGAATATTTTATATTGGCCATCTTTTAACAGTTTGTTTGCTAAATTTGTTGTCAATGCCAGTCGAAATCCTATAAATAGAGGTGTCATTCAGTCATTTGATATAAGAAAATCCAGCTGAGGGTTAATCTCTTACAACTCGCAATTATCGTCTCGCTCGAAGTTTGAAGCGCTGTTGGGCTATTGAGTCTCCATGCTTAACCAAACTACACTTGAGCAAAGAGTGAAGCTAGCTTACCACTTCACTACAAATAATAGTTCATCAACTTGTTTTCCTTCGTATAATTTTGTTAATTTATTTTTACTTACCAATCAAAACAGTTATCTGTTACAATATGTTCTGGTACAATTACTAGAATAAATCAATCAAATTAAAACACTATTCTTGTTTACACAAACAATTGTCTCGTGGTAAATCCCTCTTGCAACCTTGTCAGAAGTCTGAGATAAAAATCCTCCTAAACCAAATCACAAAGCATCCACCACAAATACAATAAAACGAGATACAATTATATATATACACCCACCAAATCCGACATGTTGCAACTGCATGACTTCAAACAATTAGCAGAAGACTAAAAGAAAACCATTACCGACGTGTGTTCCTCCCGAAACTCACTCGCTTCCAATTAATTCTCTACATTGTTAATTGCAAATATGAGCTTTTCCTAACCTCCACCAATCCACCATTATCCATAACTAATCATTGACAACATTTACTTCCCAAAAAAAGGATAATTTAGCAAATGTCTCATTCAAAATGTTGAAACTAACATATGCCCTCACTATTTTAAAAAATTAAGAAATACTCCAAGTTTGGACAGAACCGTTAAAATCCTCGTTAAATGAACACATGTGCGTCACACGTAATATGTAAAATGACCTAAATACTCATGATAATATGTATTTTAACAAATGCCCTTAATCAGAATGTGGAAACTGAGATATACCCCCACTATTTAAAAAAGGAGTAATGCTAGAGCCACTACCAATTTCACTACATTTCTCCTCACTACCTTAGGTGGCACACTCCAATAGGTAGGGAATGATAGAGTAGGTGGGAGAACTCTCTAATAGGAGTATGCCACCTAAGGTAGTGAAGGAAATGGTAGTGAAATTGGTAGTGGCTAAAGCATTACTCTTCAAAAAAATGATATTTTGAATATTTTAGCAAATATCCCCATTCAAAATGCGAAAACTAACATATACCCCCACTATTTTAGTGGTAGGTGTTGTAAAAAATATAAGTGTTATGTGTTGTTAGTCAGTATGAACAACTTTCTTTAGGTACTGATGATAACAATGTAATAACAATGTAATGAAAAGATGTTCTACGTCAGATTTTGACCCAAAAAACACAAAAATCAGCATCTATTACAACAGATTGTTGTGCATCATTACTAGTTTGTGCATCATTACTAGTTTGTGTACCATCATCTATTAAAACATATTGTGTGGTCTCATGTTGCTTCCATAGGAGTTGCAATGACTTGCAACCACTCTAGAATGTACATCATCATTTCCATCATCTTCATTCACAATAGGTTCAACAATAGCTTGTGTATTACCCATAGTCACAAATGCGTCGTTTATAAATAATTCGATAATATTTAATATTTGGAAATCAACAAAAATTCGGCAAATTCGGAAGAAAAAAAATTCGGCAAAAGTTCGGGAAGAAAGAAATACAAAATTTAATGCATCTAAGTAGTTAGTACTCGTCACGTAAGTAAAAATATATATAAATCCATATATGTTTCTTGTATAATTCGCTAAATTCGTGAATTATTTGCAAAACTTCATGATTTTCGTGAATAATTCGCGAACTGCGTAAATTAAATGCAAACCTGCGAATAATTCACAAATCTGTATGGCAAATTATTTCTTCGTGAATAATTTGCGAATTCAACGAATTATTAACGAACTTTGTAATATGGTATTACATAGTGTCACACTAGGTTGTGCATCATCTTCAACAACACCCAAGTTAAGATGTGAAAACAAAACATTAATGTTAGCATTGATTTCTTTTGTAAAAACAACAAACATGCCACTACAAAATGCATAGGCTTTAGCAGCGCTTTTACAATGCTATAGCGGTATTTTTTGTCGCCGTTACAGCACATAATGGCGTTTCTAAAATCGCCACCAAAAGCGTCGTTGGAGCGTGCGTCGTTATAGCCATATGGGCTATCGCGGCGTTTTCCGCCGCCGCCGCTATAGGTGCTAAGATATAGCGGTGTTTCTAAAACGCCGACATAGGCCAATTTCTCTTTTGTTTTTTTTTAAATGGGCTACCTATAGCGGCTTGTCGAATACGCCGTGGTAGATGAAAATTTTTTTAGAATTCCAAAAAATTTAACCTACAGTGGCGCTTTTGAAGCGCCGCAATAGAGGAATTTTTTTAAAAAATTCCTGTATCTATGCCGGCGTTTTAGGTTAAACGCCGGGATAGGTTTTTTTTTTGTTTTTTTGTTTTTCTGGATTTTATTATAAAATTTCGAATTAAAAAATCTGTAATTAATCACATATTACAAATACCTATAGTCATATTTAAAAACCTGTAATTAATCGACCGTACTTTACGCTATTCACTCTTTTGGAATGTATCGTTTCTAATTTTGAAAGATACACTTCCTCGTCTATATAATTGGACGAACCCACTAAGTATTCCTCACCTATTACTTCTGAGAAAAAATTTCTGAACTAATCTTTCAACAATCAATCCGAGTGTGTGTGATAACTATTTGTATTTTCAGTCAGGATCATTGAGGATTTTGAGTTCTTTTCTTTTCTTTCACTTCAGTGAGAGTGACGGGACTTGTGTTAAAAGTCCTGTGGGTGTAATAGGTTTCTCGGCCTGAATTCGAGAATCACTGTACAAGGGTTTGAGTATAGTGGAACGCTTGTGGCGTAGAATTGCTACAATTATGTGGTGTAGATGTAGACCTGGGGGTCGAACAATGATATATCGCTGCGTCACTTGTGCTATCTGTGTTTGATTTTCTTATCTCTTCTTATTTACTTTGCTATTCATTTTAATTTTTTAATCCCACACAATCACCCTATTCACCCCCCCCCCCCTCTAGGGTGATTTACAGTGGTATCAGAGCGAGGTTCTTATCAAAAGATTAAAAGCTTAAGCAAAAGGTCCAATGGTCGAAATTCCTCCTCCCAAAAACGTGTACTCATCGGAGCTATTCGTCTCCAATGGGACAAGTCTTACACGCTCACCATATTTTGATGAAAAATGCTATGATGTTTGGAAAGTTTGTATGTCTCATTTTCTACAGATGCTTGGAGAAGAAGTGTGGAATGTATGCATTAATAAAACAGATATTCCGGTCAGTGACGGAAAGACGACCTTCACAGAGCTAGCACTCAAGACCGCAAATTCCAAAGCTATGACGGCTCTCTATGCAGGGCTAAATAATGAAGAATTAATGCCATGCGAGCGAAACTATAAGACAGCATACGAGATTTGGAACAACATGCTGAAATGGCATGAGGGAACCTCTTCTGAGGTAAAAGCTAAAGTAAATATATGTTTTTATAAGTTTGATGTTTTTCGTATGTTGCTAGGAGAAAATGCAGATCAAATGCTTGCCCGCTTCGATATCATTGCACACGAGCTTGAGAGCTTAGGTAAGGGATTGGATGATGACCAAAAGATCAGAAAACTCATAAGCTGTCTCACGCCCGAGTGGGATGTAAAAGCTGTTGCAATGAGGGAGAACCTTGAGGAAAAGGGATTCGATTACTACACCTTCCAAGGAAAGCTGAAGACATACGAGATGGAGATGATGGAAACCAAAAGATACAGACAGAACATCGGGATTGAACCAAAAACTGAAGAGAGAACCATCGCCCTGAAGGCAGAAAAATCCCGACCATCAAAAGCAGATTCAGACCATGAGGAGTCAAACGAAGACATCGCCCAATTGACTAAGCAATTTAGTAAGTATCTCAAACATAAAAAATATGGCAGGTACTAAGGAGAAAGATAGAAGGATAAAGATGTTGTATGCTATAAGTGCAAGAAGTCTGGACACATCCGTGCAAATTGTCCCGTCTTACTGGACAGGAATATGGACTACTACCACTCAAATCTGGACTTGAAAAAGAAGGCATTGAAGACAACATGGCTAGACTCAGACTCAAGTGAAGATGAGAATGGCCACAACGATGTCGGCTTCATGGCTCCTGGGAATGGTGAGGTGCAATCACCATCTCAAGAAGAGGTAATCGAAGAACTCACTTATGATGAGTTAGTAGACATGTGTAATGGGCTAAAAGATTAAGCTAATAAATTAAGTCGTGAACTAAGGCAATATAAACAAATTTCTAATGAAGCACATGACTCTTGTATTACTAAAAATCAAAAACTGAAAAATAAAAATGCTTTGATCTTGGAAAATTTTGAGTCCTTTAGAAAAGATCATGATGTATTGCTAGAGGAAAATGAACTTTTAAAATAACAAATTCAAGAATCCTTAGCAACACATGATGAACACTTAAATGAAATTTATAAGAAATCTGTTTATATTGTTAAACTCACTGATGATGTCATGCCCCGCTTCCCAAAATACGGGAATACGAGTCCGTGACGAAAGCCCAGCGAATGATATTAATATTATCCATAAGTTGTACCAGTCTTAACTCAACAATATGAAAAATGAATAATCACAACCACGCAGATAAATATAATTACATAAACAACAACTGAGATTAAATATGCAATAGTTCAACATAATAACCAAAAACTGAGAAAATAAACAACGGTTATGGTCAGCAAACCCGGAATACAAAGTTCAATCAAATGAATAACAATGCGATAAAGAATAACATAGAAGGAGATAATTTATTGTGAAGCAAGCTCCTGCTCCAAACCTAGAAGAACTGCTCACCAATGCCTCCTGGCAGATCTCCTTGTTCACCTGTAGCTGGATCAACTAAAGTGAAAAAGAAGATGTCCTTAGAACAAGTATGGACAACAAGTAGAGAAAAGCAAAGAGTAAGGGAACATGGTACATCAAAGAGTACGAAGCAAGATCAAAGTCCAAAAACAATAATAATGTCAATAAACAGTGGTCAAGTGTACAAGTGACAGCTTAGGTTTATTAGTATGTTGTTTTTCCTATCTAGTGCACGTACTACTGCATCCCATACCACAAGTTCGGTGCACGCAAAATAGTGTATGTTTTAGACATAGTGGTGGGATCTACAGAGCGTGATAACAAGATAACAAGATAATAAGTTCACAAGTTCACAAGTAATTCTCTACCTTCCATGTCAATATTCCATGTAAACAAGAAGGGCCCTATCGAGTACATTTTCTGAGATTATCCACAACTAAGTCAACCCTTATTAACACCGTCTTGTTTAATATTTTATTATTTCATTCATGGTAATGTAATTATATATATAAGAGTGTCGAAGTGATGATAGAGGTGCAACAAAATGATGCAATGCATGATAGAATACAAATAATTGTAAATCTGAAAAGAACAGACACAGCAGTACTAACACAGTAGTAACTCATAAACCACAACTCGAAATTCGATTCCGCAAAAGGAAAAGTGAACTAGACATCCGGGGCTATAATTTATGTTCAGCAAGTTTTTATTAATTCTGACTGTAACTAGGTCAATTATCCTAATCTTTATAGGTTAATTGTTCTGGCAGCAACTTATAGTCGAAGTTTAATGGGTGAAAACTAGGTGTAAAGTCAATATAAAAATCTACAAAAATTAGGAATTGATCCTAAGCATGTCTAATAAGTTTCTGAAGAGTTTCATGTCATTATACTACTGTTATCATGGTATTTCAACTGAAAGTTGTGTCGATATTTCATTAATTTTCAATCTTAAAAGTACAGACCAGCAGTGACTAAAACTGCGATATCTCACAGCTCACAGATCGGAATCAAGATCCATCAATTGGTCTGGAAACTAGATTCTTTAGGATACAATTCTCTTTTATATTGTTTTGACTGGTTCCTATTGTAACAGGGTCGAAACCTCAGTATAAAACAGAAAAGGCAGCAGAACATAACAAAGGTCATCATATAAATTTATCAAAGTAAATAATCAACATGTTCTAGTTATCATGCAATGCATTATCATTAATGTACAGAAAGTTGAGATGAAATTCTACTGTATATAAAGAAAGATTATAATGTCACGATTCACTTCTTGAGATCACAATCAATTAACATGTGTTCATCTCATGGTATTTTTCTCATATGCAAATTCTAGTTAATTCATTCATGTCGTGTGTGCATGTATGTTTGGGTTTGAATCAATGGATATTGGCACGAGTCAAGGATACTTCGGGTTAGCTCGTGTAAATCCTAGATATCCCCAACGGAAAGTATACAAAGCAAAGTTAAGATAATCGAAATGGAACTACTTGCGGAGGAGGTCAAAAATCTTGAACTAGAAAATAAACTGAGTTCAAGTGGACTTGCCTTTTGTAGAAAATTATATTAGTCCGAATATGCAAGAATAATGGGATCAAAATCCTAGGGAGGCATGTGCGCTCTACGTGCAAAACAGCAACAGCACAGTAACTCCTCCTTGCCAAAACAGCACACTCACTGGATCTCAATTCCAACACCAAACACCAACTCCCGATCCCCACTCCACAACACAGCAAACACCCAAGACAACCACTCCCTGTTCTTCTTCTTCTTTAGCATCGACAGAGAGAGAAAGATGGGGGAAGAGGGAACGGCAGCGAAGGCTGGCGACGCTGGCGGCGAGGGTGACTGGTTGCCGGTGGTCGGGAAGCAACGCAACGACTAGGGCTGACGGCGAGGCACAGGCGAGGTGCTGCAAAGTGATGGTCGACTGCAGTGATGGGTTTTGATGGGGCTCGATGCTGGCGGTGTGGAGGTGACGACGAGGTGGAGATGCAGTGGTCTCAGGTGAGAGGGAGTTGAAGAGGAGGTTGAGCGGTGGAGGACGATTGTTGCTGCAAAGTGGAGGTGGTCGCAACTGCTGTGGATGAAGGCTGCTGCAGCAATGACGAGGTTGGAGGCAGGGTTGCACAGTTGGTGGTTGAAGGCGAGAGAGGGAGGTCGGGGGTTGCTGGCATTGGTCGCGCGCTCGCGCGAGGGGCAAGGAGGAGAAAGGCAGCAAGGCATCGATGATAATGATGGTGGGTCGAGGCGCAGCAAGGGTAGGCGACGACGGCACAAGGGATGAAGGCGATGGTGGTAGTCGATGGGTTTAGCAGCGTCGAGGTGATGGAAGGGCGGTGGAGTTTGGGATGCATTTGTTGGAGGGTGGCGCAGTCAAAGACGGCGAGTCGACGAGGTGGAGGACAGGAGTGAGTCGAGCAAAGGTGGAGGATGATGGGAAATGGGGACTCTGTTTTCGGTTTGGGCTTTCTGTTGGTTGGGAAACAGAGGAGGGGAGAGAGAGTAACGGGGAGAAAGTGTGTGAGAGAGAGAACGGTAGGGGTTTTGGGATTATAAAAATAATAATAAATATAATATAATATAATAGTGGGTAGTTACGAGATAGTGGGGAGTTAGGAGATATGGGGGGTTGTGAAGTTGAGGAGATCTGGGTTGATTGTTAGGGGGGAAATGGGTTTGTGGGTTTGGATAGACTAGGATTTGGGTTCAAGATCCAATAAGGAGATGGGTTTGGGTAGACAATAGTATGAGCTTGCAAATAGATTGGGCTAGTAAAAGATAACAATAATAATACTAGAATAATAAGTTGCAATAGAGGGCCCACAACAAGACCAAGACTCAAAATACATTAAAATGAAAAAGAGAACACTACAAAATACAAGAAAATCCGTACAACCGGAAATAGGGGTTACAGATGATTTAAAAGAATGCAAAAGAAAATTTGATGAGGTAGTAGAAGGTTGTAATGAAGCCCTTGAACAAAATAGAATACTTGATGCTACACTAAACACTCTTCGTTGGAACACAAAAGACGATGAGATGACTAGAAAAAGACTTTGTAAAAGAGTAATTGAGCTTGAAAAAGTTATTGAAAAATATGAAAGGACCAGTTACCTTATTACAAAAAATTCAAGATCCTATCATGATAATCGAGGGCTTGGTTACGAAGAGCCTATACACCATCAAAAATTTAAATCATCATGTCATACACACTTGCACAATCACCAACATAATCACAAACCAACTCAAAACTATGCAAGTGTGCATGACCTAAGACATAGTCGTATCACATGTCATTACTACTGTAGACTATGGCATATTTCTTATAACTGACCATTAAAAAGGAATACTAATTTTGTGTGGATAAGAAAGGATGTAAATACAGGTTCAAAATAAACTTGGGCACGCAAAATTATACCTACTAATCTTTATGTAGGTACCTCAGCGTATCAAGACTAAAGATTTGTGGTACCTTGATAGTGGATGCTCAAAACATATGATAGGTGACAACAGATATTTTATATCACTATCAAGGGAAAGAGAGAAGGATATCATCTTTGGAGATAATAGCACCGATCAAACCATTGGTAAAGATAAAATAAACTTTGGTTCTTCATGGTCCATTGAGGATGTTCTATTGGTAAGAGGTTTAAAACATAATTTAATTAGTATCAGTCAATTATGTGATAAAGATTACACCGTTACTTTTGATAAAAAGACATGCATTGTACTAGATAGCAATAAATCTTGTTTACTTCTCGCTAACAGATGCAACAATGTATATGTTATAAATTTTAATGAATTAGCACAGGAAAATATGAGATGCTTTGTTACTAGAAAAGAGGATGGCTGGTTATGGCATCGAAGACTTGGACACACGGCCATGGATAATCTCAACAAACGTGTAGCCAAGGAGCTTGTGAAGGGGATTCCCAAAATCAAATTTAAGAAAGATCAACCGTGTGAGTCGTGCTAGTTCGGTAAGCAAACTAAAAGTTCTCATAAACCCAAGAAAATGGTATCAACTTCTAGACCCCTTGAACTTTTGCACATGGATCTATTTGGACCATTACGAACACGTAGTAATGGAGGTGCATGATATGCTTTTGTAATTGTTGATGACTATAGTAAATTTACTTGGGTTGTCTTCTTGTCACAAAAAGATGACACATTGTATGTTCAAAACTTCTGTCGTAGAGTGGAAAATGAGAAAAGCCTCACCATTGTTACCATTTGAAGTGATCATGGCGGTGAATTTCAAAACGAACTCTTCACATCATTTTGTAACAAAAAGAAATAAAACATGAGTTCTCTTGTCCTTGCACTCCCCAACAAAATGGGGTTGTTGAAAGGAAGAATCAATCTCTTCAAGAAATGGCCCGAACCATGCTTAGTAAAAATGATTTAGCTAAATTATTTTGGGCAGAGGCTGTCAATACAATATGTTATACAATTAATAAGTAATCATTATGAAATATCTTGAGAAAATACCTTTTGAACTATATTATGGCAAAATTCTCAACTTAAGTTACTTTCGCGTCTTCGGATGTAAAGTGTTCATTTTAAATACTCTTGATAATTTGGGAAATTTTGATTGTAAAAGTGATGAAGGTGCTTCTTAGGATACTCTTTAAGTAGCAAAGCATATTGTGTACTTAATAAAAGAAGATGCAAAATTCAGGAATCCATTTATGTTATATTTAATGAAACTAATCCCTACACCAAAGAAATATTGCATGTTGTTGATGATGATGAGACATGTGTTCAAGTTGAAAAGAAACAGGTACACATTGACGAAGAATCAAATATGAACTTCCAAAATCAAAAAACTCCTCAAAATGAAGATGCATCCAAATCCCAAATAGAAGAGATGCCGTCACAACAAATTGATGCCGTGGAAGATGATCATGTACAACATCAAATTTCCACAAATGAAAGGCGCCCCACACGAAAAATCATGTCTAGCCATCCACCAAATCTTATACGAAGCGATATGTCGAAAGGGATGACATCTTCATAAACCAATCCAAATATGCAAAGGAACTAGTCAAAAAGTTTGGACTTGAGAATGCAAATGCTTACAAAACACCTATGGCAACTACTACTAAGCTTTCCAAAGATGAATCTGGTAACAATGTTGATATTTCTACTTATCGAGGTATGATTGGTAGTTTACTTTACAATACTGCATCTCTGTAACGCCCCGTAATTATCATATATATATATATATATATATATATATATATATATATATATATATATATATATATATATATATATATGGGTAAAAGGGATATGAGCAACTTGCTCATTTAGTAAATGAGTAATTGATTATGTGGCATGCATGTGATACATTGGACAACTAACCCTTTAAGGATTTTCCAATCACATGTTTGCCACATCATCAATTGCTCATTTACTAAATGAGCAAGTTGCTTATACCCCTTTTTCCTTATATATATATATATATATATATATATATATATATATATATATATATATATATATATATATATATAGATGTGACTGTTGCCTATAGGGATTCCTATGGGAAAGTTCTATAGGGAAATTAAAAGAGATGGGTAAACCGTAAATGTGGAAAAAATTAAATGAGATGGGTAAATGTGGAGAATGCTGCACATTTGTTGTGCCTTCACGTGAAGGAGGTCAGACGTGGGGCAAGTGATGTGGCATGGGGCCCACCTTGGGCTTCGGCTGTACTTCCTCATGGTAATTGAGAGAGAGAGTGGATGTGTGGAGTTAGTCCCATATCGGGATTTGAAATAAAATATATAACTATAAATATAATAGCCTATGATCAAGAGTCACCAATCCGATTAACCACCTTTTGAGAGGTAGCCTGTGGTGGGCAATTATACTATACTATAAATAATTTGTCTTCTAAATTGTATAAATTGTCCGAGCAAGGGCAGGGGCATTACAAATGGTATCAGAGCCGAATTTCAACACCGAGTGTGAGAGAGCCGTGAGTTATGGACTCCAAAATGATCGGCGGAGTAAGACAATCCCCAGTATTTCGGGACGATGGACGTAAAGGCCACAAAATGATCCGTAGAGTGGGATTGGTCTCTAGTATTCTAAAGACGATAGCGACGCTCACGGACTGCTCCACATCGAATAGAAAGTAGATCCTGCACTACATTGTGCATGCCCCATGCTCAGCGAGGACGCTGATTTCTGAAGGGGGGTGTGTGTAACACCCCGTAATTTTCAAAGAAATATATATATATATATATATATATATATATATATATATAATATAGAGATGTGACTGTTGCCTATAGGGATTCCTATGGAAGAGTTCTATAGGGGAATTAAATGAGATGGGTAAACCGTAAATGTGGAGAAAATTAAATGAGATGGGTAAATGTGGAGAATACTGCACATTTTCTATGCCTTCACGTGAAGGAGGTCAGACGTGGGGCAAGTGACGTGGCATGGGGCCCACCTTGGGCTTCAGCTGTACTTCCTCACGGTAATTGAAAAAGAGAGTGGATGTGTGGAGTTAGTTCCATATCGAGATTTGAAATAAAATATATAACTATAAATATAATAACCTATGATCAAGAGTCACCAATCTGGTTAACCACCTTTTGAGAGACAGCCTGTGGTGGGCAGTTGTACTATATTATAAATAATTTTTCTTCTGAATTGTATAAATTGTTCGAGCAGGGGCAAGGGCATTACAATCTCGTCCAGATATTATGTTTAGTGTTTGTTATGTGCACGCTTTCAATCGTGTCCCAAAGAATCGCATTTGGTTGCCGTGAAGCATATCATTCGATATCTCAAAGGCACACCAAATACTGGACTGTGGTACCCGAAAAATAGAAACTTTTCCCTTGTAGGATACTCTGATGCAGATTATGCCGGTTGCTTAACAGATAGAAAAAGCACTAGCGACACATGTCACTTCTTGGGCAACTGTCTTGTCTCATGGGCATCCAAAAAGCAGAATTCTGTAACTCTTTCCACTGCCAAAGCTGAATATATTACCGCCGGATCTTGTTGTGTGCAGGTATTATGGATGAAACACACTTTAGAGGACTACAAGCTATTTTTTGATCACATTCCAATTAAATGTGATAACACTAGTACTGTTCATATGACAAAGAATTCTGATCAACACAGTCACACAAAACACATTGATATTCGGTATCACTTTATTAAAGACCATTTTCATAAAGGAGATATTGTTCTTGAATATGTTTCCACTGATTTGCAACTTGCTGATATTTTCACTAAACTTTTAGATGAAAAACGATTTTATTTTTGACAGGAGAATTGAATGTTATTGATATTTCTGCTTAAAATTGGGTTTTCGTCGACTAGATGGGTGATTGTACGCCTGTGGAGGTGTTCGGTCGACCAGGCGATCGACTGGCGCACTTTCGGCCTTCGTTTGGTTTTATGCTTCTTTTCAAAATTTGGCTTTCGGTATGAATGGTCGACTGTACGGTCGACCGGTCCGCTCTCTGTCTTTCGTTTTTTGTTTACAAGGTGTGCAGTCGACCGTACGGTCGACCAGTTTGCACTCTGATTGATTCTATATCTTATATGCTTAACTAGTTTTGCGGTCGACCGTGTGGTAGACCGGTTCTTTTCTTGGTTACTCGTTTTGATTTTTACAAACGCTCTTTTCACCATTTTCTATAATATCGGTTTATTGAAATACCTCTTCTTCTGTTCTCTGCCTCGCATCTGTATTGGGAAAATCTCAAATCTATGATACCAAGAGCTCTCCCTGTATATCAAAGAATTTCGCTATCAATGGTATCATCTAAGTAGATTTTCCTCTGCTTTCAAAAATTATTATATTTTCCAAATTCATCTCATGCTTTATCATGTTCCTCAAATTAACCTCTTGTTTTGCTTAATGAATGTTCTTTTCATTTTCAAATGGCTTTCGGGGGAGTATGTTACATGCTTAATTTATGCTTGTCTTCTTTCCCCTCTTGGTGTGTTCCAAAAGGGGGGAGAATATTTTTGTGAATGTTTTTAACTGAAAGTAAATATAATATTAAGAATATTTTTATGAATGTTTTTTAACTGAAATTAAATATAATATTGAACATTACTATTTCTTTTTCATATATCTCTATGAAGATATTCTGTATAACAAGAAGTATTGAATTAAGGGGGAGTATTTACAAATCTCTCTTCATCGTTATCTATGAAAATCTATGTTACAGGAAGTACTAAATTCAGGGAGAGTATTTATATGCCTTATTATTTTATTTTTACTTTCAACATTCAAAGGCATGTTTTGTTCCCACCAAAAGGGGAAGATTGTTGACTCTTAGTTTAGTGTGCACAAAATGTGTCCATAAATACTAATAAGTTTAAATTAAGTTGTTCAGATTTTCAGGTTAAAATAATATCAAGAAGAGATTCAAAAGAGATTCAAGAATAAGCAAAGAAGGAAAGCAATAAAGAAAATAAGCAAAGAAGGAAAGCAATAAAGAAAGATTGCAAGATCAAGCAAAAGAAGAAGTTATTCAAAAAGAACAGATGTTGATTAGTGCCCAAGAAAGCTATCAAGACCAGTTGTTGCTATTCCATGTTTGTGAGATTTTATCTGTATTTGATTGATTGATGATTAATTAGTATATGGTAAGAATATAAAGTGGATTCGTTATGAACATCACGATAACGGTCGACCGCACCTTATGTCGGTCAACCGCATTGCAGTCGACAGCACTTCACAGTAATAGAATGAATCAGTCGACCATTCATCTCTCTACCTTTCGTCAGAAAGATGAACGGTCGACCGTACTTTGCGCTATTCACTCTTTTAGAGTGTATCGTTTCTAATTTTGAAAGATACACTTCTCCGTCTATATAATTTGATGAACCCACTGAGTATTCCTCACCTATTACTTCTGAGAAAAATCTTCTGAACTAATCTTTCAAAAATCAATCCGAGTGTGTGTGATAACTATTTGTATTCTTCAGTCAGGATCATTGAGGATCTTGGGTTCTTTTATTTTCTTCCACTTCGGTGAGATTGACGGGACTTGTGCTAGAAGTCTTTTGGGTGTAATAGGTCTCACGGCCTGAATCCGAGAATCAATGTACAAGGGTTTGAGTATAGTAGAACGCTTGTGGCAGAGAATTGCTACAAGTAGGTGGTGTGGACGTAGACCTGAGGGTCGAACCATGTTATATTGTTGCGTCACTTGTGCTATCTGTGTTTGATTTTCTTATCTCTTCTTATTTACTTTGTTATTCATTTTATTTTTTTTAATTCTGCACAATCACCCTATTCACCCCCCCCCCCCCCCTCCCCCCCCCCCCCCCCCTAAGAGTGATTTACAAAGTCAATAAAATCTTTCACAACATCCCGATACTCCTTGGATCATCGTGACTTATTAATCCAACTTTTATCCATTTTCGAAAATATGATTCAATCTGAAAATTAAAATTCATAAATTAAAATGCATATTGCTTTTAGACTCTTTCTACCAACAAAATATTTATACTACAAATTCATAAATTAAGGAAGCTTAATAAATAATTATTTATTTACACTATAATCATTCAATATGCTAATACTAAAATATAAAATTTAGGATTTAACCAAATCCAGTCTACCTGGAACCAAAACGCGCTTTATATTAAAAAAATATTAAATATGAGTGCTTTAAATATCCAGTTGCCTAGTTAAACTATGGCAGAACCTTTTAACTGCTGTGAAATGAAACCGATTAAAACCAAGGTCATTATCTGTTCAATAGTAAAGCATCAACCACAACTAATCATCAGAAAAATCTAGTGAATAACAACTTTACTAAACACTAGTAATATAATAAACAAGAGTGAATAATAACTTTACCGAAATTAGACGATTAGGGAAAAGAGCGACCGCTGAGGGAGATAACACCGGTGGAGATCGGCGGAGGGATGAAGAGCGCTGGTGACGGCAAGGGACAGGATTCGAGTAAGGGGCAGCGGCGATGGATAAGGGCAGGCGAAGGAGGTGCGGCGAGCGGTACGCAGAGGCGAAGGAGGAGCGGCGGCGAGGGTGGTGCGGCGCGAGGGAGGTGGGGCGGTGAGTGGTGAGGGGAAAGAGAGTCGTAGGTTGGGTTCGATGAGAAAGCGGCGAGGAGAGAGAGAGAGTCGAACGTGGGTTAGGTTAATTGGAAATTTGGGGGAAATAAAAAGGGGTGCGGAGGTTTAGAGCGGGGTTTTACAATAGAAATTTTACCCTACCCATATAACGGAGTTGTATATATAACCGCCGCGGTAGGACGAATATATAACGGTGTTTTATATATAATCCGACGTTTTACAACAGAAATTTGTTTGTTTAAAAAAAATTAAATCAGCGAACGTGCAATATAGAGGACCTGTCCCGGCGTGTATATTAGAAATGCCGCTACTGTTTGAGTCTATAGCAGCGTTGATGTCAAACGCCGATATAGAGGGTGTGTTTTTCTTCTTCACCTGTAGCAGCGTGTCTTGGAAACGCCGGGAACGGTATGCCGCTAGAGGCCTAGCGGTTTGTAGTGTGTATTATATAGTATCCAAAACCCTAAAACTATTCCGTCCAAACTGACGGTATTTCTTAGTTTTTTTAAAAATATGAGGGTATATGCTAGTTTCAGCATTTTGAATAAGATCATTTGCTAAAATATCTCAATTATCCTTTGTTTAATAGTGGGGGTATATACTAGTTTTCACATTCTGAATAGGTGCATTTGCTAAAATACATTTTATCGTGGGTATTAGGTCATTTTACATATCACACGTGACGCACGTGAGTTCACCTAATCGGGATTTTAATGGTTCCGTCCAAATTGGAGGTATTTCTCGGTTTTTAAAAATAGTGGAGATATATGCTAGTTTATATATTTCGAATGTAGGCATTTGCTAAATTATTAACAACTTTAAAAAAAAAACAAAAAAAAATCATTGACGACAAAAACTCAATAATAAAACCTTTGGTGCATAGTGACCTGTTCTTGTTCAAATTATCTAATTAACACCAATCAAAACTCAATAATAAAACCTTTGGTGCAAAGTGACCTGTTCTTGTTCAAATTATCTAATTAACATCAATCAAAATATACAATTGGTTTATCAAACCTTTTATGCTTTTTCGCTTTGTTACTCTACTGACTGCCCCTTGAAAGAGAACAAGCTCACCAACTCCCCCACCAAGACCCATTATTCATGAGCATGGTGACCTTCTAGAAGCACCAATCTCCACCACAAATCGAAGCCAACCAATAGAACGTCGCCAGGTGCCGTGATCGAAGTCAATCCTCATTCCTTGTTTTGTTAGCTGTTCCTCACTGCTGCTTCAAAGTGGAGCCAACCACAACGTATCCATGTAGAAATCATTGCTGTCTCTATGTACGGGTCCATGTCAACGCGCTAACCACCATTTTTTTTTCTTGCTTTATATTTCAATTTCTTCCTATAATATATATATATATATATATATATGTATATATAAGTATATTTCTCTTCTATGTACCTCTTCTTCGTTGAAAGATTAAAAAAGTGGAAAGCTATACTATAATTTATTCTACATTATATATGTATATACGTATCTATATCTATGTACTAGTGTTTAAAAATGTTCTTTGTGGAACTCAAATTTTGTGGCTCCTCTCTGATTGAAGTCGTAGCACAGCTTGCTGAGCTCTTGAGCCAACACCGGAGCACCACAGTAAAATACTCCTGCATGATCCCCAATAAATTGAGAGTTACCTAGATGTATTTGAGTCCACACTCAAGTCTATTTGCTTCGACTATTGGACTGTTTAGACATTAAGAGATATGCACTGACCTATTTTTGCACAGGGATGTTTGGAGCTTAATCTTGAGAAGACTTTCTTCCAATTAGGCCTAGCAAAATGTGTCCGAACCTGAGTAGAAGAGAATGAATTTGTTTTACTATAGCAGGTTTTTTATTTCTGAAATAGTAACAAAATTTGCAATAGATTAGGAGTTTACCCTAGTTCCGGAGACTATGTCCACACCATTCTTTGCATGATTGAGTGCTTGGACCATGGTTATGAGAGCGGAGCGAGCATCTCCCTCTTCATACACGCTCGTGAGATAGTTGTGCATCTCAATTATACCCTATGGCCAATGGACAACCGTAACGAATTTAAATATATGCAATGAAAGCACAGGTAGGTAATAGGAAATTCATAAAATTTGCTTTCTGTACCCTGTAGTCAAGCTCAGCGACTTCATTCATGATTCCTTTAAACCAGTCGAATGAACCCTGCTCCCGAGTCACCCAGTAGAAATATGCATTGGTTGTCTTCAGCATCTTTCTGACATCTGGCATCGTTGCCTTCATGATTGTAGCCAGGTCCATGTGTTCGCCGGTTGGTGGGGAGAAGTCCAGCATAGCATCCTATTGCAGAGGAGTTCCTATTAGATTGGTTCTCTGATGAACCATAATATCCTTGAAAAAGTCTTGAAGTTTCGGAAGAAAATACTTACTGCTTGTTCCTCCATTTTTACGATGTTGTTTAGTAAGTCTTTCAATATGCTGACAAAGGGTGTTGCTCCAATTCCAAGCCCAACAAGCAACAGAACATCATATTTCCTGTAGTCCTGAGCTGGAGCACCATAAGGTCCATCTATCAAGAGTTTAGGCAAGCTGCAGTTATAGTTGTATGTTAATAGAGTGGAAACAATGGCTACACATTACAGTAACTGGCCTCTAAAGGAAAGTTAATGCAACACTTTTCATACACAATGCAACACATTTTTAATTCTTAAGAAGGAAAGATTAATTTCTACCTCTTTTTGGTTGTCTCGTCTGCTCTGAGAAGGCCACTCTTTCCAGCTGTAGGAGGCTCGCAGGCCAGCGAGAAGACCCGTTTGAGTTCTTGGGTCCAATCACCGAGTTGTCGAATGTGGATGCTAAGATAATCATCTCCTGGAGCTGAAGTTATAGAGAAAGGATGCCTACAAAGAGAAAAGAACACATGATACTCTGGCTATCTAATCCCACTCATTCTGCAGAGGAAGATAATACATAATATGAAATTTACCATTCAAAAGGTGAGATAGCCGGGCACTGAACAAACATATACTGCCCACTCTTGTAGCGAAATGCTGGAGGCTTCGACATTTGCAGTGTCAGAACATTACCAGGGTAAATAGCTACCTGAGAAAGGAAAAAATAGATGTCAGCATGTTCAGTTTGGAAAAAGTAAAATAAGCTACTAGTTCAGTTATTTCATTCCATATATACCTTTAGCAGTTTGACAGAGTAATATCCAGATCTCAAAGCTCTCAAAATCCTTTCCCCAGCATACAGAAGCACCGGCACAGAAAGGTACATCCATATCTGACATTATTTTTAAAAATCCATTAATTACCTGTATCTTTGAGAATATCATGCAATAATTATGTTTTATTTTGTGATAATTTCTTACTGTTTTGCGGTACCAGGGATGGACCAAATAAAGGAATTCTCCATGAATGATGAGGAGCACATAGACGATAATGAACAGGTGGTGGGAATACCAGAAGGCATTGAAACCAGTTAGTCTGTCAAAGGGCTTTGGGAGTTTTACCATACTCCGTCTACACCAGCGAGTAGCCAGTGTGAAGGCTACTGCCATGAGAATTACCATAAGAATACCCGTCACTCCTTCAGGTCCTCTAACTAGTTTAAGATATGACGGCTTTGTTTCTCCAAAGTCATGTTGTAGGGGACCATACATGGTATCCGAGGATGACAATAAGCGTGGGAAGTCACAAGTGAGGTGGTTTCCAGCATGAAGAATTATACCGACTATGATTGCTGCTGCTATTGTCTGCAATTGTAAATCAGAGTTTTAGAAAAGTTTAAATCTGCAAATTGTTCGACTTTGGCACTTTCAGTTACAGATAAGAATTTTGACATGCCTTGATTTATAGCCTATTGAATGTACAAACAAAAATTTTGTTACGGAATTCTTGTAACAAATATTTCATCTTTGTTCAAAGCATCTCAGAGCATCCACAGTCGTTTGCTATATTTGCCAAATTCCCATTTTTGAAAAATGCTGGTCGTTTACTATTTTGCCATATTTTGGCAAAATACCTACAGTGCATTCTCATATTTGAGAAACGAATTGGCGATTCTCAAATTATAGGAAACGGAACATGTTGTTCCGTACCTATTTTTTTTATTTTTTTAATCTCATCGGACGAAACAATATATTTCGTCTTGAATTTTTTATAATTTTTTTTTAAGATCAGACGAAACATGTTGTTCCATCTCAATTAAAAAAAAATTTAAAAATTAAAAAACATGGAACGGGACGGGACATGTCATGTCCGATCACAAAACTCATCAAACGGGACATGTCCCGTTTGTATAGAAATGTTGCTTTCAACCCTAATTAACTCATTAATTAGGCACTAATCACTCACTAATTAAGTTTTAGTATTATTTTAGTATTATTTTAATCACTAATTAATTAAGTAATGGCTAATTAATAATTAACTATTTTAAAATATTTACGGGACGGAACAACACGCAAAAAAAAAATTAAAAATTTGGAGGGACGCGACAACATGTACCGTCTGCTTCAAATTTTTGCAAACAATCTCCCTATATGCTATTTCTATTTGCCATATTGCCATATTTTTTAAGAAACGATTGTGGATGCTCTTATGAGCTCTATAGTGGCATATCAATTACTCTTAAAGTGTAATTTGTAATTCAAATGTAGAATATTCTAGTAACCTAAAAAATGCTCAAGTATATAGTAGAAATATCTAATGTACTGTAAAAATATCTAGTGAAATGTGTGGAGTCTAAAAGAATGTTCTAAAAAGTATTAAATGTATGGTTATAAGTTAAGCTCTATAAAAAGCTAGCCAAGACTTCTTGTCGAGCCTGTAAATAGGCCTTGAGTCCCCACTCCCCATCCCCGTAAGAAGAAAATATAAACAATGTAAATAGTTACAAAGATATCAAAGAGAATTTGAATTTCAAGTTCCTCTGCTTATTTCTGCCTTCAACCCAATATTTTTACTAGTTCATTCATACCTTATATCCTCCAACTCTCAAAGAAACTAACCCATCAAACTGCGGTTGTCCCCAACAATTATCTTCCAGAATTTTACATGTGAGTATCAGATATTTCCGTAAGAAAAAATGCCGATAGTTTACCAATAACTTATCTCATTACCTTTTTCTTAGCATGTGTATGTAGAATTGAATTAACAAACAATGTGAATTCCTCAGCTGCTCACTATATGTTATTGCATTATAATGGGGCAAATTATTTATAAATCAAGTAAAGATATCATATTTACTTTATAATTATAAGGTCTCCCACTCAGCAGCAATTCTACTTCATTGTGTTGGTCCCACCACTTAGGCACTAACATTGTCCCTAAAAAACATATTAACAGGTACCCTGGTCAACCTCACATGGTTTGAGCTGGACCAATACAACAACATCCACTACAATCTAATCAAACGCACGATATAGCCACCTTGCCTAATCTTTTCTTATCACTCTACCGAACTAATTAACAACCCTGAATTAGTAAGAACACTTTGCTAAATTCAAACCAAACTAACCTTATGGAAGTTGATGTTATCATCAAATGGTAGAACTCTAGATAGTCGAGTAGCTCTAAGCCATGTTATAGTATTTCGACAAACAGGTAGAAGAATTAGTGCCATGTTGAACTTGAGAGTTTCTGCAGCTCCTTTAGCTGTAGTCAAGCAATAACCCATCACGTGAAACGCATACATGTTCCTATACTGAATGAATTTCCATACGAACAAGCCTATCATAATCGCTATCCAAACTGCGATAACCCACACCCTCTTCCAGTTCTCTTCCATGTAGTACCCCACTTTCGTCTTCAGTCTCCTTATGGTTCCTCTGTTTCGCAAACCTGCTAAGTTCTGGCTCAATGCCTGGCTCGTGTAGCTCAATGCTTGACTGTAGTTTAGGTATGTATCCTTTTGTAATAGAAGGGTTTCGAGTTGCCATAACTGTAGTAACAACACAGACAAATAGTTAGCCGTTGGATTTTTCTTATTGGTTTGGATTGGGATTGTGTGACAGCTGGTTTAGCACTGAGGTGAAAGATATGAGGTTTAAGGTGTGAAACAAACACCACGAGATGTGCATGATTTGGAGGAAATAGAGCTGCATAAAGAGGTCTAATATCTATATGCTTGTTTGTGCACGACCCTACTTGCATGAAAATGACATTTAAGAAGTGACCAAATTTTAATGACAAAATTAGTTTCCAATAGTGGTTGAGAATTTAAGGTGAAGACAATTGAGGCGATTCTCGCAACAAAAAGCATGAAAGAATATTATACTTTATCACTAGGAATTAGGGAATAAGTAGTAAAGTAGTTGGGTGATAAATGTATGCCACTACACGGTTTATAAATAGAGAAAGTTCTATGCGGAAATGGAGACCAATAAATTTGGGGACATGCATTTCAAAGTGTGGGTGAGAATATTGCAAAGCGTATAGGACGTTTCCCCTCATATACAAGTGCATTAACTCTCTTAGTCTATGTAGACCACCGAGCCCGTCCTATGAATATTGACACTTTCTTCGTATGTTATGTTACCCATATTAGCATTTGCCAACCCTAATATGAAGTATAATAATGATGTGAATACTACATATAACAACCCTAATATGTTACTGTACAGTCGTTTTATCTTAATATATTTTTTGATCTGGCTGGAGTCTTTAGACTCTATCCGCTTACATAAAAAAAACAACCCTAATATGAAGTAGTATAATAATGGTAGAAATACTATATATGATGAAATAGAGAGACAGAGATACCTCGATATAGCCAAGTCTCTCTGGGTCCAACTCCTCCATGATCAACGCGGCATACTCCTCTGCCTGTTCCTTCAATCGTGACAACTTATTCGCGGAAGCACTCAACATTATTATCTGCAATACACATAATAATATAAATAAACAAATAAATAGAAATACATAGTTTATAATTCAAATTTTAAAAAAAAAAATCTTTAAAACATTATCAATTCATAATTTAATTTTTAGTGCATAGTTTGAAAGCAGGTAGGAGTTGGTGTGTTCTTGTTCCGCCAGTTTGGCTGGCACACCAACTCCAATTCAAAAATTATAAATATAATTACCAACTTCTATAAATATATTTAATAAAATATTCAATCCCACTCCAGTTCTTCTCTCTTGCTTACCTCCTTAACTTCAGCCTCCGTAATCCTTCCGTCCTCATTCTTGTCCACCCTGAAACCACGCAATTTCTTCTTAAATCAAATAACATTAACTTGCATTAACTAACTCTTTGACATTGAATTTCACTTCATTTATTTAAAATGAAGAGTTTTATCATTACATGTCAAAAAATATTTGAAGACGAGAATCAAAGCTTTGATCAGTAATCTGCGACCAAAACTCGTGCAAATCCTCTCTGCTAATCTTATCCATCTTCATCCTCCTTCTCCTACTCAATGCATCAAACAACTCCAACGCAAACTCTTTCGAATCCTTCATCCCTTCATAATAAATCAAATAATTAATTAACAATTACATTCAAACAATAAATAAATTTCCAAAAAAAAAAAAAAATGTTCAAACCTATGCATTGGGCGAACTCGGAGCGGTTGAGAAAACCGTCACGTGCGAGTTTATCAAAATTTGCTTGAACTTCCTTCCACGCATCCATACCGTTGGTTTTGTTACTACTAATAAATCTCAGCCCTCGGAGCGCCTTGTGCGTCCCCGACCGCGTCCGATCCAGCTGCGCCCGCTGCATCCGCATCGCACGTGAGGCCAACGCGTTCTCAATCGCCGTCGACGAGCTCGCCGTCGCCGTCGCCGCAGTGGAACTCTTCGAACTCCAAGAAAACCGCTTCAGCTCCGCCGTCAGTTGCCGCGCTTTCGCCACCGCCTCAGCCTTGAGCTCTTGCGAGAACTGACGTATGCGGCTCGACGAGCTCCGCTCGATCGACGACGATCGCGACATGATAGATGGGGAGTCGGCAGTGGCGGGTTCGACGGAGCGGAGAATGACGGTGTCGTCATCTTGGAAGTCGATTGTGACTTGGACGAATTCCTGACCGTCGTCATCGTCGACGGAGGATCCGACGGCGGAGATGCGAGGAGAGGAGGTGGTGCTCAGTTGATCGGACGGCCAGCGGCCGCGCATGGTGGGTTGAGATTTGGAGTGAGGTTTGAGAGTTGAGATGGGAGAAGAGGGGAGTTAGGGGTGTGATATAGGAGAGGAGTGAACGCGTTTGGAATCTGGAGAGTTGGACATTTGGTTTGTGCGTTGCGGAAAAAGGTGAGGAGCTTGAGATTTTGGAGCGGAAATGGAATAATATTTTGGAAAGGTGGGTTTGATTGGGCAGAGATTTTGAGAAAGGGGGAAGGGGTTGGTTATTTAAATGGGCTAAAACAACCGCATTGTTAATATAGTTTTTTTTTTTTTTTTTTAAAGGGATGGTGCGTGACATAGTATATTGGGTTTGGGTTAGGATTTGAATTTGGGTATGGTGAAGGATCCGTTACTTTCTAGATTTTTTTTTTCTTTTTTTTTTTTTCTTTTTTTTCTTTTTTTTGGGGCTGTACTGTGAGAAGAAAATTTCCAACATTCCAAATATGCTCGAACGATACTGCACCAACTTCGACGTTACTGTGTGTTTCTCCGGCGAACGAAAGCTCGAAGCGAGACTGAGTTGCCACAAATGTGCTAGAACCAGTCACTCCATCAACAACTGCACCTTCAACTAGTTTTGCTACGTCTGTAAAGAATTCGGTCACATATCGATGACGTGTCCCAAAAACAGAGCTTCGGCGACATCAAGATCCAAGGAGTCACCATTAACTCACGTCGCTACTCCTAACTCCGAGGATAGCAGGACTCAAGAGAGCATCGCCAGCGAGAGAAGAGTGATTAAGGCAACGATCACTCCAACTCCCTTAATGGCGGATTTCGAAAGAAGATATAAGAAATGTGTCATGGTGAAAGCGCAATCGGGATACCCAAAGGTGCAGGATATCATAGAACTGCTGCAGGCGGCAGTATCAACGACGGAAAATTGGGTCGTCCAGCAAATCTCCGACAACTACTTCTTCCTTCACTGCAACGAGGATGAAGTCATTGACGATGCGCTCAAGATGAAGGGTTTGGAAGGTAGGGATTCGCAGGGGATAGAGTTCTTCATCACACTCAAGCAATGGTCGAAAGATGTCGGAGCGCTAAAAGCAGAGAGCTTCCCCTCAGTCTGGATTCGCCTATTTAATCTACCCTTTCATTGTTGGATGACGTCGGCATTCCAAAACGTTGTTCGGAATTTCAGACTGCTCATCGAAGTAGACAAGGGTACTAGTACCTACGCATGCCGAAAGTTTGCTAGGCTTCAGGTCGGGGTAGCGAACAGGGCGGATATCCCATCTAAGATCATCGTTGACTTCGGCAGCGAAGCCTATGAAGTGCTGGTAATCGTGGAGGCAAAAAAAAGTGTTGCGTTTAGAGGAATGGAGGTGGCGAACTTCGACGCTTTCAACGGCCATGATCGGGAGCCAGAGGTTGAAAATAGAGAGAGGCCGTTGGATCTGGGGGGAACTGGTCTGGGCCACACATCGATAGTTATGGGCTTGGTTTCATCAGCTCCGCTCATCAAAAATTAGATCAATCAATACCCTTCATTTCAAAACGAGCAGATGGCGGGTGCTCTCGCTGACGTGGCTACGAAGAAGACGCAGGTGACGTGGCACAAGAAGCTGAAGGGATTGGAGACAGGGCTCATTTCGAATCAACTGATAGAGAAAGTAGACAACTCATCCCATACTAGGTTCTATGCAATGGGGGGGGGGGATTCTCAAGAAGGGTGATAGTGATGTTGGGGGGCTCGAGATTAGTAGGGGATGGGTCTAGAGAAGGAGGCCGGTGCTACATTTACTAAAGATGAGGTGGAGGAATCTATTAGACTAGCTTTATGCTCTTTAGTAAATAATAGATCTATTGGGTTGCTTCTTAATGAGCCAAAGTATACGTCGATTGTCCCTGAAGACGTTACACAAGCGGTAGTTCCGACTAAGGTTGTAGATCCCCCAGATCTAGAGATTGAGTTGCAGCAGTCGCCAGATTGCCAAACTCGTGGAGAGATTATAGGAGCTTTAGACGGTATTGGGGATGTCAATATTATTTCGGAGAGCGAGACAGATTTCGGAGATAAGGAGACTAGGGGAAGTATGGTAAGTAGAAATGGAAAAAAAATCACAGAATACAAGAGGAAGGGAAAGCAGGTGACAAACAAAGGGGGAGCGCAGATTATCAGTCAAGAAGGGACTAACAAAGGGGTGCTCAAAGATACAGATAATGAGGCGACTGGTGGAAGTATACTTTCTCCCGATTGTTCAATTCTAAATTCTTTAAATGATGATTCCCTTATTTATTTTGCTAGTCTATACGGTCTAGCCATGGGTTCGAACAGGGTAGAACAACTAGAAAATGTAGCAATCATTATAGGAGAATCCAGGGTGTCTTGGGTTTAATGCTGACATTGAGTCGGAGGTGACAGAGGGTAGGTGCTTTCAATCATTTTTTAATGGTTTATATTTTTTGGAACGTTAGGGGAATGAGGCAAAAAAACAAGAAAAGATTGATTTCCATAACTCTTAATAAAATTCATCCAACCATTTATGGGTTGCAAGAAACTAGAATTGAGAACCACTCCGGGGGGGATTTCGATGGCCTTAGATGGGCGGCTGATTTAGATTGGAGATTTAAGTCAGCTGTGGGATATTCCGGAGGAATAGCGTTGGGTGTAGATTCAAGGATTTTTGAAATCTTAGAGGATATGATTGGAATTTTTACAGTGTCAGTTAGATTACGTAGGAGAAGAGACAACTGGGAACACGTCATCACGACGGTGTACGGTCCTTACGATTGGAGACTGCGCAAGGATTTTTGGAAAGAGCTTAAAGATATCAGAAATAGATGGGCACGCCTTTGGGTGATAGGAGGGGACTTCAACATCACTAGATTCCAAGATGAGCATAGAGGTAGGGGACATAGTAGCATTGAGCAAGAGATGTTCAATATTACTATAGATGATCTAGATTTGATGGAGCTTGAGATGTCGGACAGAAGATTCACTTGGTCCAATATGCAACAAAATCCAATCCAAGCTAAACTTGATAGAATCTTGGTGTCCAACGATTGGCATGATTGTTTCCCTTTGGCAAAAGTTAGATCCACAGTTCGATTCACGTCAGACCATCAACCACTTGTTATTGACTGCGATCAAGATAATAAGACTAAGTCCTACCCCTTTAGATTTGAGAAGTCCTGGACTACTTTAGACGAAACTCGCCAGGTGATTCGGGACTCGTGGATTCAAACAACCGTGGAAAACTCAGCTGTGGGCATCTGGGTGGAAAAGACTAGACGGCTAAGAAGGTTGTTAAAGTGGTGGGCTAAACATAAATTTCGTCAATCTCAAAAGGGAGAGTCTAGGCAATAGGAATCACGAACTGGAAAAATATCAAGAGGACAGGGATCTGACTGAGTCTGAAAAGGAGGAGTTGGCAAATGGGAGGTTAGAGCTACAACAGATACATACTATGGAGGAAATATATTGGAAACAAAGATCGAGAATTCAATGGCTAAAGGAAGGGGATGCCAACACTAAATTCTTTCACAAGGTAGTAAGAGAAGAAGAAGAAAAAACCATATAGTGAGTCTGGACGTAGACGGAGTTCGGACAGAGGACGAGGATATCATTAAAAGACATTTAGACAACAAGTTCCACGAGTTGTTTGGTAATAGAAATTCCGCTTGATGTACCCTATTGGCAGATATGTGGAGTTCCTCTAAGATAGACGGGAGCGAAGGAATCGAAAATATATTTACGGAAGAGAAAGTTTGCGACGCTATCAAGTATTTGGGACAGGACAAGGCTCCGGGGCCGGATGGATTGCCTATCTTCTTTTACAAGATCTACTGGCAGATTGTCAAGGAGGACCTAATGAATATCGACGGAATCGCAAACTTGGGCAGGCTAAACTATGTGTCTATTATACTTATCCCTAAGAATTGAGAGGTGTGCACAGTAGATGATTTTATCCCTATTAGCCTTCTTAATGGATCATTCAAAATTATCACCAAAGTGTTGTCCCAAAGATTGGCGCCTTGTTTAGAGGAAGTGGTCCTGCCATCGCAAAGCAGATTCATCTGGGGAAGAGACATCATGGATAGCATTGCTGCCACCCACGAGACAGTATTAAGAGAAAACAAAGAAAAAGCGGATTGTTTCCTTCTAAAGATAGACTTCAAAAGGCTTATGATTCCATCCACTGGGATTGTTTGGACAAAGCACTTAGGCTAAAAGGTTTCGGAGCTAAATGGAGAGGATGGATCAACCAATGTGTTCAACTAGGGAAATCGTTCATACAGGTTAACGGGTGGCAAGGCAGGGAGATCTGTTGCAAAAGGGGTCTTATACAAGGAGATCCATTGTTGTCACTGTTATTCGCTATCATAGCTGATAGATTGGCTGAGATGATTAAGAGAGCGCAGGACAACAATGTCATTAAAGGTATTGAGATCAAAGGAATAGCTCAGTCCATGACTATTTTGCAATACGCCGATGACACTCTGCTCTTTGGAAGGGCAAATGTAGAAGAAGTCGTAGCGATTAAAGCGGCATTGGATTGCTTTCAAGGATGGTCGGGTCTGAAAGTAAACTTGCAGAAGAGCTGTGTTATCCCAATTAGTGAACAGATGTCACTACCGGCAAACACTATCACTGCAATTTTAGGTTGCCAGACTGGCGAATTCCCGATTAAATACTTAGGAACGCCAAGTAGACCCGGCCCATTGCTGAGAGAAGATTGGTCACCCCTGATTGAGAAGATTGCGAAGAGATTGACAGGGTGGAAGAGTATAAATCTATCTTTAGGGGGAAGAATTATACTTCTCAACTCGGTTATTAATGCAATTCCGCTTTATCTCATGTCCATTTTTGAACTGTCCAAGTGGATGATTAACAGGATAGATCAGATAAGAAGATGTTTTCTATGGAAAGGAACCAATGAGGATAATAAAGGGTTTCACCTCGTCAAGTGGGATAGAGTGTGAAAGAGAAGAGAATTCGGAGGGCTTGGAATTCTCAATTTACAGGATATGAACCGAGCGCTACTGAGCAAGTGGTGGTGGAAGATCTACAAATGAAAAAGATGGTGGTGGTCTTACTCGTTCGATCTATTTCGTAAGAGAAAAAAATATCGTTTTGGAGGGAGGAGTGCATTCGGAAAGGTTTTGTTCCTATGGAAAGGGGTTGCCAAACAAGCAGAGATTTTTAACACTAACACAAGGTGCAGGATCGGTAACAGTAGAAATACTAGATTTTGGAGAGATAAATGGTACGGAAACAGAACACTAATGAACCTATTCCCGCTAGCCGCAGCAACTGCAATCAATCCCGATGCATTAGTGGCAGATGTCTGGAAAAGGGGGATGTCACACCCCGCTTTCCAAAAATACGGAATGCAAGCACGTGATATGGCCCAGCGAATGACTTGCATCATTCATAGGCTGTTATTGATTCAACTCAACAATATAAAACATGAAGTAATATAACCACGCACGCATAAAAGAAGTAATCACATAAATAACAGTACTTGAAATTTTAAGTATAAATAACCAACATGACAAATCCAACATCTGGAATATAAGAACTTACCAAATAGCTCGAGAGGCTCCTGCTCCAATCCTAGAAGAACTGCTCACCAATGCCTCCTGGCAATTCCCCTTGTTCACTTGTAACTCGATCAACTAGAGTGAAAGAGAAAATATCCTTAGAGCAAGTCGTGGACAGCAAGTAGAGAAACAGAGACCAATGATAATAACGGTATAACGATGAATTCAATGAACGATGAAGTCAATAGTATTGAACAGAGATAATGCGATATCAGTACAATATGCAATAACGATGATTTATAACGATAACAATAAACAATAACAGTAATGGTAAACAATAACGATAAAACTGTTTAATGAAGATGATAATATGCAATGAGAATGTGGTGAAAATCTTAAGTCTATTATTCATTTTTTAATCCTAACTAATGCATGTAGTACTGCATCCCATACTATAGGTTCCATGCATACAATCAATTTCGTTTAGACTAAGGTGCTAGATTCTATAGGTCATGTACTCGCACAATAACAATAGCAATTTCTTGCACAATAATGATAACAATAGTCGGCACGATAGATCCTTAAACAATACACGATGAATTGGGATACTGCAGTCAATAATCCAATAATAAATCGATAGCACCAGCGACACAATATTTTGGGAACAAAGCCCACAATACCGAGTACAATCACTAAATTATCAACTACCCTTGTCAACCCTTAACTCCGGCTTGATTAACATTCTTTATTCAATTAACATACAATAATGCGATTAATAAGAGACACTAGAAAGATGACAAAGCAAACCTAAGATCATGCAATGTACTCTGTACAATTCAATGCACCAAGTATAACATTATAGATTCAATTGTATCTTATTATACATAGGAACCCAATTGTGGACAGCAGACTGTACCAAAATCAGAATTCCTGTTTCTACAGGATAGAAAATGTGGATCCGTCAGAAGGTCTAGAAACTAGACTCCTGTCCGGTTCCAACGCATATAAATAAGGTACATAAAAGTTGTGGTAATATGTGTCAAAACAGTAAACTATACAAGATTTGTGTTCAGCCAGAATTTGTAAAATTATGTTTATACATATGAAACAAGACTAAAATAGCATTAATTAATTCCAAGAAAATTAGGAAATTTTCTCTAATGTGTCTAGTATCAGCATGCAAAATTTTGAGTCATTATCTTACATGTATCATGGTTAAATTAATTGTAAATCAAAGTGTGGCAGCAGTTTTTAGGGTCTGGAATTGTACGATACAGCAGCAGTAAAACTGCGATATCTCTCAAACCGTAACTCGGAATTCGAAAATTTTGGATGTTATTGATAACTAGACACTTAGGGCTACGTTTCATATTCAGAAAGTGACTGATTTTAATGACATTATCTAGGTTGAAACAGCAAGACAAGATTCAGGTTGGCAGTAAAATTTCAGGGTTTTCATATATTTTTCATGGACAAAATAATTAGAACGTTATGAATGGTGAGTCAGGGGTTAACAATCATAAATTACAACAGGTTACGTTTGTGTGAATATGGTATTAAGATATATAATGTCCATAACTCTACTAATTACAATCAACTAATTTATCATTATCAATCACATGAACAATCAATCCTAACATACAATCTACAATAGTTGCGTATAATGTCATGAGATGAAATGTAACCATAATTCCTTATTCTTATATTCAATAACTAACTATATGAGTGCATGTAAGATCACTATACATTAGAGACAAAAAGACGGCACGAATTCAAGACTACCACTTGGATTCGCTCGTATAAATCTATGGTATCCCAACGATAGATAACAATAACATCATACGATATTCAATATGGATCTACTTGCAGAATTCAATAAATGATCTTGAATATGATACAATACAATTCGAGTAAGATGACTTGCCTTTAGGACGACGTTAGATCCGATATATTGAGAATAACGGGATCAGAATCCCGGCGACACGGTGACGAGCAAACGATCACGATGATCACAATCGGGCACGAATCTCGTTGATGAAGATGGTGATCAAGATGAAGATCGAGCGAATCCAACGGCCGAGATCAAACATAAAATATATAAGAATTAGAAGAGTACCAAAAGAGTAAATATACTATGATTGACAATTTGATGAATGAGAACAAAAAGTGGATCAAATATTTAACTCACCAAGTAGAAGATGAACGAGACGATCGAGACGATCAAAAGCCGAGATCAAGTGTGATCGGTCGATCGGACGGCTGAGATCGAAGATCAAGATCAAGATCAAGATGATGATCACAATTGCGATGATCAAAAGAGATCCGATGATTGAGATCAACTAGCTTGATGATGATGATGATGATGATTAATGCAAATTCAACGGCCACGATCGACGGATCACGATGATGATTATCAAGATCGTGGTGATCAACGATCGGACGGCTGTGATTTGATCAAGCGCTTGATGATGATCATGGAGGACCGAACGGATCACAACACACTTGATCAAAACCCAAACAATTAGAAAACCATCAATGGCTTGGACTGGCTCGACTGGCGGATGGCGGCGGCGCACTGCACCAGGAGGACGACAACGGACAGGCAGCGCTACGACAGTGGGCACTACCGCTGGCTGAAGGTGCATCTGATGTCGGAGGGAGCTGGCTCTGGCTAGCATCACACGAGGAAACCACCACGATGATGTGTTGTTGTTGCTGCTGCATCGCGGAGGACAGGCCGGGGTTGCGCGACGCTTCCGTCGCTACTGCGGTCGCCGGTAGGGAGGAGGCTGACAGCAACTATTGCCGTGGTATCGCTGCGGTAGTGCAGACGCCGAGGGGAGGAGCACGGCAGGGAGGAGTGGCATGACTGCTGCTCAGGGGATGGAAGATCGGGAGAGAGAGACGGGAGGGAGATGAAGAGTTGGCGGCTGGGGGTAAAACAGGATTAGGGTAAGGTTTAGATAAATGAGTATATATATGGGGTATTAGGTATTGAAATGGGTATTAACGTGTTTGGTTTTAGTAATAGGGTATGGGATAATGTTATAGGGTTTGGGTAAGTGGGTATTGGGTTTGGGTATTAATAAGATCCAAAAGAATAGATAAAATAATCAATACAATGAAGGATTTAAATTAATAGTAAATAATTAAATCAAGTATAACAATTAGTAATACAATAATAAATCAAATAGTATACTTCGAGTTAATACTCAAATACTAGCAAATACAACAGGATTTTGTAATAATAAAAATAATAACAATAACAATAATAATAATAATAATAATTTGTATTATAAAAAGAATTATTGGGAACTAGTTATAAATAAAATTATTAATTAAAAATAGATTTTAACAGAAGATCAATCATACATTTTAGCAATGAATTTGAAAACGTACCTAACCCTTCGAAACGTCCAAGTCCTGAATTTTTTCCACAACTCTTTCGTCTCGGCTTTACCCAACCCTTCATCAGACCACGTACCTATCTCCTTATCTTCTAACTATAACTTCTCCAGATCTCACATGTTCCGCTTCGAAAAATTCTGGTTGCAAGACCAAACTTTCGTCAATCTCGTCACTGAATGTCTATCCCTGATTACAGGTTCTTCAGGACTTGGAAGCATTCTGATTAAGCTTCATGCCATTAAACATGGTAGCGAAATTTGGCATAAAGCTATATATGCCAATGATAACTTTCTTTAAAATGTTCTTCTGTGTACTATTGAGTCCATTGATCGTATGGAGGAAATTTGCCCTATTTCTGATTCCCTTCGTTCTGAGTGCGCTTCTAGCAAAAGAAGCTATGTGGATTTACTCCATAACGATCACATTAAATGGGCTCAGCGGGCCAAGTTCCGTTGGCTTAAGGAAGGTGACGGCAACACTACTTTCTTCCACAATTTTGCGTCTCATCGGCAGCGATGCAATCAGATATCTTCTATCTTGGATAACGACAATGAATTATCTTCGACTCCCGAAATTCATGCTACATTCCTTCGCTTTTTTAAAGATCTGTTAGGCTTTAATAAACCTCGTTCTATCCATCTAGACTGGCAACAACTATATGGTCAATAGTCGCACGCTCTGTCTTGCTTAGAAGCTCCCTTCTCTCTACAAGAAATCAAGCGGGTGGTGTTCTCTTTGAAAAGCGACTCCGCCCCAGGCCCGGATGGATTTCCAGCCCTCCTTTTTCAAAAATTCTGGGAATGTCTCAAAGACGATCTCTTTAAAATGTTCTCTGATCTTCATCAAGGGAATTTCTCCTTTGATAGGATCAATTATGCACACATCATGCTCATCCCCAAATTTGTGGGTGCTAACCTTGTCTCTAACTTTAGGCCAATTAGTCTTCTGAACTCTACTTTCAAGATCATCATGAAAGTGCTCTCCTCCCGACTTAGTGCCATTATCTCTCCCTTAATCGATCCCATGCAATCCGGATTCATTAAAGATTGCTTTATTCTGGATAGTGTTGCATCAGCACAAGAGATCATTTCGGAATGCCATAAATTGAATTCGGAAGGTATCCTGTTAAAATTAGATTTTCAAAAATCATATGATAATGTTAGCTGAGAATTTCTTTTTGAAACTCTATTTCATCATGGCTTTGGGTCAAAATGGATAGCTTGGATCAAATCCAGTCTTTTTGCTGGCACTTCGTCCATTATTATCAATGGGACGGAAGGGCATAAGTTCAAGTGTAAGAGGGGCCTTCGACAGGGTGATCGGATTTCCTTCCTGCTTTTCGCCCTGGTTGCGGATGTGTTCAGTAAGCTTCTTCGTAATGCTTGGAATGCCGGGGTTATTGAAGGCCTCGGTAGTTCGTGTAGTTTCCAGGGAGTTTTGAACCTTCAATGCGTTGATGATACCATCATCTTTGCAAAACCGAATGGAAGTACTTCACGTAACTTGAAGTTACTACTATACGTCTTTGAATGTGCCTCAGGATTAGCCATTAACTTTCAAAAGTCTTTTGTGCTCTAGCTAGGGGGTTCCCACAACTGGCAAACAAAAATTGCGCAATTCTTTAATTGTGTATCAACCTCCTTTCCGATCATTTATGTGGGTATCCCCCTGCGATGGGGTAAGCTTCATAAAGCTGATTGGATGCCGATGATTGAAAAGGTTGAATCGAGACTCAGCCGGTGGTCTGGCAAACTCCTGTCTCGCGGGGGTACTCGTTAACTCCGTTCTATCCTCAATTCCCCTTTATATGATGTCCTTCTAATACCTTCTGAAATGGGTTATTAAGAAAATTGATCAGATCAGAAGGAATTTCTTCTGGTTAGGGGTGGATTCGTATAAAGCAGGATCGCACCTTTGCAACTGGAAGTTGATATGCACCTCTAAGACAGCTGGGGGTTTGGGCGTTCTTAATCTCAGACACCAAAATTTGGTTCTCTTAGGCAAATGGTTATGGAGATTCCTAAAGAAGGAACAGCTGCCTTGGGTACGCATGATCTCTTCCAATTGTTTTCCCCGTACCAAAATGTGAGATTTTCCTCCCACCCTCCCTCGGAAATTCTCGTCTTTCTGGAAAAGGGTTTGGAAAGTAGCCAGCCCATTTCAATGTGGTTTACTTCACCTGCGCACTAATGGCGTTAAGACTAGATTTTGGCTTGATCTATGGTTTGGGAACATCAAACTTGCTTTTGCGTTCCCTAACCTCTATCAGAAGGCTACCAACATGTTACCGCTAAATCTGGTGTGGGGGTAAACAGATAGAATTTGTGAGTTCTTGGAAAACCTGAATAGCAAACCTAACCTGTTCCGCCGGAGCTTGATCGTTGACTCCCGCCGTTCACCTGCAAGGAAGTGCGATACACTGGGGTTGATCCCGGCGACGCACCCTCCGACGCTCTTGTCAGTAACCAGTGATATGATTAAGAAAGAGCGTAAATTGGCAAAATACTGATTACCTCTTAACGGAGATGGATGGAGGGTATTTATAGGCGTCTCAGGGATCAGATTAGGCATGTAATTCCTGTGTATAGATAAGGAATGTAATCCCTAATTCCCAGTGAAAAGATAGATGTGAATCAGGGCCGTTGATTAAGATTTAATCAGGGACCTTGATTTTATCTTGCTGGACCGGGTGTGCAGCGGGTTGGAACCCGTACCGAGTTGATGTGAATCCGTTTATGGGTTATTGGGGTTTGAATAATGACCCAGTTCCCATTTTAGACCCGTCAGTAGGTGAAATTACCGTTTTACCCCTGAGCTTTAAGATTCGTCTCCAATGTGAACGATCCCGATTTAATCCTATTTTTAGCCATATCACGAGCCCCCCACTCCTAGAGACTGAGTTTTTCAGTCTTTGAGGAGTAGTTTTACTGTTCTAATGGCGTACGGGATTTTATCGGTGTTCTTAAGGGAGTTTTGGATCTTGCTTGGGGTGTAACGGTGTTATTCTGGGCTTGTAAAATGCCCAAAAATATTCTCAGAATTTTTTGGATTTTTGGTGATTTTTCCAGATTTTTTCTCATTTTTTTGAATTTTTTATTCATTTTCCGAATTAAATAATTAATTATCGAAAATATTAATTAATTATTCTAATTTAATAATTATTTTTCCAGAATTTTAAAATAATTTTTCTGAATTAATAATTATTTTTAGAATTTTTAATTAATTTTTTTCGATTTTTTAAATATTTTTTTGGAATTTTTAAATAATTAATACAATTAAATAAATAAATTAATTAATTAAATATTACCTGACACGTGGCGCGATCTGTGCCGTCGGATTCCGGCACGAATTTCGAGGAGACGCGTTTCTCAAAAAATCGTCATCTTGTCGTTTAGCGCAGGTGGCGCGATCTGGACCGTCCATCAATAGAAGCGCGAATTTCTGAAAGATCCAACGGTCGTAGTCGCTCGGCGGCTTTTTTCTCCGTTTTTGGAGCTCGGATGGGGACTTGCTCGGCAGTCCGACCGGGAGGTGACTTCGCCCAACGTCCGTTTTGGAGCCGACCAATGTGGTGAAGCCACGTGGAATAAAAAAATATTATTATTATTTTTTCTTTTCTCCCCGCGCGCTGTTCTTTCTCTTCCGCTTCCTTCTGTTTACTTCTTCGTCTCGTCTCCGACCCAGCCCTGCCTCCGACCCCGACTCCAACTCCGTTCCTGTGAGCGCCACTGGTGCTCGGTGAGCTCGGCGAGAGGCAACGAGCAAAGTGGGGTACTTTGGCGCTGTAGGGAGGAGTTCGTCAGTAATGGGTTCGTCGAGGAGGGTGACTGAGCTCGGAGGTTGATGGTGAGCTCATAGCTCAGTCGATGAGCTTGGTGGGAAGAGGCCCGATGAAGGGGAGGCACGGCGAACGTGGAGCTCCGCCATGGTGGAGCTCGCTCGAGGTGGGAGCTCGACGGAGCTTGAGTTCGGCGAAGGAGGTTGGCAGAGGAGCTCGTAGAGGCCATGGCGGAGCTTGGAGAGCTCGGAGATTGGAAATGCTCGGCACTGTGGAGCTCGCGGAGGCGTAGAGGCCATGGCGGAGCTTGGAGAGCTCAGAGCTTCGAAATGCTCGGCACTGTGGAGCTCGCGGAGGCGTAGAGGCCATGGCGGAGCTTGGAGAGCTCGGAGATTGGAAATGCTCGGCACTGTGGAGCTCGCGGAGGGTCGTCGAGCGGCTTCGACGAGTTGGCGAAGAGCATAGAGCTCGGCCATGGTGTCGAGCGAGCTCAGGGACGAAGCTCGTGAAGGGGGAGCTAACGTTGGTTTTTTCTTTTGTTGTTTTGGTTTTGGCGGGAGCGTGGAGAAGAAGAGGAAGGGAAGGGGTTCGGGTTTGGATCCCCTTAACGGGTCCGAACCCGGCCCTTGTACCCCCCCCCCCCTTTTTTGGCTTCTTGTTCGGCGAATTCGAGCACGGATTTTGAGGCAATTTTTTGGCCATTTTGCAGCTCGGTGGGGCAGTAGCTTGAATGGTAGATCCGAGCTACGTGGCTCGATCTGGACGGTTGATCATGATCGTGGCGCGAATCACGAGACGGGCTCAGTTCCCAAGAAAATACTATCTTGTCATTTAGCGACGCTGGCAAGATCTGGGCCGTCCGATCGAGATCTTACACGAATGTTGAGGAAAAAGTGATTTTTCTCCGTTTTGGAGCTCAAATGGGCACTTGCTCGGTTAGCCGACTGGAGGGAAGAGCTCGGATTCGATTTTGACAGTTGCTCGGGTTCGGTTCGGATTTTTCCCTCGCACGAGTGGCTCGGCTCGGATTTCCGAGCTATTCGGCGCAGCTGTATTGAGATCCACTTTCCCGGTATTACGGAGGTCCGATCGGGGCGTGCAACCCCTCGTTTCGAAGCTAATTCGAAGATCTACAACTTCTCTTTAGGAGTGGGATGAAGATTCACCCTCCTTCAGGGTCAAAATAGCCCCGCAACATCCTTGTCTTCATGAAGTTGAGGAGTGTTTTGGTCTTGGGGATTTTGGCAGAGGAGCTCCACTCCTAGGGGCGGAGAAGATGTGCCAGGAAGACCCTTGTGCTGGGAAGACCCTTGTGCTAGGAAGACCCTTGTAAGATGTGCTAGGAAGACCCTTGTGCTAGGAAGACCCTAAGGGCGAAGAAGGGGCGCGAGTGGCTCGGATCGCTAGTCGCTTGGCTCGGAATACCGAGCGACGTGGAGCGATTCTGAGCCGTCGATCTCAGCGCGGATCTCGAGGCGGGCACAATTTCCAAGAAAACACTATCTTGTCGTTTAGCGACGCTGGCAAGATCTGGGCCGTTGGATGATGGCACGAATCTCGAGACGGGCTCAGTTTCCAAGAAAACACCATCTTGTCGTTTAGCGACGCTAGCAAGATCTGGGCCGTCTGATCGAGATCTTACACGAATGTTGAGGGAAAAGTGAATTTTCTCCGTTTTTGGGGCTCGGATGGGCACTTGCTCGGTCAGCCGACCGGGCCCCTTGATGTCGGGGTCGGATCGCATGTCGCTCGGATTTTGATCCCATGTGTGCCGAGCTATTCGACTTGTATCGAAACATTTTGCCTTTTCGCCAACCGTTGCTGCTCGGTTACAAAGTCGTTTGGGCTTTCGTAACGCTTCAAGAGCCCATCGAGAGTCGCGCCCTTTCGTTACGAAGTCCAAGAGACTTTCGAGGGTCGGATTGGGCGAGCGGAGTGAAGAGCTCGGCTCTGGAAGAGAGCTATTTATGAGACGAGTGTGAGGAGGCACTCTATGAGAGAGTTGTGCTCCAAACTCGTTGAGAAGAGGTCCGCTTCGGAGGCAAGCGGAGTGAAGAGCTCGGCTCTGGAAGAGAGCCATTTGTGAGATGAGTTTGAGGAGCAACTCTAGGAGAGAGTTGTGAGCTCCGAACTCGTTGAGAAGAGGTCAGCTTCAGAGGCGAGCGGAGTGAAGAGCTCAGCTCTGGAAGAGAGCTATTTGTGGGACAAGTGTGAGGAGGAACTCTAAGAGAGAGTTGTGCTCCAAACTTGTCGAGAAGGGGTCCGCTTTGGAGGCGAGCGGAGTGAAGAGCTCGGCTCTGGAAGAGAGCTATTTGTGGGACAAGTGTGAGGAGGAACTCTAGGAGAGAGTTTTGCTCCAAACTTTTCGAGAAGGGGTCCGCTTTGGAGGTGAGCGGAGTGAAGAGCTCGGCTCTGGAAGAGAGCTATTTGTGGGACAAGTGTGAGGAGGAAATCTAGGAGAGAGTTGTGCTCCAAACTTGTCGAGAAGAGGTCCGCTTCGGAGGCGAGCGGAGTGAAGAGCTCGGCTCTGGAAGAGAGCCATTTGTGAGATGAGTTTGAGGAGCAACTCTAGGAGAGAGTTGTGTGCTCCGAACTCGTTGAGAAAAGGTCCGCTTCGGAGGGGAGCGGAGTGAAGAGCTCGGCTCTGAAAGAGAGATATTTGTGGGACAAGTGTGAGGAGGAACTCTAGGAGAGAGTTGTGCTCCAAACTTGTCGAGAAGGGGTCCGCTTTGGAGGCGACCGGAGTGAAGAGCTCGGCTCTGGAAGAGAGCTATTTGTGAGACGAGTGTGAGGAGGCACTCTATGAGAGAGTTTTGCTCCAAACTCGTTGAGAAGAGGTCCGCTTCGGAGGCGAGCGGAGTGAAGAGCTCGGCTCTGGAAGAGAGCCATTTATGAGACGAGTTTGAGGAGCAACTCTAGGGGAGAGTTTTAGCTCCAAACTCGCTGCTTATGTGAGAGAATCAACGGTTGTGGGAGCAATTCCGAATGGCGAACCACTTCTAACTCGCTGAAGAGCAAGTTATTTGAAGCAGAATCGAGCCAAGTGTTGGACTCCGAACTCGTCGTTAGAGGGATTCAACGGTTGTGGGAGCAATTCCAAATGGTGAACCACTTCTAACTCGCTTAAGAGCAAGTTATTTAAAGTGGAATCGAGCCAAGTGTTGGACTCCGAACTCGTCGTTAGAGGGATTCAACGGTTGTGGGAGCAATTCTGAATGGCGAACCACTTCTAACTCGCTGAAGAGCAAGTTATTTGAAGCAGAATCGAGCCAAGTGTTGGACTCCGAACTCGTTGTGAAGAGCTTAGTAAGTTGCGGGAGCAGCCATGTAGAAGAAGCTGGACTCCGAACTCACCATTCAGCGAGTCATGACTCGGAGAGATAGAGATGAAGCAAGAGCAACAATTTCCAATGAAAAAACGTAAAGTTTTATTGAAGTAAACTAAGTGGCTGCTTCAATATGGCGAGCCATTATTACATGCTATTGGCCGGATTACAAGCATCGGCCTTATTAAAATTCAAGATCCTACTTCTATGATAAGGTGAAGACCTCTTGGGAAGAGCCGGGAGGTTCTGAGTCTTGAAGCTCAGCGGGCCTTTCTGTTCGTTTGTTGGCTCCTTAGTGGGAAAGCTCGGCCCCATCTTTTTGGACGAACTCGGTAAGGTGCCCCCGCTGTATGAGTTCTTCGATCTCCTCCTTGAGAGCCCGACAATCATCCGTGTCGTGACTGTGGTCCCTGTAAAAGCGGCACCACTTATCCTTGTTCCTCTTCCTGCCATGGGTATTCATTCTAGGGGGAGCGCGGAGTAGTCCTTCCTTGTCTACCTCCATAAGAACTTCTAATATATTAGCAATGAGGGGGGTGAACTTCTCAAAACGAGGAGTCGGGCAGCGCTGGCCACTGCCGTCCTTCTGAGATTTTTGGGACCCCTCTTCGCTTGTGCTCTTCCGCTTGTTCCCGGAAGATGTCTCCTCAAGACTAGGGGGGTTGAGAGCCTCTTCCGCTCGTATGTACTTTTCCGCCCTAAGTAGGATTTCTGAGAAGTCCCGATGAGGCTTCTTGGCAAGGGACGCTCTGAGATTGGCATTAGTGACGTTGCGCTCGAATGCGGCAGAGGCTACTGATTGATTGAGGGAGGGAATGGACCGGGCTTCGGCGGTGAAGCGTCGAACGTAATCCCTTAGGCATTCACCCTTTTCTTGGTTGAGGGTCACCAGGGATACACTTGTTTTCTCGGCTTGGCGACTACCCACGAAATGAGTGAGGAAGAGCCCTTCGAACTGATCGAATGAAAAGATGGAGGCCGGGGCGAGTCGAGAGTACCATTCTCTTGCAGGCCCTTTCAACGTGGCAGGAAAGACCTTGCAGAGGAGGGCATCTGAAGCATGGTGGATCATCATGAGAATTTTGAAACTCTCTATGTGATCCGCGGGGTCTGACTCCCCGGTATACGACTCGAATTGAGGTGGCTTGAAGTTTTCTGGGATGGGGGCCTCCATGATGGTGCGGGACAATGGAGGTCTACTCGGGCAGAGGTTTATCATCCGTTGCTCTTCTTTCCTGTCAATTCGGCCGAGGCGCCTCTCCATCTCGTGGAGACGGCGGTAGACCGAGTCTTCTCTTTGATCACACCTTGCCGAGCCCCAGGACTCATCTTCATACGAGGGTGGACTGGGGCTGTGGCGATGGTAGCTTGGAGATGGACGAGGACTGAGAGTGTGAAGGCGATGGCTCCTAGTTGGCTCATGAGTAGGTGGCCTCTGGTCGTTCTTTGGGGTGATATTGAGGGCCCGTAAGACTGTCGCTTGGAAGTCTTGAAGATCTGTCCTTGTGACTGGTGCCTCTCCAGCTTGGCGGTCCCTATGTGTGGCTCGGCTTACTGGGGAATGAGTTCTCCGCCGATGACGTTGAGGGGACTCCCTTCGCCCTCTTCGAGTAGGGGACCTTCTGTAGTCTCGGCGATGAGGAGATCGCTCATTTGGATGTTGTTGGCGGGAGGCTCCCTCTCGGGCCTGCCTTTCATCCAAATGGTGGCGAAGATCCTCTTCCTTCTGCCGATTGAGGATGGTATTTCGAAGGTCGGAAGCTCAGGGATTATGGCACGCCATAGAGTCGGAAGAGGGGTTGTGTATTGGGATGCGGTCCTGTTGGAGAGGTTACTTCTGATGATTGGGATGCGAGCCCCCCGCACCGGCATTCTGAGGCCCGGTTGGACCCCGAGGGGGTTGAAGATTCTGAGGAGGGAGTTGGTCCAGCCGCAGGGGGTCCTCTGCCTGAGGAGGAAGCTGTCCCTGCTGCTGAACGGGTTGGAGGGGGACCTCCTGTTGTGGTTGAGGAGGGGTAGGCCCACGGTTGGACCCCCTAGATCTGAGTTTCCTTGGAGGCATGACGGGGGAAGGTCTGACCAACGGGAAGAGAGAAGGCTGCTATTCGTGGTGTTTCCCACAGACGGCGCCAATCTGTTACCGCTAAATCTGGTGTGGGGGTAAACAGATAGAATTTGTGAGTTCTTGAAAAACCTGAATAGCAAACCTAACCTGTTCCGCCAGAGCTTGACCGTTGACTCCCGCCGTTCACCTGCAAGGAAGTGCGATACACCGGGGTTGATCCCGGCGACACACCCTCCGACGCTCTTGTCAGTAACCAGTGATATGATTAAGAAAGAGCGTAAATTGGCAAAATATTGATTACCTCTTAACGGAGATGAATGGGGGGTATTTATAGGCATCTCAAGGATCAGATTAGGCATGTAATTCCTATGTATAGATAAGGAATGTAATCCCTAATTTCCAGTGAAAAGATAGATGTGAATCAGGGCCGTTGATTAAGATTTAATCAGGGACCTTGATTTTATCTTGCTGGACCGGGTGTGCAGCGGGTTGGAACCCGTACCCAGTTGATGTAGATCCGTTTATGGGTTATTGGGCTTTGAATAAAGACCCAGTTCCCATTTCAGACCCGTCAGTAGGTGAAATTACCGTTTTACCCCTGAGCTTTAAGATTCATCTCCGATGTGAACGGTCCCGATTTAATCCTATTTTTAGCCATATCACAACCCTTCCGCCTCGGTGGCTGATTATGTTATTATAATCAACAACCAAAAGTTCTGGTCTATTCCTTTCTCGGAAGTTCTACCTCCGCCGCTTGAGGTTGAGCTTCAAGAGTTGTTTGATGGCATTAACCTTTATGCCTGGCAACCGTTTGAGGACTTTAGATGGAGATGGAACACCAATGGTAACTACTCGGTTAAATCGTTTTACAACTTTCTCAACTTCGGTGGGATAATTTCCCCGACCGCTAAGTCTTTATGAAGCTCCTATGCTCCTCTCAAATCTAAAATCCTCACTTGGCTAGCGCTGAATAATAAACTGCTTACGGTGGATGTTCTTAACAAGATGAACTTGGTGATTGGTCAGTTGTGTGTCTTATGCTCATCTCAGCACGAAGACGCCAATCATCTCTTCCTTAAGTGTGAGTTTATTCAACCTTTTTAGTCGATCGCGATTATCACATGGCAAGTGCCGGGATTCCCTTCTGAATTCTCTGCTTGCTGTATTAGTCAAACCCAGAGAAAAGAATTTTGTAAATCTTGGTTTCTTTCTATAATGGCAGTTATTTGGGTTGTTTGGACTGAACGGAACAAACAGATATTCTCACAATCCACTTCTTCGATTGATCACATGATCGATGAGTTTTTATTTTATTCAAAATTTTGGCCATCTGCCTTATCTTTGGATAATTTCGCGGCTTTGGATTTATATCGCCTCGTTGAGGCGTTTGTTTTATTTCGTTCTAATAGTTTTTAGTCGTTCCTTTCCTCTCTTCTTATTTATTAATTGTTGTCATATATTCTTGCAGTTTTGAGGTACTGGCTTGGGACTGGGGGCTTCCTCTTGGAGGGCCTTATGTCGTTTATTTTGAAGCGAGACTTAGCATCAGTCGCTGCTTTTGATGGCCTGTTTTGGTTGCTTTCTAGACAGCGCGGCCCTTCTCTCCTGGGTTTTACTGTCGCTTTCTGATCTTCCCTTGATTTCTTTTAAACATGTACAGGACTTTACTATTTCTCAGTTGATATGTCATCTAAGGGGTTCTGTTATGGTGTTATTATGTTTCTGTTGTTATTTTGTATCTCTTGGTTTGTGTTTTGATCGCCTCATTGTGTTGTTTGGTCCTAGCATATTTTTCAGCTGGGGACTTTTTTCAGGTCATTATTGCCATTGCCGGGCTCAACTTGAGAGCCGATACCTTTGGATTTTTTTATCGGCCTTTTTTTAGCCTTGTGGGTTTGTATTTCACTCGGCTGAGTTCAGGATGGTGATTCCAAGCCACCTGGGTGATTTTGAGTGATGGTCTTTGGGGTGATCACCATGGATGGTGATTCGAGTTTTGGTTGTAGGCTGATCACCTTTCATCTCTTTCGATTGTGTGTTTTTTGGGGTTAGGGTACGGTAGCGATTGCAGCATCGTACCCTGACTGAGTTGCGTTATTTCCCTTATTATTTTCTCTTCTAATTTGCTTTTCTTGTAATCATTTGTGCTTCGCAGCGATGTACCCCTTTTGAGGATTGGGGTGTCTTCCTTTGTTTAGCTCAACTCTGAGCTATTTTATAGTCCATTATTTCATGACTATTTCTCCTCTGACGGTGGACCTATTTGGAGTTGTTTCCCCGCATTGTCCGCCTTTGCGATGGTCCGCTATTTCTTTTTTTTTACAGCATTTTGTTGGGCCCTCCTCGACAGATCGCCATTTTGTTGTGCGATAGCGGGAATTGGCCTGTTTTGTTTGTGGCATTTGCGTGGCGTGCTTCGTGACTTCTCACTCTAGTGTCCTCTGGGCCGAGGTGCGCGCTTGTTCTGGAGTGCATTCTCTTCGTATTGGCACTCCGCGTTTCCCCCTTCACGCCGGTGCAGGCTGGCCATTTGTTGGCTACGACTGCCCCTCCTCGATCACGTTTTTGCTTCCTTGTCTTACTCGGTGGTCTCTCCTCTGCTAGGGGGATAGAGTGAGGTGGTGTTGTGTTGGAGGTCCTCCTCTTTTGAGCTCGCTTCAGAGGAGGTGGGGTGGCATAGCGGCGCTTGAGATCTTGTTGGCTGTCTTAGAGTTTCATTAGTAGTCTGCTCTTGTGCGTTTTTCTTCGTTTTTGGGCTTTCTAGTTGGTCGGCCTGTTGTTTTGTCCTCTGTTTGTATTTTCCCCTGTTTTAATTCTTGTAAAAAGGGCCTGTGTACTCTTATTTTTTTATTGCTATTTATTTATTGTTGCCTGGAACCGTAAGGCCATATCCGTTATCTTAAAAAAAATGAAATTGAAAACGAAAAAAAATATTTACAACAAATTTTAAATACAGAAAAATACACAGAAAATACGGATTTGGGGAAACAGGGGTTACAGGGGAAACTATCTATGACGGTTATAGATCGATTGACACTGGAGAGCACCAGGCAGTTCAAAGAGCTTCATAGGCTGGTACAAGTGGAAGGGGGCAATATGACGAACGAGGAGGATGACAGATGGTGGAACATCAAAGAGTCACAAACATTCTCAGTGGCTTCAATGTACAAATGGCTCAACGACGGGGGGATTAGATGAAAAGAAGAAAACGTCATCTGCGGAACACAGGCGCCCCTAAAAGTTAAGGTCTTTTGCTGGTTGGTGGTCAACGATGCCATTCTAACCAAAGTCAATCTTAGAAGAAGAAACATGCAAATTGAGACCAGATGCGATGCTTGCTTAGATGCGGACGAGGACACTACACACCTATTCTTCAATTGTCCTAAGGCAGCATTTACATGGGAAATAGTCTGCAGGGGATTCGGGTGCGCACGTTGGCCCACCTCAACATCAGATGTGTGGGGATGTTGGAGGGACAACCTAATTAGGAGAGAGGACATTAGGGCATGGGATATAATTGTAGCGGCAATCCTGTGGAGTCTATCGCTAGACCAAAATGATTTATGCTTTCGGAATATTCAGTGCAGATTTTCTACTTCTATGCATAAAATTTTCCTTTTTATTCATGATTGGGCAAGATACGTGGGAGCTAGGAAGAAGCTGAAGCTGAGCGAGGAGGAGTAGAGAATCTAGTGGTGGATGTGAAAGAAAGACTGGTAGACGATAGATGTGCTGCTACTGTTTTTGCTTCTGATGTATTTTCTATTTGTTGTTGTTTATGTTGTTATCTATTTCGGACTACTTCTGTAAGTCGGACGCTGTTTTGAAGGGGCATGCGGGCCTTGTTTTGGAGTTATTTTTGTACTACTTGGTTTCGTTAATTATCATTAATGAAACGATGAAAGCGGTCATCTTTTTATCAAAAAAAATTCCAAATACGCTCACTTAAAAGTGATTGAGTGGACAAGATTTTTTCCAAATTCAGGACGAGATTAAACTAAAAGTGGTGGTGATACGATGCTCCATTTAATATCTTCATGCTCTTGTGTTTCTATATGTTAGTAGGAGGATCGCATATTTTTTTGTTCTTTTTTTTATAGTTCTTTCCTACGTTACTACTGTAATCCCTATTTTTATTTTGTGTATTATGGAGTGTATTTTTCGTTTTGGTGTATTTTCTCTCTTGTGTTCTTTTCTGAACCGTATATTGGAGTTGTTTTCAATATATATTCGTTTTATTTCATTTTGAACTCTTTGTGTGTGATTGGTTGTCTCTTTTATTTCGTTCTTCATTATTTTGTTCTTTCTTCGTTTTGGTCTCGTTCTCGTTATTTTTATTTTTCGTGGGTGTTTGTGGTGGTGATTGGTTGTCCTATTTTCCCAATCCTATTATTTTGATCCCTAACAAGATTTCCAAAGCCAAATAAAATTCCTAATCGTATGTGTATTCCTATTTGATTGACCCAAATCCAAAACCCATTTGGTAAACCTACAACTACTCCTAATACCCAATTAAACCCAAATACCCATTAACCCAACTTGTATTTCTAAACCCTAAGCCATATATATATATATATATATATATATATATATATATATATATATATATATATATAGAGAGAGAGAGAGAGAGAGAGAGAGAGAGAGAGAGTTCTTCGGTTGCACAATACTTTGGTGAGCACTCTGTGAGCACTCACGAAATAGAGCACTTATGACAAATCTGAACCGCTCATATTGTTCTATATATCTAAGATAGCCTAACAATAAAAAATCAATTAATTTGAAATTCATTTGTCCATGATTTACATCATCACAAAATTGTATGGCTGAAAATTCTAACAGCATGTTGGATGGGCAAATGAACTTCAGATTAATTGATTTTTTATTGTTAGGCTATCTTAGTCATATAGAACAATATGAGCGGTTCGAATTTTTTATAGGGTCTTTATTTCATGAATGCTCACGGAGTGCTCACCAAAAGTAGTGTGCAACCGAAGGGGACTATATATATATGCAAGAGAGTATATATATATATATACTCTCTTATATCCCCCTTACAAACCCAAACCCTAACCCTAACTCCTAGCAACCCGGCCCCCTCTCTCCCCTCCTTATTTGCGAAGCCACCCGACTAGCAACACAGGCCGAAACCCCGGTCTGTGTGCACCATCCCGACCCTACCTCCAGCCAGCATCCATCCCGGCCAAACCCGATCCCCCATCTCCAACACCCGAGCCCTCTTCACTCTACTCCCGATCGTCTTCTACACCACCATCATCAACCCTCTTGCACCATATTATCCCTCTACTCTCTCTCGTGTTGTTCTCTTGTGGCCGCAAGCCACTTTATTCATCTCGCTTTTGGAGTTTGTTCGTGTGGAGATTCTTGCTCGAGTTGACTTGGATTCGTTGATTCGTGGATTTTCGTTCGTGGGTTTTGCTCGTTACTCTTGATTTTCATCATTCATCATCTCCGATTAAGACAAGTAACTTGTACTCCAATTCATTTGTTTGATACAAGTCAAAAATACCACCTATAGTATAGTTGGGCCTAGAGACGACTATTATTTGTGATATGCTTGATGGGTTTTGTCTCTATTGTGAAAATTTGACCATAGATAACTCACGATACCATATGGACATGAATTAACTTAGGATTTGCCCGTTCTTGAATTTGATCATGTATGTGAGACTTTTGTGAAAATTCGTGATTTGGTTGAGACCCATGAGAAACTCTTGGTGTGGACATGCTAGATACCCTCATTCATGATGTTTAGACACTTGGTAGACTCGATTTCATGTTTGGATGTGTTTGGATCAATTTTCTTGAATCTATGTTGATTTTATTTTAAAGGGAAAAATCTATATTTTGCTGCTATTCTGTTTTGTTTGCTGTTTTGGACTGTTTTAAATTCAGTATTTTAATTTCAGTATAAAACATGAGTTTTAAAAATTTTTGTCTATTTTCAAACTCCTCTGACCTTGCTTGATTTTGATTTCGTATGAGTGAGGTATGACTGTTTTACTACAGAGGTGTCAACCTTTTCCAGATTCTGTTTTTCGGTAATTTTGATGATAAATCATTTTAAAGAACCATACTACATATATTATTTTCATCCAAAACATTGATTAATGTTTCTTTATCTAGTTAGGGATTACCCAGAATTTTGGTGAATTTTATTGATGAGTTTATGTGTTGCTTCATGTACGTTTATGAAATCTATACTTGCTGTATTTTGTTCGCTGTTCTGTAAGGAACCTTAATTTCACTATGATTCCTTTTACTGTATGAAAAATGTTTGAGAAATTTGAAAGTTAGTATATTTTATCTATTTTCATATCCCTTTGGCGGAATTGGATTTCGTTTCACTGGTTGCGAGATATCATAGTTTTCGTCCAGCAGTGTTGGGATTTCCACATTTGCCAAACTATGTTTTCTTGATGCTTTCTTATTTTTGATGACTGATCTAATTTTACTGGAAAAATCTGAAACTTTATATTTAGATTCTGGACATATAGGGGAATACCCCAGATTTTTTATGGATTTATTTAATGTGTTTTCATGTTGTTTTCCTGTTCTTGAATTCGTTTTCCTGATTTCTGGCTGAACCTATTTTCTGTATTCCAATCAGTTTTGAGCCATGTTTTTGTGAATTAATATATGACTTATTTATATTCGCTGGATTCGTGTGGAAGTCTATTTTCCAGATCCTTCGACGGATCCAGATTTGGATGTTTGTAATACTAGAAATCACTATTTTACTACAGTATGGTCTTGCTGTCCTGAACTTGAGATTTGTCTATTTTAATCTTTCATGAGATATCTTGCACTCGTACTTATTTATCTTACAACTTGAACTCGTTACATAAACATGAAATAATATACTTGATATGTTTTGCACACCTACATGCTTGTTTGACATTAATAATAAATAACCAAGTCGGGATTAAGGGTAAGATCTAGTAGTGGATAGTGCAGAAACGTGTACTCGGAAGAACCTAGTGGTTATTGGAACTTGTTTATATGTGGATCTTGACACGATATACATGACACGTACACACATGACACTGGAGCTTGTTTGGGTTTTGGAGCTTGTTTACATGATACATGATTACATGATACTTGGAGCTTATCCCTGAGTATATTGTCCTGTATGGTCCCCTATGAAATCTAAAGCGAAACTATTTATTGTAGCAACCATGTAGTAAAAACCGGGATGCATAAAGTGCTACCTAGATAGTAATAACTACAAGACTTAAACATGACACTTAAATATGATACATGCCCACTTGACACTTGACTACATGATACATGAGATTTGATACTTGCTACATGCTACATGACTACATGATTCTTGACACTTGATTACTTGACACTCGACACATGCTATTATACTTGCTCATTTTGCCATGCTATAATTTATATCCTGTATTCATGATTATACCATGCTATGTTGTACTTAGATTTACCTATCCCATGTATTTATATCCTACATTATAAATGGCCCGTAACTTGCAATTGACGGGTACTTATTTTTCTTCTTCCTTCTCCTGCAAATTTACTAATTGCAGATCGGGATGGTCGGCTGCTAGACGGTATTGGCGAGATGATGTATTAGTACTGGATTTTCTGCTTCATGATTATTATTATTATTGTTGCTTGAACTTGAATAAGATGTACTTGATTACTTGAATTATTTATCGTGTATTTGGGCGATGTGACCCAGAATATTTGACTTGTTCAAAATTTGATTATTTGAAATTATTATATTTGGTTTCAAGTAATTCCTGTTGGTATCTTGTTTCAATTATGCATGCCTAGTTGTATCTTTTGCTTCCGACTCTGAATATCTTGTGAAATATTGTAAAGATTCCTGAACAGCTTATGGATGATGAAAATCATTCGTTGAGCTTTTGTCTCGTATCTGTATTCCGTATTCTTTTTGGAAGTCGGGGCATGACAGGATTTTCTGTAGTATCAGAGCGTCGGGTTTAGCTAATGTATTAGTTGGCTAATGTATTAATTGCCTAATATATTAGACAAGCTTGGTTCGTAGTGGGATCTTCTCAACATTTCACCAACCATGCATACATAAATGAATTTAGACCAACTCTGATTCTGGATGCTAATTGTTTTTGGTTTGTGCAGACTATGGTTCGCAGAGGTTTTACTTCTCAGTCACAGGTTGATCCGATTGAGGCTGTCACGACTGTGCTTGAGCGGCTGATTAATCTGCAGCAAAACCATAGTGATCTTGTGATGGCTACTCTTAAAGCTGCCCGGGTTTCGCCTCCTGTTGTGACTGTGCAGGCAAATCTTCCACCTCGTCCAGAGACAGTTACAAATTTTATGAGGCTGCATCCCGACCATTTTTCCAGCACTGAGACGCCTTTCGAGGCTGAACAGTGGTTGATCCGGACTGAGTGGTTGTTGTTAGTGGGTCGTGATTGGGTGGACGTTGTTTCCATCCAGCTGGTGGATCTGGCCCATATCTAGTGGATGGCCGAGTCTGAGCAACTTGAGAGGCCTATTGCTTGGGCTACTTTTACTCGGAGATTCTTGGAGAAGTTCTTCCCCAGTAGTACTTGAGTTGAGATGGAACAGCAATTCCTGGCCCTAAAACAGGTTAAGTCATTATTCCATTTTGTATTTCTTACATAATTGTTCATGCAATGTTGTAACATGGACTTTCTTGCAACAGGGTTTTAGGTCAGTGGATGAGTACGCAGCTGAGTATTCTAGACTTAGCCGCTTCGCTGCCATTCTTGTGGCAACCGAAGAGGATAGGGCTCGTAGATTCACAAATGGGCTTGAGCAGGATATCAAGAGGCATCTTGTCTCTCTTCGCTTGCGTACCTACACTGAGGCTCTTGAGGCAGCCCGAGCTCAGGAGCAGGCTCGTGGTGGTTCGTCTTCTTCTCAGCGGACTGTTCCCGCTGTTGTTGCTAAACCTTCTGGTGGGCCTAATCGGAGGCCTGTTTCCATCCACCTAGTTAGAGAAGCTCCTTACTCTTCTGCTGGTTCCCAGAGGGGTAGTTTTTGCAACTTTTGCCGACTTTCCAGGCATGAGCTCAAGGACTGTAGGCAGGCCAATTGCCACTGTTTTTCTTGTGGTGCTCCTGACCACACTTTGCAGGATTGTCCATAGTAGAGGGCAACTCTTCCAGTCTGTGGTCCTGTCCAGCCGGCAGTTCCAGCTCGTGGTCCAGTTAGGCCACCGCTTCCTCCCCAGTATCAGATTGTCGGTCAGAGGACCGCTGTTCCGAGGAGAGGTCAGGATTTCAACTTGACTGCTGCAGATGCTGAGACAGCTGAAGGAGTTGTGGCAGGTATATCTTGTTTTGTTGTTTTGTTTCTCTATTGTTTTCTTTCTTTTGGTCTTGTTTTGCTTCCTTATGTTATCTTCCTACATTGTTGTTTTTACCTCACCCTTATTTGTCTGTTCTTTCTCCTTGTCTTTGATTCCTTTTAGGTATCATCCTTGTTCTTTTCCTGCCTATGTTCTTTTTGATTCTGGGGCAACCCATTCTTTTGTCTCCTTTCGATTTGTCGCTCGCCATCAGTTGGAATGCAACAATGTGTCAGAGGCTTGGAACATTGTAATAGGTGGTGGAGTTGTCATATGTTCCCATGAGTGCAGGCAATGTCCCGTTGTTATTGGGGATGCAGATTTCAAAGCCAACCTGATTATAATTGGGAATTCAGGATTCGACGTCATTCTCGGTATGGATTGGTTGGGTGAAGCCCATGCCATTATTGATTGTCGTAACAAGAAAGTTATCTTCAGAATTCCAGATCGAGCAGAATTCGAGTTCCATGCCGGGGAGTCTTTCCTTGGCCTAGCAAAGACTACAGTTGAACAGGTGGATTGTGTGATGGAATTGCACTCAGGCTGTGAGGCTGCGCCTCAAGTAGTTCGGGATTTTTTGGATGTTTTTCCAGAGGAGTTGCCTGGCTTACCTCCTGATAGGGAAGAGGAATTCGATATTGATGTTCAGCCTGGAAAAACTCCGATTTCGAAGAGTCGCTACAGGATGGCACTGGTTGAGCTGGCAGAGCTTAAGGTGCAGATTCAGCAGTTGCTTAATTTGGATTTCATCAGACCTAGTATTTCGCCTTGGGGTGCTCCGGTCCTTTTTGTTGACAAGAAGGATGGTGGTCGTCAACTGTGCATGGATTATCGAGAACTGAACAGAATTACTGCAAAGAATCGGTACCCGCTGCCCAGGATCGATGATTTGTTTGATCAGTTGTATGGGGCTGCTGTTTTCTCGAAGTTGGATCTTTGTTCTGGGTATCACCAAGTCAAGGTGAAGGCTGCGGATATACAGAAGACTGCTTTCAGGACTAGATACGGGCACTATGAGTATCTTGTGATACCGTTCGGGGTCACTAACGCGCAGGCTGTATTCATGAGTCTTATGAACCAGGTTTTCTCTCAGTTCTTGGATAGATTTGTGGTGGCCTTCATTGATGATATTTTGGTGTATTCTCGGAATCGGGAAGATCATGCTGAGCATCTTAGAGTGGTTCTGCAGACTTTGAGAGAGAATCAGCTCCATGAAAAACTTAGCAAGTGAGAGTTTTGGCTCGACAGAATTTCTTTCTTGGGGCACATTATTTCTGGCGATCGTATTTCTGTGGATCTGTCCAAGGTTGAGGCTGTAAAGGATTGGCCTATTCCCAAGTCAGTTTCTAAAGTCAAGAGTTTTCTCGGTTTGGTTGGCTGGCTGGCTATTATCGGAAGTTCGTCCAGTATTTTTCGAAGATAGCAGGACTGTTGACTAAATTGACTGAGAAGGATCAGAAGTTTTGTTGGATGAGTGCAATGAGGCTTTTGTTGAGTTGAAGAACAGATTGACGTCAGCGCATGTGTTGACTATTCCCGATGGTTCAGGCAGATTTGTAATTCACTGTGATGCTTCTAGTAAGGTCTTGGAGCAATTTTGATGCAGAAGGACCGAGTCGTTGCGTATGCATTGAGGCAGTTGAGGCCGCATGAGAAGAACTATCCGACTCATGACTTGGAGTTAACGGCAGTGATTTTTGCTTTGAAGCTGTGGAGACATTATTTACTTGGAGACCGAGTGGAGATCTTTACAGACCACAAAAGTCTCAAGTACGTCTTCACCCAGAAGGAGTTGAACATGAGGCAAAGGCGTTGGTTAGAGCTTATGGCCGATTATGACATCAGTTTGCAATACCATCCTGGTAAAGTAAACTTGGTACCAGATGCTTTGAGCAGGAGACCGGTAGTTATGTTTCTTAATCAGCAGAGTGATCTTATGGAGCAGATGAGGAGGTTGGAGTTGGTTGTTGTGTTGCCAAGTTCTGGTCGGAGTTGTTTGGCACTCCAGCTGCAGTCATCTCTTGTTGATCAGATTAAGGAGGCACAGGATGGTGATGCGTAGTTGTAGGGTTTTCGAGCTGAGGTTGAGTCTGGATCCAGGACGGACATGGTTATTCATGCTGATGGATCACTTCGTTTTGGTTCCCGATTGTGTGTCCCTAAGGGTGAAGTTCGTCAGAGGTTGCTTGAAGAAGCTTATCAGTCTTCGTATTCTATCCATCCTGGCGGTACTAAGATATATCGGGATTTGAAGCTTCATTTCTGGTGGCATGGTATGAAGAGGGATGTGGCTCGGTTTGTTTCTCGGTGTTTGGTCTGCCAGTAGGTTAAGGCAGAGCATCAGAAGACCGCTGGACTTCTTCAACTGCTTCCTATTCCAAAGTGGAAGTAGGAACATATCACTATGGATTTTGTGACCGCTTTGCTGAGGAGTTCTAAGGGTCATAATGCCATTTGGGTGATTGTCGACCGTTTAACGAAGAGTGCTCACTTCATTTCTTTTCGTGTCGGTCAGTCTACTGAGAGCCTAGCTGAGAGGTATATGCAAGAGATTGTTAGACTTCATGGGGTTCCAGTCAGTATTGTATCCGACAGGGATACGAGATTCCGATCTCAGTTCTGGGAGAGTCTTCAGAACAGTTTGGGGAGTAAATTAAAGTACAGTGCAGCTTTTCATCCCTAGACCGATGGACAGTCAGAGCGGACTATTCAGATTCTTGAGGACATGTTGAGGTCCTGCATGCTTCAGTTTGGTGGGTCTTGGGAGGATCATCTGCATCTTGTAGAGTTCTCGTACAATAACAGCTTTCAAGCCAATATTAAAGCTGCTCCGTTCGAGGCACTCTATGGACGGAAGTGCAGATCACCAGTGTGCTAGGATGACATTGGTGAGAGGCAGTTGTTGGGTCCGGAGTTGATCACCAAGACAGTGGATGTTGTGGTTCAGATCAGGAAGCACTTGTAGGCAGCTCAGGACAGGCAGAAGCGATGGGCGGATGTCCATCGGAGAGCTTTGGAGTTTGTTGTTGGTGACCATGTTTTCCTAAAGGTATCGCCGTGGCGCGATGTCATTCGGTTCGGTGGTGGGGGCAAGCTTAGCCCGAGGTTTATTGGACCGTTTGGGATTTTGGAGCGAGTAGGCAAGGTGGCCTATCGTCTTGCTTTGCTGCCAACGTTATCAGGAGTGCACGATGTTTTCCATGTCTCACAACTCAAGAGATATATCCGAGATGAGAGCCACGTGATCGACTATTTTAAGTTGACCATTCGGCCGGATTTGACTTGTGAGATTTCGCTAGTTGCTATCATGGATCAGCAGGAGAAAGTGCTTAAAAACAAGGTCGTCAAGTAGGTTCGTGTTGATTGGAATCCTCACTCTCCTGGTGAGTCGACTTGGGAGCTGGAGGAGGAGATTCAGCAGAAGTTTCCTCATTTGTTTGAGTAGTTTTTGTTTTGTTATTTTGGTTGTTTTTGGGTTACCCTATGTATCTTCTTTTTGAATTTCGAAGACGAAATTCTTCTTGTTAGGTGGGTAGGATTGTAACCCCTGTTTTTCATTTTGTGTACTTTGAAGTGTATTTTTGTTTTAGTGTATTTTCTCTCTTGTATTCTATTCTGGACTGTATATTGGAGTTGTTTTCAATATATATTCATTTTATTTCATTTTGAGCTCTTTGTGTGTGATTAGTTGTCTCTTTTGTTTCGTTCTTCATTATTTTGTTCTTTCTTCTTTTTGGTCTCGTTCTCGTTATTTTTATTTTTCATGGGTGTTTGTGGTGGTGATTGGTTGTCCTATTTTTCCAATCCTATTATTTGATCCCTAAGAAGATTTCCAAAGCCAAATAAAATTCCCAATCCTATTTATATTCCTATTTGATTGACCCAAATCCAAAACCCATTTGGTAAACCCACTACTACTCCTAATACCCAATTAAACCCAAATACCCATTAACCCAACTTGTATTTCTAAACCCTAAGGCCCATATATATATATACACTCTCTTATTTCCCCCTTACAAACCCAAACCCTAACCCTAATGCCTGGTAATCCTGGCCCCCTCTCTCCCCTCCTTGTCTGCGCAGCCACCCAACCAGCAGCATAGGCTGAAACCCCGGCCTGTGTGCACCATCCCGACCCTACCTCCGGCCAGCATCCATCCCGGCCAAACCCGATCCCCCCAGCTCCAACACCCGAGCCCTCTTCACCCTACTCCCGATCGTCTCCTACACCACCATCATCATCCCTCTTGCACCATATTATCCCTCTACTCTCTCTCGTGGTGTTCTCTTGTGGCCGCAAGCCACTTTTATCATCTCGCTTTTGGAGTTTGTTCGTGTGGAGATTCTTGCTCGAGTTGGCTTGGATTCGTGGATTTTCGTTCGTGGGTTTTGCTCGTTACTCTTGGTTTTCGTCGTTCATCATCTCCGATTAAGACAAGTAACTTGTACTCCAATTCATTTGTTTGATACAAGTCAAAAATACCACCTATAGTATAGTTGGGCCTAGAGACGACTATTATTTGTGATATGCTTGATGGGTTTTGTCTCTATTGTGAAAATTTGACCATAGATGACTCACGATACCATATGGACATGAATTAACTTAGGATTTGCCCGTTCTTGAATTTGATCATGTATGTGAGACTTTTGTGAAAATTCGTGATTTGGTTGAGACCCATGTGAAATTCTTGGTGTGGACATGCTACATACCCTCATTCATGATGTTTAGACATTTGGTAGACTCGATTTCATGTTTGGATGTGTTTGGATCAATTTTCTTGAATCTATGTTGATTTTGTTTTAAAGGGAAAAATCTGTATTTTGTCGCTGTTCTGTTTTGTTTGCTGTTTTGGACTGTTTTGAAGACAGTATTTTAATTTCGGTATAAAACATGAGCTTTAAAGAATTTTGTCTATTTTCAAACCCCTCTGACCTTGTTTGATTTTGATTTCGTATGAGTGAGTTATGACTATTTTCCTACAGAGGTGTCGACCTTTTCCAGATTCCGATTTTTGGTAATTTTGATGACAAATCATTTTAAAGAACCATGCTACATATATTATTTTGATCCAAAACTTTGGTCAGTGTTTCTTTACCTAGTTAGGGATTACCTAGAATTTTGGTGAGTTTTATTGATGAGTTTATGTGTTGCTTCATGCTCGTTTATGAAATCTATATTTGCTGTATTTTGTTCGCTGTTCTGTAAAGAACCTTAATTTCACTACGATCCCTTTTACTGTTTGAAAAATATTTGAGAAATATGAAATTTAGTATATTTATCTATTTCATATCCCTTTGGCGGAATTGGATTTCGTTTCACTGGTTACGAGATATCATAGTTTTCGTCCAGCAGTGTTGGGATTTCCAGATTTGCCAAACTATGTTTTCTTGATGCTTTCTTATTTTTGATGACTGATCTAATTTTACTGCAAATTCTAAAACTTTATATTTAGATACTGGACATATAGGGGAATACTCCAGATTTTTCGTGGATTTATTTAATGTATTTTCATGTTGTTTTCCAGTTCTTGAATTCGTTTTCCTGATTTCTGGCTGAACCTATTTTCTGTATTCCAATCAGTTTTGAGCCATGTTTCGTGTGGAAGTCTATTTTTCAGATCCTTCGATGGATCCAGATTTAGATGTTTGTAATACTGGGAATCACTGTTTTACTACAGTATGGTCTTGCTGTCCTAAACTGGAGATTTGTCTATTTTAGTCTTTCATGAGATATCTTACACTCGTACTTATTTATCTTGCAACTTGAACTCGTCACATGATCATGAAATGATATACTTGATATGTTTTGCATACTTATATGCTTGTTTGATATTAATAATAAATAACCAAGCCGGAGTTAAGGGTAAGATCTAGTAATGGATAGTGCAGAAACATGTACTCGGAAGAACCTAGTGGTTATTGGAGCTTGTTTACATGTGGAGCTTGACACGATATACATGACACATATACACATGACATTGGAGCTTGTTTGGATTTTGGAGCTTGTTTACATGATACATGATTACATGATACTTGGAGCTTGTCCCTGAGTACACTGTCCTGTATGGTCCCCTATGAAATCTAAAGCAAAACTGTTTGTTGTAGCAACCATGTAGTAAAAACCGGGATGCATGAAGTGCTACCTAGATAGTAATAACTCCAAGACTTAAACATGACACTTGAATATGATACATGCCCACTTGACACTTGACTACATGATACATGAGATTTGATACTTGCTACATGCTACATGACTACATGATTCTTGACACCTGATTACTTGAAACTCAACACATGCTATTATACTTGCTCATTTTGCCATGCTATGATTTATTTCCTGTATTCATTATTATACCATGCTAGGTTGTTACTTAGATTTACTTATCCCATGTACTTGTATCCTACATTATAAGTGGTCCGTAACTTGCAATTGACGGGTACTTATTTTTCTTCTTCCTTCTCCTGCAAAGTTACTAATTGCAGATCAGGATGGTCGGCTACCAGACGGTATTGGCGAGATGATGTATTAGTGTTGGATTTTCTGCTTCATGATTATTATTTTTATTGTTGCTTGAACTTGAATAAGATGTACTTGATTACTTGGATTATTTATCTTGTATTTGGGCGATGTGACCCAGTATTTGACTTGTTCAGAATTTGATTATTTGAGATTTATATTTGGTTTCAAGTAATTCATGTTGGAATCTTGTTTCAATTATGCATGCCTGGTTGTATCTTTTGCTTCCATCTCTGATTATCTTGTGAAATATTGTAATGATTCCTGAACAGCTTATGGATGATGAAAATCATTCGCTGGTCTTTTGTCTCGTATCCGTATTTCGTATTCTTTTTGGGAAGCGGGGGGTGACAACTACGAAGAGTTGCATAGAAAGAAATTCAAAGGTCTTTACAGAAACAAGATTTATAGCACTCCTAATAGATCTGTTTGTCCACATAACTTATTCGCATTAGCAATTTTACCATAGTTTAGATTACCGGAGGAACCAGGGATGGCGAAAGCGTCCAAGCATGGCCTTGCTGCTTATTTTGGTGTGGGAGAAAATAGATAGTGAGTTTATATTTGAAGTAAACTACTAATGATCTAACCTTTGAACGTCGCCGTAAAAAGTGGTTGCATCTCCTGATATTGAATCTGGATCATTGAAATAGTATCTTAAACTGAATCTGACAGTTGCTGACGTGGCCGATGGACCTGCAAAAAATCTAAAACACCGAAGGTGGGCTGGCAACAGACCCTTGATGCTCAAGTCAGAATCAGAGAGAGAAAAAGAGTTTGAGAGAGAAATTGACAATTACTTTTTAACTGAGGAGGGGGGGGGGGGGGGGGGGAGGTATTTATAGGCTTGAGAAACAGTTTAGGAGATTGATATGAATCCATTAGATTGATATAAATCATTTATCTCATGTTGATTCTCCCCTTTAAGAGATAAGATTGTCTTATCTGGAGATAAGAGATTTGACTTACCTAATGGACTGGGTGTCTTTCCCAATGAGGCTAGTCGCTCTTAATGGACTTGAGAGCGGCCCATCTCTTATAGATGAGCATTGATGGAATATTTTGCAGGTGTACAAAATCACAACAAGTAGTATAGTTTTAAAAGAAAAAAGTGTCAAACCCATAATGACTAATTATTTTATTGAGTACCGAAATTCACTAGATTAACTACTATTTGAAAAACCAAAATTTTAATAAAAATAGCAACTAAACTAAATTAAACTAAAGGAAAAGATAATCTAATTAAGAATAATAAAAACCTTAAATTTTGTTGTTTGTTAATATCAAAGCTAGTTCTAGGGCTTTTGATTGCACCTAGTTAATCTCACACAATTCATAATTCCATGTAGCTAAAAATTTTACTTTTCCTAGTTGTAGACCAAATCCCTTATTTATTCAATGTATTCTCTCGAACAACACTAAAAATATCTCCAACTAACAGTTTGTCATATTTCTATGCATATTTTATTAATGAAGATTCATTAAATTTTATGGATTTCTTTATAGTCACATTAATCGCGGTAAATCATCTCTAATTTCGCTCAATCAATGATGTTTAATTCTATAATTTTAAATCACAAATTACCTCTCGGTCCCTCCATGATTCAATAAATCAAACAATAGTTAGCCAAACACTTGTAAGCATTAAGAACAAAAATTAAACACACAACCATGAAAAAAATAGACGAATCAAATAAAATGAAATTAAAATTGTGTTCTTAAAACTAGGCTACATAGAAGCCCTAAAAAAAATCATGATAAATTTGCAACTAACAAACATAGTATTAGATTGCATAATGAAAAGTAGAAGAGAAGAAAGAACTCTAGACGATCTTGACGAAAGCTATGACTCTTGCTCTCCAATAGTGTGATGAGTCATCTCCTCCAATTCTTTTTGTCTCCAAGATATTTCTCTGGTTACCGTAGAATTCACATCAATATCTATATATAGCACCCCCAACGAATCCCTAAAAAGATATATGCGAATATATGCGAATAACATCAACGTCGACGCGGTCGACCGCAACTTCGGAGGGTTGACCATTCATGTCCTTCAAGTGTACAGGGTTTTGACAGCGAGAGGGACGGTCGACTGAGCGATCGACTGGTCATATGTCAGGTGTGCAGCCGATTGCCCACTTGCTGTTTTCTGTAGGCAGGTTGTAGGAAAAAAAATTACTGGAGCAATAGAACTCTGTTTGTAACGTATGAGTACTCGTTTTGAAGAAGAATCGACGAACAAAATCTTTGATTGAGAACAAAAGTTCAGATTTGTCCAACTTCATGTTCAAAACAGTTGTACAAGTTCTATGTGATGTTGTTGCACCTTTTTCGAATTACTTTGTGTCTTCTTTTTCTCCAACTCCAAGCTCCGTGACATCGTGTATTTGAGTCCATAATCCTAACCATCATCTCATTCCTTCATAAACAAAAAAATAAATAAAATTAAGTAGAAAGAAGATGAAATTCAAATAAATAAATGCGAACTCACATTTTTGTGCGTAAAAAGAGTAATAAAATTATGTATAAATTACACTCATCAAGCCTGAAGAAGGCTCAGTGTAACGCCCCTGCCCCTAGCTCAGAAAATTTATACAATTTATAAGACAAATTAGATACTATATAGTACAACTTCCCACTACATGTTGCCTCTCAAAAGGTGGTTAACCGGATCTGTGACTCTTGATCATAGGCATAGTTATATATATATTATTATATTCTTTATGAAATCTAATATGGGACTATTCATACATTTCTATCTTCTTTTCTCTGCCGTGAGAAACACATAGCCAAAGATGAAGGTGGGCCCCCACCTTAATGCCACATCACCTTGGCATTTGACCAAAGTCAACAGCACTCCAACAACACAAGTACTGTGTAATTCACGGTGCCCCCCCCCCCCCCATTCCAATCACACTCAACATTTCCTTTTTCATCTTAAAGTTAACATATGCCACATCACATTTACCAAACAGCCCACTTTTTATTATCTTTTTCAACATATAATATATTATATACTATTATAGTTATTTTTTAACACGGGGTGTTACAGACACCCCCTTCAGAAATCAGCATCTTCGCTGTGCACGGGCATGCACAGTCTAGTGCAGGATCCCCTTTCTAGCCGATGTGGAGCATCTGCTCTTCTATCCGCCCGATTATTCATGATCCCAGAATCCTCCGTTCGATCAATCATAATCCCAGATTTAATTGAGCCACCCTCCTATCTGCCCGATTAATTATGATCCCGGAATCCTCCACCCAATCAATAACAGTCCTGGATTTAATTGAGGGTTCACCACAGTCTCAAAATTCTTCGCCCGACTGGGTCTATAGTCCTGAAATCCTATGCCCGACTATATAGACATGCTTTGCACCCCGGTGTCGAAAGTTGGCTCTGATACCATTTGTAATGCCCCTACCCTTAGATCAGACAATTTATACAATTTATAAGACAAATTAGATACTATATAGTACAAATGCCCACCACAAGCTGCCTCTCAAAAGGTGGTTAACCGGATTGGTGACTCTTGATCATAGGCATAGTTATTTATATATTATTATATTCTTTATGAAATCCGATATGGGACTATTCATACATTTCTATCTTCTTTCCTCTGCCGTGAGAAACACACAGCCAAAGATGAAGGTGGGCCCCCACCTCAATGCCACATCACCTTAGCATTTGACCAAAGTCAACAGCACTCCAACAGCACAAGTGCTGTGTAATTCACGGTGGGCCCCCCCTATTCCAATCACATTCAACATTTCCTTTTTCATCTTAAAGTTAACATATGCCATATCACATATACCAAACAGCCCACTTTTTATTATCTTTTTCAACATATAATATATTATATACTATTATAGTTATTTTTTAACACGAGGTATTACACTCGGACCTATTAAAGAGCCCCGTTATGACTATTCTGTCTGTAGAAGCTTTAGAATATATGCTGGAATCGTACAGCCCTGATTTGCTGCGATTTTTACCATTATCACACGGAAGACGGGTGAATGGGTTAGCATTCAATGCGAACAATAGGAGATGATGGGTTTTTGTCCCTACGGAAACCCATTCCACAACCAATCATAGGAGTAGAAGCTACACACCACCCCCTCCAATGAGAGCAGAACCTTCCCAAGGGCTCCTCAAAGGATAGGGAGTTGAACGGCGATCACGGAGAGCAGGTTCTGGGTCTGCATATTAAGGTCAAAGATGGCAAACTCTGTGTGGAGATGGGATGGGAGAAGCAACTTCATGTGCACTCACCCGATCAGGATTGCCATCGATCCCTTCAACATCGCTCATTTCCAAATCACCACAAACCAACACAATCAATCACCCCATAGTAGAAACAATCTCCACTATAATAACAACAATGGTCGATGTTCACCACCACCTAGATCGCACCGATCACCACCACTAAGATTGCGACCAAAGGAGGGTGACATCACCACGCAGTAGACTACGGAAAGAAGCCGATGATGGAGGTAGCAGAGGCACTAGCAAAGGTAGCCTCTGCCGACCATGGTGCAACTACTATACATATGGTGTATAATGGTGGATGGATCACAACGGCATGTAGGAAAATCCGAAGGCGCCAAAACTAATTTGAATCAGAGAGACTCTCATATAAGGGTCCTAACTCGAGTCGCCGAAAATCCAAGAAGAGTAAGAAGGTGTCCACCACCTGCAACAATTGCAGGGAAACTGACCACAACAGTTCATATTGCCCAATTGACCCCTTATGTAGGTGTTGCTTGATTTGGGGCCATAGGTCATTCGAGTGTGAAATTCCAGATGTGGAAGAGGATCGGAGGGTGAAGAGGGGGATCAAAATCGACAATCCGGTAAGAATGTTGTTCACTTCAAACATCATTACATCGCCGAAAGACGTACAAAAATTCAATCAATGGTTCCTCGTTGAAACTGTCACTTAGGAGAAAACCTCTTCCGAGCATATAGCCAATGAACTATGTAGTAAATGGAGGGGATGAGATTGGATTGCTTGCCGACTTGCACATGGACAGTATTTAATTACGTTCCTTTCGGTGGACAAGCTCAAAAAAGTAGCTTTGATGGCCTCATTGACTTCAGATACTTTCACCTGGAGTTCAAGAGATGGAAGGAGGATTTTTGGGCTGAGTAAGTGGAGAGAAAGCTCTATTGGGCCAGGATTTAACACCTCCCTCTCCATATGTGGCAGAAGACGGCGACTGAGAATCTTATGTAAGAATTCGGCGAGGTGGTATCCTTAGATTGTCAAACTTCCAAAAAAAATCCAATGTTGAAGTTGCAAGAATCCTATTATGATGTGGAAACTTAGGTTGGATCCCTCGATATGTTAAATTCAGAGTTTCCTGGAAGTTCTATCTGATCTAATTAGATGTCGAGCAAAGGAGCTCGGTCCATCCGGTGACAAAGGAGAGACCCACCTCTAATCCCAAGGTCAGGGATGAACGTTCATATCAGGACGTGGCGAGCAACCGGCGTGCAGGGGAGAACAACGACAGCCATCTGCTAAGACACGAAAAATTATCTTCATCCATCGAATCAGGGGTGAGGGTTGAAACCGATAATCGAACGGCTGTTGATGCTCTCGAAAAAATCCAAATAGTCAACAAAATCCAGCATGCTCCCTCTGTAAAGTCGACTGTATTATATGCAGAAAAGAAGAAAGAAAAAGATGGCTCTGCTAAAGAAGACGATGCAACTTTACGAACTGGCCCCTTCTCTTTGGCTGGTACTACGCCAATTGTAAAGCCAAGTTTGAATTTAAATTCGAAATCATCTAAAACAGCACCAATAAGGTCATTCTAAAGAGGCCCACAACATAGTCCAGCCCACCCTTTGTCACCCCTAATTCGGAGCCCACCTCCATAGTGGGCATGGAGCTTACTGAATTAAGCCCATCTTTCTCATCCTCCACTAAATCTAAGAATCCGGGTGACTGCTCAAATAAACCCTTAGGAATGGGCTACACTCAATAAGGCCCAACTCTCCAGAAAACTATTCGAGCTGCAGATGGGCCTACCCCCTCTACCTCTTCCTTGCTCTCAGTCACACCACCGCACCCCCACCCCCAACACCTCGACCATAACAACAACCACCACCACTAATACTACTCTGCCAAAACTCCTTCATCAATACAACTCCACCAAAACAACAACCACCACCAACACTCCAACCCTCTTCTCTAACCCATCACCCACTACAACTACCATTCCTTTGAGTAAAACCACTGCCTTTTCCTTGCCCTCATCACCTCATCCTTCCCCTGCCACTGCCCTTCAGCACCACAACAACTTCCATAACCCACATCCCCCCCCAGCCCATTCCTCCCCAAAAGCTACATCCAAACTCCTTACCTCATCCAAACTCCTTACTCCATAACTCCAGTGGCGGTACACAAAAAAGTTTTAGCTTTTGTTTTTAATTTCATGTCCTACAATGATGTTCTGCATCTAGCTAGAGTTTGTCACTTAGCCATAGATGATGACCGTGAGAGTTTCTCACTTGGCCATAGATGATGATCGTGAACACATTTCCCCATTCCTGAAAGAGTAGGCCTAGAAAACCACCTAGATGGTTAGAGACATTATTTGCTCCTCCAAATCTAATTTGGTTGGGTTCCAAGAAACTAAACTCCAATACCTTACCAGACTTAGGCAAGTTGGAGGTCATAAGATCACATAGTGGCAAATCAAACTCGCTATCAGGGCCTTGGGAGGCTTAGTCCTAGGCTTTAACCCAGACCTTTATGAATGTATGGACGAATGGACTGGAACCTAAGATACCGTCGCAATGGCTAGAGTCATATCATCACCAATATATGACCCACATAATGTTGGTGACTGCCTAGTCTTATTGGAGGAGGTCCACTTGTTCCAAGTATGTTGACCTGCTCCATGGCTACTAGGGAAGACTTCAATATCACACAATTTGCCTTCGAGCGCGGGGGGGAGGGGGGGGGGGGGGGGGGGGGGGGAAGCAATGATGCAAAGTGAGAGGCATTTATGTAACGTCCTGAGCTTGGCTCAGCTGCGCACGTGGCTACGTGTGCGCGCACGCGAAAGAACAGACACAAAACCCTAACCATGCCCACCACAGACACCATCAAAAAGTGGTTAACCGTTAGGTGACCTTTTATCATATGGTAATCCTATATACACACATGCACACACACTTTTCTATCCAATAAGGGATTATACACCCATGCCATCTACGTCACATACACCCATGCAAGCATGCACACTCTCATTTCCATCATTTAATGCCTTTTGCCCCATAGACCAATCCTATAGGCTCATCATCAATTCCCTTTTTAATACCAAGCCCATAGGATCCCGTTATAGGCCAACATTAATTCCATCTCATCTCTTTATTATATATATATATATATAGGGAAATGCTCAGTTGAAAACGGGTTTGTTTTCACGGGTTGGAAAACACGAATCTGTGCCATCGATCGATCATGATCGCGATCAGCGGCTCAGATCGAGCCCGCCCATCACCCTATATGACTTAAGTGGCGGAGGGTTATTTTGAGAATTTCGTCCCAAATAACTCTTCGCCTGATTCGTTTTGAAAAAAATAATATAACCTAGGCCGTTGTTGGGAACAAAAATTTATAGAAATTTTATAGCCTAGGCCGTTGTTCCCAACAATGGCCTAGGTTATAAATATTGAAAAACAAGGCCGTTGTTCCAAACAACGGCCTATGATTCAATTTTTTATAACCTAGGCCGTTGTTCCCAACAACGGCCGTGGTTATATCACTTTTTTTAGAATCTGTTCAGCGAAGAGTTATTTGGGACGAAATTCCCAAAATAACCCTCCGCTCAACAATTGGAACGGGTTATGGAGAGGCAGATCTGAGCCGTTGATCACGATCATTATCGATCTGATGGCTCAGATCGCTGTATTCAAAACCCGTGAAAACAAACCCGTTTTCAACTGAGCATTTCCCATATATATATATATATATATATATATATATATATATATATATATATATATATATATATATATATACACCCGCTTAAGTACGGGGTGTTACACACACCCCTCCTTAAGAATTCAGTGTCCTCCATGAGCCCGGGACCCGCATGCTAATACAAGATCGCCTTTCTAGTCGATATGGAGTGGAAGTACCCTGCTAGCGTACTTCCCCTGGTCTCTACCAGCGTACTTTCCCCCGCCAGGCGTACATCTGATCCACTCTTACCGACAATCAGTGTTGAAAGTCGGCTCGGATACCATTTCTAATGCCCCGAGCCCAGCTCAGCTGCACATGTGGCTACGTGTGCACGCAAGAGAAAGAACAGACACAAAACTCTAACCACGCCCGCCATAGACACCATCAAAAAGGTGGTTAACCGTTATGTGACCTTTTATCATATGGTAATCCTATATACACACATACACTCACACTTTTCTATCAGATATGGGATTATACACCCATGCCATCTAGGTCACACACACCCATGCATGCATGCACACTCTCATTTCCATCATTTAATGCCTTTTGCCCCATAGACCAATCCTATAGGCTCTTCATCAATTCCCTTTTTAATACCAAGCCCATAAGATCCCATTATAGGCCAACATTAATTCCATCTCATATATATATATATATATATATATATATATATATACCTGCTTAAGTATGGGGTGTTACAGTTTAACAGTTTCAATGCTAACCATGACCTGATTGATATCCCGATATCAGATAGATTGTTCACCTGGTCTAACATGCAGGCATCATAAATTCTTGCGAAATTGGACTGCATTGTTGTCTCCCTGGATTGGGAGACTAGGTTCTCCCTTCTTAGCGCAAGATCAATCACCAAAACGATCAATAATCATGTACCCATCCTCTTATCCACCGGGGTCCCTACCTACCGTGGTAACATGAAGTTCCATTTTGAAAATGCATGGCTTGAAATTGAGGGTTTCCACCACTCAGTTAGGAAAAACTGGGACCTTCCCACCAGAGGAACGCTGCAGCTATCTCCTTTGAGAAGGTTAAATGCCTTAGATGCCAATGATTTGCATCCATCTAGAGAACCAAGGAAATTCTTCTTGAGGAGATCAACACCTTAGAGAGAATAGAGGAATCTAGAAACTTGTCCCAAAGTGAACGGACCAGGCAGTTAACCCTACGAGACGACATTTCTTGTATCTAAAAACTTGAGGAAATTAAGTGGCAACAAAGGTTAAGAGTTCAATGGATTAAGGAAGAAGACGCTAACATGACATTCTTCCACCATATCCCGAGTGCCAACAAGATATCTAACCTAATCCGGTCTATTGACACTACACATGGCACTATCGAAGAGGAGGGGTAAATTCAAGAAGCTTTCCAAAACTACTACTAACAACTTTTCAGCTACTACAGAGGATTCTGAATTCTCCCAAAAACAGATTTCTAGCAGGAACACCATGAAGACCTTACAAATGACCCTTCCAAATAGAGGAGGTTAACGAAGCGGCGTCTCAGCTGGGGAACGACCAAGCACCGGGCCCAGATGGATTGTGTTACCCGTCATTAAAACACAAGGTGGAGACGTGTCCTCTTCTTTCACATTTTCTGGGATGACATCAAGGATGACCTGATGGCAGTCATAAACGAATTATACAACCACCAACTTAAGCTAGGCAGGTTGAACTATGCCAAAGTAGTCCCCAAGAGAACAAAGTAACTTGAAGGTGGGAGACTTCAGACCGACCAGCTTACCCAACTGTTCAGTCAAGATAATCACCGAGATTCTGGCTAATAGACTCAGCAAAGTGGTGGACAGATTAGTGAGGAAAGAACAAACTAAGTTCATCAAAGGAAGGTGCATTTTGGACAGTGTGGCCACTGTGGAGGAAACCATACACAACTTTCATGTTTCAAACTCCAAATTCTTTCTCCTTAATGACTTCGAGAAAGCATACGACTCAGTCGAATGAGAGTGTGTAATCGAGACACTGGGGGTATGAGATTTGGGTTTCGTTGGACCAACAATGCCTTCAAACCAGTTAAACCTCCATCTTGGTTAATGGAACGGCTAGAAGTCCCTTCTCCTGCAGGAGGGGTCTTTGCGAGGGTGACCCCTTATCACCTCTACTCTTCACCTTGGTTGCGGAGGTGCTGGGAGGAATGTCTGTAAACTTCCATATAAAGGGTTGGATCTCTCCAATGGGGCAAAGCAGGGATAGAACATGTTATCCTATCTTTCAATATGCAGATGAGACCCTTCTCTTCGGCAATGAAAACATAGAAGAAATGATAGTGTTTAAGGGAATTATATTCAGCTTTGAGTTATGGTTAAGGTTATGAGTAAACTTCCATAAGAGTAGGATAGTGCTTATTGCACTAGTAGGGGAGGAGTCCATGACCTAAACTGCATGGTGGAATCCTTTCCCCATAAAATTGTTAGGTTTCGAGGGTAATCTCATATTAAATACACAGCGGAAAAATTACAAAAAATATTGAAACCTAGTCATGGATCCATGCGAAAACCAAAAATCGTGTTTAGGAGTTATACCTTGAAGATAGAACAACAAGAAATCAAAACACATATCACTCACCTTAATGAAGAATCAACGAAGATAATAAAGAAATAAGAAAAGATCCTCCTTTGCAAAAATCCAAGATCCTCGTTTCGAAACTCCAAGAAATCAATAATAAAAGAATATTTTTTTGTTTTTGTGTAGAAGAGAGACAACTGTAGAAGCCCCTATATAGGGCAAAATCTGATGTATTAAGGTTTTAAGAAGATTTTGCGAAACATTCCTTTAGAATATATTTTTACATATATAGATCACTTATACTAGGTAACTAGATTAACCAATTTAGTTGATATTAAATCAAAAATATCCTCCCAAATCTGGTCGACATCAATATCAAGCCCAGAAAATCGATTTTGCTATTTTTTTGCCTCCAAGTGGCAATTTTCTAAAAGACCTTTCTTTAATAAATTAACAAAATAAACTAAATATATTAGAACAAAAATTAAAATCTTTACCTCTGAGTTGGCCAACCATCATTCTCAGTCCAGAAAACCGAAAATCTGGAGTTTTTACCCCCCAAGTGGTAATTTTGCACAAAAGCCCTCTTTTTGTAATATTTGCAAACATACCAAATAAATATTTTAAAATCCATAAAATTTATAAATAATACCTACTAATAAATATTAGGTTTTTCCAAAATAATTTCTGACTTTGAGTTTCCCAAAAAAATATTTGTACCTGTTTTGCATGTGCGAAAAGATAAATTTCAGAAAAATATTTATTAAATCACCAAAAAAATCACTTTAATTCATTTATTAATCTCAAAACATTATTTAAAATTCTAGGGTGTTACACATGACTCGTGAGATATGGACATCAGTCTACGCACATACTAGTCTCTATGTATTATTGTCCTAATTCACAATAATACTTGACTATGGACATTTAAGAATAATGTTCTGATTACAACCAATAAGATCTCACAATCAAGTCATGCACTTGATATCTCATGGTATTGAACCTACTATTCTAAGGACTTTATTATGTTCATTTAATCACAACAATAAAAAACACAATAAATAACATGACTCATATATGAAATAAATGTCATGATGCAATGTAACTAGTAATGTCAGTACACAACTGGCCTCTGGGATATACGCCAACAATCTCCCACTTGCACTAGAGACAATCAGACATACATCTAATGCCTATAGATCTAGTGTGACCCTTATGCGATCGCTGTGCAAGAGACTTTGTCAGTGGGTCAGCGATGTTATTATCTGTCGGTACTCTGCATATCTTTACATTTCCTCTATCGTTGATCTCTCGAATGATATGGATGCGCCTAAGTATATGTTTGGATCGCTGCTGAGATCTAGGCTCCTTACATTGTGCAATGGCCCCATTGTTATCACAATAAAGGTCCACCGGGTCCACAATGCTAGGAATCATGTCAAGTTTAGTGATAAACTTTTTGATCCAAACATCATCCTTTGCTGCATTGGAGACAGCAATATACTAAGCATCTGTTGTAGAATCGACTACTGTCTCTTATTTCGAACTCTTCTAGCTCATAGCTCCACCATTTAGGCAAAACCCAAAACTCAATTACGATTTGGAGTCATCCTCATCGGACTGGAAGCTAGCATCAGTGTAACCCTTTACAACAAGCTCTTCCTCGACTCCATTTACCAAGAACGAATCTTTAGTCCTTCTTAAGTACTTAAGGATGTTCTTGATAGCAGTCCAGTGACTCTCACCGGGATCTGACTGATACCTGCTCATCATACTCAAAGCATATGAGGCATCTGGATGAGTACATAACATGACATACATGATAATTCCAACTGCAAATGCATATAGAATCTTAGTTATAATTTCTCTTTCATCTTAAGTGGAAGGACACTGAGCCTTAGACAGACTTACACCATGCGACATAGGAATCCTTTCTTGGACTCTTGCATATTGAAGCGTTTCAATATTTTATCTATGTATGTACTCTGACTCAAGCCAAGCAGTCTCCTTGATCTATCTCTATAGATCTTGAGGCCTAATACATAGGTAGCTTCACCCAAGTCCTTTATGCAAAAGCATTTTCCTAGCCAAGTTTTTACAGACTGTAAGGTAAGAATGTCATTTCCGATGAGTAGTATGTCATCTACATACAAGACCAGAAATACAACTGTGCTCCCACTAACCTTCTTGTAGACACAAGGTTCATCTTCGTTCTGTATGAAACCAAACTCTTTGATTGCATCATCGAAACAAAGATCTCAGCTTATAGAAGCTTGCTTTAATACATAAATTGATCGTTGCAGCTAAGACACCTTTCCAGCATCCTTTGGAGAGACAAAACCCTCAGGTTGTGTCATGTACACATCCTCTAGAAGATTTCCATTTAGGAAGGCAGTTTTGACATCTAGCTGCCATATTTCATAATCGTGATATGCTGCAATAGCAAGTAAGATCCGAATGGATTTAAGCATGGAAACTGGGGAAAAAATCTCATCATAGTCTACACCATGAACTTGCTTGAAACCTTTAGCCACCATCTGCCCCTTAAAGGTATGCACGTTACCATCCATGTCAGTTTTCCTTTGAAAACCCATTTGCACCTAATAGGTTTTACCCCTTCAGGTAGGTCTACCAAGGTCCATATTTGGTTGGCATACATGGATTTCATCTCATATCTCATGGCCTCAAGCCATTTTTCAGAGTCTGGGCCTTTTACAGCTTCCTCATAAATCGTAGGCTCTTCTTGATCCATGAGAAATTCATCACAATGTTGAGTCACGAGAAATTCATATCTCTCGGGTTGATGAGGTATCCTACTAGACTTATGTAGGCCTTGTGCTACTTGAGCAGGTTGTTGTTCCACAACGATTTATGGAGCCTGCTCCATTTCCACCATTAGTTCACTGCTACTTTGTGAAGTTTGAATTTCTTCAAGTTCAATCGTTCTCTCACTGGTTCTCTTGGAGACAAATTCTCTCTTTAGGAACACAGCGGTTTGTGCGACAAACACTTTGCTTTCGGTGAGATTATAGAAATAGTATCTTCTTGTTTCCTTAGGATATCCTACAAAGAAGCATTTATCAGATTTGGGACCAAGTTTATCAGATACTTGGCACCTTACATAGGCTTCACATCCTGAAATCTTCATAAAAGACACACTAGGACGTCTCCTAGTACATATCTCATATGGAGTCTCTTGAACCATTTAAGATGGAACACGGTTAAGTGTGAAAGCAGCTATTAATAAAGATTGTTCCCAGAAAGAGCTTGGAAGATCTGCATGACTCATCATAGATCGGACCATGTCTAACAAGGACTGGTTCCTCCTCTCAGAGACATCATTCCATTGCGGTGTTCCAGGGAGAGTGAGTTGAGATATTATCCTGCACTCTTTTAGATGGTCATCAAAATCTTGGCTTAAGTACTCACCACCTCGAAGGGCTTTAATACTTTTACCAAGTTGGTTTTGTACCTCATTCTTAAATTCTTTGGAATTTTCAAATGACTCTGATTTGTGTTTCATCAAATACACAAACTCATATCTAATAAATTCATCAGTAAATGTAATGAAGTACTAAAAACCTCTCCTAGCCAATTGTTGAAAGGTCTGCAGACATCACTATGTATGAGACCTAGAAGATAACTAGCCCTTTCATCTTTTTCAATGAATGGTGCTTTTGTCATCTTGCCCAACAAACAAGGTTTACATACCTCATATGATTCAAAATCAAATAAGTCCAAAAATCTATCTTTATGGAGTTTGGATATGTGGTTATCATTTATGTGGCCCAAACGACAATGTCAGCGGTAAATTAGGTTCGTATCATTTGACTTGAACCTCTTAGTATTTATATTATAGACGAACAATTTGAGGTTGAGAATATAAAGTCCGTTACTCAATTGTGCACTACCATAACATATATAATTCAAATAAATAAAAAAACTTTTGTCCTTTATTATAAATGAAAAACTCTTCTTGTCATAACAAGAAATAGAAATAATATTCCTACTAATAGCAGGTATAAAATAACAGTTCTCTAACTCAATGATAAGCCAGTGGGCAATGATAAATGACAAGTGCTACAGCTAAAGCAGCAATTTTTGCTCCATTTCCAACTCGTAAGTCAACATCACCCATAGTCAGTGGTCTACTCCTTTTGAGATCCTACACATTTAAACAAATGTGAGACTCACATCCAATATATAATACCCAAGATGCAGAAGTAGATAAATTGACTTCTATAACAAAAATAAACAAAAATACCTGTAATGGAAGTCCTACTTCCTTTCTTCTTCTTAAGCACCTCTGGTACTTATGGCAGTTCATCTTCCAATGTCCGGTCTCACCACAGTGGAAGCATGTGCCCTCCTTGGCCATCCCACCCTTAGGTTTCCAGGCAGAAGTGCTGGGCTTGAAATTGCCCTTGCCCTTGCCCTTCAACTTGCCCTTGGGTTTCTTAATCTGCTTTTTGTCCTTGTCCTTACCTTTGGCCTGTTGGACCATCATAATGGTCTTTTCCTTACTAATGTTCTGTTCAGTAGTTCTCAATATGTTTAGCAGTTCTGGCAGAGGTTTGTCAATTTCATTCATGTTGTAGTTCATGACGAATTGACTATAACTTTCTGGCAACGATTGTAGGATCAAGTCAGTGACCAACTCTTGACCCAAAGGAAAACCAAGCCTTTCAAGGTTCTCAATGTACCCAATCATCTTGAGCACATGATTTCCAACAGGGCTTCCTTCTACCAGATTACACTGAAATAACGTCTTTGAGACTTCAAACCTCTCATGCCTAGCCTGCTCTTGATAGAGCCTTTTGAGGTGTACGATCATATCGTAGACATTCATGTTCTCATGTTGCTTCTGAAGCTCAGAGTTCATGGTGGTTAGCATGAGACAACCAACGTCCAATGCGTCATTTTGATGCTTCTTATGAGAATCCTTTTCGGTGTGATGGGCACTTGCAGCAGGTGGGTCAGGAATAGGCTGCTCTAGAACATACAGTTTTTTCTCATGCCTGAGGATTGTCCATAGATTCCTTTACCAGTCTGGAAAATTTGTCCCAGACAATTTCTCCTTCTCAATGAAAGATCGCAATGATACGTTATTTGATGTGTTGGATGCCATGGTAATATATCAACAGAAATATGCAAAGTAAATATCATTTCACAGAAATATGTAAAGAAAGAAATACTTAACCAACAACAAAAATATGTAGAGTTTGTATCATGACATTGAAATATTTAATAAGGTATTTTATTAAATGTACCTCATACTATTTCTATTCAAATCAACGACCCTCATCATTGACTTGGAAAATCTCATCGTAAGATTTTCTAGTATGCCAAGATCCATATTTCACCTAGTTTTAAGTCAGTTTTGGCTGATCACCCAAAATTCAGTTATTTAGGTAGGGAATATTTCTCAATTACATCATATGCAACTTTTTGATAGTTGGTTGAGTAACACTTACTCTAATCTATCACATAGACTAAAGCTCAACTCTATGCCTCTAAACCTTCAATCCTATTGGAATAGTCTATTTAAGTCAGACTCAATGGTTGGCAATTGAATATTACTTTTATCCCATCGCGTCTTACTAGGATAGATAAAGGCACCCTGCTTTTGACAGACTTACACTTAAACGATCCTAGCCTAAACGAGTGCCATGCATTGGAAGGCATCTTATTGCTACTTAATATTTACTTTGAGGAATTTTGTTATTTTATTAATTGACCTCACCATTCATCATCCATTAGCATACAACAATGCATCTCATACAAAATTAAAAGCATAAAATTTATGTGACATGGTTGTGGCCCTAACACACTGATTCTCTCAAGCCAATGAGAGTATCAAAAACTAAACAAAGGGAGTATACTGTCTTCTCCAAGTAGCTTCCCAATCTTGTCCTTGTATGTTTGCCATTTCCTTTCCTACTTAGTGAGATTACATTTACATATAAAGAAAGAATGTACATTTGGAGTTTAGAGAAAAATGATTACATTGAGAATGTAGAGAGAAATGCACGACACGCAGGCCGTATTCAAAATACCAAAATATAAATTATATATCAGAACATAAACCATGCATCACAGAACTAAACCATGCATCACTGAACTAATGCCAAAACCATGCACCATGCATCATAGAACAAGATAATCAAAGAATATGTTGTTATGAATTTATTTAGTTTATTTTAGAAAAATTGGTTTTTGGGGAGTCATTATTGCCCTACACAGAGCTGGCACGAGGGTCCCACTGCCTGGTCAGTAGGCGGGGGTCAAGGGCAGGCCTCCCCTTGCGGGGTGTGGGGCAGCGCCCCGTCCCAAAAAATTTGCCTCATCATACCTTACGGTGCCAGAGCATAAACCATTCATGTTTTAAAAAATCCTAACGCCACTTCAAACGACGCAAGTGCATGAACTATTCATGTTTTAAGAAACTTTAATGTCACTGCAAATCACATCTTTCTAAGATTTTCAACGGTTCTAAACCGATGGCTACCCTAGTCTGGCATCTGTGTTAACAACCAACACATAAACGAATTCTTATATTGCAACTGTTGCAAAAATTATGTCACGTATAAATCTTTCTGCCAAAAGTACAAACATATCATGAGTAATTACATATCATACAAAACCGAATTATGGTTTCCCAAGTGGCTCTGATACCACTGTTAGGTTTCAAGGGTAATTTCAGATTAAATACACAGCGAAAAAATTACAAAAATTATTTAAAGCTAGCCATGGATCCATGCGAAAACCATAAATTGTGTTTATTAGTTATACCTAGAAGATGGATCTGTTGTCTCCACAGTATGCCGATCACAGTACTACAATATTGCAGTGCCTCTACGGTATCTATATGAACAAATCAAATCAAGTTTTTCCTCATGTCGAGGTGCTAGCTGCGGGAAGGGAATGTTCCTCATGATCTCTATCTCTCATAATTTATGTGACGGCTATGATTTTCTCATGTGTAAAATTTCCACAGATACGTATTATATATATAGGTGCAAAAATCAACCCTAAGAGAGTAATGAGGTCGTTGGTCTCACAATCTGACCTGGGTCAGATTCGTGTGTGGGCCTTTGAACTTTAGTCAGCCCATTTAATCTAATTAAATGTCCAACCATTGTTAGGATTCCAAGTCTTACTTGGATTCCCAATTAAATTCATCTTAATTCTGATTTTGATCCATTCTAAATGTGTGACCCAATAGGTTCCCATTACATTGACAGTAATACTAAAATTATATTCTTAGTATTACAAACAGCGAGCGATATCTAGCAATACATCACTGCTACTCATGTAACAAAAATGTCAGTGATTTGACATAACCTATCCGTGACCAATGTTACCATGTAGTCTAGCCCTTTTGTCCAGATATCTTAATTGACCACAAGGCATAGAGCGTGTCACCCTTGTATAGTTCAATCTTTGATTTCCTGATGTCCGAGTAGACTTACTAAAATAAATGAGCTCAATATCTCATATTGACTCATTTGAGCATGGCCATTCATTTTGCAGTCTCACTCAATCAAGGGGCTGATAGATATCGCTCATGTTATGTAAGAGGGACAAATCCTATCCAAGTCACTCACGTCCCTTCGCATGATTTGTAGTATATCCAATAGTAGCCTTTATAATCACCTTATTGAAGGCAACGTTTGACGATATTAAAACATACAATTTTTTATATAAGGAACCGTAGTGACTTCAAGTCAAAGGCTACGTACACCATGGTCACTGTGAGAACCGCTTATGACACTCACGTAACGATCCATGCAGCGTTCTTATGGTGGGTCAATTCAGTACATTATTACTCTAATATGTACCCATATGAAGACTTGATATCTCATATACATGACCCGTGAGATATGATCATCAGTCTATGCATATACTAGTCTCTATATATTATTGTTGCCCTAATTCACAATAATAATTGACTAGGGATATTTAAGAATAGTGTTCTGATTACAACTAATAGGATCTTACAATCAAGCCATGCACTTGATATCTCATGGTATTGAACATACTATTCTAAAAACTTTATTATGTTCATTTAATGACAATAATAAAAAAAACACAATAAATAAATGACTCATATATGAAATAAATGTCATGATGCAATGTAACTAGTAATGTCATTACATAACTAGCCACTAGGGTATACACCAACAAAAATACCTTGGCTTACCCCTAAGGCCAGGCATGTTGAAAAAAAAACTGATTGGATGCCCATTGTAGACTGAGTAGAGGCACGCCAAGCAAGCTGGAAAAGGAAATCCTTATCTCTGGGAGGTAGATTCATTTTAATTAATGCGGTCTTGTCAAACTTACCAACCTATTACATGTCCTTCTACAAAATCTCAGGCTGGGTCTTCCAGAGGAATGATCAAGTTCGCTAGCGGTTCCTATGGAAATGAGCTGATTCAGCGAGAGGGGGGTTATCACCTAATTCGATGGGAGAAGGCCTGCATGCAGAAAGTGCATGGTGGACTGGGTATCATTGATCTCAAGGATATGAATCTACACCTTCTAGGAAAATGGTGGTGAAGATCTACCACCCAAACGGTGAATGGTGGCAATAGTCGGTCCAACAATACTTTTGTCGGAAAGGCACACAAAAGGAAGGATTTCATGTAGGCCCTAAGTCCTCAGTGGTTTTGGAAAAGCATATCCAAAGCATATGACCCTTTTAGTAGATGCATGTCCACCTTCCTTGGCAATGGTAACTTTACCAGATTCTGATGGGATAGGTTGTGTGGCAGGCACACGCTACAATCCCTCTTCCTGGACTTCTATGCTAAATGCTTACAACCACACATCATAGTTTCCAGGGTAATGAAATGTGGAGATTGGAACTCAATCCCAAGATCGAGACTCATGCAACACCTGCTCACCAAACTGGGAGAAATGTGATAACACATTGCCGATTCAGGGGTCAGATTTTGTTATGGACAGGACATGCATGCCTGAGAGATAGAAAAGAATGGACATTTCTCGGTCTGCTCATTATACTCGAGGATCCATTATCAAGGTTGTACTCACCTTGGTCGTTGATAATATGGAAGACAAAGGCACCCTCACATTTTGAGTCTTCCTTTGGCTAGTTCTTAATGAAGCTATCCTCACTAGCGAGAACATGACCAAGCAACAACCATCTATTGCAACCACCTATGGTTCCTGCAATACTCACACGAAAACAAGGAATCACATATTCCTCGAATGCACTAGAAGCAAAGCGGTCTGGCATGAAGTGCTACATGCACTTGGTGTTAACAACACTTACCCAGCAGCGTTTGACGACCTATGGATATGACCCACCTTTGCGAGGAAGAGACACAATATGAGAGAAGTTTGGTACATTGCGGTTGCCGCAAGGACATGGGTGCTCTAGTTAGATGGGAACAATTATTATTTTTGTGCTACTAGTACCACTATACATGGCAGGCTTACTCACATCATGCATTTGATTTTCTTCTGGTCATAAGTAGCAGCAGCAAGAGCCAAAGATCGCATCAGCAAACCGTTTCCTCAACAACAGTACAATGACGAGGAGATCGAGATTGGTCTCACCATCGGATAGTGCCTACCTCCCAACGTCGTTGGGGTTTTATCTTTATTATGTTGTTGTTGTTAATACTTTTGCTAATTCTCTTTATCCCTTTTTTTCCTGCTTACACAGTATTGTCTATCCTTTTAGGGTTGTTGGAGGTTGCTTATTTTGTACTTTACTTATTTTGCCCAATTTCTCTAGGTTTGTTTCGTTATTTTTTTTTAATGAAACATGGTGGCTATACTCCACCTCCTCCTTCAGAAAAAAGAAGAAAAAAAAGGTCATTATAGAGAATGAAGTTCATCTCTCTTGAGACTTAGTATCGTTACTTATTCCAGACCAAAATTCAACCTAAATGGACAAAGAATGTAATCTTTCTTTCAATCTCATTTTTTTTTAATGTCATTTGTCCCTACCTATCAGAAAGTACCATGTTTTTAATCCTGTATAGAATCTATACAATATATTATACTAAACCACTTTTGTTCCAAGAACTTTTTTAATTTTTTTTTTCTTTTTAAAACAAAAAAAGTAGAGCTAATGTAGGAGGCAACTCCCCGCTCTTTCTCCATCTAAATTTTAAAGTGCGGTCATATCCCTCCATCAAACCTTCAAAAGCGTGCAATATTATTTAGAGAATTTTTTCCAAAATAGTTTTGTTATTTTCTCTTTTTTTTTAAAAGAATTATGTGCAATATATTGCACAGGATTATACTAGTGCTATTTTGTTAGAATACTATTTTGTTTATGAACATTACTTTCAATTTTATTTTTATTTGTTTTATGTTATAGGATAGAGCATAAAGCTCCAGTATGTTAAATGAATATATATAAGATAAAATCACAGTTTACATAAGCAACACTCTGAATATAACTTCACGGCTGAACCAAAAAGCAGAAGAGACTAAACATGAGTCTCAAATACAAGAGAAGCAAAAGGGATATGGAGAAACAAGAAACAACAACAAATAAACACACAATGAACTCTTTATAGGAGAAACTAAAAGAAGACGCAAAACATGAGAGCAGCCCAAGGCGCCAAAACAAGGAGTGAACCAAACATCTCGCCAACATTACTTTCATTTAATATATGCTTAATATTAGCATGATTCTCTAACAATTAATCATGACCCATTAAAGGTAAGATAGCTTTAGAGCATCCACAGTCGTTTGCTATATACCCAAAATTTGGAAAATATAGAAAAAATCGAGCTGCAGTCGTTGTCTAAATACCCAAAATTTGGGTATACGATGAACAGTTGCGTGCCAAATATAGCAGGCGATCTGGCCAAATGGAAAATATAGCTCACGGAAGATTATAATCCGTCCGATCTAATTAACGGAAGATAATCTTCCGTCTCGTACAAAAAGTACTGACTCCAATGATTAAGAAGCTTTTGAAAGAAAAAAAAAAAATAAAAAATTCAACCAACGGCGTATTATCCACCGTCCAAGGAGATTGACGGTTGATTATATTCCGTCCGAACCCATTTTTTTAAAAAAAAAAATCAAAAAACGACGCAATTGGCCGACGGGGGATTATACACCGTCATTTGAAATTGACGGCATATAATCTCCCGTCCCAGTCCACTTTTCTGATTTTTTTAAAAATTTTTTTAATGTTTTTTGTCTTTTAGTGCATTAAAAAAATAAAAAAAAATTAAAGTCAGTACACAATATTTGAAAATGACGGATCATATTCTTCCGTCCCTGCTATAATTTGTTTTTTTTTTTGTTTTTTTTTTAATTTTTTGTCTTCTAGTGCATAAAAAAAAAAAAAATTTAAAAAAATTTGTAACGGACGATTATACTCCGTCATTCTTAATGGACGGCTAATAATCTTCCGTCCGGCTATATTTTAGCTTTCAACGACTGCGGCAACATTCCTTTTTTCCTATTTCTCAACTGCTATTTACCCAAAATTTGGCTTCAACGACTGTGGATGCTCTTACGCGCCATTCTGTAAATGTATGTGAAAACCCTAGTAAAGCGCTACTAGGAAGCATAACTGATTCCGGAACGAAAACTGAAAGGTATAATAGAAGATGCCAAGATTGACTGACCAGGTATATCATACGTACATTCAAGTCCAAGTGGGTACAGAGTTGGTGAATGGCAGTTTCATCCTAATCCCTATTCTAGAAGAAATGCATACATGATTCATGAATGGTTGCAACCGCCCAAATCATTGTAAAATATAACCTTTCATGTATCCATCGTTCACAACCAAAATGCCAATGACCATGCAGGAATTAATACAGAATCATCCATTTTCTAATTAGGGATCAACCCGCAATTAATAGCCTTGTATCAGAACGCATTCCCCACTCCAAAGCAGGGCCGCCCCCACCTTGAGGTCAGTGAGGCGGCCGCCTCATGCCCCTGATTTTTTTGCTCTTTTAGAGACCCCAAATTTGTATGCCCCTTGTAAATATAGACACGTATTTTGCGGGTAAAAAAATTAAATTGTAATTAGGGACCCCAAAATTAATAATTATTTGGGCTTTTCGTCTTGGGCTCTTGGGAACTCAGGGCCGGCCCTGCTCCAAAGCCGAAGGGACAAATCTAAGAACAGTTTTGCACAACACCGATGTTCAAGCATGAGGTGCACGAGTGTCATTTTCTTCGTGGTTGGTTAGATTTGTTACGAATTACCAAGTCCAAGATAATCTTACCTCAGCAACAAGGCTCATATCGCAGGCGTAATGTAGGGACCATGTACAATCTCAATATTAGACCACACATTGCTAGCTTTGCCTGATCTCCCTGCCGTACTTGGCATTTATTTGAAATTCTTGACAGCTGGTTTGATTAGGATTTATTGTTGTCAGTCTGGCTACAAATTCTATTGTGTTCTCTCCTCCAAAATTCATTACTAGCTACCTAGTCTCAGAAGTTTTATATTCTTCTTGTTCCTTTCTGCTCATGCCTGGAATTTGACAGATCAATCAATCCTCATGAGTTTTTGAGTTGTGTCGTTATTTTTAACCTAATGAGACATAAATCAAGAGTACATAACCTATACAGATACTTAAGAGTTGTATATATGCCACTTACAAACAAATTAGTCAAAAAGCCTTCTATAAATTGCAGTTGGCAATATGAACCCAAGTTTTAAAGACGATAATGCGTTGTCATGCAGCACAAATCATCCGAATACAAAGCAGACAAGTGTACAAATTAACTACGCCCCGGATCAAAAAGTGGAAGTAATTAACGTAAGAGTAATGCTACACCCACTACCAATTCCACTACATTTCTTTTCATTATCTTAGGTGGCACACTCCAATAGATAGAAAAAGAGAAAGTAGATGAGGAAACTCTTCAATAGGAGTATGTCATCTAAGATATATAGAGATGAGTATGATAATAGCGGAATTGGTGGTTGGTGAAGTATTACTCTTAAAGTAATCAACCCATCACCAAATCGAAAAAAGGGAAGGATTAGATTGATAGATGTGGCTCTTTTATTCTAAACTAGTGACCGAAAAGTCTTAGGGCATGAAAGCAAAGTCGAGGTAGGTGGTGAATGAATCCTCATCACACGTACTCAAAAAGAATATGCATGAAAAGAGAGAAAGGATGGAGAGAGATGCGCGCCATAATAACAACAAATAGAAGAAATATTAATTGTATATATGGAAGGTAAATTCTGAACTTTTATTATAGCTTATATCCATGGAATTGTTGCCTTTTTGTATTAATTAATTAGTAATTTAATGCAATTATTTTTGTGTTGTGGCTGCTCGCCATATATGCTCACGAATTGGACTCTTATTAATTGAAAGAAGTTCGAGTCTTTTTCGACATCTATCTTTTTTTGTTTATATGGTTTCGAATATCATGGTCATGATTAGACATCCAAGCAAATCGAGTTGTCCAGAAGTTTTATTCTAAGTAACACAAACAAAAAGGAATATTTTAACCATCTAAAAATCCAAGTATAAGTTTTAAAAAGTGTCTCATAAACTTCTCCCTTAACATCACATAGTCAATGAGAAAAATTTATATTTGTAGCAAGCACCTTATTATTAGAAGGATAAATTTCACTAAACCATACCCAAGTTTTTACTAATTTGTAGATATAATCTTATCCAATTCTTTTCTTTGCATATTATTGTAACTCAAATTTATTGCGATTCACCTACTTATAAATTAGTCTTTTGGATTTTTTTAATTATTTATACCTAAATTACACCCTGATTGGTTATTTAGGTATTAGAGAAACTTAAATGTATTATTTTTAAAAACACTAGTATTATACACATGCTTTGCACGTGGGAAATTTTTTTTTGAGGGGAGAATGAAAAGGGAAAAAAATACGTGATTTGCACGTGGTGAAATTTTTTTTGGTGGGGGAATGAAAAGGGCAAAAAAAAATAATTTACCAACACGTGCGTTGTACGGATTGGGTTAAGGACTAAGGCCTTCTTCCATTATAGTAGTAGAGATTAGTCAAGAGAGAGAGAACATTCTCTAATAAGTCCAGTTATTTTTAAATGCAAAATTTTTAAAAATGCGTGTGTATATATATGCAAATACACTATTGAAGTTTACAAGGGTACAATTCCCATTTTACATCAAAAATAACTGCAATAGCTCTACTGAAGTTTACAATTACAAGGGTAAAATGATCATTTTACGTCAAAATTAAATGCAATAGCTATAGTACGGTGAACTGCAATATGTGTGGGCCTATAGTAGGATTATCTGCAAAAAGAAAAAAAAAACTGGGATAAGATTATCTGCATATTGATGAAAATTGTGTAGGATTAAGTGAAATTTATTCAAACATCCACGTACAAAAACAAGAACATATATCTCTACTACTATAATGGGAGAAGACCTTAGTGTAATTTGTCATTCTACCAACCCGTTTAAGGTACGTACAATCAAAATTCTTTATATAAACTCATTAAACACGTAAACTGCCCATACAAACTCCCTCTCTCTCTAAAAAAACAAGACGACTATTCCTATTCCTCTTTCTCAAAACCCATGCACCCTTTCTTCGCCCTGCTGTCTAAGTGTTTACTTTAAAAAAATTATATTTATTAAAACGTGCATTGTACGTGTAAATTACTAATATAATTACTAATATTTATTGAAAACTTTTTTCATAATCCATGCTGACTGACAATTAGTCTTTTTTTTAAATTAAAAACTGACTATTAGTTATTAACAGGAAAATAATGTTAACAAAAAAATTTCTGTAAAAGGATGAATATATAATAAGTAAAAGATTATTTGCACGATATATACTTAATTAATTTAATTAAGTAATGTTTCTCTTACAAGAAATCAACATTTGGTTAGCCCTATATCGACTTGCTTGACCTCAGTTCAGCTGCCGTAATGTCGAAGCTAACTATGAGCAAGAAGTTTCTTCATAATTTCGTTTGACTGGACAATTAATTACTAGTGGGGATTAGCTTTCAGATTACTTCTTTATTTGGACTTTTAGAATAAATAAGTCCAAGGCAATACTTGTGTAGTTTTTGCTCCTAAGAGCATTGGTTAATAAACATCAATTTATTTGATTAAATAATGAGTATAACTTCTGACTGTATTAATTAGCTATGTATATATTTTTCTTTAGAGTCATGTATTATTTTCGCTTAAGTTATATATTTGTATATATGATTGTTTGGTCATTGAACCAACTCAGTGGTGCCAAAGATGGCGGTAATTCCAAGAGAACCAGGATCTAGCTATACATTTTTATAATACTAGATTTAATCATTTGCACTCTGAGTGCATTCTTTTTTCGTCAGTTTTCAGCAATATCATAAGAGAAAGCTGATCAAGCTATTTTTCTCCTAGCATGTGATTTTTTTATTTTTTTTTTTTAATTTTATGTATATAGTTTTCAAGCTATTCTACTAATTATGCTTTTGCAGTGATAAAGAAATAAAATTAAGGTTCTCCATTATATTCATGTTGAGAAAAATGAGATTCATATCGAACCCATATTTATATGTTAAAATTAATACATTACTTGATTACGATCTTTGCAGGGGGCTGTAGGGACAACTAAAATCGTTCGTCGAAAGGTTAACGCAAAAATAAATTTCTGTAGTTTCCATGTCGTCCTAGATTGATTATATGAAGTCTTCTTCTTCGTTCCTACAAGTAATATGTTTTTCAAGAAGTTCGTTCATTGTACAATCACGTGTTGGATTAGTAAAAGGTACAAATTTATGTATGTATACCCCGCTAACTTAATCACAACTAGTATAATATACGTGCCATGCACGTCTATAAAAAGTAAAATCATCAAATTAAATGAATATATATCGAATAAAAAAAAATTATATTTGAATGTTTTGATTTGAACTACACGTGTGGTGCACATTTATATTTGTTGAATATAGTTTCGACGTGTATTATACGTGTTTATATATTTACAAAATTAGGATTTGTTTGTTACAAATCTCAACTCTCCTATTATTAAAACTAGTAATTTCCACGTGTGATGCATGCCTTAATAAATATATTTTTATTAATATTAATAACTTTAATATAGTGAAGTCTTAAATCTAATACTTCCTTTATATTAGATTAGATATGCACGGGCAATACACGGATTTGTTTGTCTACAAATGTTTCTATTAATCTCTACTACTATAATGGGAGAAGGCCTTAGTCCTTAACCCAACCCGTACAACGCACGTGTTGGTAATTTTTTTTTTTTTTGCCCTTTTCATTCCCCCCACCCAAAAAAAATTCCCCACGTGCAAATCACGTAATTTTTTTCCCTTTTCATTCCCCCCTCAGAAAAAAAATTCCCACGTGCAAAGCACGTGTATAATACTAGTTGAATTTAATTTGGACGTATATTATACGGGTTTGCTCAGTTACAAAATTAGGATTTGTTTGTTTACAACCCCATCTCTCTCATTAAAATAGTAGAGATAGTAGAGATATTCACAACCATATTACACAACCATATTATGTACGGAAATAATATTCACAAGTGTATGTAGAACGTTCACACCCATTAGAAAGGGAAGGCAAGAGGGTTCCTAGGCATATGCAGACTTGAGGCGTCTTTCCTCTTTTTTTTGTCTTTTTTTTTTGGTTTGTTTAAAGCAATCATCATATTTTTAATTGGCCCAGTCCATCATCAATGTGATAGGCTATAAAAAATAAAAATAAAAATTGGCGGATGCGGGCTATACTTTCATTAATAAATTTTTTCTAAAATGACCCACTTCTCAAAAATATTTACCAAACTGATCCATTCATTGTTTCAATTAGGATTGCTGTTCAAACAGCCGGTCTACTTCAATTAGGATCGCTATTTGAAACAAAAAGTTTATTATTAGTGTTTTGAGGCTTGGTGAGATTTTTCCAAGTGTTGAAGAAAATTCCTATATATTAAACTCGCAATTTCAAACAACGACCTTAGTTGAACTGGACTCGTTGTTTCTAATAGCGAATGTAGTTCAATTAGGGTTGCTTTTCGAAAGAGCGAGTTTATCTTTAATATTTTGAGAATTTGCGAGATTTCTCCAAGTGTTGAAGAAAATTTCTATAACTAAACTCGTTGTTTTAAATAACGATCATAATTGAATTAGATTCGTTATTTCAAACAGCGTGTCTACTTCAATTATGGTCGTTTTAAGAAATAGAGTTTTTAGATTTAGTGTTTAGTGACTTGGCAAGATTTTTCCAAGTGCTGGAGAAAATTTCTACAACTAAATTCGCTGTTTCAAACAAAGAATCCGTCAGTTTGGTATGTAGTTTCAATAGTGGGTTAGTTTGGTAAATATTTTCAAAAAGTTGGTCATTTTCGGAAAAATTCTGATTAATATGTATAAATAGCGATCCTTTTTTGGGAAACGGCCTTGAAGTTTGCTTTATAGGATTAGAGAATGATGATAGGATCAACACTTAAATTGCATAATTTGTATTGCTAATTTTAATGCCCAAATATACTATTTAAATCAAAGACACACAAAGCACATAATTTTGTCCTGGTTAGGCGACTCTTATCCTGAGGAGAAATAACTAAGATATTATTCACTAGAGAGATACAAGAGTTACAAACACTCTGACCAAGAACTTATCTATCTTTCAAGTCTCAAAAGATAATCTGCTATATACAATGGAGAACTTTTAATAAAGTATTTTTCTCTCATTTGCTTTTTACACACTTTTGCCTCTGAAAGGAGGTCGTTACAATCATATATATAGAGATTGTCATGCCTCACTTCCCAAAAATATGAAATACGAGTACATGACATTGGCCCAGCGAATGACTAACGTCACCCATAAGTTGTTTATCCGATCAACTCAATAATATAATCAATACAGAACAAATGCGCAGACAATAATAATAATCTCATGAACAATAATACTTGAAATGGAGCAATAAATAATATCCAAGTACAATTATCCATCGTCTGAAAACCAATAGCAATATTCGGGTCATAAGCCCAATACAATGAAATAATAATAGTCGAATAATTAAGCCTTCATGAAAAAGCAGTAATTATTTATTAAGCGGCGGTGCAATCTATTCTTTCACCAATGTTGTTCTCCCAATCCACCAGCCAATTCTCCATCAACACCTGTAAACACTTCATCTAAAAAGAGGAGAAAAAATTGTCCTTAGAGCAAGTCACGGACAGTAAGTAGAGAAAGCTAAGAACAATGAAATAACGGTATAGCAATAAATCAATTGATCAATTAATATGAATCAATAACATGGCACAATAATCAATAATCAATATCACGGTAATTGATACAATGGCTATAAAGAATGATGCAATATTTGGTAACAATAATCAATGATCAATAACGGTAACACTTAGCCAACATTCGATATCAATAGCAACAATGAGGAACAATATGCAGTGTCGATGTGGTGTGATTCTTAAGTCTATTAATTATTATTTTAATCCTAACTAATGTAGTACTTCATGAGTCTCATCTATTTACCACATGGTTACTACATACAAATAAGTTATGTTTAGACTTAGTGGTGGACTTTATAGTTCATGTACTCGGCAACGGTAATCAATATTCAATAGTGCCTGATGACCGAATCAATCGAGATACTGTAGTCAGTAATCTACAATTAATCGATGACCGATATGACAAATAGACCAATAAATAGGAAAACACAGGCCCCTCCTTCGAGTACAGTCCTTATATTGTCCACAACTAAAGTCAACCCTTAAACCCCGGCCGGCTTGTTAATTATTTATCAATGCAACATTACAACATGCAATTTGAGACATGAGATGAACAATAGTATCAATAGGGGAAACAATAAGAGGATAAAATGAAGTAGGACAATGGGAATGGTGACAATAACTCATTAGGATCATGCAATGCAACATACACATATTAATTTATGCAATAGTACGATATAGGGATAATTTAGCAATTAAAATATGAAAAGTGAAATTCTGGACAATAGGAGTAGTCTGTACAAAAATGCAGTTTCTCACTGTTTTAGAACTCGAAAACTGAATCCGTCAGAAATTCTAGAAACTAGACTTCTACACGGTTCCAACGCATATTTAAAGTTCAAAATCCGACAAAAGAAGCTAGGTCAAACACATGGTTCTTTACAGATTTTATGTATAGGCAGAAATTCGACATCATATTATTTTATTTTTAGAATCAGCAAAAACTCGATAATAAATTCATTAAAAATCCTTATTAGATTCCTAAACATGTCAAGCAATAATCTGGAAATTTTCAGAGCAAAATTTTATCATTTGATCAGCCTTTTTACTGTTTAAACATGGAAGATACGAGAATCTGAAAGTAAAAACACAGCTATAGAAAAACGGGCATAACTTTTCCTACACAACTCGGAATTCAAAAATTCAAGATGTTCTGGAAACAAGAAAGATAAGGCTACAATTCTCATTCAGAAAGTATTTTATTTTAAGATCGTTTACTGGGTCGAAAATAGCAGTTAACATACATGTCAACAAGCATATATAAGATTTTGGGTAGTTTTCTTTAAAATAAATTAATTAGACTATACGGGTATCGATTCTTTAATCAATAAATTGTGTAATCAACATGATGGATGTCAAAACATGATAAATAAAATTAGAACACGCTCATACATTAATTTATCATCAATCAATCATCAATCAATCAAACAACATACAACCTATCAATTGTCTCTACAATAATTTATTTGTGTGACGATTATATAAACAACTCTATTATCAAATCTTTATGCACTCATGAAAGACCCAAACTTTAGAGTCAAAAGTGGCACGATGTCAAGAATATTGGAGTTAGCTCGTGTAAACCCCAAATAGACCCAACGAAGAGATGGACAATGGATAATTCGATAACAAATAGATCTACTTGCATGAGTTTCAACAAAACTTGAATTTGTTATAATTAACAATTCAAGTGGACGGTGACTTGCCTTATAAACAGTGAAAACGAATACCAAGAATAACGGGATAAGAATCCCGAAGCAACGAACTCTCGAACACACAAACTAGAAATTTAACATGTCCAGTATACGTGTAAGAGCAAAGAGTCAACACAGTAAGAGAACTCAACAAGCTCAGCAATAAAATCAAAGAGACAGCAGCAACCAGCGGCCAGGCCACGACAGCCAGAGGACGGCGGCGTCGCTGGAGGCCAGTGGAGCGGCGTCGATGGCGAGGGCGTCGACAAGTACGATCGACGGCAGGGTGGCAGAGATGTGGTTGCCAGAGATGGCCGGAGAAGGAAGAATAGGGAGATGGGTTCAGTTTGGGCAGGAAAACAGTGACGGGGAGAGAGAATGGTAAGGAGAGAGAGAGAGAGGAGAGAGAATAAGCAGCTAGGGTTTCGATGGTATGCAATTTAGAGTTTGCACCAGGTTTGTATTTATAGTGTACAATTAGGGTACTGGGTTGATGAATTAGGATCCAATAATAGCAGATTTGGGTCAAGAACATTTCGAATTGGGTTTTAGGGTTCAATGAAGAGATAGATCAAAATCAACAAGGTTCAAATAAAAATTCCACAGTTAAATGAAAGATAATAGGTTCAACAAGAAAAGCTCAATCAAGAAGAACGGAAATTTTTCATGAACAAATTTAATCAAAAAAAAAATAATCAAGAAAGAACAATAGGGTATTTAATATCTATATATATATATATATACACACACACACACACACATTAAATCAGTTAGTGAAATGCACATAAAGTTGAGCATGTTTGGGCTTAAAACAAATTATTAATAATATTAGTGCTAATAATAATGATAAAAGATAATAATATCGATAACAATAATAATAACAAATAATAATACTAATAACAATAATAGTAAGAATAATAATATTAATGTTTATTTTTTTTTTTTTTTGAGAACCGAAGTATATGTGAAAAATGAGAAAGAGAATAATTTAAATGAAGAAATAGTATTTTTAATGAATTTGCAAATTTGTTGATTTCTATTTTTTTAAAATCTAATATCAAGAACAAGTTTATTTAAAAATTATTAGAAAGATTTTGATCTTTTGAATAAACAAGTTTCATGGAAAAAGAAACATTTCAGAACAGTTGAACAAAAGTACATTTGTACATTTTCTAAACAGAAAATACACTTGAACATACTGGTTAGCTAATGCAATACAGAGTACTGGTTATAAGAGGTCTTGGGTTCGAAACTTGATGAACACACTTATTTTGATTTTACTTATTTAAAATCCGAATTCTATGTTTTGAATACAAGAGGTTTTTAGTTGCGGAAATTGACAAAAGCCCAAATGGACTTAGTGGCTAACGGATTGAGACTTGGGCGCTGGCTGGGTGTCGCCAGGGCCTGGGTTCGAAACCCGGCCACCCCCTTTTATTCTTTTTTTGGTTTTGTTTCACATTTTGGGTTTTTGTATGAAAAGGGCTTTGATTAAAATTCATTTCTTCATGTAAAATGGAATGATAATTATTAGAGTTAGTTATAAAATTTTACTGTATATTTTAATGAAGTAAAAAATGAGATATCAATTAGTAAATGAGTTTTTAACTCCAAAAATATTATTTTTGGGTAAAAGATCGTTGAAAAGAAAGGAAGATGTGTGATAGGTTGTGAATCTCTCTTGTGTGATAGGTTGTAAATCTGTCTTGTATAAATGAACATTTATGTTGAGAATGTGGATTGTTTAATTTGCTTGTAGAAATTTATAATGATAAATCTTTGTTCAAGAGAGGAATTAATTGTTCTATGTTTGAATTGAAAATGCATGAATAAGTACTAAGGTGAAACATGGAAAATTGTTTAAGAATAAGTTGGAGACATAGACATGATTACTTTGAAGGGTATGTGTACCCATGTTTCTTGTACATGAAAGATTATGATTAAGAATTAGTAAGACCTTGGTTAAGTACCGGAAATATTGAAAGAAAGATTTGAGATATGATTTGGAGATATTGCCGTGGGGCGATCTCATTTTTTGTAAACATGTCTGGTAGGAGGTAAAACTAATTATAGGAATGATAATGCATTCATGTTTTGAACTAAATAACTAGGCACATAAGTGAAGATGTCATAAACTTGGACAAACGTAAGTGGGTTGCCTCTATATAGTTGGCGGTGGATCTCCGTGGCTATAGACCCAGTCGGCGGACTGAGGTTGCTTTGTGGGAGGCGGTTTTGGTAAAGTCGGGAGGATAGTTTGCCGTCTCCAATGTATATACGTAAACCGGGGCTAGGGGGCACTTGTGGGGTGATTCGCACGATGAGGGAACTGTTATAATGGCCGTCGGGCTGGAACCCATATTCGTGGAAAGATCTAAATCTTGTTTTATTACCGGATAGTTTTCATGGCGAGCGATTGAGCCTTTTATTGTGGAGTACGTAGGCGCTTGCCCTCAGACCTATGTGGTATGGGATGCATAGAATCCGAACAAGTGTGCATTAGTGTCATTCTAGTATAAAAATAAATGCATTAGGCATTAAGGCATGGCATATATTTACATGTTTAGCGTAGTCACAATTTAACACTTTATTCTTCATTCAACTTATGTGTTTTTGTTAAAATCATGAGATCGTTATATGTACGGCATAGAAAGGATAGTCGAGTATAACATTTTCGTCAGTTGTAAGTGACTGGCGTGCCCACAGCTTGATATGCAGGTAATGGACTTTGCCATGAAGATGTTGTGATGAAATCGATGATTTATTTGATGAAGTTGTACAAATTATATTTGTTTTCAAATGTTGTAATTTTTATTCTTCCGCTGTGTAAAATCAAGTTGTATTTTGGACTCTGTTGTTGTTGAAAAGTTTTAAATTCCTTGTAAAATTATACGAAGTGAAGTAAAGATCTTGTGAAATTTCGAATTCGGCTTTATTTGGAATTCGGGGCATTACATGTGTACCCATGGATTCTTGTACATAAAAAAGTTTGTGATTTAGAGTTAGTGAGACCTCGGGTACCGGCAGTACTGAATTAAAAAGAGTTGAGATATATTTTGAGATATGGCCATGGAGCTATCTCATATTTGTTGATAAAGTCCGGTAGGAGGTAAGACTAATTCTAGGCTTGGAAATTTATTCATATCTTGAACTAAATAATTAGGCACATAAGTGAAGATGTAGTGAACCTGGGCAAACGTAAGTGGGTTGCTTCTATATAGTCGGCGGTAGATCTCCGTGGCTATAAACCCAGTTGGCTGACTGTGATTGCTCCGTGGGAGATGGATTTTTATTTTTAAATTCGGGACTTAGCGTAGTCAGGCGGATATTTACCATACTTTAATGTACATACGTATACCGGGGCTAGGGGGCACTTGCAGGATGATTGGCACGATGAGGGATCTGTTATAACAGCCAGCGAAGCTGGGATCCATATTCGTGGAATGATCAACCTTGCTTTATTACTGGGTAGTTTCATGGCGAGCGATCGAACCCTTTATTGTGGAGTACGTAGGTGCTTGCCCTTGAACCTATGTAGTATGGGATGCATAGAATCCGAACAAGTATGCATTAGTATCATCCTAGTATAAAATGTGTGCATTAGGCATTAAGGCATCGCATACACATACATGTTTAGTGTAGTCACATTTAACACTTTATATTCATTCGAGTTTGTGATATGTTAAAGTATTGAGATCGTTATATATACGACATAGAGAGGATGGCCGAGTATAACATTTTTGTCAGTTGTAAGTGACTGACGTGCCCACAGCTTAATATGCAGGTAATGGACTTTTTATAAAGGAGTAAAGATGTTATGATGCGGTTGCTGACTTACATTGCTAAAGTTGTACAAGTTGTATTTTATTTCATTGTTGGATTTCTTTTATTCTTCCGCCGTGTAAACAAAATGTAAGAGAACTCTGATGTTGTTGAAAAAGTTTTAAATTCCTTGTAAAATTGTACAAAGTGAAGTAAAGATCCTGTGAAATCTCAAATTCGATCTTATTTGGAATTCGGGATGTTACAGCTATAGCTTTTTGGCACACTTTATCCATATAATTTTTTACAAATTGTGTTATGTACCCTAAAGTATCTACTTCTGGTTTTACTTTTTCACCTATGTATGCACTATATATGTTTATACTCCATGGATCAGGTAGTTTTAGAAAAAATGAGTCCAAGATTGGACTCCTTTATTCTTTTGTATAATAACTATCATGAAAATATTCTCGGAATTCACAAACATAGTTATTTCTAAATTGCTTAATATCCATATTGCTTTGTTCTTTTTGTATTTAGTGTGTTTTTCTCTTTTATCGTAGACTAAATTCTATTCTTATTGCTATCTCATAATTTGTAATTATTTCTTTTAGTCCTAAGATTCGTTGTGCTGAGTTTTCTTCTTTTTCTTTATCAACAATTGATCTTGATTTTCTGATAGCATTTCTTTCTTCTTCCTTTAGTCCACTCCACCATTTTGCTACTACTCCTATAAAAGTTGCTTCTATAAATTTCTCAATTGAATTTCTTGAAAGGTTTTACTTAAATCCTACTATTAGTGAAGTCTTTACTCATTTTTCTATTGTTCTATCCACGTCTTTTACGTAGTCTAAATCTAGTCACTCCTTTTATTGATATTCCTTTTTCGTAGTGTTCTGTATGTTCATATTTTGGGTTTTTTCTTCTTTATCTTTTCCTAACTTATTATTTTTTGTCTTGTCATTTTCATCGTAGGTGATAATGTCTTTTGTTGGGTGGTGACCTTAAGATTTCGTATGTATTAATTAGATTTTCTGTAGGTTTTATTAAAATTTTGTCTTCTTCTTGATCCATTTTTACTTCTTCATTTGGTATGTCTAGATTTCTCAAAGCTTTCTCTACTTCCTCTGAATTGAGATTTGCCATTAAATCTTCTTCCAAAATATTTATTTTAAGTTTTGTTATGGCTTCTAACTCCTTCATACCTGCTTCTGTTATATATGTACAAAGTTCTTTTATGTTATTATTTATAATATTTAAATCTTTTATTATAGTTCCTACAAATTATGCACCACTGTAATGTTCTTCAAACTCTTGAATGTTTATCATATAAAAATTTTGAGAGTTTTAATGGTTCTTTCTTTGTAATATTATCCATCCTAATTTAATTCTTATAGTTTAAGATCTTGTATGATAATAGTTGTTTTGAATATCAGCTTGCTTCTTCGTTCTTATAATCTAATACTTTGTATACTATCTTTTTGTTTTCCTTAGGAAATTTCTCACTTACTTTACTTGTTATTAAAAATATTCTGATATATCCCTATCAGTTATACGTTTTCTTTATATTAATTTTTTATCAATTTATCTAATTTTAAGTTTTAAACAAATTTTTAATTTTAGTTTCTTTATTTTCTGTGAAATATCCAGTTTTTATAAAGCTAAGTGATGTTATAGTTTAAAATTTCTAAAGTTTGGTTATATAGAAAATTTTGTTTTTAAGTTTTTGTATTCAACTGGATCAGTGCGAGGTAATATTTTCTTAAACTAGGTTAGTTAGATAATTGTTTAGGAAAGTGGAATAGTTTGACAAATAAATTTTGAAAGTGGGTTAGTTAGTAACATACACTCCATTATGGTCCATGGACCAGGGGTCTGATGCTGAAGTTTGAAAATCCAATTTTAACTCCATAATAATGACAGGGAAATATATTTTTTCCTGGTAATTTTATTTCTTATGAAAATGAGTGTATACAAAATTAATCAATTGTGAAGAGAAGAATCACAACCAAATTAAAAACTTAGATTTCGAATTCTCTATTAATTAAAATTATGCCCTAATTTTGTCTCCCAAAAAAAATTATGCCCTAATTTTTTCATTTTATATCTTGTCTATTTTTTTTTTCTTGATAATTTACGTCATTTTCTCTTGTTTAGGTATTGTTGAAAGATAATGAGAGGGGATGATTTCTTCTGGTTGGGTATGGGTCAGTCCGGATTTGAATCCAGTACCCCATCCAACCACACAACTTGCATCAAGATTTGGGCTCTTATTTGATGTGTGGTTGGATGGGGCACAGACCAATACATAAGAAGAGAATTCAAATCCGTATAGTTCCTAACCGTTCCACTCGCTAGCTATGGCTATTCATAGGTAGATGAGAAACCTTAAATGATTGTTTCCGCTAATTAGATCTTTAATTGATGTCAAACCATAAAGATGAATTATTTGTACTAGTAATTTACACGTGCAGATATTCCATTGAGAACAATGGGAGAGGAAAGACCAGAGAGACTACTCACCGCAACCAGCCACCACCGCGATAGCCAGCGAGACTGGAGCTACAGCAGCATGGCATCTACGATGCCAAAACGCGGAAGGGAGCAAGAGAAGAAGGCACGATCGAGTAAGAGACACGGGGATGAGCCAGAATCTCGGAGCAGAGAAAGAGGGAGACCAACTACACGCTCACCTGCCGGTCATAGAGACTAGGCAGGCAAGATAGGGGAGCGAGAAGGTCGCTCATGGAGGACTAGGGGAGCCAAGGAACTCGAGCTCGCCATTGGAGAAAAGCACACAGTAAGGGACTATCTTCCATCACCAGAGTGGCATCATCAAGGAACAAAACAGGGAGAAGTCATGAACAAAACCTTCGCAGAGGTGACTAGAGGTGTTCACAGGGACTCAGATGACCAAAGAGGGCATCGACGCTCAACCTCGCCGGAGGAAGAGATCCTTGGGAAGAGAGAAGACGAAGTAGGCGAATGGATTTTGGTGAAGCCGAGGAAATCCCATAAAGCAACGAAGAGCACCGCTAAGGCGGAGAGTCTCAACTCTTCAGGTGGTCGGAGAGTCGATCGCCAGACCTGTCACAAGTGTGTGAATGTGTGCAACAATGATTGGTTTTGTTACGTCTGCATAACTTCAGGCCATATCTCCACCTCGTGCCCAAGAAACAGAATCGCCTCTGCTTCAATCTCCAAGGAGCCTACACTGTCGGCGGCGTCGCTAAACTCAGAAGCTAGTAGGACACAGGAGAGTGCAGTGGGCGAGAGGAAGGTTATTAAAGCTACGATCACCCTAACTCCATTAATGGCAGATTTCGAAAGGCGCTATACGAGCTCCATCATAGTTAAAACTCAAACCGGCAACCCCATAGCTAAAGATATCTCAGAGCTGCTACTAGCTGCACTAGTAACTTCTCCCACGCCAACGTGGGCGGTGAAAGACATCGCCACCGACCATTTTTTCGTGCACTGCAGTGACGGGGAGGTGGCAGTGGAGACACTCAGGATGAAGGGCTTGAAAGGAAGGGATGCATGGGGATTAGAGTTTTTAATTACGTTCAAATCGTGGTCACGAGAGTATGGGGCTCTCAGTGCAAAGTCTTTTGCTTCGGTATGGATTCGCATATACAACTTGCCATTTCATTGTTGGGTTAGGTCGGGATTTCAAAATGTGGTTCATAGCTTTGAACTTCTGATCGAGGTCGACAAGGGAACGCTCACTCACTCCAATCGAAAGTTAGCACGTCTTCGCAAAGGGGTCGCGAACAGAGCTGATATCCCTTCCATGATCATCGTCGACTTTGAAAATGAGGCTTACGAGGTAAAGGTGATCGTGGAGGTTAAGAAGAGCGGGTCGTTTCGAGGGGTGGTGATTTTGGAAGGTGGGAAAATGGACGGCGTAGATGAAGAGCGGGAGGTTGAAGATAGACGACGTTCGTTTGATCTGGGGGCAACAAATCGTGACCCTCCATATCCATTGCAGATCAACAAGCGTCTAAAGCAACTGATCAAAAGCCAAGTGAATCTGGAGCGTCTGTCGGAGAGATGCAGCCACGTGGAGGGCGATCCACAAGGAGACGACACGAAAGTAGCTAAGGACAGCCACGTGGAGGAACGCTCTGAACGTCAAAGGACTACGAATTCGAAAAGTTGGCACCCAAAACACTCAAGCCAGCTATTGGGTGAGAGGAAAGGAGAAACAAGTACTGGGACTGAGTTGATAGATCCTACTAGGGGCAGCGGTAAAGGAGAAATCCTTAAAAGAGGGGATGGTGAGGAGCTCGAGGCTAGTAAGGAGATGGGACTTCTCAGATAGAATTGGCTAGAATTCTCAAAATCAGATATATAAGCATCAGTGAGACTGGCATTGTCAACATTATTCAAAAACAAATAGCCCAGTCTACAATTAGCTAAGTTGAAGCCCAGAAGTTCAGAAGCCCACGAAAAAACTGAAAATATAGTACTAACCATTTCTGAAAAGCCAGCTATATTTGAAGTTACACCTCTACCGCTGACTGCAACTACCATGGCTCAACTGGTGCAAACAGTTCAACACTCAACTAACCCGGATTCCTATGGGAGGGGTTATTGGAGCTCTAGACGGAGTCCGTGATGACAACTTAATTTCAGAAATAGAAACCGAGACTGGTGATAATGATATCAGGGGAAGCATCAGCAGTAGTAACAGGAAGTTTACTAAGTACCAGAGTAAGGGAAAGAGACAGTTGGACATGGGAGATATGCATGTCCACATTCAGGAAGAGCCAAGCAAGACGATCTCTAAAGCAAAGGAGCTAGATACGGCTGGTGGAGGTATTCTCTCTCCCGATCTCTCTGTTCTTAATTCCTTAAATGATGGTTCGCTTATCTATTTTGTTAGTCTTTACAGTCTAGCCATGGGCTCTAGTAAGACAGAACAGTTAGAAAAAATAGCTATCATTAGAGGGGAGTCTAGGGCGAATGTTACATAAGGTCGCAGATTGTTTGGAGGCTATAGATGATAGGTGTCTAACTCTGTCATTAATGGTATACATCTTCTGGAACGTGAGAGGGATGAGACAAAAAACCGAAAAAAGATCGATTTGTAGCACTATTAATAAAATTCGCCCTAGTATCTGCGGGCTTCAAGAAACACGAATTCAGAACCCCTCGATGGAGGAATTTAGAGATTGTAGGTGGGCTTCGAACTTTAACTGGAGGTTTAAGTCTGCCCTGGGCTTCTCGGGGGGAATAGCGATTGGAGCGGATACTAAACTCTTTGGGATTATAGATGACTTTATTGGAAATTTCAGGGTTTTATTAGATTAAAAAGGAGATGTGACGACTGGGAGCACGTCGTCACTAGTGTGTACAGCCCATACAACTCCAGAAAGCGAAAAGAATTTTGGACAGAGCTTAAAGCAATTAAGAATAAATGGGATCGGCCTTGGGTGTTTAGTGGAGATTTCAATATCACTAGATTTCAAAACGAGCATAAAGGCAGAGGACACAACCACAACGAGCAAGAATCCTTCAATAGCACTATAGATGACTTGGAGCTTCTAGAGTTAGAGATGGTCGACTGAAAGTTCACTTGATCTAACATGCAAATAAATCCAACTCTGGCAAAACTGAATAGGGTGCTGGTGTTTAGTTATTGGGAGGATGCGTTTCCACTTACAAACGTGAGGACCGCGATGCGATATACGTCCGACCACCTGTCTCTCCTCATAGAGTGGGGCGAGGTTAGTAGGCGTAGGATTTTCCGATTTAGATTTGAGAAATCCTGGACGATGGAGACTGAAACACATCAGGTCATCAAACAGTCATGGAACGACCCCACAAGTGAAATTTTGGCCGTAGAAATTTGGGCGGAAAAGACTAGACGACTTCGTAAGACCTTAAAAGGATGGGCTAGACAGAAGTTTGGAGATGTTAACTTAAGAAAGGAGACGCTAGGTTACAGGATCCACGAATTGGAAACCATGTAAGAGGAGAGGGATCTGCTGGGGCCAGAAAAGGAGGAAATGTCTAATTGTAGACTGGAGCTACAACATATAGGATCAAGGGAAGAGTTGTATTGGAAGCAACGATCGAGGATACAATGGCTGAAGGAAGGAAATGCTAACACAAAATTCTTTCACAAAATGGCAAACGGAAGAAGAAGACAAAATCATATTGCAGGATTATCTATTGATGGAACTTGGATAGAAAATGACGAACTCATCAGGAAGCACATAGACAAGAAGTACCATGAGCTTCTGGGTAGTAGAAGTACCATTAGAATTAATCTTTTGTTTGATATGTGGAGCTCTTCTATAACAGTAGGTAGCGAGGGAATCAAAAATAGGTTCACGGAAGAGGAAGTCAACAGTGCAATCAAGCATCTAGGACAGGATAAGGCCCCGGGCCCAGATGGGCTCTCTATCTTCTTTTACAATTTTTACTGGAAAATTATCAAGGTAGATCTCATGAACATCTTTGAAGAGCTATACGAAGGGCATGGAAATCTGGAGAGGCTCAACTATTCCAGTATTACTCTTGTTCCCAAGAAACAGGACATACTCACAGTAGAGGATCTCAGACCTATTAGCCTGCTAAATGGATCATTCAAAATTGTTACAAAAGTGCTAGCCCAAAGACTATCTCCACACCTTGATGATGTGGTGGCCCCATCGCAGAGCGGTTTCATTCGTGGAAGAGACATTATGGACAGCATAGTCTCAGCTCACAAAATCGTTTATAGAGGAAATAGAGGCAATTCAAACGGATTTCTGTTGAAGATAGACTTTGCAAAGGCATATGACTCGGTGCACTGGGAATATCTAGACGAGGCATTACAACTCAAAGGTTTTGGGATGAAATGGCGATCATGAATTAAAGTTCGTGTCCAAGGAGGAAAATTGTTTATACATTTAAACGGGTGGAAGGGCAAAGAAATTAGATGCAAAAGAGGACTCAGACAAGGGGACCCTCTATCGTCACTCTTATTTGCCATCGTGGCGGACGGACTGGCTGAAATGATAAGGAAGGGACAGGAGAGCAACGTTATCTGTAACCCCTGTTTTTCATTTTATGTATTGTTGACTGTATTTTTTATTTTTGGTGTATTTTCGTCTCTTGTATTTTTCTGAACCGTATATTAGATTTGATTTCAATATATATTCGTTTTATTTTATTTTGAGCTTCTTGTGTTTGATTGTTTGTCTCTTTTGATCGTTTTCCATCATTTTGATCTTTTCCTCATTTTTGGTCTCGATATCTTTATTTGTATTTTTCTTGGTGTTGTGGTGGAGTTTTGATGGTGTTTTTCCTTTCCTATGATTTTTGACCCCTAATAAGATTTTTCAAGAGCCATAGAATTCACTCTAATTTGTATTTCTATTTGTATTTGACCCAATATCCATTACCCATTTGTATACCTATTACTACATACTAATACCCACAATGCATTAACCTACATTTGCACTCTATATATATACCCTAACACCACAAACCCTAGCCCCTATCTCTCTCCCTCTCTCTCCCGACATGCACTTGCCCCAAACCCGAGCACCACCCAGTCCCGGCTTACCCCAAGCCGAGCAGCCCTCCAGGCCGACCCTACTCCGGCCATCCCCCCACCTCACATCGACATCTCCCACAAACCCCCTTGCTCTCCTTGCTTGTCGATCACCATACAAACCACCACCACCATCATCAAGTTTGCAACTTTGATCCCCTTCTCGTCTCTTCATGGTATTTCTCAAAGTGGGTGCTTGACACTTTGATCGTTGCTTCAAGGGATTCGTTCGTGAGAAGATTTTGTTCGTAGTTGCTTGGATTCGTGCTTGGAGCGGATTTTGTTCGTAGGTTTTGCTTCTAGGATTATTTGCACCGTCCTTCATCCTCAAAATAAGGCAAGTAACTTGTACTCCAATTCATTTATTTGATACGAGTACCAAAGTTCACCTATAGTGTAGTTGGGTCTAGAGACAACCAAAGATTATGTTTTCCTTGATGGATTTTATCTCTATTATGATATTTTGGTCATAGAAGACTCATGACACCAATCTTGACATAAAATAACCTAGGTATCGCCCAATTCTTGATTTTAGACGTGTATGTGAAAATTATGTGGAATTCATGTTTTGGTTGATGCCTATGTGAAATAATAGGTGTGGACATGTTAGTAACCCTAAACCATAATGTTTAGATGCTTGGTAGGTTGTATTTCAAGTTTGGATGCATTTGGAGCAATATTCTTGAATCTATGTTGTTTGTGTGATTAAGGGTGAAATCTGTATTTTCTGAATGTTCTGTTTCATATGCTGTTTTTGTCTATGCTACAGCCAGTATCATGATTCCTGTATAAAACATGAATTCTAGATAATTTCATCTATTTTCAAATCCCACTAGTTTTGCTTGATTTGGATTTCGTATGACTGAGTTATGACTGTTTTAGTACAGAGGTGTCGATCTATTCCCAATTCTGTTTTTGGTTGATTTTGTTAACAAACTATTTTCAAGAACTATGTTCTACATATTATTTTGATCCAATATTTTGGTCAGTGTTTCTTTATGATATTAGGGACTACCCAGAATTTCGAGGAATTTTATTGATAAGTTTTATGTGGTGTTTCATACTCGTTTCTAAAACCTACTTGTGCTGTATTTTACTTGCTGTTCAGTAAAGAACCCTATTTTCACTATGATTCCTTTTACTGTATGAAAATTATTTGTGAAATGTGAAAGTTAGTAAATTCTATCTATTTTCTTATCCCTTTGGAAGAATTGGATTTCATTTCACTGATTACGAGATATCTTAGTTTTCGTACAGCAGTGTTGGGATTTCCAGGTTCGCTAAACTATGTTTTTATGTTGCTTTATTATTTTTGATGACTTATCTATTCTTCCTGGAAAATTATGAAACTCTATATTTTGATTCTAGACATATAGGGGAATACCCCAGATTTTCGTGGATTTATTTAATGTGTTTTCATGCTCTTGAATTCGTTTTCTTGTTTTCTGGCTGAACTAAAATTCTGTATTCAAACCAGTTTTGAGCTGAGTTGTTGTGAACTAGTATTGACTTTATTATACTCGATGGATGCGTGTGGATGTCTATTTTCCAGATCTTTTGATGTATTTAGATTTTCTTGTTTGTAACTCTTGGAATTACTGTTTTACTACAGCATGGTCTTACTGTCCTGAACTTGAGATGTGTTCATTTTATTCCTTTATGAGATATCTTGCACTTGTACATATTTAGTTTGCTACTTGCACTTGTCACATGATCATGCCATACTATTCTTGATATATTTTGCACATACACATGCTTGTTGGACATTAATAATAAAATTAACCAAGCCGGGGTTTAAGGGACAGATCTAATAGTGGATAATTTAGAAATATGTACTCGGAAGGGGATCCACTGATCCTACGTGATACTTGACATGATTACTTGATACTTGCACGCAAGACACGATACTTGCCACTTGCACTACTTGACACGTGATTACATGATACATGATACTTGGAGCTTGGAGCTCAATTACTTGCTTGTTCCTGAGTATACTGCCCTCTATGGTCCACCATGAAATCTAAAGCGAAACTGTTGTGTTGTAGCAACCATGTAAGGTGGGCTGCATGAAGTGCTACCTAGATAGTAAATCACTACAAGACTTGATACATGATACTTTAACATGATACTTGAATATGATACATACTTGCTTGATACTTGACCACATGATACATGAGACTTGTTTACATAAGATATGAAACTTGATACTTGATACATGATCACATGACACTTGACACTTGACACATGTTTATAGAATACTTGTTCACTTGACACTTGAGATATGCCATGTACACTTGTTCACTTTTACCATGCTAATTGTTTACTTTGACATCACCCTTATACCATGTGTTAGTTAGTTTTCCCATGTGCTTGTATCCTACATTATAAGTGACCCGTGACTTGCAATTGACGGGTACTTGTGTTTTCTCTTTTCCTCTTTCCTACACTCGATGAATTGTAGATTATAGAGAACAGGTTCAAGATGGTATCGGAGACTTGAAGTATTAGTGTAGCTTTTCATTATTATTATTTCTTGTATCGTGCTTGAACAATAATTGTATTCGTGAGACTTGGATTTATTTCTTGTATTTTGGGCGATGTGACCCATGACTTGTGTTTTATTCAGATCATGACTATTTGAGATTTATGTATTTGGTTTCAAGTATTTCTTGCTTGTATTTGACTCATTATGTGCATGTGGTTGATAATTCGCTTCCGACTCTGTATATTTCTTGTGCTTGTTGTCATGATTTCTTGAACAGCTTATGAATGATGAAAATCATTCTCTGGGCTTTTGTTACGTATCCGTATTCCGTATTCTTTTGGAAAGCGGGGCGTGACATTATTAAAGGGATCGAGATCAAAGGAATAACCCAACTAATGTCAATTTTACAATACGCTGACGACACTCTCTTGTTTGGAACGGCGAAAGAGAAAGAAGTTGTAGCGCTTAAGGCGGCTCTGGACTGTTTTCAAAGCTGGTCAGGGTTAAAAATAAATCTGAAGAAGAGTTGTGTCATACCTATTAGCGATCAGCTATCAATGCCGGTAAACACTATCACTACGCTTTTAAGGTGCGAGAGAGGTGATTTCCCAATCAAATATGTAGGGACGCCAATCAGACCTGGGTCATTGTGACGAGAGGATTGGAAACCCCTTATAGAAAAGATAGCTAAGAAACTAGCAGGATGGAAAAGTCGCTTCCTCTCCTTAGGAGGAAGGATCACGCTGCTCAACTCGGTTCTTAGTGCTATTCTCCTATATTTGATGTCCGTCTATGAACTGCCTAAGTGGTTATCAACAGAATAGACAAGATGAGAAAACGATTCTTATGGAAGGAAACTGAAGAAGGGAGCAAAGGGTTTCATCTTGTCAGGTGGGGCAAAGTCTGTAAGAGAAGAGAATTCGATGGGTTGGGAATCCTAAATCTGCACGGCATGAACGGAGCACTATTGAGCAAATGGTGGTGGAAGATCTACAAACGAAGAAAAGGATGTGATGCTACTCTTTCGATCTGTTTTGGAAGAGGAAAAAATATCGTTTTGGAGGAAGAAGTTTGTTCAGAAAGGTTTCGGTTATCTGGAAAGGGGTGTCGAATCAAGGAGAGATCTTCCACACCAATACCAGGACCAGGATTGGAAACGAGAGGCATACTAGATTTTGGAGAGATAAATGGTCTGGGAACAGCACTCAACAGCCTTTTCCCACTAGCAGCGGCTTGAACATGTAACAACGATTCGTTGGTAGCGGACGTATGGAAGAATGGTAAATTGAGGCTGATCGTCTCAGATCTGCTGACAAATGAGAGCATAACTCAGCTTGAAGAGCTAAATCGGTTTATCCAAGCAGAGGGCGACCATTTGACCAATGAAACGGATGAAAGATGGTGGAATATCGATGATTCAAAATCATTCTCGATTTCGTCAATGTACAAATGGCTGAATGACGGTGGTCTAAGATTTAAAGAGGAGAATATTATCTAGGGTATTAAGGTACAATTAAAAGTCAGGGTCTTTAGCTGGTTAGTGCATAACGACGCTATTCTATCGAAAGTTAACCTGCGAAAAAGAAATCTGCTTATCGACGTTAGGTTTCCTACTTGTTTACAAGCGGACGAGGACACCACACACATTATATTCACGTGTCCTAAGGCGGTTCTCACATGGGAGATTGTAAGTAGGGGTTTTGGTTGTACACAGAGTCCTAGATTGAGTAAAGACTTATGCGGGAAATGGAGGGAAATCCTAATTACAAAAGTGGATAGCCGGGCCTGGGAAATTTCAGTAGCCACAACTATGTGGGGTTTATGGCTAGACCGAAATGACTTTTACTTTCGCAACGTTAATTGTAGAATTTTTGTATCAATGCATAAAATCTTTCTTTTCATTCATGATTGGGCAGGATATGCGGGAGCGAAGAAGAAGTTAAAAATGGATGAGGAGGTGTAGACTCACAGGTCCGCGAGGGGAGACTTCATCTCATTCTTACTATGGGAGGCCGGCCGTTGGCCGCCTTTGTTTGTTGTTATGTATTAGAGATGATATTTTATGTATGTCTTTTATGCTGTTCGGAGGTTGTATTAGTGAAGTCATAGGCTCCAGCTATGTTAGTTTTATTGTACTTCTTTGTTTCGTTAAGAATCATTAATGGAACGATGACGATAGTCATCTTTTATCCACACAAAAAAAAAATTACACGTGCATTGAATAAATATATATTTTGTAAAGTAAAAATTCTGACGTAGTCTGTGTTCTAACCTGCGACCTTTTTTATATTAGTTATTCGCGAACAATGTACGTAAGTTGGTATATTTATATACGAAAACTCCAACTCTTCTATTATAATTGTTATAAATATAGAATTGGAGTCGGTATGTAATAAAAGAAAGCATAACATTGCCAATGGTAGCTGAAGAGAAATAAGAACGACACGTCAAACTAAGTTAGCATGATAACATTAACATCACACTATTAATCGCAGAAATATCAAACCTATGATGTAAATCAAGTATTTGAAAACTATATGGTCTTTTAAAAGGGGGAACGTGTCACCATTTTAATTTTATTTTTTACAGAAAAATGGACCATTTCACTTCAAATTTTAGTTTGATTATTTAAGCTGCATTGCATCTTCTTCTCCCCTTTTTTTTTGTTCTTTTCTCTTTTTTTTAAAAAATTTTTTGGGAAAAATAAAGTGTGTTGCATCTCAAATTCAAAATCCTTCAATCAAAATGCAGCATAAAACAAATCCCAACCAATTCTTGATCACCAACGAACAATTCACATTCACACAACTAATCCAATAATTTGTATATTCATATATCAATGTACGCAGGAGACTATATGTTCGTTGATTTTTAATCTTTAAATGTACGTAGATAGCATATATAGATTTTTCAATTTTAATAGTAGAATGTCCCTCTTCTTTATTGCTCACCTATACATATATTTATATAATAAAATACAAAGAAAGCTATCAAGTTGCTCTCCTTCAAGCCTCTCAAAATTAAAGACCCAGATTTAACCTCACAAAATACATTTTTCCTCCATAAGTTTTCTCCAAAAACTCAAATTTAAATTCTCCCAAAACAACTCATTTATTTATTTATTTATTTATTTTTCTCTTTCTCTCCCTCTCTCTCTATATATATATCTATATAATAAAACACAAAGAAAGCTATCAAGTGGCTCTCCATCAATTCCCCAAAAAATTAAAGGTACAGATCTAACCTCACAAAACATATTTTTCCCTCGCAAAATTTTTCTCCAAAACTCAAATTCAAATCCCCCACCCAAAACAATTCCTATATTTATTTAAATTTTTTTTTCTCTCTATCCCTCCCTCTTCTATTCAAAAAATTAAGAGAATAAAAATTTAAAAAAAATTTTTAAAAATTAAAAACTAAAAAACTAAAAAAATTAAAAAATTAAAAACTTTAAAAATAATTCAAAATATCAAAAAAAATCATATAATATATTTTTTGCTGGATCCCCAAAGCTTCTCATATAATATGTTTGCTACTTCAATTAATTTGCCGGACCTCCAAAACTATTTTATATGATCAAACAAGGTGCACTATTTCGAAGACGTGCCGTAGGCACGTATCAACGAGCAAACCTAGTCTATATAATAAAACACAAAAAAAGCTATCAAGTGGCTCACATTCAATCCCCCCAAAATTAAAGGCTCAGATCCAACCTAACAAAACATATTTTTTCCCCCAAAATTTCAAACCACAAAACCAATTCCCCCCCCCCCCCCCCCCCCCCCCCAAAAAAAAATTAAAAAACTCATTACTTTATTACTACTCTCTTTTATCTCTTCACTTTTTCATATTTCTCTCTTTCTATCTCTCCCTCTCTCTCTTTCTCATTCTTTCTTTACTTAGAAATTTAGATTTAAAAATTTCAGGTTTGTAAATTTTCAGAATTTTTATATTTTTTTTATTGCACATGTTATATTAAAAATAACAAATATCTCTTCAACAGTTAAATTTCATCATTTTCCACCCTTAAAGTTCTAAAAAGCTGGATTTTACATCCCTATTTATAATTAATTTTCAACATATACTAATGGAAACATGGATTTTTATTTACAACTATTGTCAAACTATTCAAACTTGAGTTATATAATTGTTGTTCTACTGTTTACAAGGCTTTTCGTGTGTTGTATCGTTCCGAAGACGTGCCGTAGGCACGTGCCCAGATTTAACCTCACAAAAATCAAAGGCCCAGATCTAACCTCACAAAACATATTTTCCCCCCCAAAATTTTTCCCCCAAAACTCAAATTTAAATCCCCCACCCAAAACAACTTCTATATTTATTTAATTATTCTCTCTCTCTTTCTCTCTCTCTCTCCCCCATATTCAAAAATTAAGAAAATAAAAATTATAAAAAAAATTAAAAACTAAAAAACAAAAAAAATTAAAAACTTTAAAAATAATTCAAGGAAATCAAAAAAAATCATATAATATGTTTTTTGCTGGACCCCAAAAGTTTCTCATATAATATGTTTGCTACTTCAATTAATTTGCTGGACCTCCAAGACTATTTTCAATGATCAAACAAGGTGCACCGTTCCGAAGACGTGCTGTAGGCACTACAAAAGAAACTGGCTTTCCCGACGCTTTTTGACGTCTTTACCGGCGTTTATTTACGCCGGTGAAACTTTCACCGGCGTTTCTAATAGCGCCGGTCCAAATGCCGCCGAAGCGGGCGTCGCGGAAACGAAGGGGTCTACACCGGCGGTTTTGATGGACGCCGGTAAATGTGAAAACTACACCGGTGGCCATAAAACGCTGGTATATGTCGGTCTCCGAGTGCCGTTCTTTTGCACCCTATATACATTCACCGGCGGTCGTAAACCGCCGGTATTTATTCATTCACCGGCGTTTATGAAAACGCCGGTGTAGAACGAAAGTATACCGGCGGTCACGGAGCGCTGGTGTATGTGCGTTTCTGAGTGCCTGGGTTTCCCTACTTACAAGCACCGGCGCGACCAAAAAACGCCGGTGTAGTTATATACGTCGGCGTTTATAAAATGCCGGTATACGTCTGTGCCGTTACAGCTGACAACATTCACCGGACTCCAACAATTAGATTAGATAAACCGGCATTTTTTAAAACGCCGGTCTGGCTATGCCCGTTTATTTTCAATACTCCGCTTTTCCGTTCGATTTCAATTCACAGTTTTATTTACAAAACCTGTAAACTAATTCTCACAACTGATTCAATCAATTTCGTTGCATATTACTGCGCAAATCACAACCAAACACAAGAATAATTAAAGATAATCAAGTTTCACACGTGTCATATCAACGTCCAAATTCATTGATTAATTAACAGTGTCATAATTAACAAATTAATATAGGGACTAACATCTGACAAATATCCAAAATATTCCAAATTAAAAGTCTGACATAACTCTCATAAAAAAAACCAGTCTGACATAACAACAGCAAGGAGGAGGACATAAGAACAACAACCATACAGCAAGGAGGACCGCAGATTCATACCCCTCGAGTAGCTTCAGCTCTGATCATCAGAATTTCCTTCATCTGGACGACCGCTCTGTGAAAAAAAAACAATAGTTTAATTGAACAGTAGACCACAATACAGAATATACATATTTTTTGAACTTGCAACAAGAACTACCTGTATCTTAAATTATAAGATCAAAGTGCCAACTGCAAATGGAATTGTTAATGATATATACAGAGGTAAAATAATTACATTGCAATGCTAAAAATCTAGTACTTAATTTTGTTTTTAAATATATCTAAAATAACAAAACAAATGAAAATTCAGTATCTAACTTGAAACCTTTATATTCTCCTCTGATTGGGAATATCCACTATCTAAAACAGTAAAACAAATGAAAATTCAGTATCTAAGCATGTCCTTCATGGATTATTCAGACAATCCATGAAACTGTCATCGTGGACGGAAACCAAATATAAGAAAAATAAGAAAAATAAGATAGGGCTCATATCAAGTGTATTTTTAGGGAACTGTCATCGTGGAAGGAAACCAAATATAGAAGCCAAAAATGGAAACAGAAAGAAGAAAGGTAGAGACTTTGGATACACCAGGCTAACAGAGCGGCATTTTCCTCATCTCTCTCTCATCCCTTGTTTCCCTTCAGCACACGAACACAAAGAGACATCAGCAACAACAGCAAGAGCGACAAGAACAACAATAATAATAAATTATTATAAACAAGATGTCTCTATATGGGTTTCCAGATCTCCACTCGAGCCCACTCTTTCTAATCACAGCCCAATTAAGAACATAGACAACATCCACTAAACAATCCAATCATAGCCCAATCAAAATTTGCCATCCTGGATCTTAATGAAATAAGTTTCATTAACAGTGAAAGAAAATAAGGATGCTAGCAGCATACTTAGTTTGCAAGTGAACCCATTTTTTGTTAAAAAATCATGCCAAAGATGGCAATCAGCTTCATTAACAGTATCTGAAAATAAAAATTTCCATTATCTGAGCTTATATGTTGCTCTACTAATTATTCACTGTGCCCAACTAAATCTAAAACCCAATTGTTGTGCGTATCCGGAGGATTTTGGCATACGTACCTATAGCATCCTCAGTTCACAGTGAACCCGTTTTGGTCAAAAAAACATGCCAAGATCATAATCAGATGCATGAAAATAAGCTTCACTAACAACAAAAGAAGAAACTGGGGATGCTAGCAGCATACTTAGTTTGGAAGTGTACCCATTTTTGGGGAAAAAAACATGCCTAAGATGGCAATCAGGTTACTTTAACAGTATCTGAAAATGAAAATTTCCATTATCTGAGCTTATATGTTGCTCTACTACTTCTTTAGCCCAACTATATCTAAAACCCAATTGTTGTGCATATCCGGTCGAAGGATTTTGGCATACGTACCTATACCATCCTCAGTTCACAGCGAACCCATTTTGGGTAAAAAAACAAACATGCCAAGAAGACAATCAGGTGCATGAAATCAGCTTCACTAACAGTGAAAGAAAATGGGACCAAAAAACATGCCAAGAAGACCATCAGGTGCATGAAATCAGCTTCACTAACAGTGAAAGAAAATGGGGATGCTAGCAGCATACTTAGTTTGGAAGTGAACCCATTTTGTGTTAAAAAACCATGCCAAAGATTGCAATCAGGTTACTTTAACAGTATCTGAAAATGAAAAATTTTCCATTATCTGAGCTTATATGTTGCTCTACTACTTCTTTAGCCCAACTATATCTAAAACCCAATTGTTGTGCATATCCGGCCGGAGGATTTTGGCATACGTACCTATACCATCCTCAGTTCACAGTGAACCCATTTTGGGTAAAAAAACAAACATGCCAAGAAGACAATCAGGTGCATGAAATCAGCTTCACTAACAGTGAAAGAAAATGGGACCCAAAAAACATGCCAAGAAGACCATCAGGTGAATGAAATCAGCTTCACTAACAGTGAAAGAAAATGGGGATGCTAGCAGCATACTTAGTTTGGAAGTAAACCCATTTTGTGTTAAAAAACCATGCCAAAGATTGCAATCAGGTTACTTTAACAGTATCTGAAAATGAAAATTTTTCCATTATCTGAGCTTATATGTTGCTCTACTACTTCTTTAGCCCAACCACTTATGTCTAAAACCCAATTGTTGTGCATATCCGGCCGGAGGAGGTTGGCATACAGCTATAGCATCCTCAGTTCACAGTGAACCCATTTTGGTCAAAAAAACAAACATGCCAAGAAGACAATCAGGTTCATGAAATCAGCTTCACTAACAGTGAAAGAAAATGGGACCCAAAAAACATGCCAAGAAGACCATCAGGTGGATGAAATCAGCTTCACTAACAGTGAAAGAAAATGGGGATGCTAGCAGCATACTTAGTTTGGAAGTGAACCCATTTTGTGTTAAAAAACTATGCCAAAGATTGCAATCAGGTTACTTTAACAGTATCTGAAAATGAAAAATTTTCCATTATCTGAGCTTATATGTTGCTCTACTACTTCTTTAGCCCAACTATATCTAAAACCCAATTGTTGTGCGCATCCGGCCGGAGGATTTTGGCATACGTACCTATACCATCCTCAGTTCACAGTGAACCCATTTTGGTCAAAAAAACAAACATGCCAAGAAGACAATCAGGTGCATGAAATCAGCTTCACTAACAGTGAAAGAAAATGGAACCAAAAAACATGCCAAGAAGACCATCAGGTGCATGAAATCAGCTTCACTAACAGTGAAAGAAAATTGGGATGCTAGCAGCATACTTAGTTTGGAATTAGTTTGAAAGTGAACCCATTTTGTGTTAAAAAACCATGCCAAAGATTGCAATCAGGTTACTTTAACAGTATCTGAAAATGAAAAATTTTCCATTATCTGAGCTTATATGTTGCTCTACTACTTCTTTAGCCCAACCACTTATGTCTAAAACCCAATTGTTGTGCATATCCGGCCGGAGGAGGTTGGCATACAGCTATAGCATCCTCAGTTCACAGTGAACCCATTTTGGTCAAAAAAACAAACATGCCAAGAAGACAATCAGGTTCATGAAATCAGCTTCACTAACAGTGAAAGAAAATGGGACCCAAAAAACATGCCAAGAAGACCATCAGGTGCATGAAATCAGCTTCACTACCAGTGAAAGAAAATGGGGATGCTAGCAGCATACTTAGTTTGGAAGTGAACCCATTTTGTGTTAAAAAACCATGCCAAAGATTGCAATCAGGTTACTTTAACACTATCTGAAAATGAAAAATTTTCCATTATCTGAGCTTATATGTTGCTCTACTACTTCACTGTGCCCAACTAAATCTAAAATCCAACTGTTGTGCATATCCGGCCAGAGGATTTTGGCATACGTACCTATATAGCATCCGCAGTTCACAGTGAACCCATTTTGGTCAAAAAAAAAACATGCCAAGATGACAATCACATGCATGAAAATAAGCTTCACTAACAATAAAAGAAGATGAGACATCAGCAACAACAGCAACAACAGCAAGAGGGAACCTCATATAGAACAATTGGGTTTTGAATGGAGATTGTAGTCATAGATCAATTCTTCATTGAAGAAAAATACGAATAGGGCTCATAGCAAGTGTAGTTTTAAGGAATTGTCATCGTGGAAGGAAACCAAATATAGAAGCCAGAAAGAGGAATGGTAGAGAATGAGGATACACCAGGCTAACGTAGCGGCATTTTCCTCATCTCTCTCTCATCCATTCTTTCCCTTCAGCACACGAACACATAGAGACATCAGCAACAACAGCAAGAGCGACAAGAACAACAATAATAATAAATTATTATGAACAAGATGTCTTTATATGGGTTTCCAGATCTCCACTCCAACTCGTCTCTTTCTAATCACAGCCCAATTAAGAACAATTGTTCACAGTCACTGTTAAAGAAACATATATGCTCAGATTATGGAAATTTTCATTTTCAGATACTGTTAAAGAAGCTGATTTCATGCATCTGATTGCTATCTTTGGCATGATTTTTTAGCCAAAATGGGTTCACTTCCAAACTACGTATGCTGCTAGCATACCAAAATCCTCCAAATCAGTACAACAACACGGCTAAACAAACCTTGTTTGCAGGTCATACAATGTCATCTATACTATGTTATGTGCCAAAGTGGGGTTGGTCATACAATGCAAGGCCGACACGTATTAGTTGTTTGTGAGTATGCAATAGGGTGCAGCTATGAACAGGGCTCATTTCAAGTGTAGTATTACGGACTGTTATCGTGGAAGGAAACCAATTTAATATAGAAGCCATATATGGAGCCAGAAAGAGGGATGGTAGAGAATGAGGATACGCCAGGCTAACATAGCGGCATTTTCCTCAACTCTCTCTCATCCCTTCATTCTCTTCAACACACGCACACAAAGAGACATCAGCAACAACAACAAGAGGGGGGTTGGTCCAACAATAAGTGTAGATTATAATAAACGAGATGTCTCTATTTGGGTTTCCAGATCTCCACTCCAGCCCTTTCTTTCTAATCACAGTCCACTTAAGAAACATAGACGAAATGCTTATAGACGACAGCCACAATGCAGACTCACAAACACTAGTACGTGTCTTTCATGCATTCAAGACCATAATCTCTTTAAAAATACCAAATTAAAAGAATTACCGATGTTTTTTGACAGTGGGCGGCCTGCTACCCTCACTCTCATATGTTTGACTGCCACTATTATTTAGTGGCTGCTCAACCCCATGGCTCTCGTTGCCATCATTTATATTTACCCTCTTTCCACGCCTCGGCATGTTGTACCTGTCAAGGATTCGATAACTTCATTAGATATGCAAATTTAATTAATAACATGTTTATAATAACTATCATAAAATTTGTACTTTAGTTGGATTAACAAACCAACATAATTGTAAAAAAATTAAAAAAATGAGATTTGTAACAGATTAAATTACAACGATAGTTTGGTTCAAATGACACTAAGCATAGTTTAATGTAAATAATACCAAGCAGTAGAAAATAGAAAGATAATTAAACCAGTGTATTAAATTCACAATGAACATATTCGAAATTACAGACATAATATTACAACAAGATTTAAGACATAAAAGTACAGACATATAATAAACCCAATTGAAAATCATGTAAACTACAATACGACATCTTCCAGTACATCGCCCTCTTCTCCATCCTTGTGGAGCCAAGTCCCGCAAATTCCAACATCGGTTGTGTTTACATCAAACACAGGAAACTCAGAAGCAATGTAACTTTTCATGTCTTCACCGTCTTCATCGTCTGAAGTATCGCCCAGTTGGAATACATCTCTTGGTTGCATAGGGAGAGCCACATACGATTTTGGCAGGGTTGGATCTTCAATGTAGAACACTTGTTGCACTTGGGATGGAAACACAAATGGCTCATGGCTAATGTGTGTACCGATGTGAATCAATTTTGAGAAGTTTACAACTGTGAAGCCAAGCTTGTCCTTGTTGTTAGCAAAATTCCTATCAAACTCATCCCAATCCCCACGAAATAAGACAACACGGAAATGGCCAAAATAATTCAACTCAATGATATCCGTGAGCACTCCATAGTAGTCGAGATCTCCATCTACAGGCCTCGTATCCGATTTGGAAGCATAACTTCTAGTCTTAGACGTCACTACCATTCCACTATTTTGAGACTTCAAATTACATTCACGATCCTTAGTACGAAATCTAAAACCATTGAATATATATCCTCCGTATCTTTTTACCATCTGATAGAGACCTTTGGCAAGTACTTGTATTTCAGATGACGCACCTTCAGGACCCAAAGAATGTACCTATTAATTTTGCGCAAATCGTATCATGCACCATAGAAAATGTAGATATAATAAAGATTAACTTGCATAACTGTAATTCACCTACATGAGATTCAAACCACTTATAAAATTTTTCATTCATCAACTTGTTTTGTTCACGTGGTGGTAGTCTTCTTGGTCTAGCCCTTCATTTGATGTCCCTGACAAATTCGCTAAAAAACAAGCAAATGAAATTAGGAATAACAAAAGTATCAAAAATATCGAACTCCGCGGTTTTCACTGTATTCGATTTAAATTCAAAAGCAACTTACTTTCGAAATGGTTCCACTGATGCATGATGGTCTAGCACATATCGATGTGCATGTTCCCACGCTAAGCTATCGAGCTCAAATGCATCAACTTTACCAAAAGTAGTGCTAGCGGTTTCAAAAAGATATTGAGCACCATCAAGGTTGGAAATGTCTGGATTTCTACGTGGTCTACTGGAAGATGTCTCCACACCAGGCAAATACCTGGAAAAAAAATGTGAACACTCCTCTGATAGATATCCCTGGGCTATTGACCCTTCAGGATATGCTCTATTTTTCACATAACCCTTTAGCCGGTATAGGTACCTAAACATGTACAATTAATAAATTAGAGCGGATTAGGGGATTAAAAGAAATGAGCTTTTGAAAATTCAATTTCGTAAGATGAATGAATTATTTTACCTCTCAATGGGGTACATCCACCGATAGTGAACAGGACCGCCGATTCTGGCTTCACCAGCAAGGTGGATTATCAAGTGAATCATTATAATGAAAAACGATGGAGGAAATATCATCTCCATTTTACTAAGTGTCAATGCCGCCTGCTGCTCCAATTGGTCCAGATCTTCAACACGAAGCATTCTTGAGCAAATACATTTATATATGCTACAAAGATCTTTCAGGACAGTAGTGACTTGCTCACACATTGAAGACCTTAGGGCCACAGGAAGGAGATCCTGCATTAGGATGTGGTAGTCGTGTGACTTTAGACCCTGAAGCCTCTTCTCTTTAAAGTTGACACATCTTGCCATGTTAGAAGAATAGCCATCAGGGACTTTAAGTTCAAGTAGTACTTTGCAAAACAATTCCAACTCCGATTTTGACATTGAATAGATTGCAGGAGGTATGAGTACTTTCCCGTTCGGCAATTCTTCTGGGTGCAACTCATGTCGGATGCCCATTGACTTCAAATCAAGTCGGCTCTTGAGATTGTCCTTTGTCTTCCGATCATCTCCCATAACTGTTCCTATACAATTCTCACTAATATTTTTTCCGATATGCATCACATCTAAATTATGTCGCAGTAAGTTGAATTCCCAATACGGCAACTTGAAGAAAATACTCTTCTTCTTTCATGCACCTAAACTCGTCATGTTTTGATCCTCATCTTCGCCATATAGATCGGTCTCCTCACCTTGCTCCGGCTTTGCCCTTTTCTTGCCCTTTGTCCTGACTTCTGGTTCTTTTCCATATTTGAATTGATGACCATCACCCGCCTCAAAATATCTGAACCAGAAGAAGACCCAGGAGCATGTTCCCACTCGTCGGTACCATCAAATGTCGCTGCCTCTGCCCGAAATATATGTGTGTCAGGCAACCATCTCCTATGACCCATATAGAAAAACTTTCTACCATTGGACAACCACCTTGAACTAGTTTGGTCAGCACAACATGGACATGCATAACGTCCTTTAGTACTATATCCAGATAAATTTGCATATGCTGAAAAATCATTGATTGTCCAAGACAACACGGCACGAAGAGAAAATGTTTCTTTAGCCACAGCATCATAGGTTGGAACACCCACCCACAACTTCTGAAGTTCATCTATTAACGGTTGTAGGTACACATCTATATCATTTCCAGGACCTTTCGGTCCAGGAACTATCATGGACAAAATAAATGAGGACTGCTTCATGCATTTCCAAGGCGGCAAATTCTATGGTATCAACACAACCGGCCATATGCTGTATGTACTACTCATTTGCCTGAAAGGGTTGAAACCATCACTAGCTAGTCCAAGTCTCACATTTCGAGGATCTTTCGCAAAATCAGGATATCTTTCATCAAATTTTTTCCAAGATTGAGAATCAGCAGGATGTCTAAGAATCCCATCATTAGTGCGACCTTTAGCATGCCATTTCATATCAGAAGAAATTTTCGTAGACATAAACAACCTTTGTAGCCTAGGAATCAGAGGAAAGTAACGCAGTATTTTAGCAGGCTTCTTTTTCCTACTTCGCTTAGTAGATCCACTGGCTCCCTCGTCTTGATTTGGTCTTTCTTTCCATTTCGAAGAACCACACACTTCGCAATTCTCCAGACTTTCCTTACCACTCGTGAAAAGCATACAGTCATTTGGACATGCTGCTATCTTCTCATATCCTAGATCGAAAGAACTTAGGAATTTTTTGATTTTATAGGCTGTGTTTGGAATACAGATTTCAAGAAATGCTTCATTCAACAATTCAAGTAGCATAGTGAAGGACTTAGCAGACCACCCGTTTAAACATTTAATCTGAAATAGTCTAACAATGAATGAGAACTTAGAAAATTTGGTGCAATCGCGGTACAACGGAATACTAGCATCTTCAAGTAACTTAGCGAAGGATTCTTGCTGCTTATTATTTTCAAGGGTGAGGCCAGGCATTTCCTCGTCCACCCCACCACCAATCTGGTTTGTTTCTGTTGACTCATTGTGAACTTCGGTTGTTGGGTTATTGGTGTGGAAAGGAACATTATGAATCCCCATGGCATCTTGTAACAAAGCATGCATCTCATCGGAAACGCTTAAGTCTTCGTTCACTAAGGGCTCAGCTTCATTTTCTAATACAACCGGACGAACAGGAGCTGACGTATGATCCTCTCCATGACAAAACCACCTTGTGTACCCTTGAAGGAAACCGTTGACAGCCAAGTGTGTATGTACTACGTCACATGTCCTCAGCATACAATTTGTACACCGGAGGCATGGACAAAGGATTAGGTTGGGATCACGGGAATGTCGTTTGGCAAAGATAATAAAATCTTTAATACCATCACGGTACTCCTTGGATAATCGTGGTTTACTAATCCAACTTCTATCCATTATATCAATAGCACACAATCTGAAATTAAAATTTGATATATTAAATAGTAATAACAGTAAAAGGCATTTTGTATATTAAATTTCACCTATTTGAAAACTATCCCTAGCTGCAAATAAATAAACGATATAATCTTTAACTGTAAAATAAAGAAATTGTGGTTCCAAAAAATGTACAAAAAAAAAACTACATCTTAACACAATCTACTCTATTCACATAACCCTAAACTACCTTTTGTGGAAATTATCACAACCACCTTAGTGGTATTTTATCGCACACCCTGTGTTCGAGCTTAAAAAAAAATCGACTATAGTCTCCCCTGTATTTGGCTTTCCGTTCAAGGAGATGATGATGGTAAAGGGTATTTTGCTGATGAAGAGGAATCGGCCGAATAATGAGCGCGTCGTGCTGTAACTACGGTAACAAGAAGATCTGATGACTCATGAACTATTCTGTTCATGACTACTAATAATCACTTATCTCATAATAATAATAATAATAATAATAATAATAAACAAAAGAAACTAATATGGCTACTAATAAGTTTTTCTAAAATAATGCTTCATCCCAACTAAATCATTGATGCTTGTAGCGCCAAAATAAACCTGCACGAGGTTTGTTAAGCCCAAATCTTGTACAGATTTGGAGGATTTTGGTAAAAAAACATGCCAAGATGCCAATCAGATGCATGAAATCAGCTTCATTAACAGTAAAAGAAAAATGATAATGTCCAGTATGTAAGCATATATTTTTCAGAGTGAACCAATTATTGTACATATCCGGAGGATTTTGGCATACAGCTATAGCATCCTCAGTTCACAGTGAACCCATTTTGGTCAAAAAAACATGCCAAACTGACAATCAAATGCATGGGATAAGCTTCATTAACAGTAAAAGAAAATGAGGATGCTAGCAGCATACTTAGTTTGGAAGTGAACCCATTTTGTTAAAAAATCATGCCTAAGATGGCAATCAGCTTCTCTAACAGTATCTGAAAATGAAAATTTCCATTATCTGAGCATATATGTTGCTCTACTACTTCTTTAGCCCAACTAAATCTAAAACCCAATTATTGTGCGTATCCGGAGGATTTTGGCATACGTACCTATAGCATCCTCAGTTCACAGTGAACCCGTTTTGGTCAAAAAAACATGCCAAGATCACAATCAGATGCATGAAAATAAGCTTCACTAACAACAAAAGAAGAAACTGGGGATGCTAGCAGCATACTTAGTTTGGAAGTGTACCCATTTTTGGGGGAAAAAACATGCCTAAGATGGCAATCAGATTACTTTAACAGTATCTGAAAATGAAAATTTCCATTATCTGAGCTTATATGTTGCTCTACTACTTCTTTAGCCCAACTAAACCTAAAACCCAATTGTTGTGCATACCCGGAGGATTTTGGCATACGTACCTATAGCATCCTCAGTTCATAGCGAACCCATTTTGGTCAAAAAAACATGCCAAGATGACAATCAGATGCATGAAAATAAGCTTCACTAACAGTAAAAGAAACTGGGGATGCTAGCAGCATACTTAGTTTGGAAGTGTACCCATTTTTGGGGGGAAAAACATGCCTAAGATGGCAATCAGGTTACTGTACAGTATCTGAAAATGAAAATTTCCATTATCTGAGCTTATATGTTGCTCTACTACTTCTTTAGTCCAACTAAATCTAAAATCCAATTGTTGTGCATATCCGGCCGGAGGATTTTGGCATACGTACCTATAGCATACTCAGTTCACAGTGAACCCATTTTGGGTAAAAAAACATGCATGCCAAGAAGACAATCAGATGCATGAAATCAGCTTCACTAACAGTGAAAGAAAAATGGACATGCTAGCAGCATACTAAGTTTGGAAGTGAACCCATTTTGTGTTAAAAAACCATGCCAAAGATTGCAATCAGGTTACTTTAACAGTATCTGAAAATGAAAAATTTTCCATTATCTGAGCTTATATGTTACTCTACTATATCTAAAACCCAATTGTTGTGCATATCCGGCCGGAGGATTTTGGCATACGTACCTATACCATCCTCAGTTCACAGTGAACCCATTTTGGGTAAAAAAACAAACATGCCAAGAAGACAATCAGATGCATGAAATCAGCTTCATTAACAGTGAAAGAAAATGGGTAAGCTAGCAGCATACTTAGTTTGGAAGTGAACCCATTTTTTGTTAAAAAATCATGCCAACGAGGGCAAACAGGTAACTTTAACAGTATCTGAAAATGAAAATTTCCATTATCTGAGCTTATATGTTGCTCTACTAATTCACTATGCCCAACTAAATCTAAAATCCAATTGTTGTGCATATCCGGCCGGAGGTTTTTGGGCATACGTACCTAGAGCATCCTCAGTTCACAGTGAACCCATTTTGGGTAAAAAAACAAACATTCCATGAAGACAATCAGATGCATGAAATCAGCTTCATTAACAGTAAAAGAAGATGAAAATTTCCAGTATCTAAGCATATATTATTCTATTAATTCTTCATCTCAACTAAACAATTCATGTTAAGGAAATCAAGATGAATAATCTGAAAAAAGCTGCTTTTTTTGAAAAATAAGGGAAATCAAGAGATCATACCGAAGAGAGAGAGAGAGAGCGGGGCGACGAGGGCGAGGGCGTAGGAGAGAGAGAGCAGGGCGATCGCCGATTCACCTCCAAATAGAGAGAGAGAAGAGGAAAATCGAAAATGACGAAGGGAAGAAGGGACGATTTCGAAAGGTCGAAGGCCGTCGAAGAGGACGAAGCGGCGGAGGCAAACACGCGGGAAGTAGAGCGAGGATGGAGGGAAACGAAGCGCCCCTTTCTTTTTTTTTGGGGGGGGGGGGGGGGGGGGTTGGGAAAATGACGAGCGAAAGATTAGGGTTCGCGGGTTTTATCGCCCCGCTCTTCACCGGCGTTTCAATTAGACACGCCGGTGAATGTGTCCGTATATTCGCCGGCGTTTATAATAAAAACGCCGGTGAATAATACACTTCACCGGCGTTTTACTTAAAAACGCCGGTGAATACGAACATACACCGGCGTTTTAAATCGACCGCCGGTGTATAACCATCCCATCTGGTGCCCAATTCCTATTCGCTCTCTACCCCGGCGCTACTAGTAAAACGCCGGGAAACTTTCGCCGGTAAAACCAGTATCTTTTGTAGTGAGGCACGTGTCAACGGGCAAATCTAGTCTATATAATAAATTACAAAGAAAGCTATCAAGTGGCTCACAATCAATCCCCCTCAAAAATCAAAGGCCCATATCAAACTTCACAAAACACATTTTCCCTCCAAAATTTCAAACCCCAAAACCAAATTTTTTTCCATAAAAAACTCATTACTTTATTACTATCTCTCTCTTCTCTCTTTACTTTTTCATATTTCTCTCTTTCTCTCTCTCTCTATCTCTCTCTCCTATTCTTTCTTTATTTACTTAGAAATTTTGATTTTAAGATTTCGGTTTTGTAAAATTTCAGAATTTTAATAGCAAATATCTCTTCAACAATTAAATTTCATTATTTTCCACACTTAAAGTTCTAAGAAGTTAGATTTTATACCCCCATTTATAATTATTTTTCAACATAGACTTTTATTTATAACTAATTATTGTCATACTATTCAAACTTGAGCTACATAATTATTATTTTACTGTTTACATGGCTTTTCGTATTTTGTATCGTTCCGAAGACGTGCCGTAGGCACGCGCCCATGGGCAAATCTAGTATATTTATAAACATGGACTTTTATATCCCAATTTATAATTATTTTTCACCGTATACTAATGGAAACATGGACTTTTATTTACAACTAATTATTGTCATACTATTCAAACTTGAGCTATATAATTATTGTTTTACTTTTTACAAGACTTTTCATATGTTGTATCGTTCCGAAGACGTGCCATAGGCACGTGCCCACGGGCAAATCTAGTACTCTACAAAACATAGCAAATGAGTAATACTGTACACACATTCTGATATAACAGTCCGACGAATTAGCAAGGTCATATCATTAGTACTCATATAAACCTTATGAAATTAAATCCTCAGTTACCGAACCTGAAATAAAATTAAGTACACATTAGTCAGGGTATATTTTTTATTTTTGATTGAAGTGTCGAATTAGATTTTGAGTAAGATTTTCGTTAGCTTGACACTATGCTATCTTTATTTGGTAGTGTGATAAGAGCAGTGGCGGAGCCACCTTGCTGTCTAGGGGGCAGCTGCTAGATCAGTGAAAAATTTAAAAAGCCTATGGATAAGTAAGCCTTAAAAAAAGCCCCGGCCCACGTAATATTATTGCCCCACCTATACACTTTACAAAAATTATTTGCCCCTCTTCCACAACAAATGATATATGAATAAAAGTTACTGCCAAAAGCTCTCAAATCTCTGCCACTGCTTGAATGTGTAACATCAACAACATAGTTTACATATATAAAGAAGCCATAATAAACATGGTTCTTCCATCTAGACAATATGTTCTGCTTAGACCCACTTTTATCCTATAATTTTAATCTTTTATACATTTTAAAAAATAAAAGGGTTAATGATCTATTGACACCTAAAGTTAGTGTTAATATCTTATGCACATCTGAAGTTATAGTACTATCCCCAAAAGTACACAAACTTTTTAAAATTAGACATATGGGGACCTGCCGTCCACTTTCGTTAAATTTTTAACAGATACAGGGTGAATTTACAATTTTACCCATGGCTCTTTACTCATCTCTTCCTATCTTCTATTTCCTTCAACATATTTACCCAAACGCTGCATGGGTGGTGGCGATGCAACATCAACATTATAAGGTGGGGAATGTCACATATTTGCATAAGTATGAACTTGTCTCTTAGTCTTTATGGGTTATTTGTAGATAATTTTGGGTTTTGATTGTAAAACTACTCTTAATTGTTGATTATTGTTGATGGTTGTAGTATATTTCCTTCAATTTATGGTTGAATTTGGGATTGTTATTAGGGTTGAGTTATGATTCAGATTTGTTGCAATTGAACATTTTTATTATGTTGAGCTAGGTTTTTGTGTTTATGAGTATATTTGAATTTATTTTAGTGCTTTATATTGCTTGATTTTAATTGTGCATTATATTGCTTGATTTTGAATATACATTGTGGGAAATCAAAATAACATGCACAGAAGAAAAAAAAAGAAATAAAGATTGAACACATTACAGTAGTATAGTATTGAACACATTACAATATAGTACAGTATTGCATGCATTGATTTAGATTGAACAAACATACAATGCATACATTACTGAAGACAATTGCTATTACAAAATGACACTTTAACCAGACATTAGTGGAGGCAGCAATTACTTTAGTATACAAGTACATGTTGGGTTTTTTCTCAATGGGTAAGGAGGACTACTGACTCTGCATCTTTTTGAATGCATAAGTAGCAGTTGTCCTCCCTCCAAGAAATTGAACAGTATTGTATGACAAAATTGCAACTGAGAATCAAACGCTTCCCTCTAGTATCATATTGTCAAATGGAATTACTATTTTAATGAGATGATAGTTAGGGTTTAGAAAGGAGAAGAAGAAACACACAATAAGAAGATAATAAATTGAAGCATCAGTAACTAGGGTTGCATTGCAATGTCATACCAACTAGTTCAAATGCATAAATTGTCACGCCCCGCTTCCCAATATACAGAAATACAGGCACGCAACTGAGGCTCAGCGAATGATGTACATCATCCTTAAGCTGTACAATTATAAGCTCAACAAGATATTTATAACATATTCAAGCAGACAAATATAATGATCACATGAGCTGGAAAAAGAATAACCATAATCTGGGTAATACATCAACATCGGGTCAAGATGCCCAGAGAATATAAGGTGCCATAATTAAAACAGTACGATAAGCAGTTCGCTATAATAACTAGATAAAATAGCGACTAAAAGAAAAACAACATGAAGTAGTAATAAAGCAGCAACGATCGTCTAGAAAGTCTGTTCCACGGGTCCATCAGTACATGTATAATTATTAACTCAAAGAAAAATAAAAAAGTACCCGTTAGAGCAAGTTTCGAGCAGCAAGTAGCAACAAGCAGTAAATGGGGTAATATAACAAGATATAACATTGAAGAAACAAGAAGTAGAAGTACAAATACAATATGTAAGTAAGCAAGAAACTGGGACAATATGATCATTAACTAATAACCGTAAACTAGTGTAATCAAGACTTCAAAGTATAATCAATTGATAACCATGTCTTAGCTAATCAATAATCATGTAATCAAGATTCGAGAGTCATGTAATGAAGAGTCATGTAATCAAGAATCATGTAATCAAGAATCAAAAGTCATGTAATTAAGAATCATGCTTAGTGAAAATCTCAAATTTATCTATTTTATTAACTTATCTAATGCACACAATTATGTATCCCATACCACAAGTTCGGTGCATATCAATCATGTGACGTTTAGACTTAAGTAGTAATTGTATACGATTATGTACTCGGGTCTTTCAGTGATAGTATCGAGACATGTAATCATGAATCATGTAATCGAGTATTATGTAATCAAGAATTGTGTAATCAAGAATCAAGAATCACTATTTCAGAAAATACGGGCCCCCTTCCGAGTATACTCCCCTATATTGTCCACTATTAAGTCGTACCCTTATAACCCCGGCTTGTTATTCTTTTATAATTAATTATGAACATATAGTTGGTACGACTAGTGGAACGGTATAATCAAGACAGTTAATCTAGAAAAATATCAAAGGCGGTAATCATGGTATGAGATGAAACGGGTACATGTATCGAGAGTAGTTATTATAAATTATCAAGTGGTATAAAATGCATGTTATCAACCTATTATATCTATACAAGTTATTATTAAAAGAATAATAATACACTCAGTTCATTAAATATGAAAAATAACGGGTTTATATGCAAAAACGTAGAGATGAATTTTTAGACAACTTGACATATCTACATTCAAATTCACTTTTCCGTTGTTACAGAAAAGCAAATTCGATTCCGTCAGAGATTCTAAAAAGTAGACTCTTTTCCGGTTCCAACTCATATTCACACGATACATTCTAGAGACAATAGCTATGCGTACAAATCCATTCTTCGTTCGTTTCGATGTTTCGCACGCATTCTGGAAATTCAGAGTCACAATACTAAAATTTCAACATCTCACAATTTATACATCGGTTTGAGAAACTGTAAAATGTTCTGGATATCTAGACTCGAAGGGCTACGATTTTCATGTAGAAAGTTTCTCGATCCAGTATTGGGAACATGGTCGAATTCTCAGTACAAGAGACCGGTTAGTGATCCCGTGCAGGTTCAGAAATTTACGATATGACAGTACTAAAATTGCGATATCTCACAATCTATACATCGAATTGAGAAACCTTAAGATGTTCTGGATATCTAGACTCGAAGGGTTACGATTTTCATTTAGAAAGTTTTTCGATCTAGTATCGGAAATATGGTCGAATTCTCAGTACAAGAGACCGGTTAGTGATCTCATGCAGGTTCAAAAATTCACGATATGACAGTACTAAAATCGCGATATCTCACAATCTATATATCGGATTAAGAAACCGTAGGATGTTCTGGATTCGAGACTCTATGGGCTACAATTTCCACATAGAAAATCTTCAATCCAGTATCGGGAACATGGTCGAATTTTTAGTGCAAGGTCAAGAAATTTAAAGATAGTAAGGTTGAATATTCGATATTCGATAACACGATTCCAAATGTGTTAACGGTTCACTCTTGAGTTGATATAGCATGGAACAAGTGACTAGAACGGAATTTGACAATTAAATATGATAATAACTAGACTACTTGCTACGAGTCCAAGGAAAATGCTTGTACGAGAATAAAAGAGTGTACAAGATACTTGTCTTATAACGTGACGATTACGGTGGTGGTGTTAACCACAGAAAGAAGAAGTGATGTCGGCAATGGACGGCAACACAACGGCGGAAAGAATGGCAGTAAGACGACAATGAGTGAGCAACGGTAGCAACGATGAGTGACAACAACAACAAGGTGGCGCGGCGTGCGGAGATGGAGTGAGTTCGGGTTGTTCTTCGGGATTCATGGGACCGTAGAAGCAGAGTCGTCGGCTCGAAGGTGGAGGATAAAGTGGAGCTCGGGTGTTGGCTTGAGTTCTCGGGTGTGAAGAAGGCAGAGGAAGAGAAGAAGAAGGGAATGAGGTGGTCTGCATTCTTATGTGTGTGTGTGTATATAGAAAGAATGGGAAAGGCAGAATGCTTGCATGCATGGTGTGTGTGTATATATATATATATATATATATATATATATATATATATATATATATAGGGAAAGGATCCGTTGCACACTACTTTGGTGCTCACCACGTGAACACTATGCCTTCGGGCATTCATATCGAAAATCCGAACCGTTCACATTGATCTACACATCTAAATTAGTCTAAATATGTAAAATCAAATCATTTGAAATTCATTTGCCCATTTATTGAAGTGATACAAAATTGTATGGCTGAAATTTATTGTTTTTATAGTCACATGATGGATGGGCAAATGAATTTCAAATGATTTGATTTTACATATTTAGACTAATTTAGATGTGTAGATCAATGTGAACGGTTCGGATTTTCGATATGAACGCCCGAAGGCGTAGTGTTCACTCGGTGAGCACCAAAGTAGTGTGCAACGGATCCTTTCCCTATATATATATATATATATATATATATATATATATATATATATATATATATATATATATAATATGCATGCAAGTATATGCATGTGTATTATTATATAGGTAGTGTAGTGTTAGGTGTGGAAAATGAGAAGGGTTAGTAGGGATTAGAATAGAAAATAAGAACAAGGAGGAGAAGTCAAGAGTTGGAGTTAGGCTGTAGGAGAAAAATGAGAGGGAGAGATTGTCATGTGCAGAAGTGGGGATTATATGGAGGGAGAAAAAGAAGTGTAGGGAGGAAGAAAATAAGGTGAGTTAGGTTAGCTGTTTAATTAAGAATTATGATTAGGATTAGAATTAGGATTAATCATGGTTAAAGTTTGTATTTAAACTCCGATCGAAAAATCACAAAATTATGGAATTGATCAGAAAAATATTATGGCTCTAGATAAAGAGTCCAAAGAGAAGAAAAATAATGTTGATCTTAAAATTGAAGTAAAAAAAATTCACGTAATAAAATACGTACAACTGGAACAGGGAGTTACATAAATAATCCCCATTTAGCATGCCAACTAGTTCAATTTCTTCAGAACATATATGAATGATGCACAAAATGAATGTTTTAGTTATAAACAAAAACCACCAGGAAACAATAAAAGCAGTGGTTCATTTGATGTTTGTAATCTAACTTGAGAGAGTCTGGAGCTCCCATCTGAACCATTTCAATAAAATTGATCAAGCGTCAGTGGCACCAAAGAAGGTATAAGATATTGATCGTGTCAACACACATCAATGCAGCCGTATTAGCTACGACAACTTCACCTCACCTTCAATAATTCTCATCATTGACTACACACAACCAAATTTGTTTCAAAACAATAATTTATGAAGTCAATTGCCTTCAACAAACATACAATGCATACCTTAACTGTATCAACTTATACACTATCAAATTATGCTTTAGTATACAAGTACATGCTGAGTTTCAACAAGCATTACTGTAACGCTCTGAATTCCAAAATACGGTAATTCGTAGCACAACAAGATCTTTACTTTATTTCGTACAATTTTACAAGGAATTTAAAAATTTTTATTTCTACAATACTGTTCATTATATATCAACACAGCGGAAAAATAAAGATTACGAAGCATGTACAATTTAATCATCAACATTTAAAGCAATCTTTAGCTTCAAATTCATCTTCCAGCCTTAGCCAATCCAAGCCCTGCATTGAATACTGTGGGCACGTCAATTACATACAGCTGACGCAATACTATACACGGCCATCCTCACTATGCCATAATATAGCGACTCACTTATTTTAGCATACACAAACTTGAAAGCAGAATAAAGTGTGAAAAGTGACTATCTTAAACATGTCGGTGTATGCAATGCCTTAATGCCTAATGCAGATGTTTTATGCTAAGATGACACTAATGCATACTTGTTTGGATTCTATGCATCTCATAATACATAGGTCCGAGGGCAAGCACCTATGAACTCCACATTAATGGGTTTAATCCCTCGTCGTGAAAACTACCCAGTAATAAAATAAGTTTTAGACGTCCCACGAGTACGGATTCCAGCCCTGAAGTCCATCGTCAAGCTTATACAGAAATCCTCATCGCGCAAACTTTCTGCAAGTGTCCCTCTAGCCCTGGTATATGCATATACACTGGAGCACGACCTCCCATCCGTCCGACTATTCATGATCCTGGAGTCCACCGTCAAACCAATCATAGTCCCGGATTTAATTAAGGCTCGCCTCCATCGTAAGCAACCACAGTCCCGGAGTCCATCGTCAAACTGGGTCTATAGTCATGGAGTCCACCGTCGGACTATATAGAGGCAACCCACTTATGTTTGCCCAAGTTTACTGCATCTCCACTTAGTGCATAATCCTTATGCTTAAAACATGAATAAATTACACCACCTAGAGTTAGCTTCCCCTCCTACCGGACATAAACAAAAATATCGAGATAGCCCATATAGCCAATTCTCAAATCAATTAATTCTTTCAACATTTGCCGGTACCTGGGTCTCACTGATCCTCTAGATCACATCCTTTCATGTTCAATAATCATGGGTACTCATACCTTTCTAATTCATATTTCCAATTCACATTGTCCGACTATTCATGATCCTGGAGTCCATCATCAAACCAATCATAGTTCCGGATTTAATTAAGGCTCACCTCCATTGCAAGCAACTACGGTCCCAGAGTCCACCGTCAAACTGGGTCTATAGTCCCGAAGTCCACCGTCAGACTATATCGAGGCAACCCACTTATGTTTGCCCAAGTTTACTACATCTTCACTTAGTGCCTAATCCTTATACATAAAACATGAATAAATTACAGCACCTAGAGTTAGCTTTCCCTCCTACCGAACTTTAAAAAAATACCGAGATAGCCCATATAGCCAATTCTCAAATCAATTAATTCTTTCAACATTTTTCGGTACCTGAGTCTCACTAATCCTCTAGATTATATCCTTTCATGTTCCATAATCATAGGTACTCATACCCTTCTAATTCATATTTCCAATTCACATCTTATTCAATTCTTTCATCTTATTCTTGTATTTATCAATCATGAAGAACATTCTCAAATTTTCATTTCCACAAAGTTCTTTTCAGGTTTATTTTCCCAATACAAAGTTTCTAAGAATTAAACACCAACTCTTTGAGACTCATCATTAGAAATTTATTATCAAAACTCATCATTTTCCTTTTATCACAAATCAACTCTTATTATCTTAATTATACACATCCTTCTTGTATATCAATCTTATCTATCACATGAATAAAACTCCTAAATTCCCCAAAATAAAATCTAAAACAGTGAGAAATAATTTCATATATTCCGATAATATTTTAAAATATTTATATAATTTTTTCTAGATTTTTAAATCTCCAAAAAATAATAAAAAGAACTCCCAAAAATTTTCAAAAAAACACATCAGGGCTTGAACCCCAGACCCCCCTCGAGCGCCACGTGGCGACCCTAGAGCACAAGCTCTAGCCACTAAGCCCGAAGCTCTAATCAGATATAGTATGGAGTCAACTTCTTTAAGTGTCTGAACTCCCCTTATCTGACTTTTTTTTAAAAAATGTTTTCTCCCCACAAACGGCAGACCCAAGACTCGAACTAGCACCAACAGAGAGGAGACCAAGCGCCTACCCACCGAGTCAAAGCTCAGATCACAACATCTATATGTTTTAATTCATTAAGTACTTGGTCTCCGTTAAATCTCATTTTTCTATATTTTCAACATTTTTTATTTTCATTCTTTTCCCAAAAATTTATTTTTACAAAAATAGTTCTAGACTCCAGAATTCCTTCTTTACTGATTTTAATTGTATTTAAGTGGATTTATACCCATTTTATCTACATAATCATTTTTGGAAACATATAGACATATAACTTGATTTTTTTTTTTTTTTTGCAAACTAACTCTTTTCTTCAAAATGCTACTATTTTATATCACTAAAACTCCAAAATTGTTATCCTACTAACTTTATTCATATTAATGATGAATTTACTTCAATTTTTCCAAATCAATCCTTTCTTTCTCTTATATAAATTATAATACAAAATGTAACTAGTTAATTTTTTTCTACTAACTTAATGCAACCTTTCTTTTGTTCCACTACAACTATTTCTTCCCCCAAAATTATTCCTAATTTTTCATTTCTATTAGTTTACATTTCACACACATATTTTGGCTAAACTCTTAAAAATCACAACATTTCATGCAATAATCAAGTTATTCATTTGTACCTAACAATTCTATACATGCTTCTAATTTAATTTTCTTCATTCTAATCTACCAATCAATTCATATGCTTCACATTAACATACAATGAATTCCATGATTTTTCTAGTATTAGCATTCATTACAACATGCATCAATTTAGCTAGTAGGATTAAATCAAACAAAATCAACCATAAAATACTTAGGCATGATTTCTATACTATCTAGAAAATAAGATAAGACACCCACCTCAAATTGAAGAATTTAACAAGCAATTAACACTCCAAGAAGTCTCCGAGTGCACCTAAAAAACCGTGCCCAAAAGAAAAGAAATCCCCCCACAACAAGCTTCCCGAAATGCATAGCCCCTTCACTATTTGGTTTTGATTAAGTTTTGTTTGGTTTTTTGGCTAATAAAAATGAGATGGGGAAAAATTATAAAGAAATTTAATTAAGTGGGTTAATTAACTAATTTGCCAACTTAATACATCACTACTTCACCCTCTCTCCCACTTCCCATGACAGCCGGTTGTCTTTTTGGGGTGTGCACGTCGCACGTGTGCACATGTACATGCTTTGTGTACACCTCACATTTTAATATTTTTATTTAAATGAAAACATATATTAATATATATATAATATGTATTTGAATATTAGTTTAACTTAATCAAAATTTGGTTTGTCATGCACAAATAAAAATAAACACACACACACCTTCGAAATTTTGTTTTGAAAAAGAATACACCCAGTGCACCGCAAACACGTGCGTCGTACGTAGAAATATTAAAATACGAAATAGATTTTATCGACTGGGAAACGTTTATAAATAATCGAAATACAACATACGAAAAATATATTTCATTATACATATGTAATTAACATGTATATAGAAAATATGTACATAGAAAACACGTGCACTACACGTATAAAATATTTTAATAGGAAAAAATGAATTTCCGTACATAAAATGAATTCGAACACATCATAAAATGAATAATTAAAATACTTAGAAAATATTACACGTAGTGATGAAAAATACGTAATTGATACGTGCATCGATAACACGTGTAATGCACGTAAAAACACAAAGATTGAAAATAAATATTTGAGTTGGCTCAAATAGGGTAAGAATGAATTTTGAAAAGATGTTAAATACATAAATAGTCAGAATCCAAAATATGTAGTGAAATACGTTACAAATATTATCCGTAACGGTACAAAATATATGTGCGTAACACGCAAGGGGCAAAATTGTCATAATTCAATTTTGCAGGGTGTTACAATTGCCAATTTATATCCAGTATAAAATTATCACAAACCACTCATTATATAAATAAATAAACTTATATCCAAGTGTGACTCATCATTGCCTACACACACAACCAAAAGAAAATGCAAAAAATTGAACAAAATTCTTAAAAGCATGTATGAGAATCAAATACTTCCCTCCAAAAAATTGTAAATTGGCAATTTGGAGATGAAGAACCCAAATCGGGGACTAGGGTTTCGACATGGAGATGGAGAGGAGCTGAATCTGGGACTAGGGTTGAATTTGAAGGGGTTGAATTTCGACATGGAGATGGATAGTGGCTGAATCAGGGACTAGGGTTGACATCGAAATGCCACTTCACTTCCACACCTAATTTGGGGGTTGAATTTAAAGGGACGAAGAAGACGAAGAAGCTAGGTTTCAGGATTTGGGGGGATTTTGAGAGCACGAGATGGAAATGGAGATGGAGATGTAGATTGGTGGCGGCAGTGGTGAGAGTGGCGCTGAGGTGGAGCTTCGGGGGCCAGGTTTTCGAAGAAAGGGAAGGAAGACAGAGAAAGAGTTGGTTCGGGAGAAATGAGAGAATGAGAGGATAGGGAGGGGGGTTTTAAAATAGAGGGGTATTCATATGCTTCTTAACGGGTTCATACCCGTTAAGAGGTATTGTAACTATCATTCCGCTATTTTCATTTTTCCCTCTTTTGTAATATTTTATTTGTAATTGAATAAAATACCGTATTTTTGTTTCTTGATTATTTTTTATTATTATTAAATCTTGTTCATGAAATTCCCCGTTCTTCTTGTGGAGCTGTTCTTATTGATTCTAATTTCCTCTATGTAATTGCGGGTATTTTTATTTCAACCCTATTGATTTAGATCTACCTCTTATTGAACCCTAAAACCCAATTTCAATTGTTCTTGACCCAAAACCGCTATTATTGGAACCTAAACCCTTAACCCAATACCCTAATTGTACTCTATAAATACAACTCTACTGCAAACCCTAAAAATTGCACAATTTGAAACCCTAGCCGCTTATTCTCTCTCTCCTCATTCTCTCTCCCCGTCCAAATTTCCGCCCAAAATCTCCAAACCCATCACTGCTTCTCCTTCCTCGGCCATCTCCGGTGACCCCCATCATCGCCACCTCCCGTCGACCTCTCCCTAGCGCCGCCCTCCTCTGTCCTCGATGTCCAGACACCCAAAACCCCAACCCCGACCTTCCTTCCGATCGCCAGCAGCCAAATCCCGACCCCTACCTTCTCCTGTCTCCGTCGACGCCGTCGTCGACCCACCTCGCCACCGTCAGCCAGTCGCGCAACCTACCGAAGCCCTTGCTTTTGCCATTGCTCTTGGCTGTTGCTACAATTTGTCTCTTTGTTATTGCTGAGTTCTCTTTTGCACGTATATTGCACGTGCTATCTTGTGGAATCGTGTATTCGTGGGTTCGTTGTTTCGGGATCCTTATCCCGTTATTCTTGGTATTCGTTTTCACCATTTATAAGGCAAGTCAATGTCCTCTTGAATTGTTAATTGTATCAAATTCAAGTTTTGTTGAAACTCTTGCAAGTAGATCCCTTCGTTTATCGTATTATACATTATTCATCTCTTTCGTTGGGTATATTGAGGGTTTATACGAGCTAACCCTAATTTACTTGATATCGTGCCACTTTTGACTCCAAAGATTGAATCTTTCATGTGTGCATATAAAATTGATAATAGGGTTGTTCATATAATTATCACACAATTAAATTATTGTAGAGAGAATTGATAGGTTGTATGTTGTTTGATCGATTGATGGTTGATTGATGATAAATTAATGTATGTGTGTGTTCTTAATTTTAGTTACCACATCTTATATCCCATCATGCTGATTGAAAAGTTTATCGACTAGTAGAATTGATACCCATCATGTTTAATTAAATTATTTCATGGAAAATACTAAAAACCTGTATATTGCTTGCTAGCTGTGTTTTGTTTGTTATTTTCGACCCAGTAAATGAACTTAAAAAAATTACTTTCTGAATATTAATTGTAGCCTTATCTTTCTAGTTTCTAGAACATCTTAAATTTTTGAATTCCGAGTTGTGTATCAAAAGTTATGCATGTTTTACTACAGCTGTGTTTTTACTTTCAGATTTTCAGATTCTTGTACGTTTCATATTTAAACAGTAAAAAGGCTGATCAAATGATAAAATTGTGATATGATAATATCCAGATTGTTGCTTAACATGTTTAGAAGTCTAGAAAATATTTTTTTATGAATTTATTATTAAGTTTTTCCTGATTCTAAAATTATAATAACATGAGGCCAAATTTCTGCCTGAACATGAAATCTGTAAAGAACAATGTGATTGACCTAGCTAATGTTGTAAGATTTTAAACTTTAAATATGTGTTGGAACCGTGTGGAAGTCTAGTTTATAAAACTTCTGACGGATTCAGTTTTTGAGTTCTGAAATAGCAAAAAACTCCATTTTTGTACAGACTACTCTTGCTGTCTAGAATTTTATAATCCAGATTTTAAAAGATAAATTATTCATATATCGTAGTATTGTATGAATTAACGTATGTATGTTGCATTGAATGATTCCAATGAGTTATGGTCATCATTCTAGTTGTCCTATTTCATGTTATTGTCCTATTATTTCCCTATTTTTACCATCGTTCACCTCATGTCTCATATTTGCATGTTGTATTGTTGCATTGATAAATAATTAATAAGTAGGGGTTTAAGGGTTGACTTTAGTAAGGACAGTATAGGGACTGTACTCGGAGGAGGAGCCCGTGTTTCCCTAAATAATGTTCCGGCTATTGTTTTATCGTGTGATTGTGGATTACGGCCGTAATCCAATCTATCATGTATTGTATCGTTGCCAAAGACCGTATCGTGCATTGAATATTGAATCGTGACTATTGAATATTGATTATCGTTGCCGAGTACATAAACTATAAAATTCACCAATAAGTCTAAACGTAACTTGTTTATATGTAGCAACCATGCATGAAGTGCTACATTAGTTAGGATTAAAATGATTAATAGACTTAAGAATCATACGACATCGACACTGCATATTGTACATCATTGTCCCTATTGATATCGAATATTGGCTAAGTGTTATTGATATTGATCATTGAATATTGTTATTGAATCTTTTTTATAACAATTGCATCGTTTATCGTTGATATTGATTATCGTTATCATGCCATGTTATTGATTCCTATTGATCCATTGACTTCATTGTTATATTATTATTCCATTGTTCTCTGCTTCTCTACTTATTGTCCATGACTTGCTCTAAGGACAATTTTTCTTCTCTTTTTAGATGAAGTGTTCACAGGTAATGATGAAGAATTGTCTGTTGGAATTGGAGAACGGACATTTTGAAGATTTTAATACTTTCTAGTTGCTTATTATTTTATTGAACTTAATATATTGAGACTTATTATCTATCTGTGATTGGATTATTATTGTATTGGTCTTATGTCCCGAATTTTATTATTGTTTCCCGACGTTGGGTTATTGTATTTGGATATTTGATATCGCTTCATTCTAAGTATTATTGTTCATGAGATTATTATTATTGCCTGCGCAATTGTTATGTATTAATTATATTGTTGAGTTGATCGGATAAACAACTTATGGGTGGTGTTAGTCATTCGCTGGGTCAATGTCATTTACTCGTATTCCGTATTTTTGGGAAGCGGGGCGTAACAGGTATATTCTTGAAATATTCCACTAACTTAACTGAAAAATAGACGGCATGCGCCTTTAGGTCCAAATGATAAAAGTTTGGGTGCTATTGGGGCATTATTTTTACTTTAGGTGTGTGTAGGTAATTTCTATAAACTCTAGGTGCCAATAGGTCATTAACCCAAAAGAAAAAGTAGAGAAAAAGTAGGAGGTCACTCAAGCCACCACTCATTTCTCTCTTTTCACTTTTAAAAATCTCTCTCAATTTCAATTTAAAATATCTCAAAATTTTAAAATTAAAAAAAAAACCTATCTAGAAACACATTAAAGTGGTCATTGACTTTTATTTAAAAATTAATCTACTTATTTATTAAATTATGCGCCTTTAAAATCTCTCTTTAAAAGTCACGTTACCAAAAGTTTGATAGGTGACTTTGCACGTCCTATAGTTGTTAGGATTATAGCCTTAAATACACGTAAGCACAAGTTGAAGTTAGAGAGGAAGAAGGGAGGACACGAAGCAGCGAGGAGAAGGCAGCAACACATCAACAGAATAAAGGCAGCTGAAGGAGTTATGGTCGACCGCAATGGGGTGCGGTCGACCGACCTTAGCTGCTATCATTCCCGAGAGTGGGACAGTCGACTGCCCAGTCCTCTGGTCTTGGCGAGACTCATTGCAGTCGACAGCGAGCGGCGTTGTATGTTATTGGAGCTAACGGGTTTCAGATCCAAAAAGCTGTATTTGTGTATATTCTTTAGGGTTTACCTGGAGGATATATATATATATATATATATATATCCCAAACTGCCCTACTTTTTTAAAAAAATCTCAAAACGACCTACTCGCCGTCTCAAAAAAGCAAGTTTGGGAAAAATCCCATCGTTTTTTTGAGACAGCGAGTGTGAGGCTTTGGTTTTTCTTGGCCAAGACTCGGTGTCTCAAAAAGCGATGGGGTTTTTTCAAAACTCGCTTTTTGAGACAACGAGTGTGTTGAGAGATTTCCAGACCCTAAGCTGGCTTCTTGAAATTTCTCAACTAAACAGTCGCTTTCTCGGAAAGCGATTGGATTTTGCCTAAACTCTCTTTTTGAGCAGGAAGAGAAAGCGAAATTATGATTGATTAATTTTTCCCAAGATTTCAATTAATGGTGATGGGAAGCAACTCGAACTTGATTAATATGCGAAAATTAGGTCACCATTAAATTTGGTCACAAACAATTCAAGACACATAATTGATAATTCCCTTACAACACTCCAACTCTATTAGATACTTCTTTCTTTCCATTACTGTAACGTCCCAGATCCCCGTCATCAGATATCCGTGACACAACCAGAATCTTTGCCTTCAAATGCATCTCAACACAGTAAATAACACGGAATTTAAAACACTTTTATTGCCCTCAGAATCAATTTATCATATCAAACTGTAACGCCCCCATTTTGACTCCAAACTCAATTCTTTCAATTTTTATATCACTTTAAACATAAACTAAGATAGTTATATTTCTAAGAAAATTTTGGCAGAGTTTCCCCTGAAATTTCTGCCCCGAAACACAAAAAGCTTATGGAATTCTGCTCTAAATTCCGTAGCTCACATCACAGGCAATTATATCACGGGCTCCCCAGGTCAAAATGAGCAGAATCACACAGACAATATATATATATATGCTATGGGGGCCAAACTCATAATAGAATATCAAATATCAAATAAAAACCATAAATTTCTTTGAAAACGTAGTAAGGTTTTTAGAAAATAACTTATAAAACATACCACAGGGCTCAGTACTCCACAACGAGGTGGGTACGAGTCAACAACATAACATGCCACTCGACATTATACTCATCATCATCATCCACATACTTATATATCAAAATAACTATTTAAATCATAGAATTCCCTATTCACACAATTAAACCTTTAAGCAACAAATTGTAAAATGCAGCTCCATCCACAGAATCTACACCTCACCTCTGCACCGCTGAGGACCTGTAACAGTAGGGGCCTAGGGTAGTCCAGAGACTCCCTAACCCCCCAAACACTAAGGGGTTAGCCATTTCTGGTGTGAGTATAATTTATTAATAAGCAAATAAATTAAACTTATAAGTAAACAGAATGAACTTACGAATTCCAAGATAAACCTGAACATGAAAACATCATAAATGGGATTTCACATCAAATACTCTCTAAGTCATTTCCTGTATGCATATCCATACCCGCTCACAGCATACTTATCATTAGTTTGAAAATCATTTCCAAATTAGTTGCTTAAGGCCCATCACTTTACGCCTTATGCAAACATTCCTATAACTTTATTTTTCCATAAAGCTTTACATTCACAAATAACTCTACTTCCACATAATTGCACCTCATTTACCATTCATTTGCAATTACAGACTCCCGACTTATATTCTTTCCCAATCTCATATCACATAACATCACATTCATTCATTCTTGCGACATATATCATCATGTCTCACAATGTATTATTTCGCACTCATTATACACTTCAACTATCACACTCACAATTCATCATGGATGGAAAATAAATGTGTATCCTAATTTCCTAGTGTTCGTGTATGCCGTGACTTAAGGTCTAATACAAACACAGAATGCAGAACAGATGTACTTAATCTAATGTCAGCAAGACTCTAGACACACATGCATCCCACACTACATGTGGCACTGGTCAAGCCAATGTACTTAGTCTAATGCAAGCGAGACTTGGAAATGTATGCATCCCATACTACATACTTTCCAAATAAAGTCGTTGTCTCCAAGTTTAGGGATTCGAACCCTCGCTACGCAATGCATTCTAATTTGGTCTACTTCCTGTTCCCGATAGATCGTGGCAATGAGGTTGCAGATCAACGGTCCCACCATTCTGCAGTTAACAGCCGTGACGATAAAGATATACGGTTCCACCGTATGGCAGTCAACGGTCCCACCGTTCTGCAGTCAACAGCCGTGACGATAAAGATATACGGTCCCACCGTATGGCAGTCAATAGTCGTGACGAACTTAAAGATACACGGTCCCACCGTATGGCAGTCAATGGTCATACCGTTCTGCAGTCAACAGCCGTGACAAACTTAAAGATACACGGTCCCACCGTGTGGCAGTCAACGGTCCCATCGTTCTGCAGTCAACAGCCGTGACGAACTTAAAGATACACGATCCCACCGTGTGGCAGTCAACGGTCCTACCGTTCTGCAGTCAACAGCCGTGACGATAAAGATATACGGTCCCACCGTATGGCAGTCAACGGTCCCACCGTTCTGCAGTCAACAGCCGTAACGGTAAAGATATACGGTCCCACCGTATGGCAGTCAACGGTCCCACCGTTTTGCAGTCAACAGCCGTGACGATAAAGATATACGGTCCCACCGTATGGCAGTCAACGGTCCCACCATTCTGCAGTCAACAGTCGTGACGATAAAGATATACGGTCCCACCGTATGGCAGTCAACGGTCCCACCGTTCTGCAGTCAATAGCCGTGATGAACTTAAAGATATACCGTAGCATACCTATAGTGTCGTATCCCATACGACCCGTTCGTGTCCACCAGCATGTGACCAGATCCCATCCGTCCGTACCACGGTACCTCAGTATCACCACCTAGTGCTAACTCTCAGAACGAGTTGGATTATAGGGAATCACCCCTAACACCAATTCGGTCTTCAAGCGAAACAATAAAAGAAAATCTAATTAATGCAGTTTATTGGAACATTTGTTACCAAATCACACTCGGTGTCGATCAACAATGTCGAGTATGTCCGGTCTGTCAGACAACAATCATCACAGGAATCACATCTACCGATTCCACTACCTTCACAGGTCAGCGACCAAATAGTCCTGGCCCGTGACCCCCAGCGAGTGGTCCAACGGCGCCCTAAGGATGCAATACAAATCAATGAAGGTAAGCACACACATAACCATCAATTCTTGACCATTTACAGTCTCAGGCGTCGAGACACCCAATACTAACTGACCAGAGCTATATCCCAACTCACTCATGTCCACCATGAGTATTAAGCACAGGAACTTATCCAAGCTCCGAGTGAAATGCTAAAACATCATTAAAACCTGATAGCTCATGATCACCATACTGCGGCATCCAGAGGATTCTCCATCAATTGTCCGATGAAATAATTCAAGAAATAGCAGTAGCTGTGACCCAAGCTACGCTCATCGGAGTTCAACACAATCAGACTTCTAGAAGGGTAGGGAGATCCATAGCAATCCCCTATTGGGCGACTCCCTCAAATATTTAAGAGTTCGAGTCCCCGACTAACTTAATCTTGAAGTCAATCTCAACAACAGGGTGCTAAACTTACAACAACCACAACTTCCAATACACAGCTCAGATTTGCTTGACACCACCCATTCTGAAAATCTAAGACCCTGGTCTACAACTTTCCAGCTAACCATTTTCCAAATTCAATAAGTAAAGTCCTTAACCACTGACAGCTCCAGCTGCAGCTTCCAGACCCGTTGCATTCTACAAACTTTTCGAGGCATCAACGACCTCAGAAAAATTATAAGATTTTAGACTATAGTTGTGGACACATACAAGAGTGTCCACACAAATTCTCAGCTCAAAATGCCCATGCTATACTAAGATACAAAATCGGAAATACACAGCAAATCGTAAATTTAAATCTTCATAACACACAATGTATATAAAATAAAAGAGGTCATACTCACAAAATATCCCGCGAAGACTCGAAGCGCCGCCACGCCTCCAAAGTCGCTAGTATATCCTATCATCAAATCTCAAGTCAATTTAAAGCTCAAAGCATGCAAACTAGTCACAGATAGCAATAACACAAATCCTAATATCCCATAGGCGTTTAATTAAATGCATGTGATGCACACGTGCGAAGCACGGGATATTCAAAATCCTACGGGATTTTTATTTCCCAAACAATAACAAAAATCACCCCTAAAATAACCTAATGGCGCAACAAAAATTCTATCACCATAAAGGAGACAAGTTCTCATATACTTACTTTCCCTTTATAAACCCAAAACCCTAATTTATTAGCAACTTGCAAATTCTCCATCAACTTGCTAATTTCTCATATCTATAACACCCAACCCCTCCTAATCTCCCTACTACCATATTTCTACTTAATAGAAATTGAAAACACTTAATTTCATACAAACAAAATAACTAGGGTATACCTTTCCGAAGCCCTCTCCAAAAATCGATGCCACCACGAGCTAGAGCACCCTCCAATTAGCCATCCCCCCAAATTAATTTAAAAACAATGAAGAGATGGGGCAGATTTGGGTGGGGAGAGCATCGGCCGAATGGGTTCGGGTTTCTTTCGGCTGAGAAGGAAACGAGAGAAGAAGAAATGGAGAAGGGAGGAGAAGGTGGGGGGGAGGGGGTTATAAAATAAATAAATAAATAAATAGATAAATAAATAAATAATATAAAGGGAATATTGCATACAAGCTCCCAAGTCCCAAATATATATATTACAAATAAACCCCAACCCTCACTCTCTAAAATACTAACAATCTAAAATACATAAAATTGTCTCATAATAACCCTCCAAAAGTATTCAGATAAAGTAGACAATAAATCTGATATTTCTCAATAACAATCAATTGTTATTAGAAAAATGCGTAATTGAGTGCAATTCTCAATTGCGCACAGATTACGATGCAAAATAGCCATATGCTGTTTGTGCGGGGTATTAAAATTACCCACAAACCAAAGAGTAGATATAGATAGTGGTATCCTTGTTTTGATATAAATCATATATGAGTCATTATAGGCAAAAAGGCTTCGATAATAATCACATAGATCTGATCTAATCTGATCTGATCTGATCTGATTCTCCTTAGATCCTATACAAGTATTCTGTGTCTGCAAACTCCCCTTTCCATGCTTATAAAGAACTATTGGAACACCCACTTGAAGAAGAGGCTAACAAAGATGGGGGTTGATCCAGTAACCCACAAAACAAAGAGTGAGACCCTTGCCTCCTCCTCCTCCTCTGTAGATGGCCAGTCCAAGAGCATTGCAATCCTCAGCCACATTGCCTCCTCCTCCTCCTCCTCTAATTATCATATCAATGGTGACCCAATTTTTGCATATTAATCAAGTTCGAGTTGCTTCCCATCATCATTAATTAAAATCTTGGGAAAAATTAATTAATCATAATTTCTCTTTCTCTTTCCGAAAATTTCTCAATTCAACAGTCACTTTCTAGCGATGGGATTTTCCCAAACTCGTTTTTTGAGACAGCGAGTAGGTCGTTTTGAATTTTTTTTTAAAAAGTAGGGCAGTTTGGGAAAAACTTTCAAAAAGTATGGCAGTTTGGGAAAAATTCATATATATAGGTGTAGATGTAAACTTTAGGGTGAATCAAGGTGAGCCATTATTATTGTACACCTTCAAGAGGGGTGAGTGCTGAGTACTTCAAAGGTGAGGGAGAGAGACTGAGAGTTTTGATCTCTTTGTAATCTTTGTATTTCTTGGGGATTATGAAGCATTAGTTATCTTTGCATATTATTGTGTTTGTGTTCTTCTGAGATCTTGCAATTATTGTGGTGGCTTGTTCTTGGTGCATCTAGTTCTTGGGCATTTCTGTTTCTTGTGGTGTGTGTTCCGCTATTAGCACTATACGTGGTATCAAATTCTCTATAATAGTATCCTAAAAATTAACAACACTTAGCTATGTTGACATCAAATTCAGCTACTACTGCATAGGTGAGGAACCGTGACAAGCAATGCCTTTGTGCTAAGTTGTGCAAGTGAACTCCAACATCATTGGACTGGCAGAAGCTCTAGCTATTTGGTAAGACAAACTTACGTTATATATAAGTAATCTACATAGTGACCAATGAATCTGCTAATAGAGATAAGTGAAAAGGAGTCTACTTCACCCTTAGGAAAATTTTAAATCATGGAAAACAATTGTGTGATCATCAACCATACTTTTATAATTCATGAGTATAGAGTTTCAACTTATTGACTCCTTTTATTCCTAATCACTTAGTGATCTAATTGATAATTGTTCAATTGGTTGGTGTATTCCCTAAAGGCCAGTTATGTATTGGCATTGCTAGTTTATATTGTATCGTGATATTTATTTCATATATGAGGCATTTCATTTATTGTGTTGTTTATTGTCATTAAATGAACATAATAAAGTTCTTAGAATAGTAGGTTCAATACTATGGTATATCAAGTGCATGACTTGATTGTGAGATCTTATTAGTTGTAATCAGAACACTATTCTTAAATGTCTCTAGTCAAGTATTATTGTGAATTAGGACAACAATAATACATAGATACTAGTATGTGCGTAGACTGATGATCATATCTCACGGCTGATGGATATGGGATATTAAATCTTCACTTGGGTACATATTAGAGTAATAATGTACTAAACTGACCCACCATGAGAACGCTGCATAGATCATTACGTGAGTGTCATAAGCGGTTCTCACAATGACCATGATGTACGTAGTCCTTTGACTTGAAGTTACTACGATTCCCTACATAATAAGTTATATGTTTTAATGTCGTCAAACGTTACTAGTAATAAGGTGATTATAAAATCGACAATTGGATATACTACAAATCATGCGGAGGGATGTGAGTGGCTTAGATAAGATTTGTCCCTCTTACATAACAGGAACGATATCTATGTGCCCCTTGATTGAGTGAGACTGCAAAATGCATGGCCGTACTCAAATGAGTCAATATGAGATATTGAGCTCATTTATTTTAGTAAGTCTACTCGGACATCAAGAAACCAAAATTTGAACTATACAAGGGTGACACTTTCACGCCCCGCTTCCCACTATACGAAAGTACGGGCACACAACTGAGGCCCAGCGAATGATATAAGTATACCAACTTATATCATCCATAAACTGTACAATACCAGTAAGCTTAACAACACAGATAATAATAATAATCACGTGAACAAGAATGAAATACAATAACCAATATATGAGATACAAGAAATTCGAGTCAAAAAACCCGAGTATAAACAATGCAATAAATAGTTTATTACAATGAGGTGGTAGAGAAATAGTTGTAGCAACTCCGTCTAGAGAGTCTGATCATCAAGCTCCTTCTGTAATTCATCATCTGTACTTGTATAAACGTTAACTCAAAGAAAATGGAAAAGTACCCGTTAAAGCAAGCTTCGGGCAGCAAGTAGCAACAAGCAGAAAAAAAGGTAATATAATAAGATATAACATGGAAGAAACAAGAAGTAGTAGTGCAATAACTGAAAAACAGTACAATACAATACGGAAGGAAGCAAGGAACTGGCACAATATGATCCTGCAAGCAACAACTATAAACTAGTGTATTCAAGACTTCAAAGTATAATCAATTGGTAACCCAAGATCAGTTAATCAATAATCATGTAATCAAGAATCAGGAATCATGTAATCAAGAGTCATGTAATCAAGAATCATGCTTAGTGTCAATCTCGAGTCTACCGGTTTTATTAACTTATCTAATGCACGCAATTATGTGTCTCATATCACAAATTCGGGTGCATATCAATAATGTGACATTTAGACTTAAATAGTGAGTTCTATAGGATTATGTACTCGGGTCTTCCAATGATAGTATCATGACATGTAATCGAGAATCAAGTACTCAATAATCAAGAATCAAGAATCACTATTCCGGAAAATACGGGCCCCATTCCGGATATACTCCCCTATATTGTCCACTACTAAGCCGTACCCTTATAACCCCGACTTGTTACTTTTTTACAATAATTATTCATGAACATGAAGTCGGCACGACCACTGGAACAATGATATCAAGACAGTTAATCAAGAATCAAGAAAAATATCAAGAGCGATAATCATGGGTATAAGATGTGAAACAGATACATGTATCGAGAGTAGTTATCATGGAATTATCAAGTGATATAAAATGCATTATATGAGAAAATCTATCAATTTGTTATATCGATGCAAGTTATTATTACAAAAACTGTTAGTGTAGGTGCCCTAGAGGCAATACAATGATATTATGTAATCAGTATTATTGACATTATGTTCTATTTGATTATATTAATAATTTATTATGCTTCGTATTTACTGCGTTATAAATGTTAGCATGATAAATGTCCTTAGATTATTAATACGAACTATATGAACATGAGATTATATATAGTATAATAATCTTAAATGTCCCTAGTCGAGTATTATTATTATTAGGACAGTAATAATACATTGAGACTAGTATGTTGATTGATTGATGACCACCTCTCATGGGTCATTAGTATAGAGATACTAAAATCAATACATAGGTAAATGTAAGAGTACATTGTACTGGACAGACCCACTGTGAGATTCAACATGGAATAAATAAATAAGTGTCATAAGTAATCTCACTGTGATAATGGTGTAATGGTCCTCTGACCTGAAATCATTATATTTCTACACGAGAATTAATGTACTTTGATTCTATCAAAAGTTATCTTTAATCGGGTAATGATAAAGATAGTATTGGGTTCATTATGAATCGTGTGAGAAATGTGAATGATCTAGATGGAATTTAACCCTCCTAATTTTAGGAGCGATATTATCGGCCTCTTGTTTGAGTGAGACTATGAAATGCATGGCCATGCTCAAATATTGATTTGTTTGAATAGTCTACTCATCGATCAAGAAAATAAAGATTAAATTATTAAGAGGATGACACGAACCATGCCTCTAGTTTAATCTATAATATCAAGGTTAAAAGGATTATATTACACGGAGACATTAGTCACGAAAGGTTTAATTGAATCACCAATTATTATTATTACTTAGGTAGCAATGATGTATTACTAGATGCCGCTCATTGTTTATAATTTTATTATTAGATAATAAAATTATTGCCAACGTAATAATAACCTAAAGGGTCACACACTTAGAACGTTTAAAAGGAGTTTTAATTTAAATTCGGAATTTAAATTAAATGATTATAAATTCGAAATTAGTTATTTAATTGAGTTGGACTTGATTAATTAAAGTATAATTCGAATTTAAATCATTAAACCAAATCAGTTTGGTCTTAGTAGAAGCCCAAACTGATTATGGTTAAGCCCACCTCATTCTCTCTTATAAATACATAGAGATGTATTGGTTTAGTGTTTATCTTTTGGCAAATTCGTTTTCCATAGAAAACCCTAGCCGCTCCAACTGTTGAGAGGCAAGAGAGAGAGAGAGAGAGAGAGAGGCAAGCATCATCGGCTAGTACCGGCTCCCTTGATCGTTGGACGATCGGACGTTCGTGTGGACTGCTTTAGAGACGCGGATCTTGTTACAAGGGTTGCGTGGTGATTGTATAACAGGACCTCCATCTTTCAGCCTTCGTAAAGCTCTTAAAAGGTAAATTTTCGTTTCTCCATAATCAGCCATGTCTTGTACACGGATCCTAGGGTTAGGGTTTCGGATTTTTTTATGGTTTTGCTGCGTTTGTGCCCCGAAACCCATCAAAAATAACAATATATATAGTTCAGTTCATTAAATATAAAAAATAACAGGTTTATATGCAAAAACGTATAGATGAATTTCTAGACAGTAGCACCTATCTGCGTTCAAATTTACTTTTCCATTGCTACAGAAAAGCAAATCTGATTCCGTCAGAGATTCTACAAAGTAGACTCTCTTCCGGTTCCAACACATATTCACACGATACGGTTTAGAGAAAATAGCTATACATAAAAATTCATTCTTTATAGGTTTCGATGTTTCGTGCATATTTTGGAAATTCAGGAGTCACAGTACTAAAATATCAGTAACTTACAATTTATACATCGGATTGAGAAACCGTAATATGTTTTGAATTCTAGACTCGATGAGCTACGATTTTCATGTATAAATTTATTAGATCCAGTATCGGGAACATTGTCTAATTCTCAGTACAAGATACAGAGCAGTAGATTTCGTGCACAGTTTCGGTGTTCTAGAAATTTCAATATTACAGTACTAAGTTCATGATAACTTATAATCTATAAATCGGATTGTGAAACCACAAGATGTCCTGGATTCTAGACTCAGAGGGCTACAATTCATGTGTAAAAAGTTCTTGGATTCAGTATTGGGAACTAGGTCAATCTCCATGTTCTTTACTGGTTCGTAAACAGTTTTTGTGTTTTGGAAATTACAATATTATAGTACTAAAATCGTGATATCTCACAATATATAAATTGGATTGTGAAACCGTGAAATGTTCTGCATTCTAGACTCGATGGGCTACGATTTTCATGTATAAAGTTCTTCAATTCAGTATTAGGAGCTGGGTCAAATATGCAGTGCAAAATTTGGGCATTTGACAGGCTAGAGTTATTCGATATTTGATAACACGATTCGAAGTGTATTAACGGTTCAAGATTTGAATCAATAGCATGGAATAAGTAACTAGACAAGAAAATACGACGATAACTAGGCTACTTGTTGAGAGTTCAAGAAAATGCTTTCCTTATACGACGTTTATTATGTCCACGATAGAAGGAACGAGAGACATGCGGCACACGGCAGCAACAACACAAGCAAGAACACAACAACAACAGTAAACGACAGCGGCACAAGCAAGAGGGCATCGGGTTCGGCGACAAGGAAGACAACAACAAGGAGTTTGAAGTGGCGATCTGCAATGGCGACGAGGGAGCTCTGGGTTGTGGAGGCCGGAGGTAGGTGTAACACCCCGAATTCTATTTACATGTAATTCGTAGTACAACATGATCTTTTACTTCAATTCGTACAATTTTACAAGGAAATTAAAACTTTTCTTTTATTACACAACAATGTTTATTACAGAGTTACACAGCAGAATAAAATACAACAAAAAATATAACTCTAATATCATAAGCTTAGATATAATCTTTATCATCAACCGTCTTTACGTCCTTGCCAATTCAATCAAGCCCTGCACTGAAAATCTGTGGGCACGTCAGTTGCTTACAACTGACGCAATGCTATAAACAGCGATCATCTCTATGTTGTATTATAATGAAATCTCTTACTTTAACATGCACAAACTTGAATGCATATAAAAGTGTAAAGAGTGACTATCCTAAACATGTCAGTGTATGATATGACTTAATACCTAATGCAGATACTATACTACAATGAAACTAATGCATACTTGTTCGGATTCTATGCATCACATACTATATAGGTCCAAGGACAAGCACCTACGTACTCCACATCAAAGGGTTTTATCCTTCGTCATGATAACTATCCAGTAATAAAATAAAGTCTAGGCATTCCACGAGTACGGATTCCTGTCTTGGAGATCCACCGCCCGACTATACAGAATCCTCGTCGTGCGAACATCTCACAAGTGTCCCTCTAGCCCCGGTATACGCATATACACTGGAGTACGGCCTACTATCCGTCCGATTAATCATGATCCCAAAATCCACTGCCCGATCAATCATAATCTCGGATTTAATTAAGGCTCACCTCCATCGCAAGCAACCACAGCCCCAGAATCCACCGCCCGACTTGGTCTATAGTCCTAGAATCAACCGCCCGACTACATAGAGCCCTCCACTCACGTTTGCCCAAGTTTACTACATCTTCATTTAGTGCCTAATTCTTAAGTTTGAACATGAATAAATTATACTACATTGAGCTAGTTTGCCCTCCTACCGGTCTTACACAAAAATACCGAGAACGAAAGCCCATATTGGCCACTTCTCAAAAATTAATTATTCATTTCCATTACTTTTGCCGGTACCTGGGTATCACTAAGCTTCTAGAATCAACATATTTCCATGTTTAACAACTTGGGGTACTCATATCTTTATAATTCATGTTCATGTATTCATAATTTATTCAAATTCTTTCATTCATTCTTATTTATTCATCAATAAGTACAATCTCAATCTATTCATTTTCACAATATATTTTTCATATTCAAACCTTTTCAATATAAGTTAATTAATATTAAAACATAATCTCTTAAAATTCATCATTGAAAACTTATCTCATTATTTTTCTTTGATTTATTTTAAACCAATTCCTAACATCATTAACCATAGATATATTTTTCTTGAGTTCACATCTCATCTAAGCATTAATATGATCTTTATTTTCCCAAAATATAACTTAAAATAGCAAGAATATATTTTCAATCACCTCGTTTAAGTATCATTTGCAAAATAGTAAATTCAAAGTCAGAAACTGCAGAAACTGCATTTCATGCTATTTATAAAAATCATAGAAATCATATACTTCACGAAACTTTGCATTATTTATATCAAAATAAAGGTGTACAAGTCTACTAAAAATTTTTTAGTTATAAGTTTCCTCAAAATACTGTATCTATAACCCTGAATTCTTCGAAATATACAGTAGGGTCGAAATACTGAAATACTGCTACTGTACAGTATTGTAAAATTCATATAAAATTCAATTATTTATGAAAATTTTATTTCTTAGTCTTTTCAGAAAGGTTAACGAGTCTACTACAACTTCTTAGTTCTGACTTTTCTCAAATTATTTCATTTACAATGCTGAATTGATCAAAAACCGAAATGTGTACAGATTTTCAGCAACCAGTCAACTACTAACCACTTCTGAGTTTAGATCTTATTAAAATAGTAAACGACCTCCAAATCTTATGAAATTTTAAAGGCATGTTCCTAACATATACAAGATACTCCCATAAATTTTTTAGTTCTAGAGTCCAAGTATTTTATTAAACATGATTTCCTGATGTGCAAACAAAATCCAAAATAGTAACTTTTCTTTGCATGATTTAGCAACTTTGTGTACAAATTTATATCAAATTCATATAATGTATTACTATGCACCCAAACAACATCATTTCAACTTATATACAAGATAATCTTTCAATTAGCATGGATTTTCATTCTAAATATCATCATCACAAATTAACCACTACTCATATGTATAATCAATTTTATATAACAATCTTCCTATACATGCATGATACTATACTTTAGAATGTTCAAGAAGTCACCCACCTTAGTTGAAGAAAGAAGAATGGAAGAAAACTTCTTGGATGTTGCTCTTAGCTCCAACAAGATGCTAGCCTTCTCCTCCTTAAGCAAAGCCACAAGCCTAGCCTTCTTGAACAAAAACCGAACTCTCTCTTTCTCTCTTTCTTTTCTTATCTTTCTTATCTTTTGTTTTTTTTAAATTTTTGGTGTAACATTTCATGAAGAAAGGGGGTGGTATTTATAGGGTTTGAGAAGACTCTTCTACTACTCAAATTAAGTGTTCAAATTCACAACCTACATAGCCCCCTTCACTAATTGGCCACTCACCATTACTACCACAAACTCCCAACTCTTCTTCTTCCTTCATAAATTGGCCAACCCTTGGATTTTCCACATGTGCACACTTCTCATTTAGTTAGTTGTTATTTATTTGATTGTACATGTTGTTACATGACAAATGTAGGATAAAAAAATGTTTATTAAAAATGTAGATTAACTAATGGGCTTTTCTTTTAAATAATTTTTCTAATGGGCTTTAAGATGATCTTTAGCCCTTTGGGTTTTTATTAAAAATAAATAACAAAATTAGAAGAAAAAGTGTGCATGACATCTTAGAAAATTTTAGAAATAAAATGCACATAAAATTTTACGTGCAATGCACATGCCAAATATTAAAAATTAATTTGAGAGAACGAAAAGCAGTCAAAAATACAAAACATGTATATTTAAGAATGTTACAGATATTTCACGTAACGGAATATATACGTAATCGACATGTGTATTAAAAGCACGTGCAATGTACGTAAAACACAAAGATTAGAATAAATATTTTAAGTTTGCTAAAAATAGGATTGAAATGAGTTATGAGAAAATAAAAAACATATAAATAATCAGAATATGATATTTATATAAAAATACGTTACGAATATTACTCGTAACGGTATAAAATACACGTGTGTAACACACAAAGACAAAATTGTTATTACCCAATTTTGTGGGGTGTAATAGTAGGAGGTGGAGCTTGCGGTGAGAGTATAGGAAGCGGAGCTCGGGTTTGGAGAGGATATAGGTTATGGGCTGAAGTGGCAATAGGAGAGAAGAAGAAGGGAATGAGGTGGAGTCTGCATGCATGTGTATATATATAAATAAGAAGAGAGAGAGATAGTATGCATGTGTATATTATATATATACTAGATTTGCCTGTGGGCATACCTCAACACGTCTTCGGAACGATACAACATATGAAAGTATTGCAAACAGTAAAACAACAATTATGTAGCTCAAGTTTGAATAGTAAAACAAGAATTAGTTATAAATAAAAGTGCATGTTTCCATTAGTATATGTTGAAAAATAATTATAAATGGGGGTGTAAAATCCAACTTTGAGTGTGGAAAATGATGAAATTTAACTGTTGATGAGACATTTGCTATTTTCAATGTAACATAAGCAATAAAAAAATGCATAAAAAATCTAAAAATTTACAAACCTGAAATCTGAAAATATAAATTTCTGAGTACATAGAGAGAGAGAGAGAGATAAATAAATAAATAAAGGAGTTATTTTTGGGGGGATTTGAATTTGAGTTTTGGGGAGAAACTTTTGGGCGGAAAAATATATTTTGTGAGGTTAGATCTGGACCATTGATTTCAATCCTATTGAATGAGAGCCACTTGATAGCTTTCTTTGTGTTTTATTATATAGATATATAATATATATATATATATATACGTGTGGAGGCAGTAGTGTAGGAGTAGGAGTAGTAGGAGTAGTAGGAGGAGGTGGAGGCAGTAGAGTAGGAGGCGTTAAATGCCGTAAAAGAAGTTAGGGGTTGGCTATTAGATAAGAATTATGATTATGATTAGTATTAGGATTAATCAGGATTTAAATTTAAACTCGAATGGAAAAATTCACGAAAATTTAGAATGGTTATGAAAAATATTTGTGTTCTAATAAGAATGAAATAATGTTTGATAAAGAGTCCAAAAAGAAGAAAAGAAATAAAATTGATCTGAAAATTGAAGTACAAAAATTTATGTAATAAAATACGTACAACTGAAACATGGGATTACATACACGCTCTATGCCTTGTGGTCAATTAGATATCTGGACAAAATAACTAGACTACATGGTAACATTGGTCACGAATAGGTTATGTCAAATCACTGACATTCCCGTTACTTGAGTAGCAGTGATATATTGTTAGATACCGCTCACTGTTTGTAATACTAGAATATGATTTTAGTATTACTGTCATCATAATTTGAACCTATAGGGTCACACACTTAAAATGGATCGAAATTAGGATTTAAATTCATAAGATTAATTTAATTGGGGATCCAAGTAAGAACTGGACTCCTGACATTGGTTGGATATTTAATTAGATTAAATGAGCTAACTAAAGTTCAAAGAGCCACACACAAATCTGACCCAGGTCAGATTGTGAGCCCAACAGTCTCATTACTCTCTTAGGGTTGATTTTCTGCACCTATATATATGATACATATCTGTGAAAAATACACACATGAGAAAATCCGCCGTCACAGAAATTGTGTGAGAGAGAGAGATCATGAGGAACATCCTCTTCCGGCAGCTAGCACCGCGGTGTGAGAAAAAGCTTGATTTGATCCGTTCATGTGGATACCATAGAGGCACTGCAATATTGCAGTGTTGTGATCGGTATACTGTGGAGACAACAAATCTATCTTTAAGATATAACTTCTAAACACGATTTATGGTTTTCGCATGGATCCATGACCAGGTTTCGATAATTTTTTTGTAATTTTTCCGCTCTGTATTTAATGTGAGATTACCCTCGAAACCTAACACAATTGTCAAATGTTCTTTGGGTCTAGATACTTCGATTTGATTGTTATGTTTTAAAATTATCTTCTAAATAATGATTGAAGATAACACCAAATATTTTTTTTTCTCAATTAACTATTCTTTTGCGAGGTTAGTTTTTTGTTGTTGCAATAAATCAACAAAAAATTCTTCTAAGTTATAAGTTTTATGGAAAATTTCTTAAAATATCATCAAGTCTTAAAAATGAACTTAAATATCGAATTATTTTCTTCATGATGTATCACCGATCTTTAAATAAAATCCTTAAAATCCTTGATTATTTTTCGAAACAGGTGAATTTCTTAAAAGAAAACAACCTTGATAAAACTAACCAAAACACATTCATTTGCAGCAAAAGCCATCCTACATTCAATCTGTATCAAGCCAATATATATTGCATATTTTGGATGATACGTAACATAATGGTTTGTTATACCTAAATAGATTTCTTCCATTCGATGTAAACAAAATGCGTCATCAGTTGCACAAGCAGATCTTTTTATTATTATCTGCTAGTAATTTATACGTGCGATGCACGTCTTAATACATTTTTAAAAAAAACCTTGACGTAGTGAGGTCGAACCTGAAACCTCCTTCATATTAGTTATGTACGTGCGTCGACACTCTATGATAGATTTACAAATGACACGAAAAGCCTTCTCCCATTATAATATTATTATTAATAGTAATTTACACGTGCGATGCACGTCTTAATAAATATATATTTTTTAAAGTAAAAATTTCGACGTAGTCTGGCCTCGAACCTGAGACATCTTTTATGTTAGTCATGTACAGACAATGCACGTCTTAATAAATTTTGATAAAAATAAAAAAAACTCTGACGTAGTGAGGACTCGAACCTGAAACCTCCTTCATATTAGTTATGTACGTGCATCACACGCGTTGATAGATTGACAAATGACACTAAGGCATTCTCCCATTATAATATTAGAGATGATTATTATTATTTTTATTAGATATTTGTATGAAAAGAAATTATTCTCAAAATTTATATAAAATCTAATTACTTTTTTTATAAATTTATAAACATGTGTTTTGTTTCACAGGTATATGTTACTGACTTATTTATACTGTTTTATAATGTTGTCCTAAGCAAAATGTACCATATGTACAAGATTAATATAGTTTTGTGATCTCTTGAAAACTAAAATAGTGTGAAAAGAAAATAGTTTTTAATATTTTTGTTTTAGCTATTAATTATGCATAATTTTTTAAAACCATTTTAATTATTTTTATAACTATTATTTTAAAGTCTATGCAGTATTGCACATGATTATACTAATATATGATTATACTAATATGGTATTAAAGAAATCCCCTTGAATATGATAATCTTGTTCTTTTAATCTTCTCTCTATTGTTTGCTTATCCTTATTTTTTTAATAATTTATTTTTTAACTTTTATATAGCTTACTTTGTAGGTCTCTATTTCTCGTTTTAAATATTGTTTCACTTTTTTTTCTTCTCATTTTGCCTCGAGCTCAATTTTTGTCTTTCCATATTGTGGTGGTGGCTTATTAGTAGGAGATCAATGAATGCTAATTAGTATATGAGAAAACATTATTTTGTAACCAAACGTTTTGTTTATAAAATTTAAATTATTTAAAATAACCTTGACGTAGTGAGGTCGAACCTGAAACCTCCTTCATATTAGTTATGTACGTGCGTTGCATGCTTTGATAGATTTATAAATGACACGAAGGCCTTCTCCCATTATAATATTACAAGTAAAAATTCGGACGTAGTCTGGATTTGATTTAAAACCTCATTTACAATAGTCATGCACGTGCGTTGCACGGGTTGGTAGATGAACAAATTACACTAAGGCCTTCTCCCATTATAGTAGTAGAGATTACTAGTATTTTTCACGTGCGATGCACGTTTTAATAGGAGTTGGAGGAATTCCACATGTGATATACGTGTTAAGAAATAGTTTTTGAGTTGGATGTGCATTGCATGTAATTGGAAAAAATAATTTGATGGAAAAACTACAATTTGTACGTGCAATGCACGTGTTCATAAGTAGAATTTGAGTTGTACACGTAACATATGTGTATGTTTAGTGTCAAAAAAATATTATAAATTGTTTTGCACATGCGTTGCACGTTTTAAATAGGTGAATTTTATTTATTTCTTTATTTTTGTTGTAATTAATGGAAGAGTTGGAGTTGCACGTGCAACGCACGAGTTTGTATATTGACAAATGACAACCCCAACTCTCCCGTTATAATATTAGAGATTAGAGATTATTACTAGTAATTTACACGTGCGATGTACGTCTTAATAAATATATATATTTTAAAGTAAAAATTTCGACGTAGTCTGGCCTCGAACCTGAGACATCTTTTATAATAGTTATGTACGGACAATGCACGTCTTAATAATTTTTTTAAAAAAATAAAAAATCTCTGACGTAGTGAGGACTCGAACCTGAAACCTCCTTCATATTAGTTATGTACGTGCGTCACACGCGTTGATAGATTGACAAATGACACTAAGACATTCTCCTATTATAATATTAGAGATGATTATTATTATTTTTATTAGAGATTTGTATGAAAAGAAATTATTCTCAAAATTTATATAAAATTTATTTAGTTTTTCACAAATTTATAAACATGTGTTTTGTTTCACAGGTATATGTTGGTGACTTATTTATACTAATTCATAATGTTGTCCTAAGCAAAATGTACCATATGTACAAGATTTATATAGTTTTGTAATCTCTTTAAAACAAAAATAGTGTAAAAAGAAAATAGTTTTCAATGTTTTTGTTTTAGCTATTAATTATGCATAATTTTTTAAAACTATTTTTATTAATTTTATAACTATCATTTTAAAGTCTATGCAATATTGCACATAATTATACTAATATAGTATTAAAGAAATCCACTTGAATACGATAATCTTGTTCTTTTAATATTCTCTCAATTGTTTGCTTATCCAACTTTTTTTAATAATTTTTTTTAAAAAACTTTTATGTAGCTTACTTTGTAGGTCTCTATTTCTGGTTTTAAATATTGTTAATTCACTTTTTTTTCTCAAATTTTTTTCTTCTCATTTTGCCTCGAGCTCAATTTTGTCTTTCCATATTGTGGTGGTGGCTTATTAGTAGGAGATCAATGAATGCTAATTAGTATATGAGAAAACATTATTTTGTAACCAACGTTTTGTTTATAAAATTTAAATTTTTTAAAATAACATTCTGGAATTGTTCACAGTAAAAAAACTGTGAAAAAGAAGAAAAAGAATATAGGAAAAAGGGAAAAAAAATAAAGAAAAGAAGAAAAGAAAAAAGAATTTGTGAATCAAAATCATCAGTTTATTCCTTGTTAGTTTCCCTCCAAATCGGCCGTCACCATCTTCCCGAAATGCATCCCCAAATTTGATCCCCGATCTCCTCCAAAAATCGTCATCAATGGCCGCCCTCACCGAACTCACCGATCTCATCTCCCCCAACCCCTCCCTCTTCTCCGACAAGCTCTCATGGCTCGCCTCCCGCCTCCCGCCTCCATCCTCCCCTCGCCTCTCCCGCTCCCACCTCCACTCCCTCCTCGCCCTCGCCCGCTTCCTCTCCAAATCGACCCCAAACCCTAACCCTAACCCTAATTCCGCCCCTCTCACCGATTTCCTCAAATCCTTAACCACCTCCAATTTCCGGCTCTCATTCTTCCCCCCTCATTCCACCCTCGCCTCCGTCTCCCTCTTTTTTACCGATCTTTTGTCCTACATCTCTCTCGCCTGCAGTAAGTCGCCCGATCTCGCCAACGAGGCTCGGTCATTCTTCGGCACAACGCTGATTGCGGCGGCGGAAAGCGAGGATGCGGTGGCGAAGGTGTTCTTGAATGCGGCGGGAAAGAATGAGGTGCCGGTGGCGGTGAAGGATCTCGAGAGGCTGGTGAAGTTGCTGATTGAAGGGGAGGAGGGGAAGGAGGTTGTGGAGGCGGTGAGTCCGGGAGGCGAAGGGAAGGGGAGTGGGGTGTTTGAGGATGAGGTGGGGTTGGAGAGGAAGGAGATTGTGTTTAGGTTGATGGCGCAGTATTTGGAAAGGGTGGGAGGGGGTGGGGGTGGGGGAGGGAAGACTGCGAATTTGGAGGCAGTGAGGAAAGCGGCGATGGAGCAGATTAAGTGTTTACCGACATTTCTCAAGGTATGGAAAATGGCATGTTTGTTGTCTTTGAAATGGAGGTTTGTGAAGTTGTCACAAGTAACCTTGGTTACTTACAATGTTGCACGGACACTTCTTTTTGGTAGTTGTGTTGTGTGACTTGTGTTGCACATGTGCCGAATTCCTTGGTAGTTGTCGTGTCGCACATGTGCTGAGCGCTCATGGTGGTCATACGAATCTGACTTGATACTTTGATATGTTAGAGTAGTTTTTCAAAATCTTGTCCGTGTTGATGTGTTTACTGGCGTTTTTCAAGGTATGGAAAATGTCATGTTTTCTTGTTTAAAGCAGTGAAAGTTTTTGTAAAGCTATCTCGCAGTACCTTATCTTAACTTTAGTGTATGAAAACGGCATGTTTCTTGTTTAAAACGGTGTTTAGGGAAGGTATCACACATTATCTCAAATTTGGGGTGTGTGGGAATTTTTTGCAGTTGAGATAACTATTAGTTATCTAAGCTCCACTCGTAACTAATTTAGCTCTTCTCCATTTCTGCAAACACTTAGTTACAAAATAAGTATAATAATCTTTTTGACCTTTTTCTACCTACTTCCCTAACGGAGAAAACGAGAAGACATTTTTAGCCTATACTCATAGTTGTCAAATTGTGTATTGTTTACTTGGTTTACATATCGTGTATCGTATCGTATCATATTATGTATCATAAGATTAATTGTTGCATATGCAAAAAGTTTGATTTATAATTATACAACAATATTCTGTAGAAATATGAGCAAATTCAGAACATGGAATGATTAACTAAGATGAATAATTGCTAACATATACTAGAGATGCAAACAAGAGGTGCCAATAGCAATAAAATTCTCTACAGATTTCAACCTAGATAATTCAGACTTCTTAATAATTTTTTATAATTACTTTTTAATCAGTTTTATCTCTTATTTTAGGTTCTACATACTACATGTTCATAATTCTTGTTGTCTTGTTGAGCAACAGCAAAAAACTACTTCAAGTATTTAGATTACTGATATGAAATACCAGACGAGAAAAGAATAGCGGTGGAATAAAATGAAATATTAGACGAGAAAATAATTGAAAGAGGTGGAATCAAAGAAGATTAAAAAACTTCCAATTTGTGAAGAACATTCTCATAGAATTAACATTTATCTAGATGCAAAAATGGAGAATGTAAAGATGCACGGAGCAGTATACCTTTTGTGGAAGGAAAAATTGCATTTTGTTAAATAACTAAGTAACAATATATAATGTCTTAGTTGATATTTAATATAAAAACAAATAATGTTTTGTTATTATTCAAATGCAAAAACTAAACTCATGCAACATCATATTAGAAAATACCAACATGAACCAAAGATGAGTCAAATATCCAAATTAGTTCAGTTTTTTTTCACCCTTAAAGTGTATCATATCGCATCGGAAGATACGTATCGAATCGTGCGATACACAATGTGTATTGTACGATTTACTGTAACATACAATACACACATGAAACATATTGTTTCGTATGTGAATCATATTATACGATATGTATCGCATATCGTACAATTTTAACAACTATGCCTATAAGTTTCTATTCTCCTTCATTTGAGATACCTCATACCTCCTTTGACCAGGTTTAAGCTCAATTCTACTTAACTTTCCCTATATAAGCCTTAAATCGCTAATTTCTCAAGGTACGGAGATGACATGTTTCTTGTTTAAAATAAAGTCTTGTGAAGTTATTGCACGTAACCTTAGTTACTTAACTTTGGGAAGTTCGGGGCCCTTTTTGGGGTTGAGATAACTGGTGCTTTTGTAAGTCCACTTCTATCTAATTTATCTCAACTCCACTTCTCCAAACACTTAAGTATAAAATAACTATAGTTATCTTTGAGTAGAGGATGATGCTTGCTAACTGAAGTTTGCACACCTCTACCTCTAAAAGATTACTTTAGTATCGTGACTTTGTTCTTGAACACATATTTACTTGAATTTAGGTTAATAATTAGAGGAGTCAGCAAGAATGTAGTAAATTAGGAAATAAAAATGTTTGGATGAGTGAGACTCGACTTCTACTACTTGTGCATGTCTGACACAAAATAGAACGGAAAAGGAAAACATGTAAAATTTTGGTGAAAGGAGATGATGATCGAGTTTCCGAGCGTTGCAACCCTAATCTAGTTGTGTGAATGGAAAGCAGTACATTGGAATCATTTTAGTTCGAGACCAAAATAATATGATTCACTGAATAATCAGTCCAAGTGTTAAAGGAGAAAGTCGAGATTGGCTGCGATAAGAGGTGCCAAAAATGGTGAGCGTCTAAGAGAAGCCAAGAGAAGCCAGATAATGTGAAGTAAATAATTAAAATGTTTTTATGATTATTTTGTCAATACAATTAAAGTTGGCGACAAGTTTATCAGTTTCCTTTTTCTTACTAAATCAAATTTATTTTAGAGATCATGAATTCAATGAGTCAGAGAAGATAATTATGCAGTAAATAGCAGAAAAATAACATAAACTTTCATTGTTTTTTAAATAAATACCACAACTTTTATTTTCTCTAGAAAAATACCGCAATCTGTTCTACACTATGAACATATTTTTTATAAAAATTACCACAGCTTTTACTGGTGCTGTTATTTACACTATGAACACATTAATATCATATTTATTATTTTCTCTAGAAAAATACCTCAATCTATTCTATACTATGGACATATTTTTTATGAAAAGTACCACAGCTTTTACTAATGCTGCTAATTTCTGTGAGGATGATTGTTGCACAAATCAGATACGGAAGCGTGATTGGAGACTGCAGGGTTCACAGCTCAAAGCAAGAATTAATATGAAGCTCGCCTGTTGTCAAGCAGCTACAGGTGCCCAACTTAAGAGCCTTCTTTATTTGGACTCAGATGGGAAGGCGACCAAGGATGCTTCACGCCGAACACTCGCTTTACTCCTTGATGCTGCAGATGCATGCATACTTTCAGCCTGGCGTAAATTGAGAACTTGCGAGGAGTTGTTTCGCACATTACTCAATGGAATTAGCCAAATAACTCTAGCTCGCGGGGGCCAGCTGCTCCGGGTTTTGTTAATTCCGCTGAAGCCGCTTGTTCTCACCACATGTGCTCAGGCATACTTCTTGTATTCTTGTTTTCAGAACATCAGTTCTAGCTTAACGCACTGACTAGAATGAGTTTAATCTCGTCTTTTTGATGTGTTCCTTGGAATAGGCTGACATGTTGGGCGACAATCAGGGAGCAATGTTTACGGCGGTTGCAAAATTAAGTTGTGAAATAATTGAATTTGGTTGGAACAAAGATAGGGCCCTTGTCGATACTTTTATCATGGGTTTAGCTGGATGCATCCGTGATCGGAATGAGTATGAAGAGCAGGTCTGCTTACAACTTTTGAATCGTCAAATAATACATTTTGCTTAAAAAGATTTCGTTTAACATTGCATATCGATATTGCATCCCAGTCATATGGCTTTGAGTTTGATACTTGAAAAATACAAATTTATATTGCAGCCTATCAATATTTTTCCATCAAACTGTTGGGATATTTGGCAACTATATATGCATTTGTTTCAACTTTTTTCCATTAGATAAGTGGGCTGGTATGCTAATCTGATTTCCATGTTGGCTTGAAATTTTATTGTAATGCTTTATATGTTTCTATCACATTAATTCCATTTAGTGTTAATACTACTTTTTGGATTGATTTGTATTTTGGAGCCTCATCTACAAAATTTGCTGTAACAGGATGGAAAAGAGAAACAAGCTGTCCCTGTTCTGCAGCTGAATCTTATACGCTTGCTGGCTGATGTAAGTGTTTCTGTTAATAAGTGGGAAGTAGTAGGCATGATATTGCCTCTATTCATTGAGAGCCTCGAAGAGGGTGATGCCGCAGTTCCAAGTCCACTTCGTCTCCGAGTATGGAACAGTTTCCTTAGCATGTACCCCTTTTTATCATTAAATTTTCCATATTCTACTGTTTTTTTAGGAGTAATTGTTTAAACTCCTAAAAGTGTATAGTTTTATTTGTATACCAGCATTATTTGCATCTTTTGCATCTCTCTCTTCTCAACTGGATGTTTTGGAAAACTTACAGCTACTTGATGCAGTATCATGCATGGCATCATTGGGTTTTGAGAAATCTTACCGTGAGACTATTGTTTTGATGACCCGAAGTTACTTGGATAAACTTAAAACTGTAGGATCTGCAGAGAACCCAACGATACCTCCAGAAGCTACCGCAGAGCGCGTAGAGGTCTGTCCTAGCTGCTTCTTTGACTTGCAGTACCCTTTTTAAAATCTGGAATTTGAAATATAATTGCTTAGCTAACTTTTCAATCATATTCTAGATTCTTCCTGCAGGTTTTCTTCTGGTTGCTTCACGCCTTGCTAACTCGAAACTCAGAAGTGATTATCGGCACCGGTTGTTGTCTTTGTGTTCTGATGTCGGACTAGCTGCTGAATCAAAAAGTGGGAGGTAGAAATTTGTATTTATGTGTTTAGTTTATCTGCTAATGGAAGACTACAATACTGGAAATTTAAGCATCTTAAGTTGATGCCTAGGTGACCACCTATTAGTATAGGAAATTATTATCCACTAGCAGTTTAATTGCTTTAATTTGGTGCATTAGTGGATGCTTATTTAGCAGTGTCTTGTGCTCTGATGTCGGACTAGCTGCTGAATCAAAAAGTGGGAGGTAGAAATTTGTATTTATGTGTTTAGTTTATCTGCTAATGGAAGACTACAATACTGGAAATTTAAGCATCTTAAGTTGATGCCTAGGTGACCACCTATTAGTATAGGAAATTATTATCCACTAGCAGTTTTATTGCTTTAATTTGGTGCATTAGTTGACTCTTATTTAGCAGTGTCTTTGCTGTACATATTTTCTTGGTCCTGTTCCTTCTTCAGAGAACAGTCTTAACTTGGTTTGTTGTTTTTGCAGGAGTGGGGCTGATTTTTTAGGCCCATTACTTCCAGCTGTTGCTGAAATATGCTCTGATTTTGATCCGGCTTCCAATGTGGAGCCTTCACTTCTGAAACTGTTTAGGAACCTTTGGTTCTATATTGTGTTATTTGGGTTGGCACCTCCTGTCCAAAATAATCAACTTCCTATAAAACCAGTTTCTTCAAACCATGGTGGTGTGACTCTTCAAGGTGCATCTGGACCACAATGGTCTACGGCTGTTCAACGTATTGCTCAGGGAACTCCACCTCTGGTAAGTTGTAGATTCATAAATGTATGTTTTATCATCATCTTGAGAATTGGTCTTTATCTGCCATCTAGTTATGTCTCTATCGACGCCTTTTCTTCTTCCCATTATGCAGGACATTGTTGACTTGTTTCACTGTGATTTATCTGTAGAATTATGTGTAAAAGTCAGATTCATAGTATTCCCTCATACTCAAGATGGATTAGAATTTAAAATAGGCTTGCAGGATTCCATGTTCTTAAGGTTATTCACTTCAAATCATTTGTAACATACCACCGTTCGCGGATATGCAAGAAGTTGCTTTAACAATAATGCTGACAAAGTTGAGCTAACTAGATAAACACCTAAATATTTGTCATGTTGCTGTATACATGTTCACTTCTTTTATTTATGTATTTATGATTCATATATTTGAATAGGTAGTTAGCTCAGTAAAATGGCTTGAAGATGAGATGGAATTAAATGCATTGCAAAACCCTGGTAGCAATAAAGGTAATGCCAACGAGAAAGAGAAAGCTGCTGTAGACCAGAGAACTGCTCTGTCTGCTGCTTTAGGAGGCCGTGTTGAGGTTGCAGCAATGAGCTCAATTTCAGGTTAACACATACCATAAGCTAAATAAGCTCCTCCTCTCCTTCTTTTTAGGCTCTTGTATTCAATTCTTTTCCTTTTTCAACTGACTTGATTGGCTAATAGAAGCTGTAGGCCTCAACAAATATTACATTCTCGAAAAAGACCTATACATCTATACACCTATACATCTGTACATCTATTCTACTACATAATGGGAGGAGGGCATGTGTCATTGGCCTCATTCCCTTATAGTAAAGCTCATTACTCATGTGCTTAATATTACACCATCTTTTAATGCATTAAAGACCGTCATCACTATACGTGATGACAACATGTGTTTTTAATTTTACTTTGAAGATATATTTTCCTTGCATTTATTTTCCTTCTCTTCTAATAAATGCTTATAATTTTAATAAAATGTATTAACCTAATTTCCTTTTTTATTTGTATGAGCATCTGCACGTGCTAAAATCTAGTATACATATATGTGTGTGTTTGTGTGTGGGAATATGTTGTGTGTATGTAGATATATACATATGCACCCTCTGACCTATCCACCCATCCTCCCACCCATATCTATTTCTAGTCTACTATGTAATGGGAGAAGAGTGGTTGGACAACCTCTCCTTGGAAATGAAACACGAGCATTACATGGGTCTTTTAAATTGAAAATTGATGGTAATCATTAACCACTGATGGAATAAATGAGAAATGGAATGATTAAACACTTGAAGAAATAAAATGCATTGCACATTCTAATTCCTAGCATGTCTGTGAACAAACACATAAATAAGAAAGAAAAATCCTTAAAATCTTTAAATAACATCATTCCCTACTTTTCTTATCAACAGGTGTTAAGGCTACCTATCTTCTGGCAGTAGCCTTTCTGGAGATGATCCGTTTTAGCTGCAATGGTGGATTACTGTCTGGCGATTCTTCTTCAGCAACACCAAGAAGTGCCTTCAGTTGTGCCTTTGAATACCTAACCACGCCCAACCTGATGCCAGCTGTTGTTCAGTGCTTAACAGCAATTGTCCACAAGGCTTTTGAAACATCAGTTGCATGGCTGGTAAAATTGATCTTTCTGAAAGCAATGTGCTTCTTCTCATATTATGCTAGTATGTCCTATTTACACATCTCTATTCTGCTCAAACTACTAGTAAAAAAATCTGGTCCAAGATTTCTAAACATTTATAAATACTTCCCAAAGTATCAAATGATCATGTCAAAGATTTATGGCATTATTCAGAAGAAATTTTATGGTGTGGCTAATTACCGATACCACACCACTGAAAAGGTGTTAAAATGCTTGTCAATATCCAGCCAGATAAGTGATAACTCTGACCAATTCTTACTAATCTCATCTGCCTAATTGATAGATTACGTGTTCTCTGTGAGCATTGCTGTTAACCTTCACTAGATTAGTTAGCATGTGCTCTTTTGGTAGATACTCATGTATCAAATTCTCTAACCAGTTCTTTAGCAGTAGGATGCAATCAGTGATTCTCCCCCTTTCTTCAGTGGCATTTTGCTTAAAAAATAACCGAATTATGGTAAAAGGTTCTGTAGACTGTATGCAAATACTTTCTGTGATCTTGTAAAGAACATTACAGCAAGAAATTGGTCTGAACTCTCCCTAATTGCCAGCACTTGTTTCCTTAGAAATTAAAGTGACAAAATAATCCTTCTTACCTTCATTCAGCTTACCTGTAGCTAGTAAGCTTCAAACTGCATGCTATCTCGTCCGTTACTTTTGTTTCATTCCATAACAACTCTCTCTAGCTATTTCATTTAGATCCTAACGTAACCGAATGTTAATTTCTTCATCAACTGTTCTTTTTGTATGGAATCTCTATCAGCAATACAAAGGAGCCATGAAACAGTTACTATAGAATTGCAAAACTTGATCCTTGATATCCTCTACTTCCTCAGTGCTGGTCCCATTCGGAGATGCATTTTAGAGCTAGGGGTTCTTTGTTTTGAAAGAAATAAGGTGGAAACCTATTTCGAGACCCCCACTTGCTTTCTTTTTCTACTAAAAACGATTTTTTTGTCTTTGTTTCGAAAGAAAACTTGACAAGGAAACAACGTGACACGTCAGATTTAATGGAAAATTGTTTTCCTCTTAAAATGAGAGGAAAATGCTGGAAAGTTGATTAAAAGAATCTTAAAGGATTTTGTGGGCCCTGTTGGAAACCTAAGATGTGTATTTTAAGAATGTTTTTCTATCTTACTTCCCCCTCCAAACAAGGAAACACTATTATATAAAAGCATTTTCTATTTTTTGAAAATAAATCCATACAAAAGAAATTGAACTTTTGAGTTTTCCTACTTGTTTCCAAGTCAACCAAACAACATAAAATATTAACATGTAGGAAAACCTTTTGTTGCTCCTTACCAGAATTATGGCTTTTTTTTTTTTGAATTCATATGCCCCTGTGTAGTTTTCGTGACTACTAATTTTCCTCTTGATTTTGCTATTTTAAATGTTAATTGAAGCTGTAATTTTCCTTTGTTAAATTGCAATCTGTAGGTTTAACAGCTAATGGTTTTGTACAATATTTACTGCAGTCTACCCTTGAAATTAATAAGAGGTGTTTATCTATGATATGTTTTAGCCCGTTCTCGTACCTTAAAAGCTCTTTGCATTACTTTCATAGTGATTGAGAATTTTGGAAGATGGTTACTTGCACCTGTGAAGAAGCTCTCAGGAAGCACTTCTTAAATCCTCTTTTTTATTGCAATAGTTGCAACATTTGGAATATCGACTCCTGAGTAGGCTTAATTTATAATACCAATGATAATGATCACTCATACAGGCTTTAATTACACAAACTGTTGATTAAAAAACACGAGATTTTCTTTGCACTTGTCATGAATTTGTTTTCTTTCACAATTTTCAACTTAAATAGAAAATTGTTCACTGTTGCTTAAGTATGGTGCATTAATTAATGTGTATATTTTCCAATACATACTGGTCGGAATGAAGAATCACGTGTCCTGTACATGAAAGTTGGCTTGACACAACATCCTTTCCTATAGTTAAAATCACTAGTTAGTTAGCACGTGCAATGGGCGTGAAAGGATAAATGTGATTGAGATCTATTGGGTGATTGCTAACTGCGACTTAAAATGTGCTGTTGAGATTAATTTAAGCCGAGTTGTCTATAGATTACACAACTCCAACTCTCTAGTTACAATAGTAGAGATATGGATATTTATCCAAATTGAGTCTCATAAGATAAGATAGGAGTATCATTCTGTGAGCAATTAGCTACTTAAAGTGAATAATTTGTCCATGTCCACTTATTTAGAGAGAAGTGCAGACCCATTTGCTGATCACTGTTGCCCAAGTCAAAGTCGTCTACGTCTAAGGCTTATAAGTAGAATGAAGAATATTTATTAGGTCTAAGTAGAGTGAAGAATAATTTCTTGTGCTTGGTTCGTTAGGTAGCAGCAGTTGCATGTAACTACTTTTCAGTTTCAAGCAAATTGCTAAATTCTTTTTGGTTGCAACCCAATTTGCAAGTTAAAAAGTATTGATCATTTTCATTAAGTATTCCCGACTAGATGATAAGAAAAATTCAATTGTCAAGAATCTTCTTTCAGGAACTGTAAATAGATTAAAAAAGTAAAGCTTTCTCTATCTACAAGGTTTGTTTGGTTCCTTGCAAGTAGATGTTGCAAGTGCAAGTCAGAATATAAAATTACATGTCATGAGTGTAGCCAACTCCCCAACTTTTTTTTATTGAAGTACCATTTCCCTCCAAAATCAACACAGAATTTGAAGGGAAATTGTATTAGAATCAAAAAGTTGGAAGGAAATGATAGTTACAATTATGAGATTTGATTTTATATTCTAACTTGCACTTGCAATGAACCAAACATGCCCCTTATGAATACATGTATAAGTTGTTGGGTTACAGAGTGGAGGCAGGTGGGAGGGGCTTTTAGAAACTGTTAAAGAAATTCCATTGCTGATAGAAAATGGATAATAGAGTGTTCAGTTTGACAGTGGTCATACATACATAGGACCACTGAAAGTTGCTTTGCACGTAGTCACCAACTATGAAATATTTGAAATCTTCATGACAGTATATATGTAGGATTTGGTCCTACTCTTTGGTATAAGATGATCAATATTGTGTTAACTGTTTATACTCTTTCACTCTTTCTGCTTTTATGAACTATGGTATAAAATACGTATTGGGTGTTGATGACCTTATTGGATTTTTAGGAGCAAAGAGTATCTGATACAGGAAAAGAAGCTGACAGAAGGGAGTTGATTCTTTCTGCTCATGCATGCTTTCTAATGAAAAACATGTCACAAAGGGATGAACATGTCCGCGACATCTCGGTAGCTCTGTTAGCTCAACTGAAGGAGAAATTTCCACAGGTTAATACTATTCTGCTATCTTTTCAGGCTCAACCATTCCTTTCTGTACTTGAAAAAACTGGAATAATACATACACAGGTTTTGTGGAATTCTAGCTGCTTAGAGTCGCTTCTCTTTGCTGTTCATAATGAAGTACCTTCTAATCAAGTAAATGATCCTACTTGGGTGGCCACGATTCGTTCTTTGTACCATAAAGTTGTCAGGGAATGGATCACTAATGCATTTTCATATGCCCCATGCACCACACAAGGCCTTCTACAGGTTTGATAATTATATATGTATATCTTTACTATTATAAATGCACTTTCATTTCCGAACGTTTTGATTTTTTTAATTGATTAATGGTCAAAATTAAATGACTTGATGTAACCATGTATCACACGTGTAATAGATAAATCTCTACTTTTTCTATTAAATTTATTTTGAAAACATCAAATTAAAATTGAATTTTTGGTTTGTAAAAATAAAAACATAAACAAAATAAATAAAAACTATTGGAAAATTTTCATCAACCTGTCAGATTAAATTAAATAAAAACGACTTATTAATAGATAAACACACATCTCATTTCTTTACTATTATAAAAGCACCAGTATAGTTTTCGTTTCCATCCATAGCGAATCCCAACCTTTTATCCGTTTGATTGATGTAGTTGATTTATGGTTAAAATTAAAAGACTTAACGTAAATATATATTGCACGTGCAATGGATAATATATATTTAAAAATCTCAAAACAAAACAAATTAATAGATGATATATTTCTTTGAGTAGTTGTGAAGGTTTGAATTAAATTATATTACATGTTTTATTAATTATCTTTTTAACTTTGAGTAGATTGAGTATATTAGTCTAGTTAAGTTCTAATTTTTTTATTTTTATTTCCTATGGATAAGTTCGTGAGTTATATGGGTAGCCTAGGCGTTTGGATAGTGATAGCACCTTTATTTGTTTATTTTTTTTGAATAGTCTAAATTTTTGGTTTATCCTTTTGTATATTTCCTATAATTCATGTAATTTTCTTCGAATGTGATCAAATTTTGTAACACCCCGTACTTAAGAGCGTATATATATAATATTATATTGGGTATATATATATATATATATATATATATATATATATATATATATATATATATATATATATATATATATATATATATATATATATATATCTAATATATCTCTAATATTATAATGGGAGAAGGCCTTAGTGTCATTTGTCATTCTACCAATATGTGCAACGTACGTACATAACTAATATAAAGGAGGTTTCTGATTAAAATTCTTCCTGCGTCAGAGTTTTTATTTTTATTTTTTGAAATTATTAAAACGTGCATAAAGTGGGTAACTAAAATTCTCACTTTATATATATATATATATATATATATATATATATATATATATATATATATATATAAAGTGAGAATTTTAGTTACCCACTTTATGCAAGTGGTTGGTTGGCCTATAGGAGGATTCTATAGGGCTATGGATTAATGGAATTAATGAAGAGGCCTATAGAAGAGTCTATGGGGCTTAGGAAAATTAATGTGGCATTAATGAAAGAAAGAAAGAAAGAAAGAAAGAAAGAGTGGCTTCATGCATGGTGACGTGACTTTGAGCATGGATGCATGTCCCACATCGTTGGTGGGAGAGAAAGAGAGTGAGTGTATATTAGGAAACTAATGATCAAGAGGTACCTAATGGCTATAACCCCTTTTGTGACGCACGTCTATGGTGGGCAGTTGTTAGGATTTTATTTGTTCGCGTATTGCGCGCACGTGTAGCCGCGTGTGCAGGTGAGCCGGGCTCGGGGCGTTACAAATGGTATTAAAGCCGACTTTCGACACCGAGTGTGTGCAAGATGTACGCCTGAGAGGCAGCGAGATTGGTACAGGTCGCCCGGGTAGGGGACTGTACAACTAGTAGAATCAGGATAGTCCTCTTCACATCGGCTAGAAAGAGAACCTGTATCAGATTGCAAGTTTCGGACTCAGCGAGGATGCTGAGTTCTTAAGGGGGGTGTATGTAACACCCCGTACTTAAGAGCGTATATATAATATTATATATATATATATATATATATATATATATATATATATATATATATAAAGTGAGAAAGTGGTTGGTTGGCCTATAGGAGGATTCTATAGGGTTATGGATTAATGAAATTAATGAAGAGGCCTATAAAAGAGTCTATGGGGCTTAGGAAAATTAATGTGACGTTAATGAAAGAATGAATGAAAGAAAGAGTGGCTGCATGCATGGTGACGTGGCTTTGAGCATGGATGTATGTCCCACATCGTTGGTGGGAGAGAAAGAGAGGGAGTGTATATTAGGAAGCTAATGATCAAGAGGTACCTAATGGCTATAGCCCCTTTGTTGAAGCACGCCTGCGGTGGATAGTTGTTAGGATTTTATTTGTTCGCGTATTACGCGCACGTGTAACCGCATGCACCACTGAGCCGGGCTCGGGGCGTTACAAATTTTGAGTTTGAGGTTTGAATAGAACTTATATAGTTTTACATGTGGTACCCATTATTTTCTTCGTTTCACTTTTAGTGGATGAATGATATAATTGGGACTTACATATGTATGGTTGATATTTACTTTGGTTATTTATTTTAAGTTAATGGTTGTCTTTGAGATTTGATCACCGATTAATTTTCTTAATATTTAAATTTGACAACATATTTTTAGTAATTTATAAGGATTTATAAAAAAAAATAATTTAATTTAAATTTTGGCAACATATCTTTGGTAATTTGGGAATTGGTTTTTAAATTGGAGTTTAAATCATTAGAAGTAGAAAAAGATATGTGAATTTCTATAGAAACTAGCTATTGACCTGTGCGATGCACGGGTGGGCCATTGCTCCTAAAGTAAATTAGAAACAAATTTGTAAATCTTGATAACAAAATTCTTTATTAATAGAAGGCTAAATATAAAAAAGTACACAAAGTTTTGGGCTAGTTTAAAAAAAGTGCACAAAAGTTTTTTTAAAAAAAAGGACACAATGTTTAATTTAACTCCACTGGGTTAGTTAGGGTTAGGGTTAGGGTTAGGGTTGGTTCGGGGGGGTTTATTTAAACATCTGATTAGTTAAGTAATGTTTTTTTTAAACACAAATAAAAGATGAATGTGGTTTTCTTAAACACAAATGAAAGATGAAAGTGGTTTTTTTAAACCCTACCCTAACCCTAACCCTAACCCTAACTAACCCAGTGGAGTTAAATTAAACATTGTGTCCTTTTTAAAAAAAAAAAACTTTTGTGTACTTTTTTTAAACTGGCCCAAAATTTTGTACTTTTTTTATATTTAGCCTTAATAGAATCTTGATAATATACATACTATGCACGGAACAATCTTCCATCATATTTTATTTTAAGATTATTTAGTTGCATTGTATACATAAATAAGATCTTAAAATAAAAGAAGTTCATTACGTCTTTGACTTCCACCACTCAAATGTCCCCTCAATTGATTTTGTCCATTGACTGCCATAATCTTATGGACGGTCAATGTTTCAAAGTTCGGAGATCATAGTATTTTAACTTCGCTATTGTTTACTTATTAGATTAATTTTAAGCTAAAATTTTGAAATTTGTGACTTTTTAATTTTTTTTACATGATTCGATAATATGTGCAACACAAAAAGTATATATATATTTTGTGGGTTTTTCTGAAAGTTCTATAGGGCGAATTTGTACGCTGAACTCCATATAATATGTTTTTCGAGGTTTATAGAGAAGAGATTGAGATAAAAATATAATTTTTAACTATATAAATATTTTGCGAGTTTTTTAAAGGTACCACGTTGCAAATTTGTTGCTTTTTATAAAAGTGCCATGTGGCAAAATTATCATATGCAAGGTTATCCAAAATCATATTTTAAAAAAAGCTATACTTATTTACCTGAAAATATAATATTTTAAAAATAGTTTAACTTTAACTTTAAAAGATAGTTCACTGTTACAAAAAATTCTAGAAATAAATTGAGTTGTTAAATTTCTCTGAGTTAGTTTTTATTTTTCCTTCAAGAGAGAAAAAAATGAGATTATTTAGAGAGACAAAAAAAGAGATTAAAATCGTCCAAATAATTTCGTACATAAAAGATACCAAAATATTTTCTAACACAACTATTAAATACTATATTTTACCACCATCACCACCGTCACTTTACTGTCATCATCATTATCATCATAAACTGAAAAAAAATGGTGTCTCTAATCTTATATGAATATGGAGAACTTCTTATTAACTGAAATAAATAATGGAAACTCGAATAACATGCATAATCATAGAATATTGCTATTAAATTGAAAATTTTAACTTAAAAATAAATCACCAATCTCCAAAGATTACATATGTAATAACTCAAAAGAATAAAAAAGTAATAATGAAATCTAAGTTTAAAAAAGGGAATGCCCAAGGAAAAGTTGATCTTAGTATGAAGTATCTGCATCAATCGCATTATTATACAAACAAGTTTAAAAATAGAAAACATGAACTAGATTGAAATTAAGCAAATCCAATATTGGATGTCAACACTAAAGATCCTTAAACATCATTTCATAGTAGTTTTAATTATAAACCCTATATTCTATTGAGAACATCAAATTGTTTAGTAGAGAAAAAGAATTCCAATTAGAATAGATTAAGAGTAGGTGTTGCTCTTACAATTAATGGGAAACTAAGTAGGTGACATAGTATTTTTGCAGTTGCATGTGTACATATGTTTACCCTTTTGAAGTCATCAGATTATACCTACTTCATGTAATTCAATTTGTAACCTTGAAAAATATCAACATACAAAAGATAAAAAGTTCACAATTTACATTATGTTTCAAAGAAAAAAAAAATAGAAAAGAAAGAAAGATAACCACATTTGGTTAAGTATGATTAATACAAATTTATAGCAAAGAAAATAAGAAGGAAAAGTGCATGGGAACTTCTTAGTTATTTTTGGGAAAACAATTATTAATAACTTAAAAAAGTATACAGAGAAAGAGAGAGAAAGAATAACTTAAAAAATCATAGGAGAGAGAGTAGTAACTATATTGAGAAAGATGTGGATACATATAAGATTAGAGGATGAATGATTTATCTTTTTCTTTATCTACCTATTTTAAAAATTATACATGATTTATGATATTATTTTTAAAGTCTGCTTTTTAAAATAGGTGACACATGTCAAATTTATAGACCTATTAAACATGACATGTAGCGAGTTTCTAGGGTGGTTGCAGAGCTACTAGAACATGCCACATGGCAAGTTTCGAGGGTGTTCAACTTAGATTTATCGATACTAGCAATGTACTTGTGCTACGCACAGGGGGATGTTCACTTTTTGTGGCTCTATAATTATCAATATTTATATTTATGTGACAACTATCTCTGCTTAACTTATAGTCAAACAATGTATATTACAAAAAAGAAAGCGATGATTTAGTCAAAAAAAGAAAAGAAAGTGATGGAAAAAGGAATTATTAGATTTTTACGAGATATGATTAATTGTAAATTCAATTAAAGATTAAATTAATATAAAAAATCGTTTTTTTTTTCAATTTTTGGTGTCACGTTTAAATTTATTTTTTTTCTTTCAATTTTTGGTGTCACGTTTCTCTTCAAGTTAATTCTGCCATCTGATTCGAGAGTGGCAACTCGAGAGGATGCTTGCACCGATTTTGAGATGGCTGTAAAGAAGACACTGTAAACATCAAAAACTTTCTTAAGCTTTTGTCTGATAACTCTTATATTTCAATTTGACAAACACTAAACAAAAATGCAAGAGCATTTTCCTCACAACGGCCAATAATAATAACTATAAAAAGATATTTGGTAAGTAAATTAGATGTTCCTTCCTAAGCAGTTAAAATCTCCGATTATGCCCGATTAATTCCCGATTAATCGCTAATCGGAGGCTAAGTTATTATTTATTTAGCGATTTATAATATTTCAATAATTAGCGATTTAATCGGGTATAATCGGCCGATTAGTGGTTAATCAGCTGATTTTAAGTGGCCGACTAACTGATTAAATCTCCTATAATTTTCATGTTGGTTTGCATTATTTGGGCCCAATCCAGCCCAAACTCATCCAAATTTGAAATCCAAATAACTTCTGGTTCTCGCGCAAACCCAAACTCAAAATGTCGTTGTTCTCTTCTTCTTCCTCGCGCAAATCCAAACCCAAATTGATTCTCTTCTTCTTCCTCGAGAAAACCCAAACCCGACCCGCCGTTGCTCCCCCTACGCCATCGCATACTTGCCCCGGTCCGCATCTGCTGCACCTCCTCTTACTGCTCGCGTTGCTCCTCCCCGATTATTTTTGTTTGATGGAACCTATCAACAGACCCAACCCGACCCACATTCAGAATCCAAACTCAACTCAAACCAAGTACTATCTTCTTTTTCTCTATAACTATATGTCCCTATTTGATAATCTCATAATAGTTTTATGTTAGGATTTAGGGTTGCTACATAATGAGAATATGTCTATATATATATATCTATAATATAACGGTTTTTCCGATTTAATCTCCGATTATTTTCCGATTAATTGATTAATCGCTAAACGCTCCTAGACCGATTAGTTCCAAAAACTGATTTTAACTGCTTAGGTTCCTTCGAAACCAAACACTTTAATCACCAGAATGAACTCACTGTAACGCCCCGTACTCAACTCGTACGCACACGAATAAATCCTAATCCACTGCCCATCACAGGCTAACCTCACAAAAGGTGTCCGGACTATTCGGTAACCTTTGATCATAGGCATTTTCAATTTATACTCTCTCTACTACTTGGACGATGTGGGACTAAACCCACCTCCACCTAGCCACGTCATCACTCCATGCACAGCCACTGCCACTCCTCTTCTTTCTTTCTCTTTCTGTCATTCATTTTTTGTCATTTAATGCCCTAAGCCCCATAATTCTCTTCTATAGGCGTCTTTATCAATCCAATTAATCCACAGCCCATAGAATTCCTATAGGCCCACTCCAATATCTCTTAATATTTCTCCTTATCTACTCTACAAATACGGGGTGTTACATTCACCCCCCTTAAGAATTCAGTGTCCTCACTGAATACAGGATGCGCAATCTAGCACAGGATCATCTTTCTAGTCGAATGTAGGTTGTATCATGATCAAATACACATCGCTGCCATACATATCGTATGCATCTAATACACATCGCTGCCATATAGGTCTTACGCATCACGCATCGCTGCCATACAGGTCTTACGCATCACGCATTGCTGCTATACAGGTCTTACTGGAGCGCCTCGGATCCCACTACTGGACATCCATGACATAAATCAGAATCTTTTCCTTTAAATGCATCTCAACACAGTAATAACACGGAAATTTAAAAACTTTTTATTGCCAAATAAAATTATTACATCATTAATTACAATCATTATCTTGTTCTTGAACAAGGAATACAAATTATATTAAAGTATTACAAATACTAAACATTTTGCCTGCCTTTCAGATCGGTAGTCAACTGATCTTCCACTGGAACTCCACTGAGTGATCAATCTGCTTTCCTGAGATGTGCCCTGTAGCTCGAATCTTTTGCTGCGCTACTCTGATATCCCTGCACCAGTTCTACGGGTTGAAGGTACTCTTGATAATCCTTTTGGATGCTCCGCGGGTCCTGAGTCTTCCTGCATTCGCGATCCATCTTCCAGTACCTAATTGAGTGGGGACGTCAGTACATGTACTGACGCAATGCTGATAAGAAAACAACGATCTCTAACTAGCAATCACACCAGTCTTTAATGAAAACAGAAACGTGCATCTTAGTTTCCTAGTGTCAGTATATGCCATGACCTTAAGTCTAATGCACAGTACACAATGTACAGGAAATAGATGCACTTAGTCTAATGTCGGCAAGACTTTGAACACGCATGCATCCCATACTACATACGCTCCAAATCAAGCCGTCTTCTCCAGTTTCTGGGTTTCGAATCTTCGTCATGCATTGCATTCTACTATTGTACACTTCTTATTCCCGTCATCTATGAAGCACGGATACGGATACGCGTATCCGATACGGTACGTATCGGATACGCGGATACGTCGATTTCTCAAAAACTAGGATACGGGTACGTTAGGATACGCTTAAATAAATTAAATAAAAAATAATAATAATATATATTATAAATAAAAATTGAATTCCTTAAGTTATACATAGACAATATAAAATTGCATTAAATAAAAATATACGTACCTGAGTGAGATACTTCTTATCTGTTGTTTTCAATATTTGAATAGCTATGTCCAATTGTCCATCTTAATACATGGATAACTTCTCATTTTGTTAAAACCAATTTTGTGTGCATCTTAATCAGTAATGTCATTTTGTTATTGTAATATACTCTATTTGTGTTACTTTGTTATTTTGTTATGTAATGACAAATTGACAATTATGTAATGTCATTTGTTAAATACCATATCTTATACTTATACTCTATTTGCAAGAGAATTCCTACATCAAAACATGCACTAGAACAAGCTCAGTATAACTCCAAGATGAGTTAGATTCGTACATATCTCCAAAGGAGTCAGGTAAATCCTTTTGAGTTTTGATCACATGGATAAAGAACTGAAAAAATAAATAAAGAACTGAAAAAATAAAAAATTAAAAAAAGAACCGATCAGGCGATCACGGTGAATAAATTAAGAACTGAAAAAATAAAAAAAAGAACTGAAAAAAGAACTGGAAAAAGAACTGAAAAAAGAATTGAAAAAAAAATACCTTTATGGCAAATATCTGAGGGTGACAGAGAGATCTGATCGGGGTCGGAGAGATCTGATCGGGGTCGGAGAGGAAGACTGATCAGGGTCGGCTGAGAGAGATCTGATCAGGGTTAGAGAGGAAGACTGATCGGGGTCGGCTGAAAGAGATCTGATCGGGGTCTGATCAGATCTGAGGGTGACAGAGAAGGATCGGCTGAGAGAGATAAGGGGATAGGGTTCTGATCGATGGGATGAGAAAGAGAGAGGCAGAGAAGGATCGGCTGAGAGAGAAGGGGATAGGGTTCTGAATCTTCTGATCGATGGGATGAGAAAGAGAGAGGCAGAAGATAGAAGATAGAACGGTGAATGGGCCTGTTGGGCCGAGCCAAACTAAAAAAAATAAAAATAAAATAAAAAGTATCGGTGGCATATCTCGCCCTTCCGATACGCGTATCCCCGAGTATCGGATATTTTTTTAATTTTTTTATTTTTTAATTAATTCCGATACGTATCGGGTACGTATCGGATGAGTACGGTACGCGTATCGTGTCCGATACGTATCGGGTACGTGATACGCGACCCCCCGCAGAGTATCCGTGCTTCATAGCCCGTCATAACATCGCTGGTGAGGCATACATTTTGGGTCTAGTCTCGTTACTGTGAATAAGTAGTAGTGATCATCTCACCAACAGCCATGATGAACTACAAGGTACGCCACGTACCAAGTTGGCACCGAGACTCATGGGGGACCTTACCCATGGTCCGTCCGTCACCAACATAGAACATGAAATATCCCATTCTTACCACCGCTATCTTGGGAATTAATAGAGCGAGGTACACAAACTCAGCATGTATCCTTACGACAGGAAGAGACAACCCTGGTTATCACTGCCTAGTGCTGGCCCTTAGAATAAATCAGATTATAGGGTATCACCCCTAACACCAACTCGATCCTTAAGCGGAAATACTTAATTATTAGTGTTACCAAAAAAATATTGTATATTTAAAATACGCACAGTGTTTTAAAACAATGATTGAGCCTGACTGGTCTGTCAAAATAGTAACTAATCACGCTGAATCAACATTCATCAATTGCCAACACCTCTGTAGGTCATTGACCAATGTCCCTAGCTTGTGACCCTCAACGAGCAGTATACGGTGCCAAAAGGGAGGGTATCTCATACCCTACAAATGATGTGAAATACCCACAATTTAAAAATATCCAATCGTTGACAGACCTAGGGCATCAACACATTCTAGATGAGGTAGATAATAAATCAGATCATTCACTGGTTACAAGTAGATCAAATATCCAGTCATATCAAACCCAGCCTACCAACCCCAAACACCGGCAACCGCTCTTCTTCGCTTGCCACCACCTCCGACTCGGATCTCATCCAGAATTCCGGCCCGCGGTCAACCTTCTCTCGGTAAACGATCCGACGACGCACAGGAAGATCACTATTTCTCGAGGTGGAAAAATCAATTTCAACAATTGCCTATTGGGTTGATAGGCCTAACCACAGCTATAAATACGACAATCAGTTGTAGAACTATATCCCCAACTAGATCATAGTTCCTTTATGAGTTATAAGCACCAAGAATCTCATCCAAGTCCAATGTGAAGTGCTTAGAAGGGATAAATACTTAAAATATCTTACAACATAATTAGCTCATAGTTATAATACTGCAGTATGCAGAAAAATCCCATATCAAATCATCTATTAACTCAAATTTGATGATTTCAGATTGTATAGAAGGATATAATCTTCTACTTCACTTCTCTAGTTGACAGCTATCTCAAGTTCAGTTCATAAGAGTTAACAATTTCCCTAGCAAATCAGTTATCATATTTAGCCAACAATCTTGCAGTAGCTGCAACTAAAAATTTACATAATACAATATCCTCTTATTGGAATCTCAAGATCCTTGGCTTTATAGAAAGGTATGAGTGTGCACTACAACTCTCTAGTTGATCACTTGCTCAATTTCAGTCATTAAAGTGCTATAAAATTCTTATTTCCATCGGGTGTGCACAATCTCAACATGCAGACTCATAGTATCAATGTAGTATTGCTGCTTTTTGCAGCAGGCATAACTAATTACTCACTTATCGGAATCGTGTGATCTTGGGTTCTATAGAAAGGCCTTAGCGTCTACTACGACTCTCCAATTGATCACTTACTCAAATTCATCCATTTAAGTACTATAAAACTCTTGTTTCCATCAGCTGTCATCCAAGCTGCAGACTTCATGATTTTGGTTGTATCTTGCAATAAGCACAACAATTCGCTTATCGGAATCACATGATCCTGGATTTTATGGAAAGCTATGTGTGTCTACTACAACTCTCTAGTTGATCATATTCTCAAATTCATCCATTAAAGCACCATAAAATCCCTATTTTCATCAATGTATACACAGGAAGATTAACTTAACAAAACAAGGTCTTATACTAGGACTGGTTCTGTCTAGAACTTAGGAAAATCATACCTTTCAATCTACAAACTGAATCTGCATGATTCATGATGTTATGGAAAGCTGGTCTGTTTGGTTTGTTGTTTTTTTCTTTTTTTTGTTTTCCAAAACCCCAAAACCCGTTTGGTTAGGTTGTTTTGTGAAAATAGTTTTCACAAAACTCCACTTCAACTATTTTCTGTTTTTTCACATCCTCTCTCTAAATATATTTATATATATATATGTATATATTATTATTATTATTATTATTATTATATTTATAATATATTATTTTTACATATACTATTATTATTATTGTTGTTGTTGTTGTTATTATTATTATTATTATTATATATGTATATTATATTTGTAATTTTATTTATATATATATATATATATACTATTATTATAATATATATTATTATTTCATATATACTATTTTATATATACTATTATAATATTCTATTATTATTATAATATATATTATTATTATTATATATTACTATTATATATTATTATATATATTATTATATAATTTATTATTATTTTAATAAATTATTTGATATATTATTAAAATATTTTATTATTACATATATATTATTATAATTATTATATGTTATTATATATATGTATATAACTAAATATGTTTATTATAATAAAATATTTTATATTATTATATAATATACTATTATTATAATATATTATTATAATATATTATTATTTTATATATACTATTTTATATATACTATTTCATATATACTATTATATATATATATATATATATATATATATATATATATATATATATATATATATATATATATATATATATATATATTATATACTATTATTATAATATATATTATTTTTTCATATATATTATTTTATATATACTATTATAATAATCTATTATTATTATAATATATATTATTATTATTATTATATTACTATTATATATTATTATATATATTATTATATAAATTATTATTATTTTAATAAATTGTTTAATGTATAATTATAATAGATTATTATTACATATATATTATTATAATTATTATATGTTATTATATATATGTATATAATTAAATATGTTTATTATAATGAATTATTTCATATTATTATATAATATATTATTATTTTATATATACTATTTTATATATACTATTATTATATTATATTATTATTATATATATTGTTATTTTATATATACTATTTTATATATACTATTATTATATTATATCATTATTATATATACTATTATTATATTATATATATTATATTATATTATTATTTTATATATACTATTTTATATATACTATTATTTCATATATACTATTTTATATATACTATTATAATAATCTATTATTATTATAATATATATTATTATTATTATATATTACTATTATGTATTATTATATATATTATTATATAATTTATTTTTATTATAATAAATTGTTTAATATATAATTTGAATATATTATTATTGCATATATGTTATTATAATTATTATATATTATTATATTTATGTATATTATTAAATATGTTTATTATAATAAAATATTTTATATTATTATATATCAGTATGTATGTATATGTATACAACATGTATGTATCAGAGTATATATACTGTATACAGTATATACATACAACCAAACCTATACATACATTATACTCTCATTTTCAAAAAACTGTTTTCATAAAAAATTATTACCAAACAGCTTTTACAATCTCATTTTCAGAAAACTGTTTTCAGAAAACTGTTTTCAAAACAACAAACCAAACGCAGTTCATCTCTACTAAAAGTTTCTAGTTGGTTAGTTCTTCAGATTCTAAATCCACAACTCCAGAAAAGCTCATATGTACAGACCTACTAAATCTGAACTGAATCTGAACATAGTCTATTCAAAATTCAATATCAATTCAACCATAAGTCCAATACTTATAAAATTTGGGATTCAGTAACTAGACATATACAAATCTAACATATCAAAAAGTTGCATCAAGATTCAAAATGTGCAGAGTTATAGCCCTTTGAATTTAGTAGAAAAATTTCTTACGTTCTCAGCAGTGTGCAAAACCTCTGGTTACAAACTAATTTTGAAACCCTATCAAATGTTGTCCAAATTATCTAAAATTTTAGATACATGATCTAGATATATAGTAGATGCTACAAAAAAATTTCACTGCAAGATTATATACCATAAATTAGTTATGATTTATTTAAATTCATCTTTGAAACAGAACAGAGCCAGTTCTTGGCTCTGGACCAGTTGACAAAACATAATTCTTAAATATAGCAAATAAATTTAGAAAAATTTGAAATTTGGAACGATTGTTGTTAACATATCCAAGTACCTCCAGTAAAAATTTCAGCTCAAGATACCTTGCCAATTCTAAGTTATGATTTTTGGAAAAGACACAAATTTTAACATACACAGCAGTTTTTCTGCTGCTTTCTGTTCCGAAAAGAATAACTTTTTTGAGCTACTAAATGAACCTAGAAAAATATGGAAAAATTTGAGGATGCTCTAAACTCATCCTAGAACATGTTCTAAGCCAATTGCAAGGTAGAAATTTCTTAGTGTCTAACATAACATAGGTGTTCTGTCATGGAAGCATGGTATAAAAAATTTGCACTAACATACAACTCAAGTTTCACCACTTATCAATACTCAAGCATGATTTTTAAGCCTCTTATATCTACTCCTGCAAACCATATCACACAAAAAAATATCTAATTTTAGAGTTGAGAGAACACCCACCAAATTTGAGTTGAGAATGAGAACAAAGCTTTGATCTTCAAGGCTTCCTCTTCTCCTTGCTTGCCACCACTTCATCTCCAAGAACTCCAAAGCAACCTACAAGCAATGTAACACTCTCTTTCGCACACTCTACTCTCTCTCCTTTTGTTTTCATTTTTTTTTGAAGCTTGAAGAAGAAATGGAGGAAGATGAAGAAGAAAATATGCAGATGGGGTAAATGAGATTGGAAGAGAGTGGGGGGAGGGGGGTGGTTCAATTCCGGAAATGGAGATGGGAAATGGAGGGTGGGGTTGAGGTGTGGGTGAGTGGGGGGAAATTGAATGGCTAGGATTTAAGCCAACACACCAATGGTTCTAGAAATTTCAAGGTAGTTCTCAACTTTTCATGAAGCTCATCACATGACATATTTTCAACCCTTAGATCTCATCAATCTCATCCACTCCCAATCATGATGTAGGGTTTCCTAACGCTAGGTTACTAACCCTAACCCTAGGTCAAACAATCCTAACCCTAACGAAAAACAATGTATGGTTATTTACAATTCAAATTAATATGTATATCCATTGCAAAATATATTCAAATATTTCAATTATAGAATATATACTGACATATTCACATTCAAAGCAATTTCAGATCATATATCTTATACATTTCAATACGGTCCAATCAAATATATATATATATATATATATATATATATATATATACTTACAAATAAGATAATTTATTTGTAAATTATAAAAATATGTTTTATAAAAATTATTATTTTCCCGAAGATTGTCTTGTTAAAACAATCGGGGCAAATCCACCATTTAATTGAGAAGATATCCCGAATCTATCTCATCGGGTTCAGAATAACTCATATATATGAAATTTCTCAATTAAAACCAATTATTATTAGAAAAATATATAATCGCGTGCAATTCTTAAACGCGCATGAATTACATTGCAAAATAGTTATATGCTATTTTGCAGGGTGTTACACTTACGCATCAAGTACACGCTTAATATTCGGTATCGAAAGTTGGCTCGATACCATCTGTAACGCCCCGTACTCAACTCGTACACACACAAATAAATCCTAATCCACTGTCCAGCACAGGCTGACCTCACAAAAGGTGTCCGGACTATTTGGTAACCTTTGATCATAGGCATTTTCTATTTACTCTCTCTCTCTGCTACTTGGACGATGTGGGACTAAACCCACCTCCACCTAGCCACGTCATCACTCCATGCACAGCCACTGCCAGTCCTTGTCTTCTTTCTTTCTCTTTCGTTCATTCATTTTTTTGTCATTTAATGCCCAGAGCCCCATAATTCTCTTCTATAGGCCTCTTTATTAATCCAATTGATCCATAGCCCATAGAATACCTATAGGCCCACTCTAATATCTCTTAATATTTCTCTTAATATTTCTCCTTATATACTCTACAAATACGGGGTGTTACACTCATGCTGAAAGATTAGTCATATAGTTAAAGAAAAAACTAAAGTTATTACATGCCACCAAATATCAAAAACCATAGTTATTTCAAAATTTGAAAACAAAAAACCTATGATGAAGGTACTTTACAAAGATGTTGCCATATAGTTAAAGAAAAAACCATAGTTATTACATGCCACCAAATATCAAAAACCATCGTTATTTCAAAATTTGAAAACAAAAAACCTATGATGAAGGTACTTTACAAAGATGTTGCCATTGAAAATTTCAAGGAACTCAAATTTATAACTCGTGGAAATTTGATTTTTAAGATCTAATGCATTGCTTTTTTGCAAGCGTATGTTCTGCAACTATATCATTTTGTGTTTCTGAATCTTCTAAAGATGTCTTCTGAACTTGTGTTTCTGAATGTTGAAGTTGAAATTTCTGTAATTTTTCAAAATTGAAATTCTTAAAATTGCTTTTACATGAAATTATTAACTTTCAATTTGATGATTTTTGTTTATTAGTTTCCAAAGCTGAAGGGGCTATAAGGAAATGAATTACAATTGACTACAATAAAATTTTAAGATAACAACATCAAAAAATTTGAAGTCCTGTCATTGATGAGGACATATTTCCTGTTTAGTCTATTTCAGTACCATTTTCGTTTCTGGCAATTATAGCCATATGTAATCTTTTTGTTTTTTTTATAGATTCTGAGAATATTTTGAGATTTGTATCAAGATGTATTTTGAGCCTATTTATAGGCCTTGAGATTAATGGGAAAGTATGCCACTCTTGATTAAAAAAAATTTGTGTTGAGTTTTTGCTCTTCCTCCTTCTCCTTTGTGTGATACAATTGAGAACCAACTTATTAGGGTTTGTGATAAATCTTAATACAATTTTAGAATTAGTGATTAATTCTAAAATCTATCCCCAAATTAAATATCCCTAATTACAAATTACCCAAATACTAATTTCCCTAATCCCAAATATCAAAACCCTAATCGTATTTCCCCACATACCAGCCGCTTCCCCTCTCCTTCATCTTCTCCATCTTCTTCCTACCCCCAATCCCGACCAACAAAAAACCCTAAATCCCTCTTCCTCTACCGCCGCTTCCAACCCCGATCCCTTCCGACCCTATCCTGAACCCACTTCACAACAACTCTCCCGCTGCCTCTCTCTCTCATCCTCGCACCCCTCTCAACCCCAAGTCCCCGCCGTCACCTCCTTGCTCCAACCACCCGACAGCCACCTTCGACCCAACAGCCTCTTCAACTCCCTCTACCTGAACTCTTCCATATAAACCCATTAACTCCATCTGCCTCAACACCCGAACCGCAGCATCATCATTTCATCACCAACTACACAATCCCAAACCGGACATCAACAACCACTCCTTTCTGCCGTTGCTTGTTTGTCCTTGCTATCATCACTTTCCTTCCTCGCTATCGTCGCCTGCTATCACCGCTGTCATCCTTCGACCTGCTGCTTGCTACCGTGTTGCTGTCGCATTTCTGCCTTGTTGCTGCCTTGGCTCACTGTGATTGGTGCGTTCTTAGTTGCTTCCCAACTCCGAGATCTACGTTGGTTTTCTTCGCATTCGGTATACTCTTTCCATTATTCCATATTTGTGTTCTACTACCTCATTATCTAGTATATTATCTGATTTGCCTGTCGTCCACAAAAATAACTGAGATTGAGTGTTCCACATGCCTGAATAGAGTACGAATCGATATTGAACCTATTACTTGCTAAACACATAGGAATTTAATTATTGATCGTAAGGTTGAATTATTAATTGGGACTGTTACATTTGATTCAATTCTTGAAAATCCATCAAACCTGCTAACTGTTAAAATTTCCAACTTTGATCCGCTATTACATGTTGGTAAAATTAACCCATTAAGATTCTTGGAAATTTTCTATTTTAGGGTTGGTTTTACATCAGTCATATTTTAAATTCAGTAATTGTTATCATAAAGTTTTTTTTGAAATTCAAATAGGTTTGACAGAAGATGTAGATGAGAAGACGATAAATATGAATTTTAGAAGATAACTCTTAACTATAGCTAAAGATATAGATAAGATTATAATTTGTAAAATTCATATACCTTATTTTGAATTGATACAGATTACTTTTTGATGAATAATCGCTAATCTTTTACAGCGTAACTTTTTAAAAATTTAATATGGATAAAAAAATAACTACAATAATTTAATATTAGTTTTAACTTTGTTTTTTTTTATTTATTTATAGTTTTATAGTATTCAGATTTACTTCAAAGTTCAAATTTTAGGGTAATTACATAAAGAAATCTCAAGATAAGTATACAACAACAACAACAACAACAACAACAACAACAGAGCCTTTTTTCAAAGATAAGTATAAGATAATTAAAAAGAAAAAAATATAGTATTCACCAAGAATTATAAGATAATTATGAGAAGCAATATTAAGATATACTGTTCAGATTTACTTTAAAGTTTAAATCTTGATGCATGACTAAAAAAAACAGTGAATAATTGCTTGGTAGGTCAATAATTATACGTACTCTGTGTAACTCAATTTTGTAACCGTAAAAAATATCAATATATAAAATAAACAAAAAAGTCACTTTTTCGAATCGATACAGATTCCTTTTTGGTGAAAAATCGCTAATCTTTTACAGCTGAATATTTTTAAAATTTAAAATATAAAATAGATGACAAAATAACTGCTATAATTTTATCTATACTCAGATTTACTTCAAACTTCAAATCTTATGATAATTATACAAAGTAATCTCATGCTTATTATAAGATAATTATAAAAAGGAAAAATATAGTATTCACTTAAAACTATAGTATAATTGTAAAGGACAATCTTGATATATAGTATTCAGATTTACTTCGAAGTTTAAATCTTGATGCAAGGCTGAAGAAAAAATAGAGAATAAATTGCTTGGTAGGTTAATTATTATACCTACTCCTTCGTGTAACTCAATTTTGTGACCCTAAAAAACATCAACATAAAAAATTTATAAAAAAAGCAAGAGTTAATTACTTACAACATGTCTCAAAGAGATGAAAAAAAGAAACTAAGTAGGTATATTTGTATTATGCCGTAAAAATTGTTCATACATTTACCTTTAATTAACATATCATGCATAGTCCTTCATGTTACTCAAATTTGTAACCTTGAAAAAATCAACATAAAAAAGAAAAAAAAGTTAATAACTTACAGTTTGTTTCTAAAAAGAAGAAAGAAAAGAAAAGAAACCCACATTTCTATTAAGTTTGACTAATAAAATCTGATAACATAAAAAATAATTCTTAGTTACTAAATTATTGTAAATAACGACAGAGATAACAAAGAAGAGAGAGGGAGAGAAAGAGAGAGTAGTCATTATACGAAGGAAAAGGTATATACATTAAAGAAGAGAGATGAGAGGTGATTTATGTTTATATTTATGTACCTATATGATTTATTATATTTGAAAATGTTAATTCAATTTTTTTTAAAAATAGATGACACATGTAAAATTTACTAGGCCTTTAAAAGATGCCACGTTAATTTTTTAAATAGGCGACACCTGGCAAATTTCCTAGGCCCTTAAAAGATTCCACATGGTGAGTTTCAAGACCTCTGAAGTCAATTATAGTAATATAGGATAGGATAAGATGGGTTCTTATTGCGAGATAACAAGAAATTCATAATTTATGGGTTAAAAATTGCCATGCGGCGACTTTCTAAAATATATATTTAAGATAATAAGAGATACAATACTTGTTTTTTTAAAGGTGCCACATGGCGAGTTTCTGGGTTCTTAAAAGGGTGTTCGGGTTAGGACCTTGGCACCAAGGAGGCAAGGACCATCATTGGTTCTTGCCGTCTAAGAAGCCGCCACGTGCACTTTCGGATTGGAACTTTAATTGTGTGATTGACACCGTTAATTCACCGTTCAAAGCTAATTAAAGTAAGAAATTTTTATTAATCAACATTTATATTTGTGTGATCTACATACCTTAATTGTTTTCCATAAAAAAACTCATGCATCCAAGAAAACAAGGTCTCCATGCGACCATTTTCTATATCACCAGCGTTATCTCTCTTATCTTCACCATTTCTTTTTAAATTATTTGTATGGAAAATTCATCTTTATTTTAGAAAGTACAGGAAAAACTCAAGAGCGTGGATGAGTTGGACTTATAAATTTGTTTGCATCATTGAACTTTTCAATGGACGTCGAGTAATTTTATTTTTGGCATGCTCGGTTTATGGATTTATGCTTATATTGTATTGTTATTAAGTTTAGAGATTGAAGTTATTATTATTCTTTTTTAATATAATGAAATAGTGGGGAAGTCATTATGAGAGATAGATGAATGTTTTTAATGGAACAGGAGAGGGGATTAGTCATATAGTTAAAGAAAAAAAAACCTGTAGTTATTACATTCCACCAAATATCAAAAACCATAGTTATTTTAAAATTTGAAAACAAGAAACCTATGTTGAAGGTACTTTACAAAGATGTTTCCATTGAAAATCTTAAGGAACTCAAATTTATAACTATACTCTAGAGAATTTGGTTTTCAATATCAAATGCATCGCTTTGTTGCATGCATGTTATGCAAATATATCATCTTGTGTTTTTGAATACTCTAGAGATGTCTTCTGAACTGGTGTTTCTAATTGTTGAAGTTGAAATTCTTGTAATTATTCAAAATTGAAATTATTAACATTGCTTTTACATGAAATTATTAAAATTGAAATCATTAACTTGCAATTTGATGATTTTATTTATTAGTGTTCAAAGCTGGTGTTGTAGAGAAAAGAATTACATAGAAAGCATATAATATTTAAATACTTGTTTTAGACTTTCAATTGATTACAATAAAATTTTAAGATAACAACATCAAAAAATTTCAAGTCCTCTCAGATTTTAAATTCAAAGAATTGTTACCATAAAGTTTTTTTTTAGAAATTCAAATAGGTTTGACTCAATATGTTGATGAGTGGACTCAGAGAAGGATAAATATGAAGTTTAGAAATAACTCTTAACTATAGCTAAAGATAGAGATAAGATTCGAATTTGTGAAAAGCATATACTTTATTTATTATTATTATTTTTTTTGATAAAAGATGACAGCAGTCATCGTTTCATTAAAGAGATTTAAAGAAACAAAGTAGTACATAACATCCTGCTAAAACTGACAACATCAAAAGGAACGAAAAACAACAGCATAGAAATATATCAAAATAAAGGTAGCCCTATATTAAAACCAAAATAACTTCTTCCTTCGCCCCTTCTCTTGAATGCATGAACAATCTATCGCATCCCTGAAGCGGCAAAGTCCACCTAAGATCTCCTTCCTTGCTATTCCTCTTCGATGATCCTCCTCCTCTTAGCGGCTTCTTCCGCACCTGCTTCTGAATTGTCTTCCTCCATCGTGTTTTTCCCTTTGAGTGGCTCCTCCTCTAAATCTTGCTTCTTAGTCTCAATGCTGCCCATCTGTCTCTTTCCTTTCCTCTGATATTCTGTGATCTTCTTCGTTGTGCTACCCACACTGCCTTTTGCTTCTCTGTCGTCGTAGTCTGTTTCTGTTTCTGAGATGAAATTATCCTCCCGAATACCGTCTAACGCGCCAATGGTCTCCCCTACTGAATCGATATCTGAATTTAGGATAATCCTTTGCGACGTTTGCGTACAATCTGGCCCAACAGTAGCTTCCTTATTGCTGATTTCTGTTAAAACTCCTATAGCTTGTATCCCTTCTTTATCCTGAGCTTCAACCAGGCCCATGGGCTTTGATCCCCCACAAGATTTGGACTTAATCAGAGCCTCTATAGCTGCCCTAACAGAATCCTCTATGTCTTGCTGTGTGAACTTTGCCTAGTCCGATTCTCTCAAGCCCAGTACATTTACCGTACCTTTCCCTGCTATGGTCCCACACTTCAGTATCCCCCCTCGCCTCTCCGCAGTTTCGCTTTGTAATGTCAAATCGCCGCAAGCCATCGCATCATTCGACTTCAACTTTTCGATCGTTGCTTTTGCTGGAATTCCGGAGCTTGACAGCTTCAGCGGCGCCCTCTGCCACTTGTACCCTCCCGAAGGCCTGTTCACATCAGTCGCGTCAGCAGTAGGGCTAGTCGATGGAGCTCGAACTGTGCGCAGCAAAGGTGGATTTTGAATTTGGCGCTCATTTGAGACTGGTACGATCTTAGTTGTACCGCTGGATTGGATTTGCGCTTTGGTGAACCTCGCATCTGACGGCTCAACATCGTCTTCTTCCCCCAGCAAACAATCTCGACCGTTCTTCTTCCCAACACTACCAAACGCTAAGTCTCGAAAAGAAACATTCTTCTGAGCTTCGACCACCACTCCGACTTCATAGAACGTGTTGTCGAATTCCGCAATGATCTTAGAAGGAATATCAGACTTATTCGCTACCCCCACTTTGATTCTAGCAAACTTACGAGCTGAATGTAGTTATGTCTGTCTGTCTATATCGATCAGCATGCTGAACTGACGCACAACGTTGTGAAAACTCGATCGAACCCAACAGTGGAACGGAAGGTTGTAGAGTCTGATCCATACCGGTGGCAAATTCTCCGACTTCATAGCTCCGTGCTCTCGTGACCACCATCTAAATGTGACAAAGAACTCTAACCCTTTTGCATCTCTACCCTCAAGACCCTTCACTCTTACCGTTTCTTTAGCCAGTTCTTTATCGCTGCAGTAGGCATAGAAGGAATTGATCGCTATTTCTTGAATCACCCAGGTTGGAGTAGGCTCGGTGACCAACACAGCTTGGAGCAATTCCGACACGTCATTGGCAGTAGGCTCTCCTGTCTGAGCTTTAATCAGTATGCCGCCGTTGAACCTTCTTTCAAAATCCGCTATCAATGGCGTTGGAGAGATGGAGACTTGGATGACGCGTCGCTCCCCAACCGCACTTTCTTGGGTTTTACTCCCTTCCGAAACGGGCGCCGCTCCAATCTTAGGAACCGTCATGATGGAGTTAGTTTGACGTTTCGGACAAGCAGTTGAGATGTGGCCTGAGCTTCGACATCTGTAACAAAACCAGTCGAACGTACATTTGCTGATGGAGTGGCCGGGCCTCGCACACTTATGGCAGTTCGCTCGCCCAACATCTCTCTATGAATCCGACGCACTGTGACTCTTACTCGGTTTAGAGGATTTCTTCTTCTTAACTAGAACCCATTCTCCCTCCAATTCCTCTCTAGTTTGTTGACGCTCCTGCGGCGGTGATGCCGACCGCCTTCGCCCTTTATGCGCCTCGCCCTCCTGTGTGGGTCCGCGGGTGACCTCAGCTTACGAACGTCTGATCGTACTCCTCTCTTCCGTGACAGGCATCGATGGACTAATCTTCGCGTTACTCCTCGCTCTCTGCGGGCTTTCGTCTTCATGGTGATGGCGTTCCACACGCTGAGTTCTTCCTCTGTATTCTTCATCTCGCTCCCTTCTACCCCTGCTAGGCGACGCTCTGTGTTGTTCGTGACTCCTACCCTTTGGACGCCTCTCGAAGCCTGATCTCTGGTGATGGTGGTAGTCTACCTCCTCTCGAGCGCGTTTAGTCATATCTGGGGAGTAGTCGCGGTAGGATCTCTATGGTGGATGGGACGAAGGGATGCGTTGGTTGGAAGATGGGTGGGGAGCTCTCATGGTTTTTTCCTTATTGTTTAATTATTCTCTGATGTTGTTGTACACTATAGAAAATGTGAATGTTGTTCATTTACTTTATTTTGAATTCATACACATTCATTTTTATGAATATTCGCTACTCTTTTAGCGCAGAATATTTTTAAATTTTAAAATAGATAACAAAATAATTTCTTTAATCTAATTTAGTTTTAAATTTATTTTTTAATTTATAAATTTTACAGCATTCAGATTTACTTCGAAGTTTAAATGTTGATGCATGGCTGAAGAAAAAATAGTAAATAATTGCTTGGTAGGTAAATAAATATATTTACTCCTCCTTGTAACTCAAATTTGTAACCCTAAAAAACATCAACATTAAAATAAAAAAAAAACAGATTACAAAAAGCGTTAATTATTTACAGCATGTCTCTTTAAGCTTTATAAAAAACCAAGTAGGTGTAATCGTTAGAATTGTACATATATTTACCTTTAATTATCAGATTATACACACCTCCATGTATCTCAATTTTGTAACCCTGAGAAAATCACCATAGAAAAGAAAAGAAAGTTAATAATTTCCAGTATGTTTCTAAAAGGAAGAAATAAAAGAAAAGACCCACAGTTCTATTAAGTTTGACTAATATAATATGATAACCACAAAAAAAATCTTAGTTACTAGATTATTGTAAATAATGCAAGAGAGAGATAATTGAGTAGAGAGAGAGAGAGAGTAGTAATTATTAGGAAGAAAAGGTAAATACATAAAAGAAGAGAGAGGATAGATGATTTACGTTTATCTTTATGTACCTATTTTTAAAATTATACATGATTTATCATATATTTTAAAATTTTAATTTTAATTTTAATTTTTAAATAGATGACACATGTCAAATTTACATGGCATTTAAAAGATATCACGTCAAATTTTTAAATAGGCGACATATGGCAAATTTTCAGGACCCTTAAAAGATGTCACGTGACGAGTTTCCACACCTCTGAAGTCAATTATAGTAATATAGGATACTATAGATAGATATAGATAGATAGATAGTTAAATTTTTAAAATTTTAAATTATTTATGATATTATTTTTAAAGTCTGTTTTTAAAAAAAATAGGTGATACAGGTCAAATTTACAGAGCCATTGAAACCTGTAACGCGGCAAGTTTCCAGGGTGTTCAACTGATCTTTAGTATATACTATAGAAGATAGATATATTATATTAGATTAGATTCCTTGTTGTGCAACTCTTCTTATTCGCTTTGACTTTTTGACTATTTATCATATTTCTTTCTGTAGCACCCCGAGTTCCACACACTGGGAGCTCGTGACATTTACCCAGAATCTTTACTTCAATGAGTACACAACACAGAAAAAAAGTGACAGGAAATTAGAAACTTACATTGCACAAGGAAACTATATCCTACACTTGGATGCTTTCTGCAACTCGAGTCCCTTGCTCCACGATCAGCGATCCTGCATTAACAAACTTTAGGCACGTCAATTGCATACAGCTGATGCAATACGGATGAAAAACCGCAATTTCCAAAATCCTCAACAATCAATATTTGATGCAGAAGAAAAGAAACGTGAAAGTCATACAAACATAAATGTCGGTGTATGTCATGATCTAGATTCTAATGCACAACTCATATGCACACCATGCTCTTAATCTAATGCAAACCTGATTTGGAAATGTATGCATCCCATACTACATACTCTCCAAATCGAGTTCGTATTCTCCAGATGATAGGATTCAATCCCTCGCCATGCATCTTACTCTTGTACACCTTCCTGTTTCTGACATTCATCTAGTGACTGGTAGAGTCTGCAGCACATGCGGTCCATTTTCGCTACTGCAGTCGGATCGTGGTCCTTCTCCGCTCTAAACGGCAGTGATCACCCTGTTCGTTCAGATCATGGTCCTTCTCCACTCCTACAGGATCGTGGTTCCTCTCCCTTCCCAGTCAGGCCAGTGATCATCAGCTCTGCCGGAATTATGGTCCTTCTCCACTCCTGTCCCTACCAAAATTATCATGAACATAAGGCGAATCGATAGGGTCACCCCTACTCTGCCCAGAGACTTAGGAGTTACACTCTTGCTCCTTGTTCGTATTGATAACTCAAAATATAGACGGAAACTTAAGAGTCCATCTCCTAAGTTCCGACAGGACTTGCGACTTACGTCTGCATCCCGTTCTTATCACTAAATTTCAAAAATTAACAGTGGAGACGACGCCGCACGTGTTCCCTTGACAGGTGAGTAGTACACGCCCAACTAGTGTCTGTCCTTACCAATCATTTCTTTTGGACAAAAACTAACTTGCACAACCCACAAGTACAACACTATTGTTTATGACAACAAACCTATATGTACTACAAAGTCTTTCTTCATTGCATGAACATCTTTCATACATATTTCTCAACTACTTTTCCATATTATGTTTATGCAAGCACAAGTGTGAACTTGTATTCATGAAACAACCAAATACTCATTTACTCAATTTCAAAATTGTGTAATTATCTACACAAACATATCTTTTCTATCCTTTCTACTTTGTTCCTTTTTCGTTTCCTTTGTTTCCTTTATCCGGCAATTATAAACATACACACAAGCATGTATATAAAACCATCGTATTTAATCTATTAACAATTACTACAATAACCATTAACACTTTAATACTTTTCAATCACTACTATTAATGATTACAACCAATAACAATTCAAGCTATCAATTTTAATTCATCAAGCAATCTATACCATTTACCAAAACAATCTATTATCAACAATTTTCTTTTTGCTACAAATAAACTACTACACAATCATGTCAATAAACTACTACACAATCATTTATAAATAATAAAGTACATAAGGTATGAAGAATACCCACTTTGTTTTGTTTGCAAGCTTCAATTGCCTTCTCCGTGCTTCCCTTGATTCCTCCTTCTCCAACAGTTGTAGTAGAGTAGTATAGTAGTAGTAGTAGGAGTAGTGGGTAGTAGTGAAGTAGTAGTAGGTAGTTGTAGTAGTGGTGCAGTAGCAGTAGTAGGTAGTAATAGTAGTTGAGTAGCAGTAGTAGTGCAGTAGTGGTACTGCAGTAGTAGTAGTAGTAATATATAGTAGTAGTGGTACTGTAGTAGTAGTAGTAGTAGTACTGCAGTAGTAGTAGTAGTAATATATAGTAGTAGTAGGAGCAGCAGTATAGTAGCAGTAGTAGTGCAGTAAAGTAGTAGTAGGAGTTGTAGTAAGTAGCAGTAGTAGTAAGGTAGTAATAGTGTAGTAGTAAAGAGCATTCATATATATAGAGAAAAGGGAAAAAAAAGGCTGCTGCTGTTGTCTGCTGCCGGCAGTAAGGAGAAAGAGAGAGCGAGGTGTGGAAGGGTGTAGAATGGCTTAGGTGTCCTCCACTTTTTGCACATAACCCCTCAAGCTTTATTTAATTTACACTTTAACTATATTAGGCCTTAAGGAAGGAAGTGTTGGGATTTTAAAAGAAAACAAGTTGGGCTTTTAAAAGAAAACATATTAGGTTTTTAAAATATGATAAAAAAATAATAATAACAATATATAACAATGCATATATATATATATATATATTTTTTTTTTTTTTTTTTTAAATTGTAAGAATTTAGGGGTATTACACTTTCTCTGTTCATTTTGTTTAAGTATTCGTCTTTTGAAACTTTGTTCTAACCTTGCGTTATTATATCTGTGTGTTTCTTTGGAATCATGAAATTCTATATATTGTTCTCATCAGACATGAAAAGAAGCTCTCTTATATAACCAATAATTGTGGAAGAGCTCATTATTCCTACAAGTTTTATTCTTCATACTACGTGGTTTTGTAGACACTTTTATCTAATGAAAAAAGAAGATGCATTAACAAAAAGAGATTGAGTATTGGAGGTTGTAATATGTAGTGGGAACTTCTCTGTTTCGTTAATTAATCGTTAATGAAGCGATGACGTTAGTCATCTTTTGTCAAAAAAAAAGAAAAGAAAAGAAAAAGAGATGTTGTTTGATATATGTCCAATTAAGAAACAGAGTTGTAAAAATGTGAAGGTGTGTTTGTTACTGCTATTCATATGAGGGAGAGATATAATATATTTTTACTTTAGAAGGCACCTATATGTCGCTTCATTATGTTTCTAATATCTCATTCTTTTTCTTGATATACAAAATTGTCTAATAATCTTATATAAGTTAAGATATAACTAAATGATTTTTATGTGATCCTTGCTGGATTTTATTTATTTATTTTATGTATAACTTTCTTATCCTTTATAATAATTTCCTTTATATTTTTATACAGATGTAACTTTCAAAAAAAAAAAAAAAAGACTAAGCCCACGGGCACTTGGTGCTATGTAGTTGTAACACACACACACACACACACACACATATAGGGAGATCTTCAAGGGATGTTGCTTCTCCCCATAAGATGGGAGAGTCCAAGGCTCCCCTTCATCATGGAGACATCCTATGATTCATTTTGTTAGAAATGCGTAAACTAGTTTAAGAAGGTGGAATCAAGTTTTTTAAGTCTGTTTGCCCTTGGAACTAAAATATTGTATGGCTGAAATATCTTTATTTTTTATAATGATACAATGCAAGGGCAAATAAAGTTCATATGACTTGATCTCACATGATTAAACTATGTTAAGTATTTAGAACAAAATGAATGGTTCAAATCGTTCATAGGATGACCCCACCATGGCGAGCTCTCCCACCATAGGAAGAACTCTCTGAGACCTCCTTATATATTATACCCCACCATGGCGAGCTCTCCCACCATAGGAAGAACTCTCTGAGACCTCCCTATATATTATACATATATGAAATTCAACTATTTACTTTGACACATCACATTGCTGAGAATATCTGCTTAAATCATGCTAATGTTGTTAGCTCAGAAATTAAATAACTGCTATGGATAGGGTGCTAGCGCATGGGCTAAGGTCTTGCCTTATGAAGCACAAACACTTCTGTTTGGCAATTATTTGTGTGGAACACATGAATCTGACACGTCAGTAGCTAATTGTTTGAAGTTTTTGAAGAAAATGTGTGTCAGTGTGTCGATGTCCGTGCTTCTAATGGCTTCCGATGATTTGTAGTTCACGTCTAGTCTACCCAATGGATAGTGAGTTAAAAACAAACTCTTCACCATATAAGGTAACAAGGTAAGATGTATAAAAACTGTGAAAGTCTCTGCCACTAGGCTAAAACTACAAAGTTGTAGATGGGTTGAGGGAATTGCACTTGTATTCTAACACGCCCCCCGCAGGTCGAGCGCCCATTTTTTTAAATCGGCCAAGGAAACATGATAAATGCCCAACACATTGTGGGTCGAGACCTAGATGTGCGTAACGAGATAACAATTTTCTGTTTCTATTTAATACTGAAATAAATAAACACACCGAGCGAGATTCAAATATGGGGTGCTGTAATACCACGTCAAAGTCCCGGCCTCTAGGCTAAAACTTCGAAGTTGTATAAGGGTTGAGGGAATTGCACTTGTATTCTAACAAAAAACTGCAAATATCTTGAAAAAATATTTTTTTTTCTAAAATGTAGGCATAATAACGTCTTAGTCACATTTTATTAACATCTTTATTAGTCTATGTACCATGGACACTTCTAGCATGCAACCATCTACAGCGGCAAAGCCAGAAATTTTTTTTTGAGGGTGCAAGATATAATATTAATGAATACAAATTTTTCTCTCTTATTGCTAACAAAATAAATACTATTCAAATTAAAAAGTTCCTTTGCAAAGGATATAAAATTATAATACATATCAACGTGTTTTTCATTTTATGAAAATATTTGATAATTATATCTTAATTTAAGAAGAATAATTATATCATTGTTGATAATATGAAATATATTATTATCAATATATGTGATCAAGTTATGGTTTATCCATTGATTGTCTATACAGCTCATGCGATTTCTAATAAACTTCATTGTAGAAATGTGTCTATCAATTAATGATATGATTATTTTTTTTCTGCTAATTTGATTCTATATTTATAAACCTTAGAATAAAGTAGAAGCTTGCTTCTTAATGAGAAGTGTTAGAATACAAGTGCAATTTCTCTCACCCCTTCTACAACTTCGAAGTTTTAGCGTAATGCAGGGACTTTCACATGGTATTAGAGCAACCCTAGTTCGAATCCCACCGACTACATAATTTAAATGCGGATTTTAAAAAAAATGTCGCTGCGTATTGTCCAGGTCTCGCCCACAATTTGTTGGACATTTATCTCGTTTCTTTGGCCCATTAAAAAAGAGCTCTCAACCTGAGGGGGCGAGTTAGAATACAAGTGCAATTTTCCTCAACCCTTTTACATTTTCGAAGTTTTAGCTTAGTGGCAAGGACTTTCTCAAGAAGCATGAAACAATAAAATTAGAAAGGATAAAGAGAACAATTTAAGAAATAGAAAAAATGAATCCCCCAATTTCTAAGTACAGTATCAATCACCCGTAAAATTAGAAACGAAAAATGAGAGGAAGAATCAATCAACGACGGGGTAAAATGAGTTTCCTATATCTCTCTTTTGGTGATATTATAGACTATAATTGATTTCCTAAAACTATCCAATGACTGAAATATTGTAGGACCATACTCTAATAAATAACTAAGAAATAAATATATACTCTTTATAATGATGAAAAGCTGGGTGGTGCAATTTATAATTTATCATATCCTCACTCTTTTTTTGTGCAAGGTTAAAATTATTTTTTAAAAAAATATAATTACAAAATATCATGTTAAATAAATAAATAAGATATATTTGACAGAACCGGGAATTGAACCAGGTTCATTAGCTTGACATCCCAAAAGCAAAACTACTAGTTAATGGAATTTATTTCATTGCTACTACTTAATGTAATTTATCCAGGTTAGTGGCAGCAGTTGCATTACACTTGCAACCTGGCTCCTCCACTGGCCATATGTATGTCAAACGTGTCTTCTGCACCAACATTACTTGGACACTCCTTGAACATGTGCTAGACACTTCTCATATGTACCATAAATTTGTAGTATATCCCATATGTTGGACGCTTGCTAGACACTTTTCAATTGCTTTTCTTAACACATTACCGAAAATTTTCATATTTTGGATACTAGTGAACTCGCATTACTTTTCGACAGAATATGGAGCTTCTTTGATATTACAGTTATGTATTATGGAGGTTCTATTATTTTAATCAGTACGACGATATCTTAATTTGATTATGTTGGATGTCATTTAGGTTAAATTTTATTTGTAATAGTGATGTATAATATCAAATATTACATTATATAATATTTCCTGTGTGTCCTTGTGTCCGCCATATTACAAATTTGTTATGTAGTTGCTCTCGTGTCCATGCCTCGTAGTTCATAATTTTCTTGTAATGTCTATTTCTGTTAATCCTTAATCCTTTATAATCCATACATTTATCTACTTCTGTAAATATCCTTGATAATTAATAATCAATACACTGATGGACCTGTTCCTGTTGGCATTGCAAGATTCCTCTCTGAATCACATGCTACTCCTTTTATTTTTAAATGTTGTGCAGCAGATGCTGGGATGCAGCAATATTTCTGTCCTGATCTACAGTGGGTCGCGATGTCTCTATTTATTCAGATTATTTACTAAATGACTTAATATTCGTGGTGGCCTATTTTTTTTTATACATTATATCCTCAGAATTGAATAAGTTCAGTTTTGAAAATTTTATGTTCATGTTTGCAGTTCTTGATTGCAGGAAAATTTATGCAAGCTAAATGCATCAAAGAGAACTCAACATGCATCAGACATTGTTTCTCTTTTGTCTGAGATACGTATTTGTACAGGCAAGAATGATTGTTGGAGTGGTATTAGGACAGCAAACATTCCAGCAGTGATTGATTCTGCTGTTGCAGCTTCAGGAGCAATGACAAAGGTATCAGAGGGTATTGTCTTAGAAGTATTAACTACTGCTGTAGTAAGTGCCACAGTGAAATGTAATCATGTTGGGGAGATTGCTGGTATGAGAAGGTTGTATAATAGCATTGGTGGATTTCAAATTGGAATTTCACCTATGGCTGGACTTGGCACCGGTACTGGAGCAGCTTCTGCACCCTCTCCCCAGTCATTCAATGATATTCTTCTAAATAAGTTTGTTCTACTTCTTCAACAATTTGTTGGTACTGCTGAAAGTGGTTTGTCTGTGGATAAATCCTTATTCCGTGAAACATGTTCTCAGGCTACTGCATTGCTTCTCTCATATTTGGTATGTTCATGTTTATTTCCTTTATAATTTCCTTCTTACCACCAAAATGATTTGTTCAACCTTTTATGTTATGAGCATTTATGTTAGTGGTGATTTTTTTGGTCAGGGTTCTGAGTCAGAATCAAGTATGGATGGATTCTCAAAGCTACTTAGGCTTCTGTGTTGGTGCCCTGCATATATTTTGACACCCGATGCAATGGAGACTGGAATTTTTATATGGACATGGTTAGTCTCTTCAGCTCCTTCCTTGGGGCCCCTTGTACTTGCAGAGCTTGTTGATGCGTGGTTGTGGACAATAGATACAAAGCGTGGCTTGTTTGCATCAAAAATGAGGTACTCTGGTCCTGCTGCTAAATTGAGGCCTCATCTAATCCCTGGAGAGCCAGAAGTGCTGCCTGAAAGGTGTCCTAGTGAAGGATTAATTGCCCATAGGCTTTGGCTCGGTTTCTTTATAGACCGTTTTGAGGTTAGCAGCAAACACATCTGACTAAAATTCAGTAATTAATTCGCTTCTAAGAAATGAATATTGTAAAAAGCAGACATCAGGCATGTGTTTGTGTTTGTGTGTTGTGTTTGTGTTTGTGTTTGTGTGTGCGTGTGTGCGCGCTAGAGTTCAAGGTATGTTTTACCAGAATATTGACTATATGTGTTAGACCTCTTAAGGAGAAAAGAAACAGACTTTCACCGTTCCATGTTTGCTTTTAGTGTTCACCACATGTCCACAGGATGTGGCCTTTCTTATTTGTTGTTTCTACTGCTTAACTAATAGTAAACAAGGTAACTCTCATTGTAGCGCCCCGAGCCCGGCTCAGCTGCGCACGCGACTGCTCGTGCGTGCACACGCGACTGCGCGTGTGCGCACACGCGAACAAAACAAATCCTAACAACGGTCCACCACAGGCTTCCCTCACAAAAAGTTCTATAGTTTATCAGGTACCTCTTGATCCTAGGCAATTATATATAAACACATATATACCTCATTCCACTTCCGATATGGGACATATATATATCCCATCAACCACCTTACTTCATGTGCATGCTCTCTTTCTCACTCACGTGAGTGAGTGCATGCGCACACATGCAACCAGCGCCTTTTCTTCTCCCATGCACACTCAACCATTTTAACAATTAGGCCCATTCTATTTATATACATATATATATAAATCTCATCTAGGCCCATTTCCCATACAACCAAAGCCCATAATCCACTCTATAGGCCCATTCTATTTATTAATTCTATTTATCCTATTATTATTATTATTATTATTATTATTATTATTATTATATATATATATATATATATATATATATATATATATATATATATATATATATATATATTCTTAAAGAGTACGAACATACACCCTCCCTTAAGAACTCAGCGTTCTCACGGAGCCCGGAGCATACAATCTAATACGAGATCGTCTTTTTACCCGATGTGACTCACACATGGATGCTATTTCTATGTCATCCGTATTGGTCCTATGCCATCTATATTGGCCTTGCAACCATTGTGGCATCACGATCGGTATCGAAAGTCGGCTCTGATATCATTTGTAACGCCCTGAGCCCGGCTCAGCTGCACACGCGGCTACGCGTGCGCGCACACACGAACAAAACAAATCCTAACAACGGCCTGCCACAGGCTTGCCTCACAAAAGGTGCTATAGCTTTTAGGTACCTCTTGATCCTAGGCAACTCTATATACTCACTCTTTTCCACACCATTTTGGCCGATATGGGACCTCTCCACACTCACCCAAGCCACACAACTCATCTCACGTGAGTTGCATGCATGGTTCATGCACAACCACACACAAACCACTCACATTATTTGTAACGCCCCGGTCCCGGCTCAGCTGCGCACGCGGCTACACATGCGCACAATATGCAAACAAATAAAATCCTAATAGCTGCCCACCACAGGTGGCCATCAAAAGGGTGGTTAACCGTTGGGTACCCCTATCATTTGGCTAACTCTATATATACTCACACACTTCCCACCAATTTCTGATATGGGACTTTAGCCCCATGAACACCCACGTCAATACACCCCCACACAAGCATGCACACTTCACTTTTCATTCATTTAATGCCTTATGCCCCTTAGGTAATTCTATAGGTTCATCATAAATCCCTTTCCAATCAAGCCCCCATAGGATCAACCTATAGGCCAACAACCAACCAACCATCTCATCTATTTATTTATTATATATATATATTATTATTATTATTATAATATATATTCCTATATATAATATTATATATATACCCACTTAAGTACGGGGTGTTACACACACCCCTCCTTAAGAACTCAGCATCCTCGCTGAGGCCGGGACTTGCAACTTGATCCAGGATCCCTTTCTAGCCGATGTGAAGAGGATTACCCTGATTCTGCTAGTTGTACAGTCCCCTACCCGGGCGACCTGTCCCAACCTCACTCCTTCTCAGGCATACATCTTGCACACTCTCTGTGTCAAAAGTCGGCTCTGCTACCATTTGTAACGCTCCGGCCTCGGCTCAGCTGCGCACGCGGCTACACGTGCGCACAATACGCGAACAAATAAAATCCTAACAACTTCTCACCACAGGCGGCCATCAAAAGGGTGGTTAACCGTTGGGTACCCCTATCATTTGGCTAACTCTATATATACTCACACACTTCCCACCAATTTCCGGTATGGGACTTTAGCCCCGTGAACACCCACGTCAATACACCCCCATGCAAGCATGCACACTTCACTTTTCATTCATTTAATGCCTTATGCCCCATAGGTAATCCTATAGGTTCATCATAAATCCCTTTCCAATCAAGCCCTCATAGGATCAACCTATAGGCCAACAACCAACCAACCATCTCATCTATTTATTTATTATATATATATTATTATTATTATATATATATATTCCTATATATAATATTATATATATACCCGCTTAAGTACGGGGTGTTACATTATTCATTTCATGACCATACATTTTTAATCTCTTAAACTCTATAGGTTCAACACCACACTCAAATCTATAGGCCACTACTATTTATTATATACTCTTAAGTACGAGGTATTACACTCATAACTTAAAAGACAAATTATACCATCTTTGAACAGTCCCATTGAATCATATTTTGGTATAGTTTTCCATCATACCTAGTTAATTAATTGGATGGAAAAGGCTAATAAGTTCTAGTTACAATAGCTTAAAGAATTGAGGGCTCAATGAGCAAATAAGATGATTTGATGGATATCTTTCAAAACTAAAAAAATTGATAGACCAATATTTTGAAATTGAAAAAAGTAATAATCATATGTGTTCGTGTCTGTAACTGTTATATCAAATTTGAAATGAAACTAACTGAAAGCTTAGTCATTAAGTTGATGTACAGTAGAGCTAGTATCGGGTCCGATCGGGTTGGGTCCTCCACTACCCGGACCCGGACCCGATACCTCACGGGTCAAAAATTGGACCCGGACCCGAACTTGCAAGATCCGGGTCCGAGTTCGGGTCCGGGTCCTAGTAAAAAAATCTACTTGTCGGGTCTGGTAGCGGGAAATAAATATTTGCACCTAAGTATTTTTGCATTCGATAACCTACGGTTCCAACAATTTTTGCACTTAAGTATATAAATAAATATTATATTTACACATCTATCTTCAACAATTACTTTTATATGTATATCCCTATAACCCTATTATTCAAATTCCATATTTTTGGGGGTATTTTTTAACGGGTCCGGGTCTGGGTCCGGGTCCGGGTCCGGATCGGTTCTATTTTGAGCGGACCTAGCCCCAGATCCGGAAGTGCATCAGGTCTTATTTTAGGATCCGGACCCGTACATATTGGGTCGGTTCCGGTCCAATGCCAGGTCCGGGTATCGGTTAAATGTGAGAGTGCTAAATTGTACGGTATATTTAAATGAAGATGATTTTCTGTTTTATTCAGCATGGTATTACTACAACACAAAAGTTCACAATATATAGCATGTCATGTTGAAAGAATAAAACCTAAAGAACTCCACAGTCACTTGTAAATATGTGCTAAAAGTCTTTTTTGTGTGTGATTGTGCATGAACTGTATTTTAGTAATTTTGTGGGTTAAATTTGTGGAAAAAGTAAATTAAGGTATTAGAATTGTGGTCTAGACTCTAAAGGACTTGGACACTCCTACAAAATTTGTGCTTTTCAAGATACAATCCTAAAACCTTAATCAGGAAGGTCGTATATTTTTTTCTAAAATTAGTGCCTCAAGCAAGAGTGTTAATGCGTGATAGTTCTTATTTTCCGAATCTGCAGGAGTATCTTGTGTTTTAATGCTTCTTTCACTGTCTATTTGTCTGTATGTATTGTCAAATATTCTTGCAATATTTTTTTTTCCTGATGTTAAGTGTGATTCATATATCTTGTACTTCTCTGAATAATTCATCTACGATGCTTTATTTTTTCTGCTGATAGGTAATTCGACATGATAGTATCGAGCAACTTTTACTCCTAGATAGAATGTTGCAAGGAACCATGAAATCCCCGTCACATTTTTCCCGCCATCCTGCTGCTGCCGGCACGTTCTTTACTGCAATGCTTCTTGGGTGGAAATTTTGTTCATGCCTAAGTCAATGTGGTCTACAGAACTGTAGAATAGGACATTTTCTTCTAGAGGACCGTGTGAATCGGTAAATTAATGCTACTCTTAACATTATGTATTATTATTATTATTATTATATATATATATATATATATATATATATATATATATATATATGGGTAAAAGGGATATGAGCAACTTGCTCATTTAGTAAATGAGCAAGTGATTATGTGGCATGCATGTGATACATTGGACAACTAACCCTTTTAAGGATTTTCCAATCACATGCATGCCACATCATCAATTGCTTATTTACTAAATGAGCAAGTTGCTCATACCCCTTTTTCCCACATATATATATATATATATATATATATATATATATATATATATATATATATATATATATATATATATATATATATGGATTGTGAGTTTCCTTATGTACTTGCGAAGTACTTGTTTGAGCTTATTATTGTGCTTTTATTATACTGCTGTGGTATATGTGTTTTTTTTAATAATAACTCTGCTCACAGGATTCGAAGTCTTACTGGTTTGTATAGCAACTGTTGTCACACAAAATAGTTCATGCAACAACTTAGCATATTTTCACTTTCTTTTGGTTTTTGGAAGACTCTTGACTTGAAGTGCATCTTTTCTTTCTATTTGATCTGTTAAAGATGCTCATTGAACTTTGAATTAGGTGTCTGATTTACTTTTAATGTGTTGATAAAAGTGATCAGAAGAATCTTGAAGTAACTCTTTATGGTCATTATCAGAAACAGAAAGGAATTCATTTTGAGAATGGAGAGGAATATTGGAGGACCAACTCGGCTGGTTTTGCTATTTGGTAGTTTAGAATTCGAATTATGATAGTTGTGGATCTCATGTTTACAGGACAAATTCTATTATTCATTTCATCTTTCTTTTGGGTAACATTATCACATAGCTTATGTCATAGCGATAAGATTATATTGCTTATATCAGTCTTATATGAATATTTGTTTCTTTCATCCCTCTGTTTGTTTGTTTCACTTCCTCTCCTCCCTACTTGGGTAGTATCTGAGCATCCATTGGAATCACTGTTATTAAAGGCACTGTTTCAAATTTCAGCCGATACGACCGAAATTTTGTTTAGGCTAGCTTGCCGATATGTAATCATAGATTTATACTCTATATCGTTTTGGACTGAAATGTGTAGATTTCGGCTGAAATTGCCGAAATGTCGGCCGAAATATTGCCGAAATTCCCAAAATATCGGCCGAAATAGACATTAATGTTATTGTGAATATATAACATTTTTTAATACTTTTTGCATAAAAGTCTTTCAATATAGGACCTTAAGCTAAGATAATGTGAAATTTTTGTCTCTCTATTGTTTGTGTATATACAAAGTCAAGTAAGTCTATATTAACTAATACATTTTTCTAATCAATGCAAATTCAATTTAGTTATATACTAATATTACATTCTCTTTTATTTTAAATTCTGCAAATATTTATCGTGATTAATTCATGTCATTAGTTACATTATACAATATTTTATATGAAAAATGATATGTAGAACAGACAATATCTTGTTTAGGATATATATATATATATATTGAGTGTCCAAAATGAAAATCTGAGATGATCACATTTCGCCGAGATCTCCTCCGATATCTCCGATCCGAGACGAAACACCCCTTGCCGAGACGAGTCCGAAATCCGAGATTTAAAACCTTGATTAAAGGCAATTGTTGTTAAGACTCCACTAATTGTGAAGTTCAGAGGAAGGCACTTTTACTTTTTAAGTTACAATTAGCTTAAATAAACTTTGAAAGGTTTATGCTTAATTGCCAATTCTTATTCTAATTTGAGTTCAATTAACCAATTGCAATCTAGACATTAGTGGTGAGGTCTAGCAACAACCTAGAGTTATAGCAAACGCCACTAGGGTTTAATGGTCAGCCTGTTCGCTAATGAACAAGAGGTTGGGAGTTGGAAGCCCGCTTACATCATTTTCCTTCATGGAAAAAAAAAGCGTGCGAGTGTGTGGGTACAGCCTTGTGCCACACACACACAAAAGAAAAACACCTATAGTTTTGTGCAAGTGTAATAAGTTTTAACAGTATTTAATGTGAGGTGCAGTTCCTAAAGCCTATATGTCAATGTCAACCTTAGCTCAACTGTTTGATGACTGCCATGATGTATCAATTGTGTAGATCTTGTTATAATAAATCCTAACTCTTATATAATGATAATTAATTAATTTACTTTGTACTTCAGTGCTGCATTGGGATGGTTTGCTTATGAGCCAGAGTATTTTGAAGCACATAATAAAAGTTTTGCCCAGAGTGAGGCTCATTCTGTTTCTTTATTTGTCCATCATCTTTTAAATGAGAAAACAGATGCCATACCAGATTCATCTTCAAAAGGGCAGGGACATGAAAGTGACTCAACGGTGGTAAGTCTGAAAATATTCTCAAGCTTACTTTGAGATTTTATAATAAATAGCATTTGAACTCATTGCTTGTTTGTGCATGTGCAGGCAGATATACTTCACCCTATTTGGGGGCAGATGGACAACTATGCTGTTGGAAGAGAAAAAAGGAAACAATTACTTACAATTCTTTGTCAGCATGAGGCCGATAGGCTTGAAGTCTGGGCACAACCTTTAAATACGAAGTAATTTTTATGCAGATGGTCTTCTTGTGTTTTGTGTTACTCTTTTGTATTGTTAAATTAAGGCTCTTCCAAATCTTGTCTGTCAGTATCACATAACGTATTATCCTTTCTGTACAGAGATAATACATTATTTCGCTATCTAAAAATCGGACGAGATAAATGGATTGACCATATAAGAACTGCATTTTCTGTGGACCCTCGTATAGCTCTCTCCATGATGTCAAGATTCCCAACGGAAGCAACAGTGCAACTGCAAGCTGAAGTAACTCAGTTAGTTCAAGTATGTTTCTTTTATCAGCATACATGTTTTGTTAACTTCTTTAAATATTACTGTAATTGTTTAGTCTGGTTTTTGGTTGTAGATTCATATTTGCTATAGATTCGTGTAATTTGATTTGATGTTAATTTAATATGAGTGTTTATTTTTTAGGACTAAAAGGAGACTTATATCTTGCTTTCAGTATATGTTGTTTGGCCATTGTCCTTTGGCGCATCTTACCTTATAATTCAAACCACCAACATAAAGGAATTGTCTGTCTATAACACAATAACCAACTGGAAGTCTGGAATCAACTCTAAATATTTATGGTGAACCATTGTCTAAATATTTATGACAGTATGTCGGAATGTGTGTGTGTGTAGATCTACTGTAATCAACTGTGTTATGGTGAACCATGGTCCAAATATTTATGATAGTGTGTCAGAATGAATGTGTGGGCAGAGGTGGATTACAAACTTCCTATTACAAGATCTCTAAGATTTGTTCAATAGTGTGTAACTTATCCAAGTGTATTAGGTGCACCAAAAAGTGAAGCTTGTGCCCGAACCTTGAAGCAGATGTTATAGTGACAGAACATGTTAGGCGTTCAGCTCTTCGTGCTTATATACAATGTTTTTAAGTATCGGATTTCAGTATCGTAACTGATGGAAAAAATTTATATCGGATTTTGGTTATATATAGGTGATATTCAAAAAATATCAGATTGCCCTAACAAAGGAAAATATATATCCTAAATGTGATTTAAACTACCTTTACGTACATTATATTTATGTGGGTAAAATGCAAGAAACCCCCCTATATTTTTTCGGTCAACATGCTTAACCCCCCTGTTTTTTTTGGTCAAAGCAGAAAACCCCAGTGGGGTCACGGTGTTAAATTTCTGTTAACCATTGCAGTCACATGCTTTAAATGTGTCTTCCTCATTTTGTTTAGGACTAAAATGACCTTGACTGATTTGTTAAGCAATTGTTTCCTTTTTTGTTTTGTTTTATTTATTATACTATAAACCCTTCAACCTCCAAATTCCACAAACCAGATCCACATCCACATAAATTGGAGTGAATATGTATCACAACAATATATATATCACAGAGAAAAAGAAATCAAGAAACCAACACCAACAGTTCAATCCATTTCAAAGTTCCAATCAAGATCACAAAACAATGCTTTTTCATCTCAACAGTACAATCTTTTGCAATTTCCTACTAGCTTCCAGGTAGATCTACTACTTGCAGAACCTTATCTTCATATAAACTTTTCCAACTCTGAAATCCTATCAATAAAAAAGCCTAATTCTTCCATCCCTTACCCCACTGTTCTTTTGGATAAATTCCGGAAAAACCCCTGATCTTAGATGGATTTTAAAACGAAGAAGGATCTCAACATCTGATTTGGGAAAAAATGGAAATGGATTAAAAAGGTGGAAAACCATGTACGCCCAATTAAGAAAATCAAAAAGATGAGTTTTGAGACGGACTACCAAAATAGAGAGAAGTGGAATTAGATCTCATTCTAGTAAAGAGGAGAGGTGAAGTGAGTTAGTGCTGATGAGATTTGAAAACGAATGTAGTGAGGAAAAAAGTTAGAAGGGTTTTTTTTGTGCAAAGGGGTCTTTTTGTTAGAAAGAACAAAAGAAAAATACATGAAAAGCATGTAACTCAAATTGCTAACATTCTTTAGACCCGATTTTTCCATTTAATACGTATACTCTAATTATTTATACTTTTGTTTCATGTATTCCCTGTATTAACCCTGTCTCAGTAGGCATTGTAGGTTGACATAACAATTAGTTTTGGGTTCGGAAGAAGCAAAAAGAAGATGAGATGCTAGGGTTTGCTTGATTTGAAAAAAGTATAATGAAGGGAGAAATAAATTTCTTAAGATGAGAATCTAGGTTTTCTTTTGAAGGAAGAGTGATGGGATTGGTAGTGGATTCTACTTCCAGTGTTTTGTGGAAAGAAAAACTGGCAGATTAAGTTTGGAGGGATTTGAGTTGGAAGAGGAATTTATGTGCAGGGGTTGGAGCTGGGAGAAGAAGTTTCTATCTTCTTTGAGGAACAATATTGAGATAAGTTTAGTAGGTTGAATTTAATTTTTGGTTGTTTTCAGAAGGGGGGGTGGGGGGGTTAATAACTCATCCATTTTGGAAGATGGGTTAAGTATGTCTTGATAAAATTATTTTTGGGGATCCAAGGTTAAATTGGGCAACACAATAGAAATCATGAATAAAACACTGAATAATAATATAGAAATTTAGAATTGGGCTTAAAAAAGATCAGAAGAGGTGCATCGGGATTATTGCATTTTAAAAGGTTGTTGGATTTAACTATAAATTAAGTTGAAGTGTTGGGTCTGTAAAACATTTTCCCTGTATTTTATGTGATCTATTTGAAGATCAATGTTGTTTATTATTGCTAGATAATCAACTATCTTAAGAACACCTATAATATAAATCGTGAGGATATTTTTAGTTATATTTTAAAAATATTTTGATTGCTTGAGGCATATGTAGAAAATCATTAAAAGATGTCATGACTTTCCTAAGTGCATTAAAATATTCACAAATCTCAAATCACAGTGTTACACATACTTTTAAAATTTAATGGTAAGTGTGAACTCCTTCTGTTGTATAGTGGATGTGCATGTGCACCAAGGGCACATCAAATGGAAACTAATTTTTGTGCTTTAGGACACACCAAGCTAAACCCCATTTTCTTATATAATTTCTTTTTCCTATAATTATGATTTATGTTGTAATCCTGTATCACTTCGTTTATCTGCATTTCAGACTGTCTAAGCTGGTGGCATGTCTTTCGTTTTGCGCTTAATCAGATGTTCACTAAAAGGCATTTTATTGCCATCTTTACTATTTCCTCCTTTTGCACTATGGAAAATACTATCTTTTAGTCCCAAGTGTTGTTTTCCCCTTTAACCTATTCTGAGTTATCTCGCTGGTTGTTGCCTGCTAGTTTCTGGTTGACGGAAATATATCCGTCTGTATATGCCCTGTGTAATAATTCATGCCAACATCACAACAAGCTTTGAATCATCTTTAACTATTTGAATATTTCTGCAATTTGTGAACCTTCGAGCTACTTTCTCTATGTTACTTCCTGTATGGGCTTACCCTGTCAGAGTACCAAAAATGTCAGATTTGTATGCTGACATAGAAAATTGACAGCATTGAATGTCTGTTTGTTTGTTTGTTTGATTTTGTTTATGCTATGCTTTTTGTGTGGGTGGGTGTGGGGGGAGGTGGTGTTGTTGCAGTACTTTTTCCAGATTGGAAAGATGGACATTTGAGCCTCATATAAGAAAAACAAAATCATACTTCTTGACTATCAACTTCCCACTTTGCATTGGCTAATTTGATGCTCATTTGTTACACTATGTTTGCAAGTCTTTGCTCCTACTTTGAAAATGAAATGTTGTATTATTTCATTATATAGACACTTAAATACATACATATATACATACAATATATATGTATAAAGTAGTGCTAATATGAGATGGTGAAATGAATTTTTTTTTGTGAGATGAGTGATTTGAATCATCTGAATCTCAATCACACCGTTCATATCACTTCACATGTCATCTAGATGGTGTGTACAAAATTTCAAGCAATTTGGAGATCTCTAGCTTATGCATCAATGTAGCGCCCCGAGTTCCACAGACTGGGAGCTTGTGACACTTACCCAGAATCTTTACTTCAATGAGTATACAACACAGGAAAATTACAGAAAATTAGAGACTTACATTGCACAAGAAAACTATATCTTCCACTTGGTTGCTTTCCGCAGCTCGAGTCCCCTGCTCCACGATCAGCGATCCTGCATTAGCAAACTGTGGGTACGTCAGTTGAATACAACTGACGCAACGCGGATGAAAACCACAATCTCCAAAATCCTTAACAATCAATATTGATGTAGAAGAAAAATGTGAAAGTCAAATCACAAGTGTCGGTGTATGTCATGATCTAGATTTTAATGCACAACTCATATGCACACCATGCTCTTAATCTAATGCAAACTTGATTTGGAAACGTATGCATCCCATACTACATACTTTCCAAATCGAGTTCGTATTCTCCAGATGATAGGGTTCAATCCCTCGCCATGTATCATACTCTTGTACTTCTTCCTGTTCCTGACATTTATTTAGTGACTGGTAGAGCTGTAATAAATACGGTCTATTCCGTCTACTGCATCAGATCGGTGGTCTTTCTCCACTCCCGAAAGTCGGTGATCACCCTGATCTATCGAAATCGGTGGTCTCTCTCCACTCTGCCGGCCGGTGGTCTATCTCCACTCTTGACAGGCTGGTGATCATCAACTCCGCTGCAATCCTGTCGGAATCGGTGGTCCTTCTCCACACCCGGACTCTACCATAAGTTATCCGAACATCGGCGAATCAGCAGGGCCTTTCCCTACTCCGCCAGAGACTGATAGTTACACTCTAGCTCTTTGTTCATATGGATAACTTAGAACATAACGTGCTCATAAGGGTCCATTCCCCTAGATTTCGACATTTCTATCACTAAATCTCAGGAATCAACAGTCGAGACCACGTCGCACGTGTCCCAGACGAGACGACGCCGCACGTGTCCCCTTGACAGGTGAGTACACTCCCAACTAGTGTCTGTCCTTATTTTATTGGTCACGAGATTTCATCATCATTGTTGTCCTTTCCTTCCTATTTCATTTATCCTTACTCTTAATAAATACTACTTACTTTCTTATTCAATGATAGTTGGTTACTAGGTAATTTAAACCTAGATCCAAAAAGTCAATTATCTAATTCGAGTATGGATTAAACTAAGAGTAGTTGGTTTAGCTACTTGTTATAAAACTAATGCACTTAAATGCATTTACTTATATGTAGGACAAAGGGCACTTGGTGCACTAAATATCACCATATGCGTATCAATATTGGTACACTTAAGGCAACAAATACCACCATATGCATACACTTATGCATACTACCACCATTTGTATTACTAAAGTCTTCAATGCCTACAATCTTCTCCTTTACTACAATCTACTTTACTTATCATGAGTTTCTAATTAGCTAAGCACGCAACTACAAGTGGCTTTTCCTTCTTACCACCATCACTATACTATCATAAATCAGTTAATCAAGTATCCGACTATGGCTTTTTACCATTATCCACTTACTACCATTACTTTAAGTGACTACTAACTGTATTTTGAATTATTATTTCTACCATGCATTACTAACTTCACAAGTTAATCACGTCCTTCCACCTACTAATCTCGAACTTGCATTTTTATTATTAAGACTAGGTACTTACTAACTCCTTCAATTTGCTTACTAGCATAACAAGATCAAGTCTATATTTCCAACTTCCTAACTTCTCACTAACAAGACGTTCTAGCATGTTTACTTTAATAATTTACTACCATACTAATCTATTTAACTTACTAACTTACTAACACATTAGGCTTACTAACTTTATTAGTAGCTTACTAACACAAAACTAGTAGTTTACGAACAATGTATGTTTACTAACCATAAACAATTGGTTAGCAATTGGGTTACTACGAGGTCAAGTCAATATTTCTAACTTTCTAACTTCTCACTATCATGGCATTCTAGCATTCTATTCTACTAATTCACTACCATACTAACATATTAACTTACTAACTTACTAATCATTTCAACTAAGCTTACTAACATTATTAGTACAATGCTAGTAGCTTACTATCAATGTAAATTTACTAATCAAGATACTAACTTGCTAATAAAAAGGGACTTTAAACATTCAAGCATGAAAATTTAATTAGACAATTTACTCCACAACATCACAAAATCACATGTTTATACTTATACTATCATTCTTAACCCAAAGAACAAATATTTATTTATTCACTAGTATATTTATGCATATAAAATTCACACAAGTATACACTCACTACAATCTCTAGCAAGCATCAATCATTAAATTCATAAATTGAACACAAAAGGAATGGAGAATACCCACTTTCTTTTGTTTGCAAGCTTCAATTGCTATCTTCTCCTCCTTGCTCCTTGATTCTTCTTGACTTCTTGCTCCAATCCAAGAGTAGTAGTAGTAAGGTAGTAATAGTAGGAGTAGTAGAAGTTGTAGTAGAAGTTTGTAGTATTAGGTACTAGTAGTTGAAGTAGTAGCAAGTACTAGTTGTAGCTAGTAGGTAATAGTAGTTGTAGCTAAGTAGTATAAATGATAGTAGTAGAAGTGGTAATTGTTGAAGAAGTAATAGACAACACTAGGATAGCAGTAGAAGAAGTAGGAGTGGTTGTAGTCAGTAGTAGTGGTAGGAGAAGTAGTGCAGTAGTACTGCTGGAGTAGTATATTAGTAGTAGTAAAAGTGGAATTTGTTGAAGAAGTAGTGAAGTAGTAGTAGTAGTAATTGTCGTAGTAATAGTAGTCAGTAGTAGTAGTTGAAGTAGTAGCAAGTGGTAGTAAACATATAGAAAAAGGGAGAAGAAAAAGAAAGTTGTTGCTGCTGTCGGCAGTAAAGAGAGAAGAGAGAAGGAGAAAAAGGTAGGAGTAGTTAGTAGTAATAATAGTAAATGGAGTAGTAGGAGTTAATACATGTGTTTATATAGAAAAAAGGGGAGGAAGGCACAGCTGTGCTGCTGGCTGTCTGCAGAAAGAAAGAAAAAGAGAGGAGAGAGGTGTGGAAGGGTGTAGAATAGCTTAGGTGTCCCTACTTTTTGCACATAACCTCTTATACTTTATGAAATTGCACTTAAGCCCTAAATAACCTTATTGGATTGGGTTTTGTGGGCCTTTTAAAAGAAAACAAATTAGGCTCTTTAAAAAAATTAACCATACTAACATAAAATAAATGATAGTGTAGTGTATGAAAAAATAATAATGTCAATGCACATATATATATATATACATATATATATATATATATATATATATATATATATATATATAACAATGTATATGTATATTTATTGCAAGAAAATTAGGGGTATTACAATCAAAGCTTTCAACATGCCATGAAAAGGGTACGAAATACATATATATGCCTAGGCTAGAGGTCTCCAAATTGTTTAAAATTTTGTACACAACATCTTGCTTACATGTAGAGTGATGTGAACGGTGTGATCGAGATTCTGATGACTCAAATCGCTCATCTCTCAAAAAACATTTTCATCTCTCCCATCTCACAACCTTATATTAGCACTATATATATATATATATATATAATAGATGTTCCATTGCAAGCGCCCACCATTTGCAAACACGTGCAAACGGCCATCCTGGCCATCGTATCGACGATCTGAACTGTTCACATTGATATACACGTTTAAATTAGTCTATATATGTAAAATCAAGTCATTTGAACTTTTTTTGTCCATGCATTGAAGTGTTACAAAATTGTATGGCTGAATATCGTTAATTTTTATAATGACATGATAGATGGACAAATGAATTTCAATTGACTTGATTTTACTTATTTAGACTAATTTTGTCATTCTAAATAATGTGAATAGTTCGGATCGTAGATACGATGGCCAAGATGGCCCGTTTGCACGCATTTGCAAGCGGTGGACGTTTGCAATGGAACATCTCTCTCTCTCTCTATATATATATATATAGATGGCTATGATCATGTGAGAATTCTTTTGGTGAGAACCAAGTGTGAACCTTTTTTGGGGATATAAATTGAAAAATCTGAACCGTTCATTTTGATCTACACTTCTAAATTAGTATATGAATGAGAAATCTAAGTCATTTGAGATTTGTTTGTCCATGCATTTAAGTGTTACAAATTGTATGGCTGAATATCATTATTTGTTATAATGACACAATGGATGGACAAATGAATTTCAAATGACTTGATTTTACTTATTTAGACTAATTTTGTCATTCTAAACAATTTGAACGATTCGGATTATCCATATGATGGCTATGTAAAGAGTTTACACGAAGCTTTTCGTGAGAAATAGTTCTTACATTATCATATATATATATATATATATATATATATATATATATATATATATATAGGGGTCGGTTCGGGTGAGAACCAACCCTGGGGTGAGAACCTAAGGGCCTATCCCAGCCATTCATCTGTGTAATCTTAACGGTCAAGATTTTTTAAAATTAAACAATAAGATTAATTAATTTTTGCATTAAGATGTCAATCCCTTTAATTAAGGGATGGGGACCGCGTAATAAAGATGGAGTAGGCGAGTGCGGTGTGAGGGTGGCAACTGGAGTGGCAGAGTGCGGGTTGGCGGAGCTTCTGCGAGTGCAGCGATGGCGAGGTCGGGCGGTGAAGGAGATGGAGGTGCAAGGTGATCGGTGGTCGTCGGAGATGGCGACAGAGCTCGGGTGTGACGACGATGGTGGTTGGCGATAGCGAGAGGAGCTTCGAGGCGGTGGTGCAAGTTGGCGATGGTGAGGATGAAGAAGAGGGAGAGGGTGGGGGTGAAGCTCGGAGGGTGACGGCGGAGGCGCTCAAAGGTGGCAGTCGGGTTGGGATTTGGGTTTCAGAAGAGGAAACGAAGAGGAAGAAGATGGGGGGTGAATGTGGGTGTAAGTGTATGTATATATATACATAAAAGAGGGGGGTATAGGCAGTGAGTGAGGTTGAGTGTATATATATATATATATAAATATATAGGGATATAGGTAGGGTGTAGGGTTTGTATGTATACATAGTGATAGTGAAGTGATGAGTGAGTGAGATGAAGTTTCGGATGTAGTAGATGAAGAAAAAAAAGAACATGACAGGATGAGGGGGTAATGAGATTATGAGAATATATATATATATAGTAGGTAATAGGGTATTGGAGGAGATGGAGGCAGATAGGAGGAGGTGGGTTAATGGGGAGATGAGTGTTGTAGAATGAGAAGAGAAGAGAGTTTAGGGTTAGTGTACAGTGAGATTAGGAGAGTAGGATAGGTTGATAGGCCACGAGAGAAAAATGTAGAGTGAGAAAAATGAGGGGGTTTTGGGTTGGCTGGGTGTGAGGAAAAATGTATATGGAGTAGGTTATAGGGTTTTAGACGGAGGTGGAATTAAATGAGGTTGGGGTTACAGAGAGAATTGGGATTAGGGATTAGGATTAAGAGACAACTTAGATTTAAAGTAACTTACAACCTATAAATCAGATTGAGAAACTGCAAGATATCCTGGATTTTAGACTTGATGGGTTACGATTTTTATGTATAACGTTTCTCAATTTCAATGAAGAGAACTAGGTCATTCTTTTTTTTTGATAAGAAGATGACCTCTGTCATCGTTTCATTAACGAGAATTAAAGAAACAAAGTAGTACAACTTACATAATTCCAAAAAAAGGTCCCTAAATCCTTACCGCTTGCACTGGCTAGAGTCCTACTAGTCTCAGTGAAGCATCAAAATACATCCAAACATACTCTACTAAAACAACGAAAGCAAAGGTACATCCATTACAATAGGATAATTACTCCACCCACACCACAGCCCCCCCGCTAAACCTGTCTCAGTGCTCCTCCTTTGTCAACCTGATCTTCGCCTGCCCTGCCCTACCTGCCCAGTCATGAATAAGGAGGAAGATGTTATGTACAGAAGAAATCAAAGTTTGATAATTGTTTCTAAAGCATGCATCGTTACGGTCTAGCCATAATCTCCATATAGTAGCAGCTGCTGCTAAATCCCATGCCCTTTTATCCTTTGATCTAATGTTGTCGTCCCTCCAGGTACCCCATAACTCCGAGGTGGAGTTAGGGAAACGCGTGCACCCGAACCCTCTACAGATAACCTCCCAAGTATGTGCAGCCTTAGAACACGTGAAAAATAAGTGAGTCGTATCCTCGTCAGCGTGGAGGCAAAGCGTGCATCTATCGTCTATCTGCATATTTTTTCTCCTGAGATTAACTTTTGTAAGAATCGCATCGTTGTGCACTAACCAGCTGAACACTTTGACTTTAAGCGGAGCGTGGCTTGCCCAAATCCTGCTCTCCACCCCGCTCCTTATCCCCCCGTCATTTAACCACGAGTACATAGACGCTACTGAGAAAGTCGCTGAGTTATGAAGAATCCAGCTCCTCTCGTCTGGTTCGTTGATCGTGAAGCCCCCATCTGACTGAATTAGTCTGTTTAGTTCTTCAAATTGTTTCGTGCTCTCTTGTGTCGTACCTTCCGTCACCGTGAACTTGAGATTGCTATTTCTCCATACGTCTGCTACCAGGGCGTCCGGATTTACTACGACCTCCGATGCTTGGGGAAATAAATTCCTAAGAGATCTGTTTCCGCACCATTTGTCGTACCAAAATCTGGTGTCTTTGCCGTCCCCTACTTTGCATCTCGTGTTTGTGGCGAAGATCTCTCTTTGTTTGGCGATACCCTTCCAAAGAAAGGACACCTTACGTCCCTTACTTGTTCCCCCAAAACGATATTTTTTCCTCCTTCGGTATAGATCAAAGGATAATGACCACCACCCTTGCTTTCTGCTGTAGATCTTCCACCACCATTTGCAGAGCAAAGCTCTATTCATATCATGTAGATTTAGTATGCCCAATCCTCCAAACTCTTTTTTCTTACAAACCCTGTCCCATTTGACGAGATGAAAACCTTTATTTCCTTCGCCGGATCCCGTCCATAAGAAACGTCTTCGCATTTTATCTAACCTATGAATGACCCACTTAGGGACTTCATAAATTGACATGATGTATAACGGGATGGCATTGATAACCGAGTTAAGCAGGGTAATCCTTCCGCCAAGCGATAGGAACTTACTCTTCCACCCTTCCAATTTCTTCGCGACCTTTTCTATCAATGGCATCCAATCCTCTCTAAGCAGTGGACCCAGTCTAATCGGGGTCCCTAGGTATTTTAAAGGGAAATCTGCCGTTACACAACCTATAATTTGTGAAATTGCTGTGGTCGAAATGGATAGCTAACCGCTAATTGGAATAACGCAGCTCTTCTGTAGGTTGATCTTCAACCCCGACCACCCTTGGAAGCATGCTAGGGCCACTTTCATCGCTACGACTTCCTCTACTTTAGCCTTACCAAATAGCAGGGTATCATCAGCGTATTGCAATATGGTCATGGCTTGCCTTATTCCTTTTATCTCTATTCCTTTGATCTGGTTGTTGATCTGTGCTCTCTTTATCATCTCTGCCAGGCCGTCTGCTACTAAAGCGAACAAAAGTGAAGATAGGGGGTCACCCTGCCTAAGGCCTCTTTTGCATCGGATTTCCTTTCCTTGCCAACCATTTACCTGTATGAACGACTTTCCTCCTTGAACGCATCTTTTCATCCACGTTCTCCATTTCTCCCCAAACCCTTTAAGTCGAAGCACCTCCTCCATGCAGTCCCAGCTAACCGAGTCATAGGCTTTTTTGCAATCTAATTTTAACAGAAAACCGTCCACATTTCCTTTATTCCCTCTAAACACTACTTCGTGTGCAGCCGCTATGCTATCCATAATGTCCCTGCCTCGAATAAAGCCGCTTTGCGATTGCGCAATGACATCCTGGATATTAGGAGCTAATCTTTGTGCTAATACTTTTGTGATGATTTTAAATGAACCGTTAATAAGGCTGATTGGTCTGAGATCTTCTGCTGTACGGATTTCTTGTTTCTTTGGGACTAAAATGATTGAAGCATAGTTGAGTCTTTCCAGGGTAGTGGTGCCATTGTGAAGCTCAGTGAAGATGTTCATCAGATCCTCCTTAACAATCTCCCAGTATATCTTGTAGAAGAAAATCGGCAAACCATCAGGGCCTGGAGCCTTGTCTTGCCCTAAGTTCTTTATTGCCTCTCGAACTTCCTCTTCCGTGAAGGGGTGTTCGATTCCGTTACTCCCCTCGATTTTTGACTCACTCCACATGTCCGGAGCTAGGCTGCATCTGTCGTTGCTTTTGCTTCCCAACAACTCGTGGAATTTGTCGTCTAAATGACGTCTGATAATTCCTTCGTCTTCAATCCAACTTCCCTCGATGAGAATCCCTCCGATATGGTTTTGTCTTCTTCTACCATTAGCGATTTTATGGAAGAACTTTGTATTAGCGTCCCCTTCCTTCAACCATTGAATTCGCGATCGCTGCTTCCAGTGAATTTCCTCTCTAGCTTGGATGTTAAGAATTTCCAGCCTCCCGTGATGCAGTTCCTCCTTCTCAGGGTCTGTCAGATCTCTTCCCTCCTGCATGGTTTCTAACTCGAATATCCTGTTACCTAGCGCCTCTCTTGAGACTCGAGCAGCTGCGAATTTCAGCTTTGCCCATGTCTTCAGGTCCTTCCGTAACCGTCTAGCTTTTTCTACCCATATACCAACCGCTGACTGTTGAATTGTAGGGCGAAACCAGGACTCCCGAATCACCTGTCCTGTCTCTTCGAAAGTGGTCCATGATTTCTCGAATCTGAACGGATGGAACTTATGTTTATAATCTTGGTCGCACTCTATCACCAGGGGAAGATGATCCGACGTGTAACGGACAACGGATCTAACCTTGACACATGGGAACATGTCCTCCCAATCGCAGGAAACTAGAACTCTGTCTAGCTTGACCAGAATCGGGTTAGCGCGCATGCTAGACCATGTGAATTTCCTATCGGTCATTTGAAGCTCTATCAACTCTAATTCGTCAATGATATTGTTGAAGCTATCCTGATCTGACTGAGCGTGCCCTCTCCCTCTATGCTCGTCTTGGAATCGCGTAATATTGAAGTCTCCCCCGACTATCCATGGCTGAGTCCATCTATCCCTGATGTACTTCAATTCCTTCCAGAATTCTTTCCGCGCTCTTGACTCGTAGGGGCCGTAAACCGATGTGATTACGTGTTCCCTGTCGTCGCTTCTCCTTCTAAGTTTGATAGACACCGAAAATTCACCCACGTAGTCTTCGAGGATCTCAAAACTTCTTAAATCCGCTCCTAAAGCTATCCCGCCAGAAAACCCCCTTGCGTCTTTGAATTTCCAGCCGAAATGATCCGCCCATCTAAGCGTGCTGAATTCCTCTAACGAGTTATTTTCAATTCTAGTTTCTTGAAAGCCGCAGACTGACGGTCTAATTTTGTTAATAGATAGAGAAATCAACCTCTTTTTACTCTTCTGCCTCATTCCTCTCACGTTCCAAAAGATGTACGACATAAACGCAATATTGTGGACACCTAACCTCTACCCCCCTTTACTATCGTACAATCTTAGGCTGAAGCTGCCAAAGATTCGCCTCTAATAATAGCAACATTATTGAGCTGTTCTACCCTTGTAGATCCCATGGCTAGACCGTAAAGACTAGCAAAGTATATAAGCGATTCATCATTTAAAGAATTGAGAATTGAAAAGTTGTGGTTAGAGGTACCTCCTGTGTCTCTATCCATATCCTTGAGATTTGGCGCTTCCTTATCACTTCCCTCTTGAATGCTCGCTTGACCTTCTCCCACTTTAAGCTGCCTCTTCCCTCTCCTCTGATATTCATAGATTTTCTTACTGCTATTACTGCCCACGCTACCCCTCAATTCTTTTTCTCCCGTCTCCGTTTCCGCCTCAGAAATTAAGAAATCATCCCTAATGTCGTCCAAGGCACCGATCATTGCTCCTCGATCTTCCTGTTCGTTTGACGAAGGCCTGTCACCCTGACTGTTATGTTGTTTCTCTTCTTGCACGTGTGTGGTGATACAGTTAACTTGCGTCCCCTCCCCCTTATCCTGTACCAGTTGATGCTCTTGGTTTTGACTCTCAATGGATCTCTTTTTGATGATGGATGACATTGCAAGTCTAATTGACTCCTCTACTTCCTCTTTAGTAAAGTGGTTCCATTCCTCCACACCAATACCCAATGCCCTGCTAGTCACAATACCCGAGGCATTGTCAGCTTTTCTTTTCAAGATTCCTCCGAACGGACCCAAGGACTTAGCAGCGATAGTCCTTTGCTGCATCTCTGTTGCTTCAAGTGTTGGGTTACTTGGAAGACCCAACGTTTCTTTTAGGTACAGCTGGTTGTCGTCAGAAACTTCTCTAGACGATAGCTTCTCCAGACCGGTTTGTTTTCCTCCTTGGGCTTCGCGAGACGCAAGCTGGACCCCAGTGTGAAAAGTCTCTGCCGCACGCTTCCCTATTCGGCGCTCAGACATTTGAAAGTTTGCCTCTTCAACCTCAATCCTAGTACGATCGAAGTCAGAAGAAAGAAGCTGACGCTGTTTGGAGAACTTGCTGTTCCCTATTTGCGGAATGGATGGGCGATCCTGATTAGTCACAATCTGATCCAACGGTCGGCGCCTTTCTTCTACCTCTGGCTCAGAATCTCCACCGTCGACTTTTCGATCTGGTTCTAGAGCAGCGACGGTGCCAAAAGTGACGCTTTTCTTCGTCTCTACAACCACCCACACCTTGTACACCTCATCTTCGAAATCAACTATGATCTTTGAGGGGATATCCGCCTTGTTCGCCACCGCAATTCGAAGTCTAGCGAATTTTCGACATTGATGCATCACCGTACCTTTGTCGACTTCGACGATGGTTCCGAAGCTACGAATCATGTTGGAGAAGCCGGACTTAACCCATAGATGTAGAGGCAGATTGAAAAGTCGAATCCACATAGTAGGGAGGTTAATGGTATTGAAAGCTCCATAGTGGCGCGTCCATGGTGAGAGAATAATATAGAATTCCATACCGTAAATATCACGACCCTCTAACCCCTTCGTCTGTAAGGCTTCGGCCATCGCCTCTCCTTCATTGCAGTGCACAAAGAAGGTGCCTCCCGTTGCTTCTTGGACAGTCCAGCACGCCGTCACAGAAACCATCGCGTTTAACAGCTCTTTGATGTCGGAGTACTGTGGGTTTCCAGTTCTTGCTCTAGCAATCAAACAGTTTTTGTATCGACGCTCCATTTCAGCAATCAGCGGAGTGGGAGTGATTGAAGCTCTGATGATGTTTCTCTCACCGGCTGAACTCTCTTGAGTGGGGCTGTCGGCTATGCTGATCGGAGTAGCAGGCTTTTTTGAAGTCGCTTTGGAGCCAGATGCTGAGTTTGTTGTTTTGGCTTTGGGACAATCAGAAGAGATATGGCCATAAAGCTTACAACTATAACAAAACCAATCAAACTTACAGCTATTAATGGAGTGCCCAGGTTGAGCGCACTTGTGACAGCGTTTTCGTTCTTCCTTCATGGGCTCTGACGAGTTACTCTTGCTTGCTTCGCTCCTGAGCTTCTTCTTCCTTTTGACGAGAATCCATTCTCCCTCTTCGTCTTCTCGAGTCTCGTTCCTGATGGGCTCCTGAAACAGCTGACGACGCGGAGCCGGCTCATCTTCTATCTTCAAGTTCTGGCTCGCTACCTGAGCGTAGCTTCGCCTACCGTGCTCCCCGTGTCGATCTCCAAGCTTCTTCGAGTCTGGCGACGAGAGTTTCTCATTTACCGTGTGTCTAGCTCTGTATTCCCTGTCTCTGTCGAGGTCGACTCTCTCCCATCCTGCTCGGCGTTCGCTTCCCCTCTCCCTCCTCAGCTGCTCTGAACGATTCACAGTCATCCTGTCTTCATCCCGTCCCCTAGATCTGTGGTGGACGCGGCCTTCAGCTTCGTCTCTTAGCCTTCCGTGGTCCCTCCACTCTTCCTCCCTCTGACGCTTGGGCATGGCGGCAGCTCGGTAGAGGGCTCCCTCGTTCAGCTTCGAATGATGGTGGTGGTGTTGAGTGGTTTGGTTTCTCTGTTTTTGAAAATCGCCTTTTTTGTCGCCTCTGGAGCTCTCTCCTCTCATGTCTTTTTGCCTCTTCCATGTTGAATATGTGAAGTTAGACAACCTTGATGGCATTTTGATACCAAACAATTTCAATAGAGCATTAACATCCGTAAAGAATTAGGTTATCTTGAGGAAACGATAATTTGATTGGAATGCAACTAGGTCATTCTTAGTGCAAGGTCAAGAAATTTAGAGATAGCAAAGTTGAATATTCGATAATACGATAAATCAACGGTCTTATACTGAATCAAAAACACGGTATGATAAGGAGACTGAATCAGTTTAATTGGAAAATTTTTAATGGATCAGAAAACATTTGGATTGAGTTCAAATAAGAGATCAAAAATGAATTCCAAAGATTGGAAAAATATTTATAAAATAGAAATACAAAATACGAAAAATATAATATTACGGATATTATTTGTAACGGTACAAAATACACGTGTATAACACTTGCGGGGCAAAATTGTCATAATTCAATTTTGCGGGGTGTTACAGTCTCCTTGCCTCAATCCTCTACGGCTTTTTATTTCTCTCTACCTTGGTTAACTCATGATTTGCCATTAACTCTTTCCTCTCTACCTTGGTTATTTTATTTTTACTGAAATTTTTTATACTTGAAATTTTGGTATTACATCATTTTATTATCCAGCTAAGCTGGTAAATTATGTCTTTGACACTATTCACATTTCTTTTGTATGATAAATTGTATTGTCTTTTTCAGCTGCACATATTTGAGATGCGTACTATACCAGAAGCTCTACCATTTTTTGTGACTTCTAAAGCAGTTGAAGAGAATTCAGTGTTGCTCCAGCAATTACCACATTGGGAAGCCTGTTCCATTACTCAAGCTCTTGAATTCCTAAGTCCTTCATATAAGGGCCATCCACGTGTCATGGCTTATGTGCTTCGGGTTTTGGAGACTTATCCCCCTGAACGAGTTCTTTCTTTTATGCCACAACTTGTACAGACTCTCCGATATGATGATGGGGTGAGCATTTTGCATTTGTTTGTTTTTCAATTTACATAATAACCAATTGACAACCGGTTTCTTGCAACTTTGGGCCGTCCAAGTATCTCTTAGTTACTTTTCATTTTTTGCTTTTAAGTGCTAAATTATTTTAATTCTTTGGTTTTTCCAGAAGCTCGTAGAAAATTACTTGCTTGGCGCTGCTCAAAGAAGTAATTTATTTGCACATATATTGATATGGAATCTTCAGGTGCAGCATCATCTGTTTGTTCTTTAGTATGTTTGTGACTTTGTGTATTTTATTTTTCTTTATCTGCTTCTGTTCTCTCATTTCCCTCTCCTTTCTAATTAAGTTCTATCATATTGTTGTTAAATAACTTATTTAAATTAAGTGAAATGGCTTGAATACAAGCAGTTGAGTTTTGCTTCCACATGCTCGTCTTTTTTATACTGGTTTCTGGCACTGTACTGCAGGGCGAGTTTGTAGAATCTGAGAAGGATGGAGCTGGAGCTATTGTGAAGGTAGGTGATTATCTACTATCATGACACTTTATACTACTTGCACACTACTAGACCCAAGATGGTGGAGCTCATGTAATACATTTATGTATTAGTTGCTTGTGGGCACCACCTTCTTGAGTCTAGTAATGTGTAAGTAGTGTGCAAGTAGTAAAAAAAAAAAACTACTACAATTAGCAGTTTAGCACTATTCGTTATCTTTTCAGATGGTAATGCTTTGGACGCAGCATGAAAACTTGCTTATACCAGTAGCGCATTAGTCTTTTAAAAAATATTGTTTCTGTGTATGGCCCAGGTTAAATCTGAAAGCATTAAAAGATATCAAATTCACTAATATCTGATTATTGAAGTAATCTTTGAGCTTAAAGTTTGTTTACTTTTATTTTTGTTTATTTTTAATGGTCCTATGTTTGCTTATTTTCAAAAACCAGATTCATAGTTCTAACTTCTATTTGAGTTTATTTTGGAAGTTTTAGTTTCTTGTATTTATATTAATTTATTAATGACAGAATCCCTTTAATTTAATCATCCATTGGCTGCAGATTTATTTTAATGGGAAGTTTTATTGTAATTCACTCCTTTATGAACTTCCTTAAGTCCTACGTACACAACTTTTCAACTATAATTGCTGAATACTTGTTGCCTTCTGTTGTATAATATCCTTACATATGCTTGTAAAATCAGTTTTTTTGTAGTCGTGGTTAGGGTATCAATAAAATAAACCAAATCGCAAAAATCACTTGCCAAACAATTTCAGAAAATCATCAGCATATCTGAATATGACGTCTGAATATGTCCGATTATATTTAATGAACTTGAATTGGAAGACAAAATTTTGAACTAGTAAAGAAAAATATTTAGGTATACTAGTAATTGACATGTACTAGCCACGATATGATTCCTATCAATTGTTTAGAGTTGCTCTAAAGTTAAGTTTTACAGCAAATAAAAAATGAGTTAAAAGAATCAAGCACATATATGGTAATGAGTTTGTCATTTCTGTCCACCTTTAGGGTATATTCCTTATTTTTACCCATTAAAGGGTATAATCATATTGCCATGCTGATAACGATATCAGAGATGGCAAACACTTTATTGGATCAATACTACTAACTATGAAGTCTGCCGACCCCAACTAGTTGGGAAAAAGATTTTATTGTTGTACTGCTAACTATGAAGTCTCCTATGTATAGGACATGATAGAAGCCAAGTTATTGTTTCTTCCAATCTGGGACAAAACTAAACTAACACTTTAGTGCTTATCCTAATACTCTACCTCAATTTGGTGCTTATAGATCATGCATGCCCAACTTGTCACTGATAAACTGAATTCTGACCCCTATCAATGGCTTAGAATATCAGCCAACTGATGATCGTTGTGCACATAAGTGCCTCAATTTGTATAGGGTCCTCCTCATACCTTGTTTCCAACCACATGACAATCGACTTTAATGTGCTTTGTATGCTCATGAAACACTAGATTTAATGTATATGAGATGCAACCTGGTTATCACAATACCATCTCATTAGGTCAGACTACAACATCCCTAACTCACCAAGAAGTAAATTCACCTAGACAAGCTCACAAGTGATGTCGGCCATGGCTCTACACTGTAATTCTGCACTAGATCAATATACCATTGACTATTTCTTAGTCTTCCAAGATCGAATTTCCGCTTAGAAACGGACAGTATCCATTTGTAGACCTTCTTGAAGTGGGGCAACATGGTCAATCTCCATCAGCAAATCCAATTATCCTACAGGTCCTCTGTAACACCTCGTACTTAAGAGTATATATATACTATTATATTAGAAAGATATAATTATAATTATATATATATAGTATGAGGTGGGCCTATAGGTTGTCTATGGGCTTGGTTGTTGGGAAATTGGGCCAAGTTATAAGATGAGAATGAGAAGATGGTGGCTGCCTGGTTTGGATGTGGGCCCGGGTGTGAAAGAGGTGTAGCGCCTTGAGTTTCATATACCAGAAACTCGTGACACAACCCAAGATCATTGCTCCAAATGAGTACACAACACAGGAAATTTAAAACTCACATTGTACAAGGAAAACTATACCCTCCACATGGATGCTCCACAGCTCGAATCTCTTGCTCCCACGATTAGTCCTACAACTATTCAACTGTGGGCACGTCAGCTGAATGCAACTGACGCAAAACGGATGAAAACCGCAATTTCCCAAATCCTCAAACAAAACAACATTAATGCGAAAAGAAATGTGGAAATCATATAATAGAAGTGTCGGTGTATGTCATGACCTAGGATCTAATGCACAACTCAAATGCATACGATGCTCTTATTCTAATGTATACTTGATTTGGAAACATATGCATCCCATACTACATATTTTTCAGTCAAGCTTGAGCGTACTTCAGATTATAGGGTTCACTCTCTCGTAATGCAGACGTACTCTTGTACTCTTTCCTGTTCCTGACATTTATTTAGTGACTAGACTATTCCACCTACTGCATCGGATCGGTGGTCTCTCTCCACTCCCGAAGGTTGGTGATCACTCCGAGCGATCGGAATCGGTGGTCTCTCTCCACTCTGCCCGGCCGGTGGTCTCTCTCCATTCCCGACAGGCTGGTAATCATTCAGCTCGGCTGCATTCCTGTCGAAATAGGTGGTATTTCTTCACATCCAGACTCAACCATAAGTTATCCGAACATAAGACGAATCGGCAGGCATTCCCCTAATCCGCCAGAGATTAAGAGTTGTGCTCTAGCTCCTTGTTCGTATGGATCTTAGAACATAGACGTACTTGTAAGGGTCCATTCCCACTAGATTTCGACATTTCTTATCACTAAATCTCAGGAATTAACATTCGAAACCACACTTCACATGTCCTAGATGAGACAATGCCGCATGTGTCCCCTTGATAGGCGAGTATACACCAACTAGTGTTTGTCCTTAGATTATTAGTCACACGATCAAGAGCTACTACAATCTTGGATTAGAGAATATAACTACAATATGTTTTTACTTGATTCTAATGGCTCTATTCTCACCTTTCTACCTTTCTTATTACTTTCTATTTTAACATTTAATCATGCTTCATTTACCATCTTAATCATTTTCAAATTCCTTAACTAGATTTCTTATTTTTTGCTTATTCAATAACAGTTGAATACTAGGTAACTTAACCTAATTCCATAAGTTAATTAACCGTTGAATTGGAATTGGATTCAACCCATCTTTCCAATTATGTTAAGAGTTTATTCATCATACACCCAACTAGTGCCCTTAATATGCACTAAACATCACCTTTCGTGTGTTTAGTATTTCACACACATGCGAGTATTCGCACATGTATACCAACACCTTAATGCAACTTTAATTATTTTTGCTTAAATTCTACTAACTTTTAATGAAAAATCTAACAATCTTCTAGTTGCCCATGCATGCTTCAATTCTTTTATGCATAACTCTTCTACACCAAAACTTAACATATGTATTATGGACTTTAACATGAAATTGTTCCACACATTAATATCCTACTCATGACTTTAACAGAGTTATTCTAGTCACTCTTCTACTACTACTACATGAACTTTTTAAATATACACAAACTCTACAATATGAACTTTTCTACATTATGAACTCTTAAACATACACATAAAACTACCACAAGCAGTTCACTACGAGTGACTACTACAAGTAGTCTCTCTACGATAACTACATGAATTACTATGAATTACTACAGGCTAACTAAACAAAATTTCTTTAATTACTAGACAACACTAACAATTACTAAATAATACTAACTACACATACAACACCAACAATTTTATTCTATATAATTTTACTACAACAAATAATTAATTAATACCGACAATTCTTCTATTTATAAATTAACACTAACATGAGTTGTAAGCAAGCATACATCACTAATAATTCTTTTATTTAATTTATTTTCTTGCTATATTTATTTTATATGAATGTAAGCATATATAACTTCAATCAGCACATCATACCCTCATTCATATGAGTAAACTAGCAACTATTAGGATAAAAAAATTACCCATTTTGATTAGCAAGCTCCCAAAAATACCCGTAGCTTTAACTAGTTTCCTTCTCCTTGCTTCTTTGGCTCTTCACCACTTTAGCTCTTGTTAGGAACAAAATAACTTCTACGAATTTTGTTGGATGCTTTGAAGTGGTGTGAGAAGTGTAGAGAAAGTGCAGAGAATGAGAAGAAGTGTTCTTTTTTTTTTTGAAATATAAGAGGCTAGGGTTTCATTAAAATATGAACTAGGGTTTCTTTTAACTCTTATATATATATAGAATGAGATGGGGAGGGCGTGGCCGGCCATTTGTCAAGAGTGGGCTAGGAGTGTGTAGGTTTGTGAAGAAGTGAGTGGATATGTGTAGAAAGCTCTAGGAGATCTTAGTCTCAATCTTAGGATTAATTAACCTAAAGTTTAATTATTAATTATAATCTTAATTAGCCATGTTGGGTCCTAAAATGTTGGGCCTCATTTATTCTCATGAATAAATATAATATACATGGTTGGGCTTAACCAAAAATAGTAATAAAAGATAGTAACAATTTATATTTATATTATATATATTAGAACTATATGTTTTCATTCAAAAAAAATAATAATTAACCAAACATAGTTATATAAAATATTGATAATTATCTCTTAGGATATTACAAGAGGTGTGTGTGTGATGTGTGTTCTTGGGTGTGCTCCTCTCACGTGAGTGATAGTGGTGCCTTGGGGAACTTTGTCCCACATCGGCCAATGCTTGGGATTAGTAGTGAATATATTAGATAGCCCGTGACCAAAGGGTACCTGAAAGCAATAGTACCTTTTGTGAGGCATGTCTGTGGTGTGCAGTTGTTAGAATCTATTTTTCGCGTGTGCGCACGTATCGTCATGTGCGCAGTTGAGTGGGGCTGGGGGCGTTACATCCTCCATTCTAAGATAGTGCAAGCATCTATGACATAGCTTGATTACATCATGGATGTGGCAGGGCCTCTGAAACTTGAGAATATGATATATATCTACTGTAGAAGTAAAAATAATGGTGACTGTGAGACAAACAGTGATAGGAAACAATAGGATTCACATAATGGGCAGTTTTCAAGCTTGAGATGAAGAAGCAATGATCATATTAATTTAAGAATCCATACATGCTGAAGGCTCATAAATAATGGAACCTTCTTCATAAAGGGGAGATGAGTTTACTAGAACTATGATTGGCCCAGCCATTGGTGTTTCAAAGGTGTTGGAACAAGATCTGAATCAAGAGCGAAAGGTTTGGGTATATGTGGATACCAGCTATGTGTTTAACTGGCAGTTTAATTCAATTATCTTATTCTGCGAAGCCAACTTTACCGAATTTTTTACTAGAGAACGCTGTTTTAAATTTCGGCCGAAATTTTGTTTCCGCTAGCTTGCCGATACGAAATCACAGATTTTATGCTCCATATCGTTTTAGACCGAAATGTGTAGATTTTGGCCGAAATTGTTGAAATATCGGCCGAAATAGACACTAATGTTATTTTGAATATATAACTTTTTTTCTTGTTTTACTTTTTGCATATAAGTCTTTCAATATAGGACCTTAAACTAAGATAATGTGAGTATTTCGTCTCTATTGTTTGTGTATAAACAAAGTCAAGTTTATTAACTAATATATTTTTTCTAATAAGTACAAATTCAATTTAGTTATATACTTATGTTACATTCTCTTTTATATTGTTGTTAAATTCTGCGAATATTTACCGTGATTGATTCATGTTATTAGTTACATTATACAATATTTTATATGATAAATGACCAAGGTTTTAAATCTCGGATTTCGTGCCCGTCTCAGCAATGGATGTTTTGTCTTGGATCGGAGATATCAGAGATCTCGGGGAAATGTAAACATCTCGGATTTTCATTTCGGACACTCAATAAACATATTTTTTTGTTTTTTTTTTGATAAAAGATGACCGTAGTCATCGTTTCATTAATGATAATTAAGGAAACCGAGTAGTACAATAATCAACATAACCGATACACCTACTAAACAGAAGTACAACAAAAAATAGATAAACATCAAAATAGACATGCAATCAACCAACTGGACCCAGTCAGCAGCACCATCGATAGTAGGCTGGGTCGGGCGCCCCTAGCCTACTTGAGAGGACCCCCTCTCTATGCTCTCCTCCTTGGCTATTCACCTTCGTTGATCCTCCTCCTCTTTGCCTCCTTCTCAGCTCCTGTCCAATCATGAATCAAAAGAAAAGTTTTATACATTGAGTTAGGGAATCTGTAAGAACTGTTGCGGAATATGTAATCATTTCGTTCTAGTCAAAGGTTCCACATTGATGCTGCTATTGCTATATCCCATGCCTTTTTATCCTGTAGTCTAATGTGACCTTCTCTAAGAGTCCCCCAAATGTCGGTGGTTGTGTTACGTACCCGATTACACCCGAAACCCCTGCATACTACCTCCCAAGTTAGACGAGCTTTGGGACATTGAAAGAGGATATGATTCACGTCCTCTTCCGCAGTTAGACACATCCCACAAATAACATCGATTTGCATGTTTCTCTTCCTAAGATTTACTTTCGACAGAATCGCGTCTTTGTGAGCTAGCCAACAGAAAACGTGTGACTTTGTATCGCACGTGAGCCCCCATATGACGGATTGTTCTTTACATCTCGTTCCTCCGTCGTTGATCCATTTATACATAGATGAGACAGAGAACACTTTTGAAACGTCTCTATCCCACCATTTATCGTCTTCTAAGCTATTTGGCTGTCCCTCTTCTTCTTGGATGAGCTTGGTCAGGTCTTCGAATTGAGCTATGCTCTCCTGATTGATGTTGTGAGATACTATGAAATTTAGTTTGCCATTCTTCCAAACATCTGCCACTAATAGGTCTAAGTTTTGCGTTGTCTCCGCCGCTAGTGGGAATTGGTTTTGCAGAGTTGTTTGACCACACCATTTGTCTTTCCAGAATCTTGTTTTTTTTCTATTTCCCACTCTGCATCTAGTGTTGGTATGGAAAATCTCTCCATGCTTCGCTATACCCTTCCAGAGAAAAGAAACCTTGGCTGACAGGCTTCTGCCTCCACAACGATATTTTCTTCTCCTGCGGAATAGGTCAAAAGAGTAGCTCCACCAACCTTTGTGCTTGTTTGTTATCTTCCACCACCACTTGCTGAGCAACACTTTATTCATGTCATGTTGGTTCATGATACCCAGACCCCCGTATTCCCTTCTCTTACACTCTTTCCCATTTTACCAGGTGGAAACCTTTGTTGCCCTCGTCCGTTCCTTTCCATAAGAATCTTCTTCTAAGTTTGTCAATCCTGTTGATAACCCACTTAGGCAGTTCGTAAATGGACATAAGATACAATGGGATCGCGGAAAGAACTGAATTTAACAAAATGATCCTTCCTCCGAGGGATAAGAACCGACTCTGCCATCCTGTTAATTTCTTTTCGATCTTTTCGATAAGGGGATTCCAATCCTTCTTCAATAGAGCTCCGGGCCTTATTGGCGTGCCAAGGTATCTTATTGGATATTCGTTCATCTTGCAATCTAAAATCTCCATAATATCATTAGGTGGCATTGACAGTTGGTCGGAGATGGGGATTATGCTAGTCTTATTTAAGTTAACCTTCAGTCCGGACCACCCTTGGAAGCATCCCAGAGCCGCCTTAATGGCCACTTCTTGTAAGTTAGCTCTTCCAAAAAGAATTGTCATCTGCATATAACATATTTTTTGTTACTAAACAAGATATTATATGTTCTATATGTCATTTATCATATAAAATATTGTATTTGTAACTAATCACATGAATCAATCATGGTAAATATTCACAGAATTTAACAACATTATAAAAGAGAATGTAATATAAGTATATAACTAAATTGAATTTGCATTGATTAGAAAAATGTGTTAGTTAATATAGACTTACTTAACTTTGTATATACACAAACAATAGAGAGACAAAATTCTCATATTATCTTAGCGTAAGGTCCTATATTCAGAGACTTATATGCAAAAAGTAAAACAAAAAAAGTTATATATTCACAATAACATTAGTGTCTATTTCGGCCGATATTCCGGTAATTTCGGCAATATTTCGGTCGATATTTCGGCAGTTTCGGTCGAAATCTACACATTTCGGTCCAGAACGTTATAGAGTATGAAATCTGTGATTTTGTATCGACAAGCTAGCCAAAACAAAATTTTGGACGCAATTTCGGCCGCAAAATTTTGTATCGGCTGAAATTTAAAACAGTGTAAATGACATGTACAACATATAAAAAAATGTGTTCATTTAGTATCAAAAATGAACATCTGAGATGATCACATTTTCCCGAGATCTCCGATGATATCTCCAATCCGAGACGAAACATCCCTTGCGGAGACGAGTCCAAAATCCGAGATTTAAAACCTTGCTAGAGATGCTAAGTTATCTAGAATTTCTTTTTTATTATTTGAGCGCGTGTTAGTCAGTCATTAAAATATGACATAAAATATGATGTGCTCGCAAAATATGTGCTCATGCAAGTCAAGAGAAGAACACGCAGACACAGAAGACTTCAACAGAAAAATAATATTCAGATTTCGTAAAAGTCACATCCACAGACTTTAAACATTTTCATAATTTAGGACAATAATACTTGTGACCCTGACAATAACACATGGTGTAAACCATATCCTAGAAATACACATTTAGTAGCATGAGTTTCAAGGTTGGAAACAGCAGGACAGTTATCATGTACTGTAGCGCCCCGAGTTTCTCACACTGGAAGCTCGTGACACATACCCAGAATCCTTACTTCAATAAGTACACAACACATGAAAGCACATGAAATTAAAAACTTCATTACCTCAATGATATTACATTTATCCTCCACTTGGATGCTTCCCGCAGCTCGAGTTCCCAGCTCCACGATCAGCAATCCTGCAACTAACAAACTGTGGGCACGTCAGTTGAATGCAACTGACGCAATGCGGATGGAACCCGCGATCTCCAAAATTCTCATCAATCAATATTTGATGCTAAAGAAAAAATGTGAAAGTCAAACCACAAGTGTCGGTGTATGCCATAATCTAGATTCTAATGCACAATCAATATAGGAGATGTCTAAGAAGACCTATATTACTGATGTTCACGAGAACAAAGAGATCAAGATTGGGGGCAATCCACCTTAGAGTTGGAACCTACTTAGGAATGTTGGGCTTAATGCACAATCAATATAGGAGATTTCTAAGAAGACCTATATTACTAATGTTCACGAGAACAAAGAGATCAAGATTGGGGGCAATCCACCTTAGAGTTGGAACCTACTTAGGAATGTTGGGCTTTTCAACGCTTAATGCTGGCCAACAAGGTACCATGTATCTAACTCAAAATGCACACGATGCTCCTACTCTAATGCAAACTTAATTTAGAAACGTATGCATCCCATACTACATACTCCCCAAATCGAGTTCGTATTCTCTAGATGATATGGTTCGATCCCTGGCCAATGCATACTACTCTTGTACTCTTTCATGTTTCTGATATTTATCTAGTGACTGGTAAAGTTGCAGTTTATGCGGTCTATCCGCCACTGCTGCGGACCGGTGGTTTTTCTCCACTCCCGAACAGTCTGGTGATCACTCGATTTTGCTGGGACAAGTGGTCTTTCTCCACTTCGCACGGGACCGGTCATCTTTCTCCACTTCCTGACAGGCTGGTGACCATTCAGCCTCGTCGGAACCGGTGGTCTTTCTCCATTCCCGAACCATACCAAAAGTTATCCAATCATAAGGTGGACCGGTAGGCCTTTCCCTACTCCACCAAGAGACACAGTTTAACTCTTGCTCCTCATTTGTATTGATAACTCGGAACATAGATGGAAGCTTAAGGGTGCATCTCCTAAGTTTCGACAGGACTTGTAACTTACGTCCGCATCCCGCTCATATCACTAAACTCTAGAAATCAACAGTCGAGACAACGCTTCACGTGTCCCAGACGAGATGACGCCGCATGTGTCCCCTTAACAGGAGAGTACAACACCCAGCTAGTGCCTGTCCTTATAACAATGGTCACATAAACTAGAGCTACATTGAGAACTTGGTAAACACCATATAACAAATGTCTATTAACGAACTGTTCTTGAATCCATTCCAAGGGTTATTCGAACCCAAACAATCCCAATTTGCACATCCTAACATACGACTATATATCATGTACTCATACTTGAACATATATAAGCCTTCCATCGCACACTTACATGCGCAAACTTAAAATATAATCTTACACAACTCATTACATATCATAATATAAATTAAGAGTTTATAAACAATATTTTTAAGTTTGTTAAGAAGTCCTAAAGAGATGACAACTTGCATACGCCCAAAACAGCAAGTTTAAGTAAAAAATGCATTTCTTGCAACTTCTAAAAATCACCAATAATCACCCTCTTATTGGAATTTAGATATCTTAGGTTCTAAAGAAAGGTCAATGAGTCTACTATAAGTTCTTAGTTGGGAGTTTTCTCAAAATACTTCATTTAAAAGGTTAAATTAATCAATAACTGAAAGGTGTACAAAATTCCAGCAACTAAAAACTGCTAACCAGTCATGAGTTCAAAATTAATTTAAAATACTAAACAATGTTCAAAAATTATAAAATTTGGTGAGCATATTCTAGACACATACATGTATCACATATAAAAATTTCAACTTGAAATATTACATAGTTAGAGAGAGATGAATTTTTGAAGTAGAAGTAGTAAACTAGACAAAATCACAGCTCAACCTACAGTGGTATCGGATTTTATAAAAATATCAAATATTATCTAATAAGTATGAAATTTGGTGGAGAGGCTCTAGACACATAAGATGATACTATAAAAATTTCAACCATAAATTTCTCATATTCAAGGAGTTATGATTTTTTGAGTTGAAGATAAATTTCAAGATAGGAAAAAATACAAACTTCTTAAGCTATTCACAAAATAAACAAACACTTCATGCACCATACAATTTCATGTCATCTATATTAAGAAAAAGAGTATACACTACACACAATTTAACTACCAAGAGAGTTGGAGAACACCCATCTCAAAGTGTAGACAATAAATGAAATTCCCAAGCTCCAAGCTCCAAGTATGCTCTTCTCCTCATCCTAGCTTGCTTGCTTCTTTTCTTGCTTAATTAGCTTCTTAGAAATATTTAGGGAAATTGGAATGAATAATGGAGGGAAAAGTAGTATGGAAATGGGCTAGGAATTAGTATAAAAATGGACTAAGGAAAAGGTAGGAAGAAGAAGAAAATGAGAACTAGGGTTTCTTTATACATACACACTTATGTATAGAGTGAGGGGGAGGGTTGGCCGGCTAGGGTTGGGGAGTTAGTGGAGTGGGGTGTGGAGTCTTCAAGGAGTGCTTAGGTATCTCCCAATTTTACACATAAATCCCTAGACTTTAAATAATTACACATAATCCCTTTCAAAGTCAAATTAACCCTTCTAGGTCAACAATTGTAGGCTCATTTCAAGTCAAAAATTGTGGGCTTCATAGTGTATGTGTTTAGTCTATAGTGTATGTGTTTAGTGTATATGTATAATAGTGTAGTATATGACAACATATATACGAATGTGCACAATTCACGGCAACAACATTCATATGCCAAAGTGTAGTATATGACAACATATACACGAATGTGCACAATTCACGTGCAACAATATTCATGTGAACTAATCCTTTGCATAATCACCTCACAAAACTTTCACAGAAAAATCAAATTGAGTTTTCGCTTTAGCACAAAATTTATGAAAAACATCAAATATTCACTTTTTGTGGTGCATTTGTGTGGTGATGTAGTGACGTTTGGTGATGTGGTGACGTCGGCGGCTTGTGTAATCGTTTAAGGGTGGCAGCAAAATTGATTTTCTCTCCCTGTGTGGTGGATTAGGTTTTGGTGTTTGTAGTGGACAGGAGGAAGAAGAGGAAACAGTACATCAAAATCAATTTTCTCTCTGTTTTTTTCTTTTAAGAGAAGATTAATTAGGATATGTGGGACGAAATTTTTTCTTTGATCTTATTGGCTTTGACACCATGCTAATGGTATAAGAGCTGGAAAAATACTTTATTGTATTAATACTACCGAATACAAAATCTCTGATAAATTGAAGAGGGTATATGCCAACTTATTATTTCTTCCCAAGTGTGATTAGACTAAACTAACACTTTAGTGCTTATTCTAATACATATAATATTAATTTAAACAAATATATCATATTGATTTACTAACAAAGTTCAAGTAAATTTCACTTAACTATGAACTTATTCACACAAAAAATCTTATTTACGACTTCCCAATAATGGCATTTTGTTATTATAGTCAACTTTCTCATAGAGTTCAATTTTGGGCAGAAGTGAAGATAAAAACTAAATATTCTTAAACTCTTGCTTTTTATAATTATATTGGTTAATGCAAAGAATTATCTTTTTTGATAACTTATTGTATAAGAGAAAGAAATGATACTTTACTAGATAAATGGAACTGAATATAAGGCTTCCAATATATAGAAGAGAATACAAGCTAATCTCTTGTTCTATCCAATACATGACTAAACTAATATTTATTCTAATACTCCTCATGTTGGTGCATGCATCTTATACATGCCCAGCCTGTCACAAATAGGTTGAATTCTAGCATCTGTCAATAACTATGTGACAATGTTGACTAACCGATGATTGGTGTGCACATGACGAGTCGAAATCTGCCTAGGCTCATCCTCACCCTCAACGACCTTATTGTGAATCATGTGACAATCGACTTTAATATGCTTTGTTCATTCACGAAAGACGAGATTTGACGTAATACATAGTGCAGCCTGATTATCATAATACAACCTAATTAAGCCTGGTTGTACTATCCCCAACTCACTACGAAGACTTCTGACCCAAACAAGCTCACAAGTGATATCAGCTAGAGCTCTATACTCTGATTCTGCAGTAGATCTAAACATCATTGGTTGTTTCTTAGTTTTCCAAGACACTAGATTCTCACTTACAAATACACAATATCCAGCTGTAGTCTTCTAAAAGTTGGACATCCCGCACAATCTGCATTAGCGAATCCAGTTATTCTACTATGTCCTCCATCTATGTAAATCATACCTTGACCTCGAGCACTTCTCAAGTGTTGAAAAATTTTGCATTACGCATTCCAATGGCTAGTATGAAGGGCTTCTGTATACGAACAAACAATGCTCACAGTTTGCAATATCTGGGTGACTAACTGGAAGATAATTTACCTTGCTAACTAACCTTCTATATTGCCTGAGTCCTCCAATGGGTCTCCCTGATTGGAGTTGGTGATTGACGACACTCCAACATTCTGCATTGAGTCAAAATGTCCAAAACATAATTTCTTTGAGTGAGACAAATACACCGTTTAGATATGCCTATTGTTGGGAATCGCCTTTTGCTACTAATCTGGCCTTATAATTGGGCCAACGAACCATCGTAAATTTCACTGCCCCCACCCACTTACAATCAACACAGTGATTTCCTAGAGGAAGTGAAACAAGAGCCGACTTGCCATTCTGAGATAGTGCACACATCTCCTTTTGCATAGCCGGACTCCATCATGGACGTGATAGGGCCTTTGAAACAGATTTGAGAACCTAATACATATTAGAAATAGCAGAAGTGAAAAAAAGATAATTAGGAGACATATTAGCATATGAGATAGTAGAAGTAGAGGAATTGATAGGCTAAGAGGTTTAAAAATAGAGGGAATGGGTAAATTAAGGTTATGTTCCATACTTACATTTGTCTCAGAAATGATGGGGGGTTGATTAGAAATATCAATTTGACAATATTTGCGGGAAAAAACAATATTCATATTTAAGTCAAGATCTTTCCCTTGAATACGCTACGAAATAGCGGGAGGCTATCAAAAATAGGGGACGAGTCTACCGGAACTATATATAATAGGCTCGGTCATTAGTATTTCAGAGGTTTGGACCTGTGGAATAGTTGCAATAGAATCTGAAGCAAAAGTAGCAGTATTGTTGGGTTCATCTGCATGGGATAAAAGAGTCAACTATGCTGATCTAACGCTGGGCTGCCAATAGTGTTCTGTGATTGTAGGAGCTGAGTTATCTTCAATCTCTTTATTAGGGGATGTTGTTGAGTCAGCTGGGTTCTTATTGAGTCAATCATCACAATACGACAAAAAAAACATATTGTTGGCAAAATAGGGGATGAAGAAAAATTATTTGAAGAACACACCGGTACGGATGATTCAGTTGGAAATTAAGATTCTGATTCCATAAAGTAACATCAAAGATAAAATATTTTTGTAATGTAGGATGATTACATTTGTACCCTTTTTTAATTAAAACTATATCCGCCGACCCCAACTAGTTGGGAAAAAGGTTTTGTTGTTTTTGTTTTATTAAAACCATATCCAAGAAATACAAATTTTAGAGCACGAGGATCAAGTTTGGAAAGATCAAGACGATTATTCGTGCATAAAACAAACACTGCCAAAAATTCGGGGAGAGGGGGAACGATTCTTTTGAAGGAAACACAATAGAAAAAGAGTTTTTCCTTTTAGTACAAAAGAAGACATGCTATTAATTAAATAACAAAAAGTCAGAACAACATCACCCCCAAAATATTTTAGGAACTTGTTTATGAATCATCATTATTCTTGCAACCTCCAACATATGTCAATTCTTGCATTCAACAACATCGTTCTGTTGGAGGTGTAAGTGCAAAATACTTGAACAATCTTATATTCAGCCAAAAATTTAACAAAATTAGAAGAAAAATATTTCTTTGCATTATTACTGCTAAAAAAATTTGCAGGCATGTTAACTTGAGTTTTCACTTCAGCACCAATTTTTCAAAAAATATCAATATCAAAAGTCATATAAGCCTTGAACAATCATCCACAACAATCATCCACAAAAGTCACAAATATGGAAAATTGCCTAACAGTTTTAACTAGGCATGGCCTTCAAGGCTTCAAATTGGAATAAACTTAGCAAACAAACAATTAGAACGATTCTTAACACTAAGTGGATATGTAGCACCATGATGCTTACTCAAAAACTAATTCAAAAAGGGAGGATAACTCGGGCTTCAAAGTCTTCAAATTCTGCAAAGATGGACTAAAGCAAACAAACAATTAGAATAATTCTTAACACTAAGTGGATATGCAGCACCGTGATGCTTACTCAAAAACTAATTGAGAAAGGGAGGATAACTCAGGCTTCAAAGTATTTAAATTCTGCAAAGATGGATTCCCCAGTTAACAGTGTAAACCGGGAAGCCCTAAATCACTTACACATGCAATTGGCCCAGAAATGTTGTCCAAAAGGTACAGTTCATTATATTCATGCCCCACTCCAATCGTTTGATTTGTTCCTAGCTCCTAAATGAACAGGGATCAGGAAAGAAGGATACAAAATAGTTTCAAGCTTTAGTTATTTAACTAATGGAAGCCAAATTGAATGGAAAAGTTGCAGAAGGAGAAAGTTGCACTAAACATGTTTGGGACTGCACATCCATGCAATTCACAATTGATTGATTCTTCTTCCAGTCTAAAGTTTATGGCAATAGTGACACTCAACAACCTGAATGTAGCGCCCCGAGATCCACATACAGGAACTCGTGACACAACCCAAGATCATTACTTCAAATGAGTACATAACACAGAAAAGAAATTACAGGAAATTTAAAACTTACATTGATCAGAAAAATTTCACTCCCACTTGGGATACTCCACAGCTCAATATTCTTTTGTTCCCACGATCAATTCCTACAAACCAACTGTGGGCACGTCAGTTGAATACAACTGACGCAAAACGGATGAAAACCGCAATTTCCTAATTCTTCAAAAACAATCTTTAATGTAGAAAGAAAGAAACGTGGTAATTGTGTAATAGGAGTATTGGTGTATGTTATGATCTAGTTACTAATGCACAATCCATATGCACACCATGCTCTTAATCTAATGCAAACTTGATTTGGAAACGTATGCTTCCCATACTACATATTTTCCAATTCGAGTTCGTATTCTCCAGATGATAGGATTTAATCCCTCGCCATGCATCCTACTCTTGTACTCTTTCCTGTTCCTGATATTTATTTAGTGACTGGTAGAGCTGCAGCAAATACGGTCTATTCCGTCTACTGCATCAGATCAGTGGTCTTTCTCCACTCCCGAAAGTCGGTGATCACCCCGATCTATCGGAATCGGTGGTCTCTCTCCACTCTGCCCGGCCGGTGGTCTCTCTCCACTCCCGACAGGCTGGTGATCATTCAGCTCCGCTGCAATCCTGTCGGAATCGGTGGTCCTTCTCCACACCCGGACTCTACCATAAGTATCCGAACATCGGGCGAATCGGCAGGCCTTTCCCTACTCCGCCAGAGACTAAGAGTCACACTCTAGCTCATTGTTCATATGGATAACTTAGAACATAACGTACTCATAAGGGTCCATTCTCCTAGATTTCGACATCTCTATCACTAAATCTCAGGAATTAACAGTCGAGATCACGCCGCACGTGTCCCAGACGAGACGATGCCGCACGTGTCCCCTTGACAGGTGAGTACACTTCCAACTAGTGCATGTTCTTATTTTATTGGTCATGCGATCCTATTATCATTGTTGTCCTTTATTTCCTATTTAATGATGGGTGGCTACCAGGTAATTTAATCCTAGATCCAAAGGTTAATCTTGTCTTACAACAAGTTATCTAGCTCAAGTATGGGTTCAATGCAATTCTTAGTTTAAGCTAAGAGTCGTTTTAGCTTGGATACTTTGTTATTTGACATATACTAAAACTAGTTCACTTAATACATGTTTACTATCACTATATGCATAAACGAAAGGCACTTAATGCATTAAATATCTCCATATGCATATCAACACTAGTGCGCTTAACGCACCAAATTCCACCATATGCATACTCTTATGCATAGCACTTGATAAAGTCTTACAATCCTTTCTTTACTTTACTACAATCCATTCTTTGTATTATAAATTTTGATTAGCTAAGTATATAATTACAAGTGGCTTTCCTACCTTACTACCATTATTAAACTAACTTAAATTTTAGTTAGCTAATGATAAAACTATAGCTTTTATTCCTTCGTACTTTGCTATTATTACTTTAAGGGACTACGAGCTTTATTTTTGAATTACTACTTTTAAATTACTGCTTCTACTGATGCCTTCTCATGCCTATTAATCACTACTACTGATGCTATAATACTTACTAGTATTAGTAGTACTACCGATGTTTTTATACTACTAATATTACTATTACTACTTTATACTTTAATACTACTAATTTATCGCTACTACTGATCCATAATACTTACTAGTATACCACTGTATTAGTAGCACTACTGATGCTTTATACTACTAATATTACTATTACTACTTTATACTTTAATACTACTAATTTATCACTATTGATCCATAATACTTATTAGTCCATAATACTTACTAGTATTAGTAGTACTACTGATGCTTTATACTACTAATATTACTATTACTACTTTTATACTTTAATACTACTAATTTACTACTACTACTGATGATGCTATTATACTACCACTACTAATGGTATATTTATTCTATAGAGACTAAATTTTCTAATACTTTACAAGCATATTTCTTATCACAATTTTACTACTTTCAAACCACGATATTATCAAGTCATATCTTCTATAAAAAAATCACAAAAGTAATCAAGAGAAAAGGAAAATACCCACTTTCTTTTTCCAAGGATATGCTTCTTCCTCCTTGCTTCAAAAAGCTTTCTTCACTCCTGGTTTCAACCCAATAGTAGTAGTAAAGTAATATAGTAGTAGTAGGTAGTATAGTAGGAGTGGTAGGAGTAGTAGATAGTTGTATTAGTTCTGGACAGCAGCAACAACAGTATTTGAACAGTATGGACAGCAACAACAGCAGTATTTGAACAGCAGTAGTAGTAGCAATAGTGTAGTAATAGGGGATAGCAGTAAAGTAGTAGGAGGAGGTAGTAAAAGGGCACTCCTATATATAAAGGAAAGAGGGGAACTGCAGCTATGTGCTGTCGGCCAGAGAAGAGAAGGGAAAAGAGAGATGTGGAGGAGTGTGGAGGCTTCTAGGGTGCTTAGGTGTCATCCCATTTTACTTTTACCCCCTTAGGCTTTACTTTTTTACACTCACCTATAGTTATATTATTGGGTTGGGCTTTAAGAGGGAAAGTTGGGCTTTTTTTTTTTTTTTTTTTTTTTTTGAAAACTTATCAGATAAAAAAAAAAGTAGGCATAGTATGTGTTAATATAAACAATGCACATATATCTATATATATACAATCAATGTATACCTATATTTTCTTTGTAAGAAAAAAAAAGAACAAATGCATGTCTTAAATACTAGGGATATTACACTGAATGAAGTCCTTGTTTCCACATGCTCTTAATCGAACACCAGAATGCCCACCCCTCCTTCCAGAAAACTCTTCTCTTCTGTTACTTCAAAATTGTTACCATCTCGAGACTGTCGCATGGTAGTAAGGTTGGAAGGCGAGACATCTTCCAAAGAATCTCCTCTTTATAGCGAAGAGTAACCATCAGCAAAAGAATGAGGGGAAAGTATCTCCTTCCACTGGAGAGTAACCATAAGCGAAAGAATGAGAGGAAAGCATCTCCTTCTACATGGTACATACTCCATAAAACAACAGGCTCAAGAAATTCCAAAGTGAACCAAGCCACTACCTAAGAGTATTTTAAAGACCAAACTATTCCAAGTGTACCGGTAGAACAATACGAAATTCAAATTAACAAGTTGAGGAGTTTTGTGATGCTCCTTATAATTATCTTCCCATCTCCCCCAAAAGTAACTCTTGACATTAGATTAAAAGCATAGTCCAACCAACACAAATCCATAGTCAAAAGCGAAACGAAGGAAGGCTCACAAGACCTTATCTCATTACAAACAAATCACCGAAACGAAGGGATTGCAGAAGTCCATCGACAAAGATGAAGGGTAAGGTAGGTTGCTAATGGCACGGTGAGGAGAGATGTCAAAATAATCGGAGGTTGAAACATAGCCGTTGAAGTAGATTTGGGTTCAGTTCGGGTCTGGTTTGGATCAGTTTGGGTCTGTTTTTGGTCAATTGGGGTCTAGTTTGGGTTGGATCTTTTTTGTTTTTTTGGATCTGGTCTTTATGGGTTTGGGTCAGGACTATTTGGATCTGGATATGTTTTGGTTTGGATCTGGTGTGTTGTCGAGATCGGAAATGGTGTTGATGGTGGTGGCTAAAGAGGATGGAGAGGTAGTTAGAGGGTGGCGGCTGTAACGCCCACAGTCTGCTCAGCTACTTACATGCCTATGCATTTACGTACCTACACGTATAAGATATAGCGCCCCGAATTCCCGTATACCGGAAGCTTGAGACACAAACCAGGATATTTTCTTCAAATGAGTACATAACACAGAAATATCATAGAAAATTAAAACATTTTTTTGCCACAAGATTATTTTCTTGTCCAAATGCTTACAACAGAGTGTTACATCAATAATTACCTCAATAATCCATAGTTTACGTAGTATACTGATCCATGCACTGGTTAACAATCTGTCCTTGATCACTCCGCCCAGCTCGGGTCCTCTGCTTCACGAATGACACTCTCATGATTGGGCGGGCAGTCTTGCACGCTATCCAAATGTGGGCACGTCGGTTAAATGTAACTGACGCAATGTAGATGAAACCCGCGATCTTCCAATCTAACAAACAATATTTTATGCAACAAGAAAAATGTGAAGCCAAACCACAAGTGTCAGTATATGACATGCCCTAGAGTTTAATGCACAATTCTAAATGCACACAATGCACTTATTCTAATACAATTTATTTGGAAACGTATGCATCCCATACTACATACTTTTACAAAAGCAACTTCATTGGAAACATATGCATCCCATACTACATACTTTCCAATGAGTTCGTGTTCTCCAGATGATAGGGCTCGATTCTTCGCTATGCATTCTACTCTTGTACTCTTTCCTATTTCTGACATTTATCTAGTGAGTGATTAGGTTATAGTTGTTCGGTCTACTCTGCTATTGCAGTCGGTAGTGCCATGCCAGGACCCTATGGTCTCTCTCCGCTACTGTACACCCGTAATGGTGGCAGCCCTTGCGGTCTTTCTCCACTCCTCGATTGTTGCTGCTGATTTCTGGTGCGGGAGCAAACAAATAAATTTGTGGATTCTTGAGAAAAACAATAAAGTAAACCTGTTGACCTTCACCAACGTGTTGACTTCTTTCTTGCTGCTGTCGCAAACCTGTACAAAGTTCGATACACCGGGATGGATCTCGGCGATGAACCCTCCGACGCTCTTGTCAGTAATCTCAAAGATTATTGAAAGAGCTTTCGGTAAAAAAAATTGATTACCTTGTTATGGTAGGGGGGAGGGGTATTTATAGTCGCCTTAAGGACCCGTTTCGAGATAAGGATTTATCTCTACTTTCCGGTGTTTTTGGATAAGATGTAGAGTTTTTATTGTTTCATAGAGATAATCATGATTTTGAATTACTCTTTATCCATCTAGGTTGGTTTGTAACGGGTTGCTACCCATACCCAGTAGGACAGATCCGTTTATGGGTTATTGGGCTTTGAAGAAAGACCCAGTTCCTATTTCAGACCCGTTTGTAGGTGAAATTACCGTTTTACCCCTGAGAGCTTTAAGATTCGTGCCCGATTTGAATGGTCCCAATTTAATCCTATTTTTAGCCATATCACTAACCCCCCCACTCACGAAGACTGAGTTTAACAGCCTTGGAGGAGTAGTTTTGTTGTTCTAATGGCGTACGGGATTTTATCGGAGTTCTTAAGGGAGTTTGGATCTTGCTCGAGGTGTAACGGTGTCAATCTGAGCTTATAAAATGCCCAGAATTATTCTCAGTTTTTTCTGAATTTTTTGTGATTTTTTCAGATTTTTTTCCAATTTTTAATCATTTTTGAATTTTTTATTCAATTTTCGAATTTAAATAATTAATTATCGAAAATTTTAATTAATTATTCTAATTTAATAATTATTATTTTCAGAATTTTAAAATTATTTTTCGAATTAATAATTATTTTAGAATTTTTAATTAATTTTTTGGTTTTTTTAAATAATTAATTCAATTAAATAAATAAATTAAATATTACCTGTACACGTGGCACAATCCTGTGCGTTGATCACGATTAGAAGGCGCGCATCGCAAAGCAGAACATTTTCCCCAATTTCACGCTCGGAACATATTTTGCTCGGAGCCTTGCCGCCGATCTACATGGCGCTTTGCATCGTCGCCATGTGGCATTTTTTTTCCTTTCTCTTTACCCGCCTTCTTCCCCATGCCGACTTCGACTTTGGTTCCTCCACTTGTCCGAGGGCTTGGGGAGTCTTCGAAGCTCGTCGACGGCGAGGAGTTCGTTGAGAACGGAGGTGGTGGAGCTCAACCGCGGCAGCGTGGAGCTCGGTATTGGAGCTTGACGTCGGGGTGAGCTCGCAAAGGAGGAGCTTCGCAGCCCGATGGGTTCGTCGAGGAAGATTGGGAGCTCGACGAAAGGGGGAGTGGAGCTCGGAGTTTGATGAAGGTGGAGGGGAGGAGAGGTGCTCGAGCTTGGCATGAGGAGCTCGGCGAGGGAGCTGATGGAGGTCGGCGAGGGATTCGGAGCTTTTCGAAGCTTCGATGAGGAAGAGGGGGAGCTTCGACGGGGTTCGCTGAGGGAGGCTCGCGAACGAGGAGCTTCGGCACGGAGGCGAGCTCAGTGAAGGTGATGAGCTCGATGAAGGGGAGACGGTGGGCGAGTTGGAGTCGAGGTTGGAGCTCGACACTGGAGGAGTGCTCGGCGGGGGTCTTGGTCAAGGCGCTCGCGGTGCTCGAGCGCCTCATTGGAGCTCGGTGGCCATGGATTATGGCGTCGAGGTAGCTCGGCTTTGGAGAGGAGCTCGACAGAGGGGGTCGACGACGGAGAAGGGAAGCTTCTGCAGGGACTTGACGAGGAGTTCGAAGGAAGGCCAACGTCGGAGCTCAGTGACTCGTTAGAGGTGGTTTGAGCTCGACGAAGGGGAGGTCTTGGCGCTTAAATTCCGAAGAAGAAGGGGAGAACGGGGGTGAGTTGTGGTTCGGGTTTGGGTCTCGACCCGTTAACCCTCTTCTTCTTTTTTTCTTTCTGAGAATTCGTGGCCATTGATCGTGATTTGAGCACGCTTTTTGAGGCAACATTTTCGTCAATTTCAGGCTCGGAACCATGTTTGCTCGGATTTGACTCCGAGGGACGTCGCTCAATCTGGGCAGTTGGATCTTGATCAAGCGTGATTTTTGAGGTGACGTTTTCCCCAATTTCACGCTCGGAACCACGTTTGCTCAGATTTGACTTCGAGGGATGTGGCTCAATCTGAGCCGTTGGATCTTGATCTGTAACACCCCGAATTCCAAATAAGGCCGAATTCGAAGTTCCACAGGATCCTTACACTTCACTTCGTACAATTTTACAAGGAAATTTGAACTTTTTATAATACAACAGTCTTTTACATTTATTTACACAGCGGAAGACAAATTGAAGTACAATAATGAAAAATTATACAATTGCAACATCTTCAACTTTTAAATAAATCAACAGCAGCATATCAACTTTATATCTTCATGAAATTTCAACTTCTGCATATAAAACTATGGGCACGTTAGTTGCTTACGACCGACGAAAATGTTATATATGGTCATCCTCTCTATGCCGAAAATATAACGATCTTAATACTTTAACAAACTACAAACTTGAATACAAATAAAGTGTTTAAATGTGACTACTCTAAACAAGTGTATGTAATGCCTTAATGCCTAATGCAGATATTTTATACTAAGATAACACTAATGCATACTTGTTCGGATTCTATGCATCCCATACTACATAGATCCGAGGGCAAGCACCTACGTACTCCACATTAAAGGGTTCGATCCCTCGCCATGAAAACTACCCAGTAATAAAAGCAAGATTTAGACATTCAACGAGTACGGATCCCAGTCCCGGAGTACACCGCCCGACTGTTATAACAGACTCCTCGTCGTCGAACATCCCACAAGTGCCCATCTAGTTTCGATATACGTATATACACTGGAGTACGACTAACTATCCGCCCGACTACGCATAGTCCCGGATTTAAAATAAAAGCTCATCTCCATCGAAGCAACCTCAGTTCCGGAGTACACTGCCTGACTGGGTTTATAGTCTCGGAGTACACCGCCCGACTATATAGAGTGCCTCACTTACGTTTGCCCAGGTTTACTACATCATCACTTAGTGCCTAGTTCTTAAGTTCAAGACATGAATAACTTATCATACCTAGAGTTAGCTTTACCCCTACCAGACTTAATCACAAATACCGAGATAGCTCCACGGCCATATCTCAAAAATATAACTCAAATTTTTTAATTCAACAATGCCGGCACCCGAGGTCTCACTAAACTCTAGATCACAATCTTTCATGTACAAGAATCCATGGGTATTCATACCCTTCAATAATCATGTATTAAACTCAATGTATTTTTCAACTTATTCACAATTTGATCAATGTCTTATCTTAGCATCATTCATGATTCATTTATTCATTCACAATTCTTTCAAAAGGCTCTACATGAACTCATAATAGATTTCAATCCCATTAACATCTTAATCACATCAAGTATTTCTTAAATCAAATAGGTGTATAATCTCTTCAAGAGAAATCAGTTCATATAACAATAATTTACTTTTCTTCTAAAAATAAAAGTCATACTTGTTGAAGACACTAGAGATTGTAAAAATGCTTGAGTCATTTGCACTCAGCTGATCATCTATTTATATACACTCTAGGAATAAATACAATTTACATTTCCACGGAGATTATTAATAATGCTACTTCCTAGGTGCATGTATGATATTTCCTAGATACATGACTATCTAGGTACATGAATATAAATGCTACAACTCCCAACACTAATTACTTCTAATTCCAACACTCCCCCTCAAGCTGGAGCATATAAGTCGAACGCTCCAAGCTTGGAACAAATATATTGAATTCTCGGTCCTCTTAGAGATTTTGTGAAGACATCTGCCAGTTGATCATTAGAGGTAACAGATTCAGTGATAACTTCTTTAGAAAGAACTTTCTCACGGACAAAATGACAATCAATCTCGATATGTTTAGTTCTTTCATGAAATACCGGATTGGAAGCTATATGCAGAGCTGCCTGATTATCACAACATAGTTTCATTTGTTGAGTATCTCCAAACTTCAATTCTTTAAGAAGTTGTTTAATCCAAATGAGCTGACACGTGGCAACAGCCATAGCTCTATATTCAGCCTCTGCACTAGACCTTGCAACAACATTTTGCTTCTTACTCTTCCATGAGACGAGATTTCCTCCAATAGATACACAATATCCTGAAGTGGATCGCCTATCAATGGGTGATCCTGCCTAATCTGCATCACAAAATCCAACTACTTGAGTGCTTCCTTTGTCTTCATAGAGTAGGCCTTGTCCTGGGGTCCTTTTGATGTATCTCAGAATTCGAATTACTGCATCCCAATGATCATTATGAGGAGATTGCATGAATTGACTCACTACTCCAACTGCAAAGGAAATATCTGGCATTGTAATAGTGAGGTAGATAAGCTTCCCAACCAATCTCCGATATCTTTCAGGATCAGAATAAGGCTCCCCCTGATTTAGTAGCAATTTTTAATTTGGATCCATGGGACTATCAACTGGTCTACAATCTGACATACCAGTTTCTTTAAGTATGTCTAACGCATACTTCCTTTGTGAGATGATAATCCCATCTTTTGACTGAGCAACTTCTATTCCAAGAAAATATTTAAGCTTTCCCAAATCCTTAGTCTGAAAATGACTAAATAGATGTTCCTTCAGTTGGGCAATTTTTTCTTGGTCATTTCCTGTGATGACTATATCATCTACATAGATCACCAAGTAAACACATCTATTCGGAGAGGTATGACAATAAAAAACTGAATGGTCTGCTTCACTTCGTTTCATTCCAAAAGCCTGAACAACGGAGCTGAATTTTCCAAACCAAGCTCGTGGGGATTGTTTGAGTCCATAAAAAGACCGTCGTAGTTTGCAAACCAAGCTAGACTCCCCCTGAGCAACAAATCCTGGTGGTTGCTCCATATATATCTCCTCTTCTAATTCACCATGTAGGAATGCATTTTTAATATTCAATTGATGCAGTGGCCAATGACGGATGGCTGCTATGGCAATAAGGAGTCGAACAGAAGTAATTTTAGCCACAGGGGAGAAAGTATCTCCATAATCTAGGCCATAAATCTGGGTATAACCTTTGGCAACCAAGCGAGCTTTGAGGCGATCAATCTTTCCATCGGCCCCAACTTTTATAGCATATACCCATCGACAGCCAACAGGTTTCTTGCCTGGAGGAAGAGGAACCAGCTCCCAAGTACCATTATGCTCCAAAGCCTGCATTTCATCAATCATGGCTTGTCGCCATCCTGGATGATCAAGTACTTCACAAAGATTTTTAGGAAGAGAAACAGAAGATAAAGATGAAACAAAAGAATGGTACGAAGGAGTGAGACGATGATAACTTAAGAAGTCAAAAATAGGATAAGGTTTACGTGTAGACCGAGTACCTTTCCTAAGAGCAATGAGCAAGTCAAGATTCTCTTCGAGTAGGTCCGCGGTCGGGTTGTCTGCTGGAGTAGGACATGATTCAGCTGGTCTTTCATTACCTTCAAGTTCTGTATTAGGAATTCGAGGACGACGCTGATATACAATGGGTGATTTTTGAGTCTGCTCAGGTGGAGGATTGTCAGGAATATCTACAATTCACTCTGATTCCTGCAAAGAAGGTGATGGACCAAGATAGGGAATAGGAAAGACTTCTTGAAGAGTATTGGACTCAACCATGGAGGGAGGAAAGTATGGCTTTTCTTCGAAAAATGTTACATCTGCAGAGATATAATAACGATTGTGAACAGGAGAGTAACATCGATAACCTTTCTGTAATCTGGAATATCCAAGGAAGACACATTTGATGGCTCGAGCAGCAAGCTTATCAAGACCTGGTGACAAGTTATGAACAAAACAGGTGCAACCAAAAATACGTGGATCAACATGAAACAATGGTTCTTTAGGAAACAGAATGGAATGTGGTATTTTATTCTCAATAGAGGAAGAAGGCATCCGATTTATCAAAAAACAGGCTGTTAAAACAGCATCACCCCAGTGTCGGACAGGTACATTGGCATGAAGTAATAATGTCCGAGCAGTCTCAACAAGATGTCTATTCTTCCTTTCGGCAATGCCATTCTGTTGAGGAGTATGAGGACAAGAGGACTGATGGAGAATGCCCGGTGCCGACAAAAAGGAAGAAATAGCAGAAGAAAAGTATTTTTTTGCATTATCACTTCTAAGGATCTTAATTGTCTTACCAAATTGAGTTTTAATTTCATTAACAAAAGAAGTGAGAATGGACAAAATTTCAGACCGTTCTTTCATTAAGAAAACTCAGGTGCATCGAGAAAATTCATCAATGAAAGTGACAAAATATCTATAACCCATAGAAGAAACACGACTAGGACCCCATATATCAGAGTGAATAACTGAAAAAGGGGAATCAACACGACTTTCAACATGCCTAGCAAAAGAAGAACGAACATGCTTTCCTAGTTGACATGACTCACAAAATAGGTTCTTTATTTTTTCAAGACTCGGAACCATTATTTTTAGTTTAGATAAATGTGGGTGTCCCAAACGTCCATGAAGGAGCTTTGGTGATGTAGCAGCACTGCAAATCCAAGAAAGGCTAGGCTTGAGGTAGTAAAGACCATGAGATTCATGTCCTATGCCAATCGTTCGACCCGTACCACGTTCCTGTATGACAAAGGAGTTAGCATCAAATGTTACCGAACAATTATGAGAACGAGTAAGTTGACTAAGAGATATTAAATTGAAAGGACAATCAGGTATGAGCAATACAGAGTTTAAAGACAAAGAAGAAGTGGGTGATACTTTGCCGATTCCTATTGCTGCAACTCTAGAACCGTCGGCTAAAGTAATGAAATGAGGAAATTTAGGAGGAGAGATGGATGAAAATAAAGAACTATTACCAGCAATGTGATCAGAAGCACCTGAATCAATTATCCATGGACTTTGATTGTTACCAGATTTGGATATGCAAGCAGTAGAGTTATGACCACTTATAGCAGATGATGTTTGAGATTCCTTGGCAGCTTTTAGCTGGAGGTACTCTTGATAGTCGGTTTTCGAAAACTTTGTCTCAGATGTTTCAGACTTTGAAATATTCACAAATTTTCCGGGGAATCCGTGAATAGAGTAGCAAGTGTCTTGTGTGTGGCCCACTCTCTTGCAGTAAGAACATTGAGGGCGACCTCTTCCACCCCGTCCTCCTCGGCTTCCATGACCACCTCGTCCCCCTCGATTAGAAACCATGGCAGAAGTTTCAATACTGTCAAATGAACTTCCTCCTGTTTTTGGTGAGGGGACTCGAAGGAGCCGGGTAATTAGATTATCTAGAGAAGGAACTTCTTGGCCGGTTAAGACTTGGTCACGAATGTGATCAAAATCTGGATGCATCCCACGTAGTACCAACACCATATATAGATTATCAAGTTTCGTCTTCACGTCTTCAAGTTTATCGGCTTCCAATGATAATTTTAACTCCTCTACCGCATATTGGGCTTTCGAAACATAGGCAACCATGTCATGATCAGTTTGTTTAAGAGTGGCCAATTTTTGAGCAACATCATATAATTGTTGAATGTCATTAGCAAAAACACTTTGTGCCTTCTTACAGAAAGAATGACAAGTTTTGAAGGCTCTGAAATTTGTCAATATAGTTGGCTCAACAGATTGCCATAAGAGAGCACAAAGCTGATAATCAAGTTTCTTCCACTGCTCGTGTTTGTCTTCTGGAATTTTTTCTGAGGATTGCTCCAGATGTTCATGATAACCTTGGCCAAGAAACCAAAGTTCAACAGAGGCTGACCATGCAAGATAATTTTTACCATTCAATTTTTCCGAGGTGATTGTTGGCGTTCCAGAGAAAGAGAAGACAGGACCATCAATTTTCTGAGAGGTTGAAGCCATTTTAGCACCTAGGCAGAAGGTGGAGAGGTCGGCGATCAGATCTGGGCGAGCGCGCGGTGGTTAGGGGGCAGCGCCGGCGATCTGCTGGGGAGGCGGCCGGCAGGGAGTTGGCCGAAGGATTGCCGCAGGTGACTGCGGCCACCGAAAGGATGGGTGTGGTCGCGAGAAGAGGGCGTCGCCTGGGTGCAGCAGCGGAGGGGAGAACGGAGAGGGTGCACAGTGGGGGCGGCGCAAACAGACGCGGCACACAGCGGGGAGGAGGCGCGACTTGCTTCGCAAAAGGAAATAGAGGATCAGGGGGCCAGGGGGGTTGTGCTACGGCAGAGAGGCGCCAGATCTGCAGCGTCGTTGCGGAGAGGAGGAGAGAAGAAGGGCACGGCTGGCAATAAGGGAGATCGGGGGGTTGAAGTCGGCAATGGCGGGAGTGCTGGCGTCGGGGAAGGAAGGTGGAGAGTCGGGTTCTGTGTGTTGGGTTTGAGAAAACAGAGAGGGTGAGAGAGGAGAGGTTCTGCTGACCAGATGCAGAAACCTATTAAAGAATAAACAAAGTGGCTCTAGATACTATGTTGAAGACACTAGAGATTGTAAAAATGCTTGAGTCATTTGCACTCAGCTGATCATCTATTTATATACACTCTAGGAATAAATACATTTTACATTTCCAAGGAAATTATTAATAATGCTACTTCCTAGGTGCATGTATGATATTTCCTAGATACATGACTATCTAGGTACATGAATATAAATGCTACAACTCCCAACACTAATTACTTCTAATTCCAACAATAAAAATTTTGAAGACAATAACTCATTTTCTATCTCAATTCCCCTTTTAATTTCTCAGAATATACCTGAAAAATTCTAAAACTATTTTTAATAAATTCTATATCATTTTATAGGAATATTATAATTTTTTCCCAAATTTTATTTGCATTAAAACCTCTTCAAAATATTAAAAAAACCAAAAAAAACCCAAATGAGGCCACCGGGTTTCGAACCCAAAGCCAACCGCAAGCTACAGTACCGCCATATAGTGCCACCGAGAACCATTAAGTCCAAGTGGCATACTCTTAAATAAAAATTTTGAAGACAATAACTCATTTTCTATCTCAATTCCCCTTTTAATTTCTCAGAATATACATGAAAAATTCTAAAAATATTTTTAATAAATTCTATATCATTTTATAGGAATATTATAATTTTTTCCCAAATTTTATTTGCATTAAAACCCCTTCAAAATATTAAAAAAACCAAAAAAAACCCAAATGAGGCCACCGAGTTTCGAACCCAAAGCCAATCGCAAGCTACAGTACCGCCATATAGTGCCACCGAGAACCATTAAGTCCAAGTGGACTTGTGTTATAAAGGCAGGCCGACACCCATACATACAGTGCTCCACTGTTTGGGTGAAATAAAACCGAAACAAAAAAGAGGGTTTGTCGAGTTTCGAACTCGTGACCCAAGACCACAGGCACGCTACAGTAACGGTCTTAAAGAGCCTCCGCTAACCAATAAGTCCAACCCCAGTCGTTGTTATGAAATTAAAATGCTAAACTTTTGTTCATACCGCACTATAATTAATTTATTTCACAAAACTCAGACATATGATCGATCTAATCTTTTTAATGGACTGTAATTATCTCATCTAGATTGAGTTTACTTTCAAATGGTAACTCACGAATTTTTAACTAATATTTTAGACATTATATCTAAATTTCAAATTATTTTTCTTTCATTAATGAACATGAATTGCATTTCTTCAATTTAATCAAAATAGTAATGTGTATCTCTTACAACCAATTCAATGAATCTATGTGTATCAATTTAACTTCACTAAAATTCATTTTTAACTACAAGGGAAGTCTCAACAATTTTCATACAATTATATATTTCGACATTTGTAAATTAACATGCATATTTGTTCATGGCAATAACTCATTATTTCATTTCCTCGTTTCTAACTAACATGATGGCAATTAGTTTCTTAATCATAACAAAATTTCTTCAATTCATGGTACAACACAATAACATGGATTTGTTCTACATTTATAACATCAAATTTATCTATACTACTCATTTAACATTACTAGCATGCATTCCTACATTTAGAAAGCACAAGATCACCCACCTCATATGAAGAATTTGCAAACAAAGATGATGGGACACAACTTCTAGCTCCAACAAGCAACACTAGGCCTTCTCCTCCTAGCAAGGGCACTCCAAAAAGCCTCTAATGCAACAAGAACACTCTCTAACTCTCTTTCTTTTTCTTCTTTTGATTTGTTTTCTTTTGGTGTGAAATGAGAAGAAAAATGGGGGTATTTATAGGACAAAATGAAGGGCAAAAATGTAATTTCATCCACCTAATAACTACCCACTCACCTTTTCACTTTCCCACTTTCTCCATCTCTCCATTTTCTCAACTCCCGGCCTCTTCCTCTCCCTTAACCGGCCTCTCTCTCCCCTCTCCAATACACGTGCACGTGTTATGCACAAGTGCACACACACACTCAAAATTAAGTACAAATCCTATAAGGCTGATATGTGTATTAAAAAGTTGTTGCATGTCATGTGTGAGTCCATGCACAACCAAAAATGAGATTTAATTAAATGGGCTTGTCTTGTGGGCTTACTTTTTAATTAAATAATTAATTAGTCTAGTGGGCTAGAATCTATTCTTAGGTCTATGTGTTTAATGAAAGGCTAATAAAAAGACTCATGCATGTTAAAATAATAAATGAGAGTAGAAAAATAAAAAAGGAAAAATTAGCACGTGCATCGTACATGCAAAATTTGAAAAATGTATTTTTAATTAAAATAAAAATACAGGATGTTACATGATCGAGTGCGCTTTTTGAGGCTACGTTTTTCCCAATTTCACACTCGGGACCACGTTTGCTCGGATTTGATTCTGAGGGACGTGGCTCAATCTGAGCCGTTGGATCTTGATTGAGCGCGGTTCTTGAGGAGAAGTTTTCCCCTCATTTTCACGTTCGGGTTAGCTGTGTTGTAACTGGCTTTCCCGGTGCTACGGAGGTCGGATCTTGGCGTGTGACCTCTCGTTTTGATGCTGACTCGAAGATCTATAATTTCTCTTCGGAAGTCGGTTGAAGAATTATCCTTCTTCATGGTCAAAATAGTCCCGCAACATCTTTGTCTTCGTTAAGTTGAGAAGTGCTTTGTATGGCTCTTGGGAAGATCCATTCTTGGAGGCGAGTGCGAGGAGCAACTCTAGACGAGTTTTGAGCTCCAAACTCTCTTGGAAGAAGGCCGCTCAGGAGGCAAGCGGAGCGAAGAGCTTCACCGGGGCTGTAGGAGAGAGCCATTCGGGAGACGAGTTTGAGGAGCAACTCTAGGGGAGAGTTGAGCTCCGAACTCATTGAGAGAAAGAGCGCTCGGGAGGCGAGCGGAACGGAGAGCTTCATGGGGCCCTATGAGAGCCGTTTGGAGACAAGTTTGAGGAGCAACTCTAGGGGGAGTTGAGCTTCGAAATCGTAGAGAGAAAGAGCGCTCGGGAAGCGAGCGGAGCGAAGAGCATCACCAGGCTCTAGGAGAGAGCCGTTTGGGCGACAAGTTTGAGGAGCAACTCTAGGGGAGAGTTGTGCTCCGAACTCGTTGAGAAGAGGTCTGCTCTGGAGACGAGCAGAGCGAAATAGCTTCACCAGGCTCTAGGAGAGAGCCGTTTGGGGGACAAGTTTGAGGAGCAACTCTAGGAGAGAGTTGTGCTCCGAACTCGTTGAGAAGAAGGCCGCTCGGGAGGCGAGCGGAGTGAAGAGCATCACCAGGCTCTAGGAGAGAGCCGTTTGGGAGACAAGTTTGAGGAGCAACTCTAGGGGAGAGTTATGCTCCGAACTTGTTGCTTAAGAGAGTTTCAACAGTTGTGAGAGCAATTTCGAATGGTGGGCTACTTCATACTCGCTTGTTCGCAAGTAGCTAAAGCGGCATCGAACCAAGTTTTGGATTCCGAACTTGTTTAATAGATTTTCAACAGTTATGGGAGTAATTCCGAATGGTGAGCCACTTTGTACATTGCTCATTTGCAAGTAGCAAAAGTAACATCGAACCAAGTGTTGGACTCCGAACTTGTTGTTTGAGGGGGTTAACGAGTTGTAGGAGCAATTCCGAATGGTGAGCTGCCCTGCACTTGCTTGTTTGCAAGCGGCTAAAGCAACGTCGAACCAAGTGTTGGACTCCGAACTCGTTTTTTGAGTTTAGTAAGTTGTGGGAGCAGCCCTGTAGGACAAGATGGACTTCAAACTTACCATTTAACGAGTCGTAGATGTGACTCAGAGAGATAGAAAATAGGCAAACGCAATAATTTTCAATAGAAAAAAACTAAGTTTTATTGAAACAAACTAAGTGGCCATTTCAATGGGGCGAGCCATTATTACATGCCTTTGGCTGGGTTACAAACATCAGCCTTATTGAAAACAGAGATCCTACTTCTACGATAGGGTGAAGGCCTCTTGGGAGGAGTTTGGTTCTCCCTCCATTGGACCTCCATGGATAAGGTGGAGGACGGCCCCAGGTTCGGAATCTTGGAACTCGGCGGACCTCTCTGTTCGCTTGTAGGCTCCTCGGGGTGGAAGATTGGCTCCGTCTTTTCGGACGAACTTGGTCAGGTGTCCCTGCTGTATGAGTTCTTCGATCTCCTCTTTAAGAGCCCGACAATCATCCGTGTCGTGGCCGTAGTCTCTATGAAAGCGGCACCACTTATCCCTGTTTCTTTTCTTGCCAGGGGTATTCATTCTAGGGGAAGCGCAGAGTAGCCCTTCCTTGTCCACCTCCATAAGAACTGCTGATATACTAACATTGAGAGGGGTGAACTTCTCAAAACGATGAGTTGGGCGGCATTGGCTATTATCGTCCCTCTGAAATTTTTGGGACCCTTCTTCGCTCGTATTCTTTCGTTTGTTCCTGGAAGACGGTTCCTCAATAGTGGGGGGGTTGGGAGCCTCTTTCACTCGGATGTACTTTTTACTCCTAAGCAGGAGTTCTGAGAAGTCCCGATGAGGCTTCTTGACAAGGAACGCCTTGAGGTCGGCGTTAGTGACGTTGTGTCCGAATGCCGCCGAGGCTACTGATTGGTTGAGGGAGGCAATAGATCGGGCTTCGGCGGTGAAGCGCCGAACGTAATCTCTTAGGCGCTCACCCTTTTTTTGGCTGAGGGTCATCCAAGATGCACTTGTTTTCTCGGCCCAATGGCTACTCACGAAATGAGTAAGGAAGAGCCCTTCAAACTGATCGAAGGAGAAGATGGAGGTCGGGACGAGTCGAGAGTACCATTCTCTCGCAGGCCCCTTCAGCGTGGCAAGGAAGGTTTTGCAAAGGAGCGCATCCGATACCTGGTGGATCATCATGAGAGTTTTAAAACTCTCGATGTGGTCGGCGGGGTCCGACTCCCCGTTGTATGACTCAAAGTTAGGGGGCTTAAACTTTTTCAGAACCGGGGCTTCTGTGATGGTCCGGGAGAACAGAGGCCTGCTCGGGCGAAAATTCCTCGCCCGTTGTTGCCCTTCTCTGTCCAGTCTGCCAAAGCGCCTCTTCATCTCCTGGAGACGGCGGTAGACCGAGTCTTCCCTTCGGTCGTATCTCGCTGATCCCCAGGACTCATCCTTATGCGAAAGGGGACTAGGAGTGCGGTGGTGATGGCTTGGGGCAGGTTGAGGACTAGGTGCCCGTTGCTCGTGGTTGGGAGCGACATTGAGGGCCCGCAGAACGGCTTCTTGAAAATCCTGGAACTCCGTCCTTGTGACTGGTACCCCTCCAGCTTGGCGGTCCCTAGGTGTGGCTCAGCTTACTGGAGTATGACTTCTCCGCCGGCGACGTGGAGGGGACACTCTTTGCCTCCTCGGAGGAGGGGATCTTCTGGTCCTCGGTCTGTGGGGGGTCCGGACTCTCGAGACCCCTGGGTGCTCAGGTTGTGGACTTCCTTACGGGCTCGCTATCCATTCAAGCGAGTTTGGAGGTCAACCCCCTGTTGGCGGTTAACAATCACTTGACGGAGATCCTGCACGGGAGGGCTTTGAGAAGCCATAGAGTCAACTGAAGGATTGTGGACCGAGACATGGTCATGAAGAGGATGTTGCTTTGGACGACTCCGACGAGAGCCCCCTGGGCAGCCTTCCGAGACCCTAGAGGGGCCTGTTGAGGAGGAGGCTGTTGAGGAAGAACATCTTGGACTGGAGGAGGAGGAACAAGAGTGGCTCTTCGGCTGGAGACCGCTGCCTTCTCCTTCTCTTTCGGATGCATAGTTTGAAACTACTTCCGCTGATAAAGTAAGTTTGGATTGCTTTTTTGTTTCCCACAGACGGCGCCAATCTGTTGCTGCTGATTTCTGGTGCGGGAGCAAACAGATGAAGTTGTGGATTCTTGAGGAAAACAATAAAGCAAACTTGTTGACATTCACCAATGTGTTGACTTGTTTCTCGCTGCTGCCGCGAAGCTGTACAAAGTTCGATACACTGGGATGGATCCCGGCGACGAACCCTCCGACGCTCTTGTCAGTAATCTCAAAGATTATGGAAAGAGCTTTAGGTAGAAAAATATTGATTACCTTGTTATGGTGGGGGGAGAGGGGTATTTATAGTCGCCTTAGGTATCCGTTTCGAGATAAGGATTTATCTCTACTTCCCGGTGTTTCTAGATAAGATGTAGAGTTTTTATCGTTTCATAGAGATAACCATGAATTTGAATTACTCTTTATCCATCTGGGTTGGTTTTTAAGGGGTTGCTACCCATACCCGGTAGGACAGATTCATTTATGGGTTATTCGGCTTTGAAGAAAGACCCAGTTTCCATTTCAGACCCGTTTGTAGGTGAAATTACTGTTTTACCCCTGAGAGCTTTAAGATTCGTGCCCGATTTGAACGGTCCCGATTTAATCCTATTTTTAGTCATATCACCGGTCTTACATACATCACTCCACCCGGACTCTGTGGTCTCTCTCCACGCTCGAACAACCTCATGGAACCTCCACTTGAGACACCGGACCCTGTGGTGGTCCCTCACCACATCCGAACCTCATCAAAAATTGTTACGACATCGAGGTAACCCTACAGGCTCCCCATTCGTAATGATATCCCTGAGCATAAATGAAAACTTTAGGATCCATCTCATAAGTTCCGACAGCACTTGTGACTTACGTTAGCGTCCCGTTCTCATCACTAAATTCCAGGAATTAACAGTCGAGTCAACGCCGCACGTGTCCCAGACGAGCCGCCTCCGCACGTGTCCCCTTGACAGGTGAGTACACGCCCAACTAGTGACTGTCCTTACCAACACATACTAGACCAACCTATAACAATCCAGCTTCCTACGAAGCATTATAAAAATTAATTGTTGAATTCCTCGTCTTCTAGTTCCACCAATGTTCTACGTTATCTTCGATCTTCGTTCCAGTTGCATCATTCATTCATATTCAACTAATTTGCCCATGGTCATCAATTTAATAAGTCGCAGTCCGACTTAACTGGATTCCAACTTATCATCCAATTCGTACCCATCCAAATCATACCCAAAGTCCACCCAACTCGACCCAATTCCGGGCCAAAATAACAATAATGAGTTTACACTCTGGTACGGTAATACCATTCCACATAGCTAAAATTCTGTTATCAATTCTTAAACCCGTTCCAAGTGTGATTCGAACTCAAACAAGTACTAAGTAGTACACCATGATCCACCACCTTTAGGCATGAATTGAAAGTGGTACCTATCCCCATTTCCTCCCCATTTCCTACACCACAAGTAGACTCATTTGTCATCACCATACATCTCCACATATGCCATTCTTCAACTTATAACATTCATCTATATCCCAATCTTGGCAACTACTAACAATTTAGACTACTACTAAGTTACTTCCAACCTCCAATCTATTACTTTCCATTTACGAAATCATGTACAACTTCATTACTAACAATGTATATTATCAACTTCCATGTATTAATATTTCCTTATACTCACAAGTGTCTTCAATCAACTACTCACCAATTATCTTAACATTTACACCATATTTTGTACTTATGGTTAAGCCAATAATAATCAACAACTAGTATATGTGATCAATCTACAATCTTTCAACACTTAATGCTATTAACAAGAGGAATTACTCCACTCAAGCCACTAACATAACTTCCATTCTACTGGAATGTAAACTATTAATAAGTGGTACTTCACTACTTAATCCATTAATCCACTTGCTATTTAACATAATTCCCCAATGCCTTCATCTCTTAACAAGTTGATTACGATACTCACACCCTACTACCAATTTCTACTACAAGCATGCTTGCACTTCTACCTTCAACATAATTCCAACAATACTAAAATTCATACCTCCATCTCTTAGCAAGTAATTTCTCAAGCATTCATCTCAAATAAGTAAGCTAATAATATTGGTAACAATTGAAGCTATTAACAATTTCTACTTCTTTCTTCAATCTAGTAGCAACTATACCACACAATCTACATCCATAAACAAACTTGATTCTTAGTTAACTAATATACAACCTATATTAATATACAACCCTTTACTACTCAATTCTACTTACATTTCCATTTACACTTCAATTCTAATTCTACTTCCTAAACCAACATGAACTTTAGCAAGTCTATTTCAAGATATACATAAACAATTTAAGCGTGATTACTAAGAACCCCAAACATTAACATTCATTCATTCATTCCTTCCTTCAATCTCTTAACGATGCTACTACATGAACTTCATCAAGGAACCCATTTAAGCTACTACAAACATCAAACTTAATTTCCAACACAAATCCCCTAGCAAAATAATCTACTAACAATTCATACTAATGAGATAGTCTACTAACAAAATCGTACTACAATCCATTAACAATTCCTCACTACATAATTACAAACGTAAACTTCACACACATCTACATCAAACATCCAATTCAATCTACAAGGAAACTTAAATAATCTACATCAAGATACCATTTTTTTAACAAAAGAATGGCCTTAAGATACAACACTTCAAATATTTATTAACATGATCATATTCAACTACTAATGCTTTATCTACTTACTACCATCATCAATTCCCTACCGTCAACCATTTCAATATTCAAGCTTACTACTCTAACGTTACTTTATTCTACTACCAATATAGTTTATCCTAAGTCCACTAATGTACTAACAATTAACATCTATGTAGAATGTAAACAAGTTACACTAAACTAACTTAATTGTTTAATCCCTACCACACAATTTTAAGTATACTACCACTAACATAACTTAAATAAATCATAAGCATATTTCCTAGCACATAAACATGGCCTTAAAGTCTATTCTTCAACTCTTCCATTCAACTAAAATCATACATGAACTACTTTTGAAGCATGATGCCTAAAATTAATAATATTCTATACAACCATAACCAATCTTTTCACAAGTAATCAATTCAAAACTGAGTCAAAATAAAACACTCATATAAGATTGAAGAACACCGACCTATTACTTGAAGAATTAACATCTAAACTTCTCCTTGTGCCAAACTCCAAATAATACCTAGGAAAAAATTAGAAAATGATTAGACATGAAAATTGTGAGGTATGAGAATTAGGGCATGAACCAAAACATCACCTTTGCTTCCAAAAAGCTTGGCCGAAATTGGGTGTAGGCTAGGCTTCTTCTTGTTGTGATCTTTTTTTTTTTTTTGAGATGAAAGGTAGGATTTTTTAACATAAAAGTAGTCATAAATAATTGTTAGGAGTTTTAGGAATGAAAAATAGGAAACATTTAGGATTGAAAAAAAGCATGAAGAGTTTAGGAATTAGAAGTAGGAATTGTTTTTAGAGAATTTTGTTGGGTTTCTTTTCTTCTTTTGGTTTCTGGAAATTTCCAAGAGAGAGAGAATGAGTGAGAATGAGAGAGTGAGGTTTCTTTCCCTTGGTTTCTTTGGTTTCGGATGAGGGAGAGAGAGCGATGAGAATGAATGAGTGTGTGATGTGGCCAAAGGTGAGCCAAGAAAATGAATGGATGGAAGTAGGGTAATGTGGCACCATATGGGTCACAACCCCAAGCTTCAATCCTAACCCTTCATGATAATGCTAGGGTTAGATTATAACCCTAGTGCACACATATATGTCATATTATATAATGATATGAACAATAAAATAATATAAGTATGAACATATACAAACTAGAATACAATTATACTAGTTGTTGTTTTTTTAATAATATTAATACATGATTATTACAACTATAAAATTAATATAACCAAACAAGTATAATATTTGCTAACACTCAAATGTTGTTTGCAAATACAATTTATATCCCATTTATTAAAAAAATATGATTTTTATACAAAAGTATACAATATAATATTATAAATAAAATAATTTTCTACAAAATAATTATTAATTATTTTGGGGATCTTACATAAGAACCTAACAATGGCCCCACCACAAGGCATTGCCTCACCCAAAAGAGCTAGCTCAGTAGGTACTTTTGGGATCCTTCGCTTTTCTATATATACCATTCTCCATTCAATCACCTATCCAATGTGGGACTAGATTCCCACATGTTCACACCCATGCTAACTAATTCACAAATTTATTAAACATTTTGTATGCCCATTTATAACTAGGCCCATCCTACAAGTCCACTTAGAATAATATCCCAAGCCCACCCACTAATGAACCCATCAATAATAAATTCTAAGTCCACCTACTTTTAGGGATATTACATTCACCCCTCCTTAAGGACCTAGCGTCCTCACTAAGCTCGGACCTATTTCCTGGACCTACTTTTTAGTCGATGTGGTCCACATGGATGCTACTACCCTGAAGCCCACCAACATCCTGCCCTGACCTTACCACCAGCGTACTGTCCTTGGCCCTATCAGTGTGTACACCCACCATGGCCACATAATCAGTGTTGAAAGTCGGCTCTGATACCATTTGTAACGTTCCGAGCCCGCACAGCTGCATACACACCTACGTGTCTATTCGCCTATACGCCTAAGAATCTAACCACTGTCTTACCACATGGCATTGCTTCACCAAAAAGATTAGTAGGTACTTTTGGGATCCTTGGCTTTTCTATTTATACCATTTTCCATTCAATCACCTATGCAGACTGAATTTCCGCGTGCTCACACCCATGCTAACTAATTCACACATTTATTAAACTTTTTCTAAGCTCATTATAACTAGGCCCATCCTAGAAGCCGACTTAGAATAATAATAATCCCAAGCCCACCTACTAATGAGCCCATCAATTATTAGTTCTAAGTCTTCCAACTTTTAGGGATATTGCAACGGCTAATGTGAGAGAAGAGGAGAGTTAGGGTTGAGGTTTGGACTTGGCGAGGTGGTTGGTGGCGGAATTGGAGGAAGTAAGGTTAGGCTTTTGAGTGTACGGTCGCAGCGGTGACAGGAGAAGAAAGTCAACGTGAGAGAGGCACGGCAGCAAGGCAAAGAAAGAAGAGGAAGAAGAAGTGATGTGTTGATTCCTCTCTCTCTCTCTCTCTCTCTCTCTCTCTTTCTCTCTCTCTCTGAGGAAGAAGAATAAGAGATATGATGATTCCTCTCTCTTTTTTTAAGAGAAAGAAATCAGAAGAAATCTAAAAATATTGATGGTGGAAAATTTTAATTTTGTATAATCCTTGCTTTGATACCATAATAACTTTTTTAGTGTAAGAGAAAGAAATAATACTTTATTAGATAAATAGAATTGAATACAAGGCCTTCTATATATATGAGAGGTTACAAGCTAATCTCTTGTTATCAGATATGGGACTAAACTAATACTTGTTCTAATACTTTTGAAATACTTTTTCATGGAAAATTGTGTTAACATTTTCATGACTAAGTATAACAAGAACATGATAAAATTGATCCTAGCAATGCCCCAATTATTTTACAATGATTAAACCTGAAATAAACAGTGTCAATTGTCAACCTTCTTGGTCAATATGTAGAGGTAGAACCTTCAATCAGTTGGAGTTCTTTTTTTCTCTCTCCCTTTGAATGTGATAGACATTCAAGTACAAGTTCCTCCATCTTCTAATCGATGATATTTAGTTCTCAATTTACCTATAAATTTATTTATTCATCAAAACATAAATTATTTACTTAAGAATGATGGTAATGCCAAATATCTTATAACTTCTCTATATCTTCATTCTCTTCCTTTTATTCATTTAATCTCCTTGTTTCTTCTTTAACTTTCATCTCGTTTAAGAGCTTATTTTATTTGTCATCTAGAGGTAATGTCAACTTGAGAAGCTAAACACAGAATCAGTGGCTGTATATATGTGATTACCCTGTTTGATTAGGAAACTACTACAGTGAAGCCTTAATAACTAAATCTTTGTGGATAACCACATGAATCTTTTTTCTTTCTGTTAAAGTTCACTCTGACAAGTGAACAATTTATGATATCCTTCTTATTTCTTAACTGCCTCAATCTGAGTGCATTGATTTGTCCTTTTTTTATTATTTCAGGGTAATTCCTTTCAAGAAGTGCTCCCAGTCATCAGACAAAAGATTGTTGACGGGTTCACTCCCGAGGCTAGTGATATGTTTCAAAGACAATTTGACTTTTTTGACAAAGTCACATCTATTTCTGGTGTTCTCTTTCCACTACCAAAAGAAGAGCGTCGGGAGGGTATTAAAAGGTATTTCTGAACGATATAAGTCTGTATCTGGTAGGAAGTAATATCACTGTCTACTTGGATACACTCATTGATTGATTGTAATACATGTGCTTGTTTGTCTCCATCTGACTACATTCATTTATTGTCTTGTATGCAGGGAACTGGAAAAAATTAGCGTTGATGGTGATGATTTATATTTACCAACTGATCCAAATAAAGTTGTTCGAAGCATTATTATGGATAGTGGGATTCCCCTTCAGTCTGCAGCAAAAGTTCCTATATTGGTTTCATTTAATGTGGCTGATAAAAGAGGAGATGTTAATGATATCAAACCACAAGGTCTCATTTTTAAGGTATATGTTCCTACTTTTGTCTTCTTTTGTTAGATGCTTATCACTTATGATTTAAGCAAAAGACATTAGTGGTCATCTTGTAGATGTAAAGAACAACACTAATGGTGCTCTCAATTATCTTGAAACCAATACATATTGTACTCTATTTCAAGTTTCATTCTGTATAATTCTTTTTGCTTGTTTCTGACATGGCGCACACTCCTTTGACTATGTAGTTGCTTCCATTTTGCAATCCGGATTTTTCAGCTATATGCTTTTCATGTTCTTTCTCTTTTCTGTTATTATACTTGTACACCAAAATGTAACATATTAGATTAATGCCAACATTTTGATATTAGAAAACAGAAGTGTATAGAAAATTATGAGCTTGACATAAATGGCATCAGAAGGAATAAGCTACACATCAATCTCAAACTCAAAAGTGGACTAGCCCAATCTCTTGTCATTGTAGTAGTCAGAATTATAGTCTACTTAGTGGTAGTTAGTATTTTGTTATCCAATCTATTATAATCTTTTTAAACCTTCATTTTATTATTATTATAAATATTAATAAAAAAAAGGGGAAGAAAGGGGCATAGGAGGAAATTGGCACCCTAAAAATACTTACCCAAATACTTAACCTTTCCTCTAAATGCATGATCCACAAAGGTTAAGCATTCCATACAACAAAAAAGGATGAAATATTGTCAAATTTTGAATATGTTCTGCCCATGCATTAATTGGTTGCAAGTGTTTTATTGCTGAAAAACCATTCATTTTACAATCTAGTGATGAATCAGTAAAACATGTTCAAATTTAATGATTTTACATCACTCTATATCTTATGGTATGAAGATCAACTTGAACGGTATGGACTGCGAATTTACATTGCGGATATTGGATTTTTAGTGCACCATATGACATAGGACCCTCCGCATCCTCATATACATATATACTCACAGTACAAAACAAAATCTTGTGCCTAAAAATATTATTTAAATATCTTGATACAAAACTTGAGAAGTTTTCATTGCACCAGGTTGGAGATGATTGTAGGCAAGACGTTCTTGCGCTACAAGTGATTTCTCTACTTAGAGACATATTTGATGCAGTTGGAATAAATCTTTATTTATATCCATATGGGGTTTTGCCAACTGGGCCGGAGAGAGGCATAATCGAGGTAAGTTGTATTTCAACTGTTCATTTACTGATGTGATATTTCAGCAAATTCGTTAGATTTATGTAGGATTGTTCTTAGAATATTGTAGTTAACTTATGTCGCTTATTACTAGTTGATGGGGAAGGCAGCAAATTGTCTTGATACCTATTCAGTCTTTGTTTTATCGTAATTCATCTAAACATTCACTTTCTAACGATTTTGATTTCCTTCAGCTTAATACAGTTTGTTTGTTGTATTAAATGGGTACATTTATTAGTAAATTAAACTATGCTGTAAGAAAGGGAAATCAGTTTTGGGAGAAAACTGATTCCCCTAAGCTGTTAAATTGTTGCACCAATGGAGTCCCTCAAGTGTTTGACCTTTCCATGAACTATCCGATCATTGGTTGTGTGGTCATTACTATTGCTTTTATTTTATTTTATTTTAAATTAAATTAAAAGAGAGAAATTTTGTTTGGCAACTATCACAGTTCATTCAGAGATCAGTATATTAATGTAAAGATGAATGATGCAGTGTACGTCATGTGTCATTTAACTTTGTTAAAATTCCTAGACCGTGGTGGATCTAGAAACATGGATTTGTTGTACATCTTATTGAGAGGCAATAAGCTTATTATATAAAATACAGTATAACCGACTCTAGGCTCAATATCCAGGTTTGTTTAAAACTATGGAGCCCAAACATAGTCATATACTCTAATAGTATTTAGTGCGAGAATCAATGAGCCAAACACGACGACCTAAATCAGTGTCTTAAAATAATCATCCACATGGTCCAATGAGCCTCAGCATACTCTGGTTATCACTCCTCAAGCTAAGATCATATAGAATTCTGACAAAAGAGAATTGAATAGATTCCTATAAGCCCATAAGTGAAGGTAAATAGACCCCCCCCCCCCCCCCCCCCCCCCCACCCCCACCCCCAAAAAAAAAAAAAAAAAAATTGAAATTCCAAGATAACAAGGGTTGAATTTGAAAAATCTTAATAGAGGACTACAATTTCAAAGATGGCCAACTGAAAACATGAAATCATGAGTACAGAAGGGAAGAGCATAACCATTAATCAACTACTTTGTCTTATTTTCCCTTAAGAATCTATAATACCTTGCTAGCATTAAAGAACTAGGATTGAAGTGGAAGAATTTCTCATATATTGTTGATAGGCGACAGGCTTGTTGCATGGTATACAATATGAAATTCTAGACAATTTCCTTGTGTGCCTGAACACAAGAAATGAATTGTATATAAACATGGTCATATATTACTAATATTTTCTGTATTGTTACATCTTTGACGGTGTTTCTTTCACTAATCCTGTCATGCCTATGTCAGAAAATAACCGTGTTTTTATATATAATTCTGAGCCATTTGAGGAGAAACAAAGTGAATTGAAGAGATCCCACTTCCCACTTATTAGTTTAATGCTGGCATACTAGCTTTGCTTCTTGTTCCAATAATGTAGAAAGAATTATTTATCTTTATTCTTCTGGCATGTTGTGATCAGGGAAAGAATTATATATCTTCTCATTATAAATTAGTATCTCCCTTGCAAAGTCTTCATTTTGCATATGAAAAACCATTGTAAAGAAGATTCATGAATGATCAAAAAATTTGTTGTCATCTCACTTTACAGTTGAATTCTTCATGTTCCCTTATCCCTATACCTGCCTTGCAGGTTGTTCCTAATACTCGTAGCAGAAGCCAAATGGGGGAAAATTACGATGGTGGTCTTTATGAAATTTTTCAGCAAGATTATGGGCCTGTAGGTTCTCCTGGTTTTGAGGCTGCACGTGAGATGTTTATGGTTAGTAGTGCTGGTTATGCTGTTGCTAGCCTTCTTCTTCAACCAAAAGATCGGCACAATGGCAATCTTCTTTTTGACAAGTACATATTTGCTTCTGAATTCTTTTTAAATTTTTAGTGGAAGTTATTCCAGTCACTGACAAGTTATCATCATTATTTGCAGCTTTGGGAGGCTGGTCCATATAGATTTTGGGTTTATATTGGAGACTTCACCTGGAGGCAACATGAGATTTGAAAGTGCGCATTTCAAGCTGAGTCATGAGATGACTCAGTTGCTTGACCCTTCTGGGTCAATGAAGAGTGACACCTGGACCCAATTTGTGAGGTAAGTTCCTTTTCTTGCTTCTCAGATTTTATCTGACAAGTTTGCATTCTATTGTTTAATTATGTATATGGACTTAGTCATGCTCCAAATAAACTCCATAGAAGTTGTGAAGATTGGGGCATCCACCTCTCTAATTTCTGGTAGAATTTTCCTGACAGTTTTGGTTCTGTAGTAACTCTTTTTTTGCTAACATTTTTTTATAGATAAAACCATGAGGTCAAAAAAACCCCAGTGTTCCATTAAAAATATTTCACAAAACAACTCCAAGAAAGGAGATTGAACAAGTTTGATACAATATTACAAGTCTGACCTCTCAAAATAAACTAACCAAAAAGGATTATATTTCCATCCTAAAAGCCTAAAGCTCATTGCCATGATCATTCCCATACGGATGCATACACTCCTGAGCAAACCAAGCTAGCCCGTGGTTGCATGTCAACTAATCCACCAAGCTCCAACAATTGCCCTCGATTCAGTACCCTAACCCTCCTTGGCTGCACCGACATCAATCAAATCGTCTCATTTTAGCGCCTAAACCCTATGTGCTGTACCACCATCACTCAATTTGATCCGACTCAGTGCCCTTGCCTCCGTGGCTGCACCAACATCGACCAAAAATCCCAACTTAGTGTCCTAGCTCTCCTTGGTTCAGCTAACGTTGAACAATTCGACTCGATTTGTGCCTTAGCCTCCTTTGGTTGCACCTACTAGTGCCCTAACCCTCCTTCGTTGCACCAACATTGACAAACAACACTCGAATCAAGGTAGAAAGATACAACCTATGCCCCCAAACTTTTGGAATGCATGGCGACCTTCCAAGAAACACCAAAACATGTAGATTCATGGTAAGAACCACAATCCACACCCCCAGCTACCCATCCTTGCAGGATCCATCCACCACGGCAAAAGATCCAGTCGGCCATCCCCACCATGGCGACAAATCCAGTCTGTCATCCCCACCATGGCATCTAATCCGGCGGGCATTCCCTCCACGAGTCTATAAACCCAAAGCAAAATCACTTCACCCTTTAATTACACCCTTTGATTGGATGTGACGGGGAAATAGCAAGGGAGTTGGGAGAAGGGCAAACAAACCCTCTTCCCCCCCCCCCCCCCCTCAGATCTGAAAAATTAAGAGTAGTTGGATGAGTAAAAGAGGGAGAGAGCACTCGGATTTGAAAGGTGAGGGAGAGAAGAGGGTTTGTTGGAAGAGAGGGAGAAGATGGGGAAGGGGAGGAGGTTTGTGATTAACTTGTGTTTGGATTAATTTGTGTATAGCGACTTAATCATACGCTGTATTGTGGTTGCTCTTGTGAGCTCTCAAAGTTTTGTTTATTCCGCTATCCTTGCGTTCCTCTTCAAACTCCAAAAGAAGAGTGGTGCCATGGACTTGAACAACATCGTAGGACCTCAACAATGAACAATTAATTTTATTTTTTGGGGGTATTTGGGTTTTAGTGGAAGAACATGCACGAACTTAAGAAGAAATTATGTTGGGAAGATGTGCACTCTAATTTTTTTGACATATATAGGAGTATAGATGTTACACATATTGTTGACTTGTGTTGGTGAGCACCATATTACTGTTCTCCGTGAAGTTAAGTATTTGTCAGTGTCATGTAAAACAATTATACAGTAATTTGACTTCCTTTTGTATCTATTTGTCTGCAGGGTGTACGAAATTTTTTACACTTGACTTCTAGGGTAGGGTAATATAAAGTTTTGAAATCCCATTAAGGCAACAAGTTTATTGAATTGGTATGTAAGGCAAAGCATAACTATACACTAAATCACTTGCCCGCCAAACACTTATACAGCAATGCCAAAATTTCCCACTCTTAACTGGAAGGTACATGATTCAGTTTCAGCATGAAGCAGGATTAATTAACCCCGACACCCACCCTCACCCCCACACACACTCACAAACCCACATGTCAGATTCTACTTAGTTCTCTCTGCTTGCCACATTATACTAAATTACTTCTTTATTCTCGAATGCATTTTCATTGTATATATTTTTTATATGCAGCTTGATTGTGAAAGGATACCTAGCAGCCAGGCGGCATATGAGAGGGATTGTCACAACGGTTGATTTGATGAAGGACAGTGGTCTCCCATGCTTTGGCAGGGCCGGGGTAGATGCCATTGGAAATCTACGAAAGAGATTTCATCCTGAGATGAACGAGCGAGATGCTGCAAACTTTATGATACGTACTTGCAAGGATGCCTACAACAAGTGGACCACAGCTGGCTATGACTTGATTCAGTATATACAGCAGGGTGTCGAAAAATAGTTTGAGTGTTCGGAATGTATCATTCTAAGCGTCCAGGCCTTTTTATCATGTTTTATTTGTATAATTCTCTGTGTGTATCATTAGTCAGTGGGAATGTTAGAAGTGTGCTGGCAGTTCGTTGGCTTTCAGGGTTATTTTTTGTTGAGGGAAATTAGGGCTTTATATTAGGAGAGGAAAAATGGAGCGGATAGTGCATGTAGTTATGCCTTAATCACATCAGATTGACTTGTAGTTCATCTTCCAACGGCAAATAGCTTCAACTTTTTTGTATCCATTTCAACATCTATATGTGCACTGATGTTTCTTTTCATGTTATTCTTAGGCTAAATTATAGAAAAATGCTACAGCTTTTATTGTTTTTTAAATGAATACCCCTACCTTATTTTTTGCCACTGTTAGTATGATATATCAGTGACTGCAATTGACTTTAATTGGCTGATGTGATAAATGGACTTAATTTTATTACAACTGGAATTGTTATGATGTGTCAATAAAAGTTCATCATAGAGAATAAATTGTGATACTTTTCTTCAAGAAAATAATTAAACTGGTTTTTATTTGCAAAAACAATGAGAGGTTGTGGTGTTTTTCTGTAATTTAAGCTGCTTTGTTCTTTTTTAAGGTTATTTCTCTTATTTATGCATCGAACAGCAGTTAAACGATGTTCTCCGGTTCAATTTTGTGTACTATTATAATGATAAGTAGAGTGGGAATTGATTATATGGTGGCTTACCCAGGAATATGATCGTATGCTGGCAATAACTTGTCCAGGAAGTCAGGTTTGGTTGTTTCAAGTGATCTAATCAGAAAGATGTTTAGAGCGATAATGAAGAATGTATAAGAGCATCTGTAGTCGTTTGCTATATACTCAAATTTTGGGTTTTGGGTGAAAATTGGCTTGCTATATTTGAAAGAAGATATAGTAATTTGAAAAAAAATTGCCGTTTCGTCCGTTCAATCAGACGATGATTGTTCGTCACTGCAAATTTTGTTTTCTTTTATCAATATTGGACGGGAAATCATTTTCCGTCCCAATTTAATTTTTTAAATCGATCAGACGAGGGATGATTCATATCAGTTCGATTTTTTTTATAATCGAAGGAAAAAAACCGACTGACAGGGTTCGATTATTAAAATAAAATAAAAATTGACCTGAGGATGCTTACATTCTAGAGGTTGCATTCTAGAATAGAAAAACTAAACTTCAAGGATATGTTGCATTCTAAAGGTTGGGATGGTGATCTAACATGTACCTTCTGTGCATGTCAGATTGAAACCACCTTTCATATTTTCTTTGAGTGTCCTTTGGCTGCTCAAACCTGACTGCATTTCACACAAAGCTTCCATATCACAAATCTACCATCTTCTATTAGCGAATGCTTCACATATTGGTGTTTTGTTCACAATAAGCACAAATTCACGCACTCATGGCATTTGGTTACAATAGCTGTTTGTTGGAGTTTATGGAATGCTAGGAACGATAGAATCTTTTACAGCAAGCTTACTAATGTTGATAAGCTAGTCACTAATGCAAAATTTTGATTCTCATGTTGGCTAAATTCAAGCGGAGAGTCGAAGAAGAAAGCCAAGATACTTGAGGAACTCAGGGGCACAGGTGACAGTGATCTCATGAAGCCAAGAAGTGGTGGCAGTGCAGGCAATTCCCCAAGTTGATCAAAGATATGGCATCTCTAATAGGAACTTCACGGAGAACAGTAGCCTTCGTGGGCTAGCTAGCGCCACGTCAGCAGCGGCCGTTGTTGGGAATAGCGGCCTCTTCATTTACGAAACCGCTAATGGGAATAGCGGCCGACACATTGTACTCATTGTAATTGGTTGGGTGATGTCTTTATTGGCTGTTAGCGACCACCGTTTGGACAAAGTCGTTATTGGGAATAACTATCCACAATGAACTATATTCCTACACTTAGCAGATTTTAGAGAGGGTTTTATACAATTGGCAAAAGATTTCGTGTAACTGAGGTCGTTATTGGCAATAGCGGCATCGACTAACTGAGGTCGCTATTACCAACAATGACCTCAAGTGGGCTCGATCACTTTTAAGACTCAACGACCATTGTCTCTCTCTCTCTCTCTCTCTCTCTCTCTCTTATTTCGTTTTTCTTCTTCTCCCAATAGCGGCCTCTCTCTTTTTCTCCCAAAACCCAAACCCCTAATTTCTCCCCCAATTTATCGATTAATTCGAGTTTGATTCATCTCCACCCGATCTCTTTCCTCACACTTCATCTGTACCCGATCTCCCTCCTCACTACAGATTTCGGAAATCCCCAAAACATATCCAATCTCCAAACCCTAAAGAGGTATGCCTAATATTTTGCAATTGTGATGTTTGATTCATGTTGTAGGTTACAAATTTTTCACTTATTGTTAAAAATATGCTACAAATTGAATGTTTGTTTAGAATGAATGTATTAGACTTACAACTAGAGTTGTATTATGATGGTTCTTCGTTGATTAAAATATAGTTTATTTTAGTTTATTTCGTGATGGTTATTAGTTGCCGAATTGTAGATACTTTTTATCTGTGTTTAATAATTGGTGAGTTGTTGATGATGTTAACTGAGGAGATAACTCAATTAGATATTTTTTATTGTGGGTTGAACTTGTACTTTAAATGGCAGTAGGAAATAGTATAGGATAGACATTCAAGGTCATGTCTCGAGTATGAAACTATGAATACAAGAATCAGAGACTAGAGGTGGAGGCTATTATGCTATGGATATACCGATAGTTGTGACTGTATTCTTCCTTGAGCTAGGTGAACTTGGACTCTATGATACCAATCACATGCAAACGAACTAGGTATCATAGTTATATAGTAAGATCATTCCATTAATTCATGATAACTTTGATTCAAATTTTTCACAGTGAAAGATTAACTTTCCATCAAGATAGCTATCATGTGAAAGATACTTATATAGTCACAAGCAATTGAAATAGAGATGAAGTGTGAGGAGATGGCTTCTGCTGGTTTTGTGAAAGATACTTAACAATTGTGTGAGGAGATGAACAATTGAAATAGAGATGACGTGTGGAAAGATGGCTTCTGCTGGTTTTGTTAAAGATACTTAACAATTGTGTGAGGAGATGAAGTGTGAAGAGATAGCTTGTGCATAGTCACATACTTATAAAGATTTCTCTCCCCACAAGATTACTGTCCTTGGTTCTTTATGTCTCCCAGTCTCACGATAGGTTGTGCAAGTGACTCTCTAAGGGTGATGAGCGTAACAATTGTGTTTACTATGCTATTATGAATATATAACACCTATATATATATATATATATATATATATATATATATATATATATATATATGAGCTTTCTTCGGTTGCAAACGGGTCTATGTGCACAGACCCGTAACGAACTGAGATCTGGGCCATTGGATCAAGATCCAACTGCTCAGATCTTTTTTTGGAAATTTTTTGTCTTAACCTGTCGTTTCCAAGAATGGGTTAAGGCAAAAGTTATTTTTTTTCTTCTGTATACTCCATCTTCTTTTCTCTCAATCTCTCCCCACTCTCTCTCTCTCATTTCTTCCCGAACCCAAACCCAATCCTGTCGAAATCGAGAGCTTCACACTCCGGCGACTCCTCTCTCACTTCTCTCCTCTCTCATTCCGGCGATTATCTATCTCTCTTCCGTCCGTTGCTCCCCAACCCAGAAAACCCTAACCCTAATCCAAACCCAAACTTGTCCTCCTCCTCTACTGCCGCTTGCCGCTACTCCTCCTCCATTCCCACTCAGATCCGTGATCCCAATCTCTCCTCCAAACTTCGAAACCCAATCTCACCTCCAAACTTCGAACGCAAATCGGAACTCTAATTCGGCGACAACACCTCCATTGTAAAAATTGGCAGCTATTTTGTAAGGTAATGACTAATTCATTGGCTTCGTAGTTGTCATTGTGCTAATTTTCATAATTTTTCGGACTTCTTATACTTACTTGAATAGATAAAATTTGCCCAAAAAAATTTGTAGATGTAGAACTTTGTAAGTAGTATTTTTGATGAATTTTAACCAAAAGCAATTGTAGTCGTAGTTCTTGTTGATCGCTCGACGATATTGTAGATTGAGTCGTATTTATAATCGTTCGATATATATTAAACGGCATAAACGGTCTCAAAAAATCTAAAACCTCGTGGGTGGGTCGGAATCACGACACAGAAGCTAACGGTATCTGTTGGAGTGAGTTTCATCTCGCGATTTGGAAGATACGTCCGCGTATCGCTTTTGATCAAGTAAAACTAAAATAAAGCGGTACACAGCCGTATCTCGCAAACCGTGTGTCGAAACTCTCTTCTACAAGTTGTGTTGCCTTGTGTTACATGTATTCGACCATGTTGTAAGATGTTGGAACTTTTTGAGGCCATTTGTGTAGTTTTCTCACGTTTCTCGGAGAAGAACAAATAAACTAAGAAATATGCTAGTGCAGTTAGACTAGAAAACTCTACAAAGGACCTCCAAAAAATACGAAACTTTGTGAGTAGGTTTTTCTCACGTAACACAAGCCACCCCAACTTGTAGAAGTGAGTTTTGACTCATGGTTCGAGAGATACGGTCGTGTATCGCTTGTGGTTAAAAAAACTCAAATAAAGCGGTATACGGCCGTATCTCGCAAACTGTGACTCGAAACTCACTTCTACAAGTTGGGGTGGCTTATATTACGTGAATTCGATCATGTTGTAAAGTTTTATAAATTTTGGATGCCGTTTGCGCGGTTTTTTCACGTTTCTCGAACAAGAACTAAATGACTTAGAAATTTTTTTGTACGGTTAGACTAGAAAATCCTACAAACGACCTCCAAAAAATACGAAACTTTGCGAGTAGGTTGGACTCACGTAACAAAAGCTATCCCAACTTGTAGAAGTGATATTCGACTTATGGTTCGAGAGATACGTCCGTGTATCGCTTTTGGTTTTAAAAACCCAAATAAAGCGGTACACGGCCGTATCTCGCAAACCGTGATTCGAAACTCACTTCTACAAATTGGGGGTGGCTTGTGTTACGTGAATTGGACCAAGTTGCAAAGTTTTATAAAATTTGGATATCGTTTATGCAGTTTTCTCACGTTCCTCGAACAAGAACTAAAATACTTAGAAAGTTTTTCATGGGTTAGACTAGAAAACCCTACAAACGACCTCCAAAAAATACGGAACTTTGTGAGTAGGTTGGTCTCATGTAACACAAGCCACCCTAACTTGTAGAAGTGAGTTTCGAGTCACGGTTCGAGAGATACGGCAGTATATCGCTTTTGGTTTAAAAAAACCCAAAATAAAGCGGTACACGGCCGTATCTCACAAACCGTGACTCTAAACTCACTTCTACAAGTTGGGGTGGTTTGTGTTATGTGAATTCGATCAAGTTACAAAGTTTTATAAATTTTGAATGCCGTTTGTGCATTTTTCTCACGTTCCTCGAATAAGAACTAAATTACTTAGAAATTTTTTAGTGCGGTTGAACTAGAAAACCCTACAAACGACCTCCAAAAAATACGAAACTTTGCGATTAGATTAGTCTCACGTAACACAAGCCACACCAACTTGTAGAAGTGAGCTTCGAGTCACGGTTCGAGATATACGGCCGTGTATCGCTTTTTATTTAAAAAAACCCAAATAAAGCGGTACACGGCCGTATCTCGCAAACCGCGACTCGAAACTCACTTTTATAAGTTGGGGTGGCTTGTGTTACGTGAATTCAACCAAGTTGCAAAGTTTTATAAATTCTAAATATCGTTTGTGCAGTTTTCTTACGTTCCTCGAACAAGAACTAAATTACTTAGAAATTTTTTAGTGCGGTTAGACTAAAAAACCCTACAAACGACCTTAAAAAAATACAAAAATTTGCGAGTAGATTGGACTCACGTAACACAAGCTATCACAACTTTTAGAAGTGATATTCGACTCGCCGTTCGAGAGATACGGCTGTTTATCGCTTTTGGTTTAAAAAAAACCCAAATAAAGCGGTATATGGCAGTATCTCATAAATCGTGACTCAAAACTCACTTCTACAAGTTGGGGTGGCTTTTATTACGTGAATTAGACCAAGCTGCAAAGTTTTATAAAATTTGGATGCCGTTTGTGCGGTTTTCTCACCTGCCTCGAACAAGAACTAAAATACTTAGAATTTTTTTCATGCGGTTAGACTAGAAAACCCTACAAACGACCTCCAAAAAATACGAAACTTTGCGAGTAGGTTGTTCTCATGTAACACAAGCCATCCCAACTTGTAGATATGAGTTTCGACTTACGGTTCGAGAGATACGACCGTGTATCGCTTTTGGTTAAAAAAAATCCAAATAAAGCGGTACACGGCCGTATCTGGCAAATCGTGACTCGAAACTCATTTCTAGAAGTTGGGGTGGCTTGTGTTAAGTGAATTCGACCAAGTTGCAAAGTTTTATAAATTTTGGATGTCGTTTGTGCAGTTTTTTCACGTTCCTCGAACAAGAACTAAATTACTTAGAAATTTTTTTGTGCGATTAGACTAGAAAACCCTACAAACGACCTCAAAAAAATACGAAACTTTGCGAGTAAGTTGGTCTCACGTAACACAAGCCACCCCAACTTGTAGAAGTGAGTTTCGAGTCACGGTTCGAGATATACGGTCGTGTATTGGTTTGGTTTAAAAAACCCAAATATAGCGGTACACGGCCGTATCTCGCAAACCGTGACTCGAAACTCATTTCTACAAGTTGGGGTGGCTTGTGTTATGTGAATTCGACCAAGTTGCAAAGTTTATAAATTCTGGATGCCGCTTGTGCGGTTTTCTCACGTTCCTCAAACAAGAAGTAAATTACTTAGAATTTTTTTCACATACCGTAATGGTTCGTGTTCATAATTGTTGAACTTTTCTGTTTTTTCAGGATATGGACAGTGTTGAAGGAAGTTCCGTTGCCGGAGAAAAATTTGTTCGTGCACAAGAATTGGGTGAATTTCGACCACAAGTTGACGAGCACCTAAAACCGAAGATAGGTATGACGTTTCATACTTTAGATGAAGCGGAGAAATTTTATGCTTCATACTGTAGATATGCGGGTTTTGCTATGCATAAGGGTGAAAATAAATACAAGGGAACCGATGTACTAGAAAAATTATATGTATGTAATAAAGCCGGGGAATCACCGAGTAATCCTAATGAAGCTAGACGGGGAACTACTTCTAGAACGGGTTGCAAAGCTTTTGTTCGTGTAAAACTAATCGAACAAAGTAATAGATGGATTATTTATTCATTTAATAAACCACACAATCACAAATTTACCTCACCCGGTAGACGTCGCTTGCTGGCTCGAAATCGTGTATTGTCAAAATCAGATTAAAAAGTTATTGGTCAACTTACTGAAGCTAATGTTCTTATATGCAAACAAATATTTTCTTCGAAAGTGCAAGTGGAGATAATAAGAAAATTGGATTCACTGAAACCAATATTAGAAATCTAAGGAGGGACTCAATGGAAAACATGAAAGGAAATGACGGTCAAATGCTAATTGAGTTCTTTGAATCAAAAAAGGAAACCGATCCTTTATTTTTTTATGATTACCAAGTAGATCCCGAAGGCCGATTGTCCCATTGTATTTGGATGGATGGTATCGCTAGAAAGAATTATGAAGTATTTGAAGATGTAGTTTGCTTTGATGCCACCTACAATACGAACCGATACAGAATGTTATTTGTACCATTTGGTGGAGTCAACCATCATTGGCAATCAACATTCTTAGGTTGTGGGTTCATTCCAAATGAGAAGGCATCCTCATTTGAGTGGTTCTTTGAAAAGTGGTGAGGAGTAATGCCTCACGATCCGTTGGACATCGCAACAGATGAGGATCGTGGAATCGGTGTTGCAATGAAGAAAGTTTTCATCAACACTGAGCATAGATATTGCATTTGGCATATTCTGGATAATTTACCGCATGAGGTGCGTATGTCGAATAATATCGATGAGTTTAGGGATGCTTTGAAGAGTATCATTTATACGACGAAATATAAAACTAATTTTGAAGAGAAGTGGAAAATATTGATTTCACAATACAAACTTGATACTAACAAACGGTTGAACGAAAAATTTGAAATTCGTGAGAAATTGGCCCCCGTCTATGCAAGAGATTTATTTTGGGGCGGCATGTTGAGTACCCAACAGAGCGAATCTCTGCATTCATCCTTGAAGCAACATACCCATAAGAAGTACTCATTACATGAATTTGCTGTTATGTTTGACCGAGTCTTAGTAAAACAAAGACACGAGGAACTTGAAGAAACTCATCGTAATCGTGAGGAGAGACCAAAATTGAAGACCGAATGGGTGATGGAGTCACAAATGGCAGGAACATACACATTGAAGATTTTCTTCAAATTACAACAAGAAGTGCAAAAAAGCTTATTACTTAATGTGAATTTCATTGCGAATATGGATACACCGGATAGTTCAGCTTTTTCTGTGATGATTTGTGGAAATTCAGAACCGGGGAGAGTAATTTCTTTTTGCAAACACCGTCAAATGGCTAAATATCCTTGTTCCATGTATGAATTCGTAGGCATGCATTCCATGCAAACATCTTTTGGTGGTTCTTCGGTTCACCGATCACACCGTACTACCGGAGCAATATATTTGTAGACGATGGACCAAGGATCAGTTGAGAAGAAGCAGTACACCCGTTTCCAATAGTATGGACGACAATTTTGCCTCTCGATATTGTGAATTGAGTCGGCACTCAAGACATTTGGTCAATCTGGGTTGTTCTTCTGAGGGAACATACAATTACATGCTCGACTACATGCTTAAGGGCATTGAAGGCATTTCTCACATTCAACTCGGGATTAGTGCACACGGTGAAGGTAGCGCACAACCAGAGAGTGGTGGATATGCACAAGCACAGGTGGGGGACCCTGTACAAAGCACTACAAAAGGAAGGTCTAGAGGTAAGACGTTGAAGTCCATAAGAGAATCACAAAAAATGAAAAGACCAAGACTTTGCAGGACATGCCATCGTGTCGTATGTCACGATTCACGAAATTGCCCAAAAAATATGGCTAGGTAATATATCTGAGACTAAGTATATATTAATTTGACTCAATCAATCTTAACTTTTTGTTGTTGACCAATTCATTCTTCTCATTTTTTTAGTGGATCAGTAGCATATGAATAAGATCCAACCGGTGAAGAGAGTGATGACGATGAAGGTGAAGATTCGTGCTAAGGTAAATTTCGTACTATGTATGTCATATTTAACTTGAATACCTTTATTACTATTTTCAATTGATGATAAGACATTTATTCATTTCTACAAAAAAATTTGTAGGTTTGGAATGAAACATGATTGTGCCGATGGAAGGCGTCAATCATCAAAAAATTTTAAACTTTTGATTGTATATATGCTCAAGTAAATGTATTTAAATTTTAAATATACTTTTGGTGTATGTAATTGGAAATTAGTGTATCAAATTTGCCGAAAATGTGAATGATCGATGATAATGGTAATGTGATTGACATGTTGTTGTTGTAATTGGTTTGAGAATGTATAAATATGATGAAATTTGTGAACTTTGTGTATGTGTAATTGATATAAAATCTTGATAGGTGAAATTTGTGAAATTTGTCAACTGTTTGAGAAGGTATATATATGTTGTGGGTGTTTTCAAAATTTTTTTTTTGGTCCACTTAACCCGTTATCGGTAATAACGGATTAGGTTGACTGAAAATTTGTACAAATCTGATCTTTGGAAGATGAAGTTCTGCCAATATCTTCCAACTACTTAACTCGTTATTTACAATAACGGGTTAGGCTAGAATATTTTGACAGTGTATTTGCACAAAATTCATCTTCAACAGTTTAAGTCTTTCAATATCTTCAAACTTAACACGTTATTAACAATGATGGGTTAAATATTCTTAACCCGTCAGTGTCAATAACGGGTTACGTTGGAATTTTTTGACAGTGTGTTTGTCTTTAGGGAAAAAAACTTGCACAAAATTCATCTTGACGAGATGAAGTTCTGTCAATATCTTCCAACTTAACCCGTTATTGGCGATGACGGGTAAAGCTCACTTAACACGTCATTGCCAATAACGGGTTAAGTTTGAATATTTCCCGGTGTACTTGTCTACGTGGATGAAAACTTGTTCTTTCGTAGATGAAGTTCTGCCAATATTTTCCTATTTAACCCGTTATTGGCGATGACGGGTTAAGCTTACTTAACCCGTCATTGTCAAGAATGGGTTAGGTAGGAATATTTTTTAACAAATAACTTGAATATTTTAAAATAAAAAGTCTCGAAAAAAAATATTATAATAAATTTTCGAAACAAATTGAGAACTCCATATAATGTTTATTAATTAAAAATAAATATTCAATATCATTCTTCGTAAACATTGATTTTGGTTTAAGAGTTTAGAGTGTTAGACGGCTAGGGCTAGGGTTAGAGGGTTATGGGAAGGATTACAGATAGTGCTGGGCTTGGAGCTCTAGTTTTTTTATCAACTTCAATGTTTAAAATTATGTATTTTGTTTTAAAATGTAATTTTTTAAAAATATAATTTTTTGTATATATATATATTCCCCCCCCCCCCCCCATTTTTAATATTTTAAAAATTTTCTATGTAGGATTGATTTCATAATTTGTATGGCGCCATTTTATTTTTTTAGCCAACAAATTCAGAACTCCATTTTTAAAAATATATATTTAATATCATTCTTCATAAACATAGAATTCGGTTTAAAAGTAAGAGTGTTAGAGGGTTCGTGCTAGGATTAGAGGGTTATGAAGGTAATGGCATGGGTTAGAGTAGGGTTAGAGATAGATCTTCTACTTTTTTTTTATGAACTTTAATGTTTACTTTTTTCAAATATATTATTTTGTTTGATATGTATTTTTAAAATTTTTTTACAAGATTTAATATCTTTTCATAATATTTTTAATTTTTTTTAAAAAAATCTTCTTCATTTTTTGGAAAATAAAATCTCTTCATAAAAAAAATTATATAATAAACTATCCAAACAAATTGAAAACTCCATATAATATTTTGAAGTAAAAAATAAAGATTTAACATTATTCTTCATAAATATTGAATTCGGTTTAAGAGTTATACTGTCGGAGGGTTAGGGCTAAGGTTAGAGGGTTGGAGTAAGGTTAGAGATAATGCTGGACTTGGCACTCTATCAGCTTCAATGTTTACACTTCTAAAATTGAGTCTTCTTTTTAAATATTTTATTTTATTTTTTTTGTAATTTTCCCCCAATTCGTTTTTTTTTTGTTCAAATTTGAAAATGAATTTTTAATTTATATTGGAACCTATTTTTGTGTAAATAAATTGGAAACTCCATATAATATTTTAATATAAAAAATTAAGATTTAACATCATTCTTCATAAACATTGAATTCGGTTTAAGAGTTAGAGTGTTAGAGGGTTAGGGCTTGGGTTATAGGGTTATGAGGGCAATGCCATGGGTTAGAGTAGGGTTAGAGATAGATCTTCTACTTTTTTTTATGAACTTTACTGTTATTTTGTTTAGGGCTTGGGTTAGAGGGTTATGAGGGTAATGCCATGTTTACATTTTTCAACTATATTATTTTGTTCAATAATGTATTTTTTTAATTTTTTTTTACAATATTTAATATCTTTTCATAATATTTTTAAATTTTTTTACAAAAATCTTCTTCGTTTTTTGGAAAATAAAATCTCTTCAGAAAAAATTATATAATAAACTATCCAAACAAATTGAAAACCCCATATAATATTTTTAAAGAAAAAATAATCATTTAACATCATTCTTCATAAACATTGAATTAGGTTTAAGAGTTATAGTGTCAGAGGGTTAGGGCTAGGGTTAGAGTAGGGTTAAAGATAGTGCTGGAATTGGCGCTCTATCAGCTTCAATGTTTACACTTCTAAAATTGGTTCTTTTAATATATAATGTTTTCTTTTTAAAATTAAAATTTTATTTTTTATATAATTTCTCCCCAATTCTTATAAAAAAAATTTTGTTCAAATTTGTAAATGAATTTTATAATTTATATTGGAACCTTTTTTTTTGGGTGCAAAACAAATTGGAAACTACAAATAATATTTTTATATAAATTTACAGATCATTCTTCATAAACATTGAATTCAGTTTAAGAGTTAAGAGTGTTAGAGGGTTAGGGCTTGGGTTAGAGGGTTAGAGGGTTATGAGGGTTATGGCAAGGGTTAGTGTAGGATTACAGATAGGGTTATAATTTTTTTATATGAACTTTATTGTTTATATTTTTCAAATATATTATTATTTTGTTTTAAAATCTTTTTTTTAATTTTTTTTTCAAGAATTAAAATGTTTAATGTTTCTTTTTTTAATGAACGGGTTAGGTGGGCATAATATCGTTATTAACGGGTTAAGTGGGAATATTTTTTATTAAAAAAATCACTTGAACTTTGGAAAATAAATTCTCTTCATAAAAAATTATATGATAAATTATCCAAACAAATTGAAAACTCCATATCATATTTTTGAATAAAAAATAATGATTTAACATCATTCTTCATAAACATTGAATTCAGTTTAAGAGTTAGATTGTTAGAGGGTTAGGGCTAGGGTTAGAAGGTTATGGCAAGGGTTAGTATAGTGTTACAGATAGGGCTCGACTTGGAGCACTAGTTTTTAATTTTTATATAATTTCCCCACAATTCTAATATTAATTTCAAAATTATTACAATTGGTTTTATAATAATTTATTTCTCTTTGTGGTAGAAAATTTGATCTTTCGAAAATGAAGTTCTGCCAATATCTTCCAACTTAACCCAATATTGGCGATGACGGGTTAAGTTCAGTTAACCCGTCATCGTCAACAACGGGTTAAGTAGGAAGATTTTGACAGTGTATTGCTTTTTGTGCTAGAAAATTTGATTTTTCGAAGATGAATTCTGCCAATATATTCCAACTTAACCTATTATTGGCGATGACTAAATAAGAAGATTTTGACAGTGTATTCTCTTTGTGGTAGAAAATTTGATCTTTCGAAGATGAAGTTCTGCCAATATCTTCCAATTTAACCCGTTATTAGTGATTACGGGTTGAACTTAACCCCTCATCGTCAATAACGGGTTAAATAGGAAGATTTTGATAGTGTATTTGTCTACGTGGATGAATACTTGGTCTGTCGAAGATGAAGTTCTGGCAATATCTTACTACTTAACCAGTTATTGGCGATGACGGGTTAAGATCACTTAACCCGTCATCGTCAATAATGGGTTAAGTAGGGAGATTTTGACGGTGTATTTCTCTTTGTGGATTATTTATAAGATGAAGTTCTGCCAATGTCTTCATACTTTACCCGTTATTGGTGATGACGGGTTAAGTGATCTTAACCCGTCATTGCCAATAACATGTCAAGTAGGAATATTTTTTCAGTTCTAATTGTTGTATGTGGATGAAAATTCAACTTCATAAAATGAGTGGTTGTGAAATTATTTCAACTTAACCCGCTATTGTGAATAACGGGTTAAGTTGAATTATTTTGCCAGGGTTAAGCTCACCTATTTCAGTTCATTCACGTCAATTACATTCCATTCAAAGCAATTCACATCAATTACATATCACACCAATTCATTCACAGATTCAAAACTAAGATCACAACAATTCATTCACAGCAATATATATAAAATCACAGATAATATCACAGCAATTTAACAGCAAAAATCACAACAATTTTCACATCAGTTTGACAACACGAAACTTTGCAAATATCAGAATAATTCATTCATCTACATCTGTGGAATTATCTCAAGTAGCAATTACAACATATTAATTACAATATATTCATCTCAACTATCAATCTAAAGTAGCCTGGCTAGATCAATACATTTATCTTCATGGTTGACTTCCTTGCATACCCGTTATTTATCTACAACATTTATCAACATAGAAAAAAACTTTGTATTAGTTATTTAAAGAATAAAATCATTAACCAAATACTAAACTAATAATAACGAAGCTATTGTTAGATACTACCTTTTCTGACCACGTGTTTTGCATCCATTTGGTGTGAATTGATCAGGCGGGTTCCTCTTCCATTGGGGATTTCGGCGTCTACCTTGAGTCTCGGGGGATTGAGGTTCATCCGACCACTGCTCCTCCACATCTACTTCCGGTGGTTCCTGTTGTTGGAGTTGTTGTGGCTCGGCGATGTGAATTCCCGACCTTGTCATGCTCTTTCACCGAGAACCTGCCACGTTGGATTGTAAATATGCATCAAGTTTGGTACCTTCACCCACCTCTTCAAAACTACGGCGGCACGGTTTTAGATACTCCTGCATTATTTCCTTAACGTTTTCGGGTACCTTACTCTTCAGGGTGCGAGAAGTTATCCGAACGGTTTTCTATGTGTTTTCAATCTACATTAGGTTGAAATTTAGAATATAAACAACATTATCTATATTATCATCTCGTATTCAAATAGCAATACATGCATACGAAATATATGAAATTGTGTGAAGTTAGACTAACCAAGTTTCGATACGTCGACACCTTTGGTTGATACATCGGCTGGGAAGAGGAATATGCCGGTGGTGGTTCTTCCTCGGTTGGGAGAATTAGAATCTGGACACTGGCTAGTACAGCGGCTTGTGGAGAAACATACAATCTTGTAATGCACCTATACTATGTCATGTAAACCTATTGGAACGAGCCATCGTACGGAATAGCGACGAACATCATATTCAGTGTCATTTGATAGTGCAAGGTATCCAGTTGGCCACATGCACCCGGTGAAAATCCACCCAGTCGAAGTTGGGCATTTGACCCGTTCCTTTCACCTCGTTCAATTTTTTGTCATAACAGCGGACTTCGGGAATCTTCTGTTGATATCCGAATTGCCGCATCACTCTATCCGGATACTGAAACTCAACAACTGAAAATTTCACAAGTGGAGCAGGCATCAACCAAAGCGCACCAGCCAAACATACCGGTGGAACTCTTTCCAACCTGGCGGTCGAGTACGGTACCCAATTGACGAACTTGTCCCATAAGTTATCTAACTCTTCTCTATAATATGTAAGAGATTGGCGTGGGTTATCGACCCACGTATGCCGCCCTGCCCAATATACCCCTAAAGGAGGTAACATCTCTGGAACAGGTGGTTCGGCCAACCAATCCGGTGTTGGTTCAATAATACGGGGACGTCCGATGTGAATGCGTTTCCAACTTCATATTTTCAATAGAACCATCGGGCTACCCATTTGTACGACACCTAATGCACATGCGTACAAATTCCTATACAGTAACGCCAAGGCCGCACTTCCCCAAATGTAACGGCTGGCCGTACCAAAATATTCTAACAACGGTAAATACATGAGCGGCATGCTCGCACCGGATGAGTTAGGAAAGATCCCCCCCCCACACGATCATACTGAATATGTAGGCATGAGCATAGTACTGTAGGGCTTCCTCATCCGAATATTCTGTAACACCCCGCAAAATTGAAATTACAATTTTGCCCCTGGGTGTTACGCACGTATATTTTGTAATGTATTTCACTACATATTTTGGATTCGTACTATTTATACATTTTCCGTATTGATTTCAGTCAACTAAAATATACTATTTTAATCCATGGGATTTACGTGCTTTTTACGTGTTTTGATGCACGTGTTTCCACCACTACGTATAATATTTTTTATAGGTTTAAATTATTTATTTTTATGTATTTTTTATAAAATGAAAATTTATTTTCCCCTTGTTTTGATTAAAATGCACTTTTCGACTTTCTGCACGTATATTGCACGTACTTTCTACGTGTTATGATTTCATCAGGAAATATATGTAAATTAGTAAATATAATTTTTGCTAATATTATTTTCAATTATATTTAATAACTTTTCATCAATAAAGTCGATTTTTGCATTTTCATGTTTTACGTGCGATGCACGTGGTTTCGGTGTGTACATTTAAGCGTAGTTATTTTCAAAATAATTTTCGATGTGTGTAACACCCGTAGTTTTCGAAATATTATAAAATAATATATATATAGTATTGGCGTTGTTTAGATAATGTGCATGGATTGGTATAATATAAAAATGGATGGTTTAATGAAATGAAATGGTAAGTTTGGAGGGGGGTCCCACGTGGAATTTGAAGGAAGGCACAGCAATGTGTTGGTCTTGCCTTGACTTTGTCAAGATGACGTGGCTTCCACATTGGGGGCCCACGATGGAGATCAAAACATCAAAACTGTGCTGGATTGAATTGTTGGCCGGGTTGTAACTATGTGGAGGCCGGTTTTTAACATGTAGAAGAAGGGGTTATGGGAGAGGGATTTAATTAGTAGGAGTTAGTGTTTTAGAGAGTGGGGAGATGAAGGGTGGGAGTTTTAGGAGTTAGAAATGTGAAAGGTTAGAGAATTAATTTTAGTAATTTATTAGGTGGGTAATTTTGCAAATTGAACCCTCTACAAACCCTATAAATAGCACCCTACCCATTTTCATTTCACACACAAAAATTAGAATTAAAGCAAGAGAAAGAGAAGAGAAAGAAGAGAGTGTAAGAAAAAGAAAGAGAGTTATTGTGTTTGGAGGATCCCTTGCTTGGAGCATTTGCTAGGAGGAGAAGAGGACTAGGAGTTGCTAGGAGCAAGAAGGAGCCATTCACTTGTAGTTTTCAACCTTCAAACATAAGGTGGGTTCTCATGCTTTCTAATTTAGAACTATGCATGCTAGTAATTATAGATGAATAGTATAGAAATTTTGATTATGATAAGTAGAACAATTTATGCTATTGGATGTGGTGAATAGTAGTGAATCATGTTATGATTAGTAGATTAAATTACAACTTGTTAGTTGATAAATGAGAAAAGAATTTATTATTGCCATGCACTAGTATACATGAATCTAGAGATTTTGATAATTGTTGAGTTTTCCTTTTTAATAAGAAAATATATTTTTGGTAAAGTGAAATTTGATACTATGGGACTCATTTGATTGTTCATAAAAGATCTAATGTGTTATTTTGATTAAATTGAGTAAATACAAATTCATGCTTATTAATAGGGAGAAATAAATTATTGTCTAAAATATGATTTTTAAATCAATGAGTTACGGATTAGAAAATAAATTCAGTTTATATATATATATCTAACAAAAGATTAGATTCAAGTTTTATGAAAATAAAAGAATGACAGAGAGTTGACAGAAAAGTATATGCAGAAACTATATATCGATAGATGTACTTGGCCTAGTGGTCGGAGTGCTACACTGTCTTCCCTTGATGACTGGGTTCGAATCTTAGTATTGCCCAAAACATATTTTTGTTTTAATAAAATAAACACAAGAACTGAGAATGAGTATAAGTAGGTTTCGGCGTGGAGTTTAGACACCAAGCCCACTTGGGCTAGTGGCTTGCGGTGAAGGGTTGGGCTTTTACCCGGTTTGACCAGAGGAGCCAGGTTCGAAACCTGATGGGCTTCTAAGCTTTCTTTTTTGGTTTTGGTTGGTTTTAATGAAAAATTTAATGAGTAATTTTGGTTACTCATTAATGAGTAATTTTAATGAGTTTGGTTATATCAAATCAGTAATTTTAATACCATTAATCAAATCAGTAAGCATTTCTTTTTTGGTTACTCATTAATGAGTAACCTGATGGGCTTCTAAGCTTTCTTTTTGGTTTTGGTTGGTTTTAATGGAAAATTTAATGAGTAATTTTGGTTACTCATTAATGAGTAATTTTAATGAGTTTGGTTATATCAAATCAGTAATATTAATACCATTAATCAAATCAGTAAGCATTTCTTTTTTTGTTGGTTTTAATCAAATAAATTATTGACTTCAAAATTCTATTATTTAAAGAATAGACCTTTATTTTATTAAGAAGAGTAAAGTATTAGTTTGTGAAGTGATTTTTCTTGAAGAAAATTTTACTCTTATTTGTGTAAAGAATGTTCTTAAGTGAGTTGAGATATTGTGAGAGTTTGAATTTGTTGATAAAATTTCATGTGATGAAGTTGCGTACTTGAGAGAAATTATTTTGCTTATAAAGATTTTGAATGAATCAGTTGATTATGAATATGTGCTTAAGTTGTTAAAAAGATTGATAATGGATGAAAATTTTGTTCATGAAAAAGGATTATTTGTTTTTATGGAAAATTATGAATGAATGAATGAATCATGGATAATGCAAAAATGAGACATTGATTAGATTATGGATAAGTTAGAGATATGAATATAATAAGTTTAAGACATGATTATTAAAGGGTATGTGTACCCATGTTTTCTTGTATATAAAAGTTTATGACTTAGAGTTAGTAAGACCTCGATACCGGCGTTATTGAAAGAAGAGATTTGATATATGATTTTGGAGTTATGGCCATGGAGCTATCTCGTATTTGTTGATTAAGTCCAGTAGGAGGTAAAACTAATTCTTTGAATGGAAATTATTCATGTCTTGAACTTAAGAAAATTTAGGCACATAAGTGAAGATGTAGTAAACTTAGGGAAACGTAAGTGGGGTGCTCTATATAGTTGTTGGTGGACTCCAAGACTATAGACCCAGTTGGTGGACTGAGGTTGCCCTGTGGGAGACGGATTATTATATTTTAGTCCGGGACTATGAGGACGGGTCAGCGGTGGACTCCGGGATCTTGAGTAGTCGGACGGATGGATTTTTGTGTTTACCGTCTCCAATGTATATATATATATACTGGGCTAGAGGGTCACATACGGGACGGTTCGTACGATGTGGAATCTGTTATAACAGCTGTTGGTGGACTCCAAGGCTGGGATTCACATTCGTGGAATAGTCTGAACTTTGTTTTGCTACCGGGTAATTTTCATGGCGAGGGATCGAGCCCTTTATTGTGGAGAACGTAGGCGCTTGCCCTCGGACCTATGTAGTATGTGATGCATAGAATCCGAACAAGTGTGCATTAGTGTCATCCTAGTGTAGAATTGTGTGCATTAGGCATTAAGGCATGACATACACTTATATTTAGAATAATCACTTTTGACACTTTATATGTTCATTCAATCTTTTTGTGATTTGTTAAAGTATGAGATCGTTATACTATTCCCGGCATAGAGAGGATAGCCGTGTATAACATTTCGTCAGTTGTAAATAACTGACGTGCCCACAGATTGACATGCAGGTAAAGGACCATTCATGGAGCTATAAAGTGGATATGCCGATGCTGTTTTATTTTAAAGATGTTGTAAATGTTTTATTGTAAATTTCATTCTTCCGCTGTGTAAAACCAAGTTGTAATTGAACTCTGATGTATTATGAATGAAAAGTTTTAAGTTTTCCTTGTAAAATTGTACGAAGTGAAGTAAAGATCCTGTGAAATCCCGAGTTTGTCCTTATTTTAAATTCGGGGTGTTACATATTCCATCAAATAATCATCAAATTGCAAGTTCAACCAACTAATTCGAAGTGATTTACCGTCGAAGATTTCATCCCAAAAATCAGCTTCGGCTTTATATTTAGCATCCTCTATGGCTTGATCTAGTAGATCTGGATCATGATCTTCGGGAATATCTTTGAGGATTTCATTTTCAACGTCCTCTCTTTTTTTGTCCAACGACACCTCTAGGTCGATACCGAGCAAATCACGAACAACTACGACTCGGTTAAAGTCCATATTTCCCGTCATGGCAACCCCATCTATTGCAAGCCCAGTAATGAGTGCTACATCTTAGAGAGTGACGGTCATCTCACCCACCAGTAGGTGGAATGTGTGGGTCTCCGGCCTCCATCGCTCGATAAGAGCTGTAAGTAGAGGTCGATCAAGCTTCACATCCCCCATAAATCGAGCTTTATAGAAACCGGCTTCAACTAAATACAGAGCGATACGGGGGTCCATGGGAAGAACCACGTGCTTCCGAAAGTTACACTTCTTTGCGGACCCATTCCACAACGTTTCGGATCGGTGTATGGATTGCAACGAAAGTAAGCTTGAGTCCAACGGTCCAGGAGGTGTAACGGCAACCGAAGACGATGGACCGGCCTTGGCAGATGTAGATTGACGGCCACCAACCTACACGAACAAATACAAATATTGTTATTATTGATACAATGTTACATATTTGTATTTAAAACCAATAATAATAATCAATCTTACCTCTGTAAATGGTGTGCCACTAGTGCTACCAGAAGGGCTTTTCGGTCACCTCATTCTAGCCATTTATCTATCAACCAGAAATTTAAGATTAGTTGATACGAGTTACATTCATTTCTTTATCATCAATAAACAAAGCGAAAAAGTGGAAACAAATGCACAAATGACAACGAAAACTAGGAATACTTTGCAAGTGGGTCAGGCTCACCTAACACAAGCTACCCCAACTTATAGAAGTGAATTTCGAGTCACGGTTTGCGAGATACAGCCGTATACTGCTTTATTTGGGTTTTTTAAACAAAAGCAATACACATTCGTATCTCTCGAGCCATGAGTCGAAACACATTTTACAAGTTGGGGTGTCTTGTGTAACATGAGACCAACCTACTCGCAAAGTTTCGTATTTTTTGGAGGTCCTTAGTAGGATTTTCTAGTCTAACCGTACTAAAAAAAATTAAGTCATTAATTTCTTGTTCGAGGAACGTGAGAAAGCCGCACAAACGGCATCCAGAAGTTATAAAACTTTGCAACCTGGTCGAATTCACGTAACCCAAGCCACCCCAACTTGTAGAAGTGAGTTTCGAATCACGGTTTGCGAGATACGGCTGTGTACCGGTTTATTTGGGTTTTTTTAACCAAAAGCGATACACGGCCGTATCTCTCGAACCGTGAGTCAAAACTCACTTCTATAAGTTGCGGTGACTTTTGTTACGTGAGACCAACCTATTCACAGAGTTTGGTATTTTTTGGAGGTCGTTTGTAGGGTTTTCTAGTCCAACCGCACTAAAAATTTTCTAAGTAATTTAGTATTTGTTCGAGGAACGTGAGAAAACCGCACAAACGGCATCCAAAATTTATAAAACTATGCAAATTGGTCGAGTTCACGTAACACAAGCCACCCCAATGTGTAGAAGCGAGTTTCGAGTCACAGTTTGCGAGATACGGCCGTGTACCGCTTTATTTGGGTTTTTTTTAACCAAAAGCGATACACGGCCGTATATCTCAAACCGTGAGTCAAAACTCAATTCTACAAGTTGGGGTGGCTTGTGTTATGTGAGACCAACCTACTCACAAAGTTTTGTATTTTTTGGAGGTCGTTTGTAGGGTTTTCTAGTCTATCCGCATGAATTTTTTTTTAAGTAATTTAGTTCTTGTTCGAGGAACGTGAGAAAACTGCACAAACAACATTCAGAATTTATCAAACTTTACAACTTTGTCGAATTCATGTAACACAAGCCACCCCAACTTGTAGAAGTGAGTTTCGAGTCACGGTTTGCGAGATACTGCCGTGTACCGCTTTATTTGTGTTTTTTAAACCAAAAGTGATACACGGCCGTATCTCTCGAACCGTGAGTTGAAACTCACTTCTACAAGTTACGGTAGCTTGTATTAGGTGAAACCAACCTACTTGCAAAGTTTCGTATTTTTTGGAGGTCATTTGTAGGATTTTCTTGTCTAACCGCACTAAAAAAATTCTGAGTCATTTAGTTCTTGTTCGAGGAACGCAAGAAAACTGCACAAATGGCATCCATAATTTATAAAACTTTGCAACTTGGTCGAATTCACGTAACACAAGCCACCTCAACTTATGGAAGTGAGTTTCGAGTCACGGTTTGCGAGATACGGCCGTATATCGCCTTATTTGGGTTTTTTTAACCAAAAGCGATACACTGCCGTATCTCTCGAACCGTGAGTGAAAGCTCACTTTTACAAGTTGGGGTGCCTTTTGTTACGTGAGACCAACCTACTCGCAAAGTTTCATATTTTGTAGATGTAACACTCCGAATTCCAAACAAGACCGAATTCGAAGTTCCACAGGATCTTTACACTTCTCTTCGTACAATTTTACAAGGAAATTAAAAACTTTATTACATCAAGTTACATTTAAACAGCGGAAGCAAATTTACATTAATTACATAAATGAAATAAAACAATACTTGAACAATTCTTTAAGCACCAATTCCTCCTTAGTCTTCTTCATTCACTTTGTCCTGCATGAAAACTGTAGGCTCGTCAGTTCATTCAACTGACGAAAGAATATAATACATCAATTTTGTCTTGCTTAGAAAGCACACACTTGTCACAAACAAAACTACGGGGAATATCCTATAGATTGTTAGGAATGTGTCTTGAATACTCATTGTTTAGATTAGAAGAAGGTAATATGAAGCACGGAGGTCGAAGCGTCGACGTGAGTAGAAGGAGAACAGAAACAGCAGCAGGTGCAGGATAGTTGCGGTCGACAGGTCCTGGTGACAGTCGATCGCACCCCCCGACCACACCTCCGACCGCTCGTAGTACAGGAATGTCAGAGAGTGGTACGGTCGACTTGTCTTGTTGGACGGTCGACCGCCCACGGTGCTGATTCATTTTTGGGCTATGATTTGTTAGGTCAGTTCAGCCCAATCATAGATCGTGCGGCTCCTATTCAATTACTTCTTTTCCAGGTTATATCGGACGACTGAGGATCAAGATTAGACCAAGGTTTTCTCTCGATTCTTCTATATATATTGTAAACTCCTCCAATGTGAAAGGGAGTACTTCATAGATTCTTTTCTCCATTGCAAAGAGAGGCTCGAGAGAGAGATAGTTCTTGGTTGGTGAGTTTAATTTCTTGTGTCAAGTTTATCAGTAACTCCTTGTAATCTCCTCTAGTTGAATATCAGATCTCCCTATATTTTCTCCCGGATTAAGCAAAAGTTAACCAGGATAAGTCATCGTTGTTGTGTTTGTGTTAGTTTGGTGGATCTACTTGCTTGCTCAATTTATTTGCCTCGTCTACTTCAACTTCCTCATTTATCTAATTAGTTCCGTTGCGACCAGAGGGCGTTTGTTGACGCCCCAATCCCAACAACTGGTATCAGAGCTTCAGGTTGCCGAGTTCCTTGGTTAAGATGATAAGCCACGGTATTTTAAAGATCAAACAGTTGATGGTAAGATCAATTTCAATCTTTGGAAGACTGACATGTATGATGTTCTTGTTCAAGAACGGTTGCAGTCAGCAGTTAAGAAGAAGGAAAAGCCAACTGATATGAAGGATGACGTATGGGAAGATATTCGTGAAAGAGCCATAAGTCTAATCCGATTGTCCTTGGCAGACGAGGTCAAGTGCAGATTTCTTGAAGAAACTGACGCGGCGAGTTTTTGGGAAAGACTCATAACTGACTACTCTTGTTCGTCGTTATTAGATCAGATGCATTGGAAGAGAAAGTTGTTTCGTTTATCTATGAAGGAAGGTACCGATCTCCAAGACCCCATTACAGAGTTTAATAAGGTATTATCCGAACTTAAGGCGATCAACGCAGATGTGTGTGAGGAAGATAAAGCTTTCAACCTAATATATTCACTGCCGGATTCGTACGAGCCTTTGATCACGACCATGCTACACGGTAGATCTGCCAAGGAGAGTATTTCGGTAGATGGTGTAATCAAAGCATTGAAGAAAAATCAACTTAGGAAGGAGACCCATAAATCATCATCGTCTATTCCTACAAGTTGTCTAGTGGTTGATGGTCCTTCGGGGGGAAGACAAAGTGCTTTGCAAAAGGATTCGATCCATTGCCGATATTGCCAGAGGCCTGGGCATATCAAGAAAGACTGTTGGAAATTACAGAATCAAGAGAGTGCCAAGAATGGAAGTTCAGCTGCTAATGTAGTTAGTGCCTTTGGTGCCTTTGATCCAGGTGATTCGTGTCTTCTTGTTTCAAATCTTTAGAAGTGGATTCTAGTTGGTTTCTTGACTCAGGAAGTTCTTCTCATATTTGCTCCGAGAGGGAGTTGTTTTCTACTTATAAGTCTACTACGGGGCGTTGTGTGACAACGGGAACTGGAGAGATTTATGAAGTAGTAGGTGAGGGGACAGTTGAGTTGAAGATGCCAGGTCTAAATATGTTCACTTAAAAGAATTTTTTGCATATTCATATGCTGAAACGAAATCTGATTTTCTTGGGAACTCTTGATGCACGGGGCTGCAAGTACACAGCTCGAGGTGGAGTTCTGTCTGTTTTTCAAGGTCGTCGTGAAGTGATTAGAGGTATGAGAGTGGTTGGGCCAAGCCAACACAATCTCTACAAGATTTGGGGAATTCGAAAATCCTGCGCAGGGGTTGATAGTTCTTTTTCCATTATTCCCGCAAGCTCAGCTAGTTTGCCGCAACTAGAATGATCGAGACAAGACCACGACGTTCGAATATCGTCGAGAGGTAGAGAAAGCCTACGGGTAGGTGGAGTTCGACGGAGTTTGGCAACTTTGTGAGTACACCTATGGAGGTGTGCCTTTGAAAGGGCATACTGGATTTGGTGAGATTGGATAGAGATCATTTCAACTAGAAGAAGAAGCTATTGTTCTAAGTTTTCTTTGCAAGTGGAATTTGTTAAAGTTTGGAGATGAGTAACACATCATGTGATAGCACTCGAATGCAATCCAAGGTGGAGTTTGTTAGGATTGTGTCTTGAATACTCATTGTTCAGATTAAAAGAAGGTAATATGAAGCACGGAGGTCGAAGCGCCGAAGTGAGTAGAAGGAGAACAGCAACAGCAGCATTTGCAGGATAGTTGCGGTCGACCAGTCTTGGTGACAGTCGACCGCACCCCCCAACGGCACCCCCGACGGCTCGTAGTACAGGGAATGTTAAAGAGTGGTACGGTCGACCGGTCTTGTTGGACGGTTGACCGCCCGTGGTGCTGATTCGTTTTTGGGCTTCGATTTGTTAGGTCGGTTCAGCCCAATCTTCAACTCCAAGTTAGATCGTGCGGCTCCTATTCAATTACTTCTTTTTCAGGTTATATCGGACGACTGATGATCAAGATTAGACCTAGGTTTTCTCTCTATTCTTCTATATATATTGTAAACTCCTCCAATATGAGAGGGAGTACTTCATAGATTCTTTTCTCCATTGCAAAGAGAGGCTCGAGAGAGAGATAGTTCTTGGTGGGTGAGTTTAATTCATTGTGTCAATTGAATCAGTGACTCCTTGTAATCTCCTCCAGTTGAATATCAGATCTCCTTATATTTACCCCCGGATTAAGCAAAAGCTAACCGGGATAAGTCATCGCTGTTGTGTTTGTGTTAGTTTGGGGGATCTACTTGCTTGCTCAATTTATTCGCCTCGTCTACTTCAACTTTCTCATTGCTCTAATTAGTTCCGCTATGACCAGAGGGCGTTTGTTGACGCCCAAATCCCAACATAGATGTCGTGTTGTGCTGCGCACTTAGTCCTTAATGCAGTTATTTATATTACATGACACTAATGCGCACTTGTTCGGATTCTATGCATCCCATACTACAGAGGTCCGAGGGCAAGCCCTTAAACGTACTTCATCTTGTAGGGTTCAATCCCTCGCCATGACTTAAAATACTACGGTAACTACGATAAGTATACTAGATGTTCTATGAGTTACGAACCCATGTCCAAACAGTCTGGAGAGGAATTCCACGCACTGACATAACGCATTATGCAGGCAGTCTGTGGACAATTCAGCCTCCGTTATGGAATAATGGCACCACCCGTAGTCCCCAAACACCTCACAAGCGTCACCACCAGGACAATAATTCCATAGTAGTGCTCATGCCATGACATGACGCATCAAGCAGGCAGTCTGTGAATCACTCTCACACCGCCAATCCAATGGCCCTCATACTCGTATTTTTCTCTTAGTTTCGTCACATCTCCATTATGTATCTATTCCTTAATTTGTCTGAATCATGAATAAAATCAATCTCCTAGAGTTAGCACTTTCCCTATACCGGACTTAACCATTAATTCAACAACATGACCCAAACTTGGTCTTTTTATCTCAACATTTCATCTCAAAATTTATTCAATTGCCGGTATGAGGACTTAGCCACCCTCTAGTTCAAAATCTCATTTCATGTTCATAGCATTTGAGTATTCATATTCATAAGATCTTTCATAATTTATCGTGATATCTTAATTTCACATTCATGTACAATTTCATGCATAAGACAATAAATTCATTTTTCAATTTGTCGTATTCACCATTCATTTTTCCCACATAATTCTCTTATTCTTAAGTCAAAATCTCACACTTCCAATTTTTCATTAACCAATCTCATTTCAGAATTCCTTTAAACAAAGTACTTATTTTTATTTATCCAAAGACAGTTTTAAGCTAATAATTTATAACAAGTTCTTTCTTGCAAATAGTCTCAAATTCTCTTCTATACTAAGCCAGAGGCTCGAAAATCAATAGTCGGGACAGTCGACTATAAAATATAGTCGGTCGACTGTTCTGCAACGATTTTAAAAGTCAAAACTAATAATCAGGGCAGCCGACTGTAAAATATAGTCGGTCGATTGTTCTGCAACGATTTTAAAACTCAAAACTAATAATCAGGGCAGTCGACTATAAAATATAGTCGGTCGACTGTTCTGCAACGATTTTAAAACTCAAAACTAATAATCAGGGCAGTCGACTGTAAAATATAGTTGGTCCACTGTTTTGCAACAAAAATTTGAAATTTAATACTTGACAGTCGACTGTTGAATCTAGTTCGGTCGACTGTCGATTGCACCAGGTTGCAATTTAAAGTAGATAATGGATATATTTTTGACATTGGGAACAAAATCACAATTTTCACTTTATTCATAATCAAAGTTTCTACAAAATTACCTTTTCTCTTCATTAATAAAATCCATCCTTTTTAAATAAGTTAGTCCTAATTCAGAATTTGTCCATTTTTCATGTTTCCAACGAAATGAAGATAATAATTTAGGGACTATAGCACCACTCTCGTATGACAAGGTAAAATGTGCATTTTCACTACTATTCAATCTATTTTCATGGCATACATACTACTTGTATTCTACAATTCATTTATAAGCATATTTCTTCTCTTGCATTTTTTTACAAACATATATGAACAAACTTTCATAAAAATCACAATTACCCATTTTAGCATGCAAGTAGGTTATCAAATCATCACAACACATTTTCATTAACATAATCTAATTTATTTCACCAATCTTTTCATGTAAGTCTAAATGGGTGTTGTTTCTCCTTAATCATGGTAACACATAAAGTAATATTTCTTGTTTATTCTAATGTGATTACAACCATAAACCTAGCATGGTAACTAGTTAGAAGTAGGAGAAAATTGCCCACCTTATTTGGAGAGAAACACACAAAAGTACTACTAGAAACCTCCTAGAATGAACAAATGAAGCGTTCTCCTCCTAGATTGTGCCACCAAATGTCGTCTCCTCCTTGTTTGAAACAAAACCGAGCTCCCTCCTAGGTTAGGCCGGCCTCTTCCAATGGGTGAAAGAATACACTCAACTCTCAATCTTTTAACTCACAACTCTCTTAATCTTTTAACTTACAAATTGTCTTTTCCTTCTTTCTTTACAAATTTTAGGTGCAAGTATGAAGGGGAGGGGGGGGGGGGATATTTATACAAATTTTGAGTGCAAATGGAAGGCAAGGATTAGTCCAAATAGTTAAGGATCAAAGGCTGAGATGAATTAGGGAGTTGTAGTATTAGTCCAAATAGTTAAGGATCAAAGGCCAAGATGAACTAGGGAGTTGTAGTAACTACCCATGATGGAGTAACCACCTCCCCACTTCACCCATCTCTCCCTCTCTCTTGTGAAATCCCCTCCTAGTGTGCATCATGCACGTGCTAGTGCAATGCACATGCTACACTAGTACGCCCCATTTTAAGTTTGTTCATGAAATATTATTAGTTGTCTACTAAAATAGTCAACCCTACAAGTTGGACCAATTAAAAGGAAAATTAAATTAATGGGCTCACTAATGGACCAATTAACCATGGGCTCTAAAATAATAATTAATTATTTAATTATAGTGGGCTAGAAAGAGACAACTAGGCCTAGGATTTAATTAGGCTTTTAAAAAATAAGCTTTTTTGAAATAAAGAGAATGTTTACTTGTTCATGTTATAAAGAGAAAATTTTCTAGGAAAAAAATGCATATGAATTTATACGTGCAAAACACGTAAAAATCAACAAACTCTTTATTTAAAAATTCAGGATGTTACAACACTCCCTCCTTAGAATAGTTCCGTCCCCGGAACTACACTTAAAGAGTGAGAAAATAGAAATACAACAAAATGAAAAGAAAAGAAGATACAATCAAACAAAGAGCTCAGGATGATCTTTCATCTTCCTCTCCTCAGATTTCCAAGTGGCCTCTTCAACCAGCTGGTTTCTCCAGACTACTTTGACCATCGGTATCGTCTTGTTCCTCAAGACTTTCTCCCGACGATCGACAATCTCATCCGAAAGCTCAATGTAACTCAGATCCAACTGCAAACCCTTCAGAACTTCGGGCAAATAATGACTCGAATCTGGAATGTACCCTCTCAGCATAGACACATGAAAGATATTATGCACCTGAGACAACTCTTCTGGCAACTACAACCGGTAAGCAGTTTTTCAATCTGCCTCAATATCTTGTATGTGCCTATGAACCTTGGGACTAACTTTCCACCTCTGCCAAAGAGAATCACACCCTTGCTAGGTGAAACCTTCATAAAGATAAAGTCACCAACCTCAAACTCAAGGTCCCTCCTTCGGTTGTCTGCATAGCTCTTCTGCCTACTCTGAACATCCACCAACCTCTTCCTGATCAGATCGATCTTTTCAGAGGTCTGTTGCACAATCTCAGGCCCAAACATCTGTCGCTCCCCGACTTCAAACCAACAAACAGGTGTTCTGCACTTCCTACCATACAGAGCTTCGTACGGCGCCATCCCAATACTAGTCTGAAAACTATTGTTGTAGGAAAACTCCACCAGAGCTAGATACCTTTCCCAACTGCCTCCAAAATCTAGAACACAACACCGAAGCATATCCTCAAGAATACGGTTGATTCTCTTGGTCTGCCAATCGGTTTGAGGATGAAAGCAGTGCTGAAATCCGTCTTGGTACCCAGAGCTATCTGAAGACTCCTCCAGAAATGCGAAGTAAACCGCACATCTCGATCAAACACAATGGTTAACGGAATACCATGAAGCCTAACGATCTCTCCAACATACAGGTCGGCTAACTTGTCCATAGACGAAGTGAGTTTCATCACCAAGAAGTGAGCGGACTTGGTTAGTCGATCGACTATGACCCAAATCGCAACATTGCCCTTTGAACTCTTGGGCAAACCCGTGATGAAATCCATACTGATGTTATCCCACTTCCATTCCGGAATAGGTAACGGTTTCAATAGGCCTCCGGATTTCTGATTCTCGGCTTTGACCTGCTGACAAATCTCACACCTCGCCACGAACTCAGCCACATCCCACTTCAAACCTAACCACCAGAAACATTTCTTAATGTCCTTATACATCTTGGTACTCCCAGGATGTATAGACAAAAGAGTATCATGTGCCTCCTGAAGAATACTCTTCCACAATTCTGCTTGATCTGGAACACACAGCCTCTCTCCAAACCACAACACCTCATCCCTGATCTGAAACTCTGACAACCTGCCAGCACCAACCTGCTCCTTCATCTTCTGAATCTCTGCATCTTCCTTCTGTCTTGCGATAATCCTTTTCATTCAGTGTTGGTTGAAGCCTCAACTGAGCTAATGATAATCCCAAGCCTTGTAGAACAACTTCAATACCAGCCCGATCCAACTCCTCTACAAGATGCCTCTGAGTTGTAATCAAACTAGCCAAATTGCTCTTTCAGCTAAGTGCATTAGCAACAATATTAGCCTTCCCAGGATGATACTTAATTTCTGGACGAATGTCTTCAAGTACTTCCGGCCATCTCCGTTGCCTCAGATTCAGGTCCTTCTGCTGATAGATATACTTCAAGCTTTTGTGATCTGTGTACATGTTCAGCTTCTCACCATACACGTAGTATCTCCATTGCTTTAAGGCGAAGATAATCGTAGCCAACTCTAGATCGTGAGTCAGATAATTCTTCTCATGTGGTCTTAGTTTCCTAAACTCATAAGCGATCACTTTTTCTTCTTGCATTAAGACAACCAAGCCCACGATGTGAAGCATCGCTGTAGACATCATACTCAACACCTGCTCTAGGCAAATCTAAAATGGGAGCAGTAGTTAGCTTTTCTTTCAACTCCTAAAAGTTTGTCTCGCACTGTTCAGTCCATTTGAAGTTCACATTCTTCTTGGTTAAACCAGTGAGTGGCACGGCTATCTGAGCATAGCCCTGAATGAACCTCCTGTAGTATCCAGTTAGCCCAAGGAAACTCCTGATTTCCTTCACTGTAGTAGGCCTTGCCCAATCCTTCACCGCCCGCCTCTATCTTCTGCGGATCAGTTGCCACTCCCTCCTTAGAAAGGATGTGACCAAGAATGCCACTTCAGATTTTCAAAAATCGCACTTGGAAAACTTGGCATATAACTCATGCTCCTGGAGCTTCTTCAAAACTGCCGTCAGATGCTCAGTGTGCTCCTCCTCCGACTTGGAGTACACAAGAATATCGTTAATAAACACCACGACAAAAGAATCAATAAATGGCCTCAGAACTCTGTTCATCATGTCCATGAAGATTGCAGATGCATTCGTCACTCCAAACGGCATAACTAAGAATTCGTAATGCCCGTGTCGAGTTCTGAATGCAGTCTTACGCACATCTTCAGTCTTCACTCGAACCTGATGGTATCCTGATTGAAGATCTATTTTGGAGAAAACAGCTGCTCCTTGTAGACGATCGGACAGGTCATCAATTCGGGGAATAGGATACTTATTCTGAACAGTGACCTTATTCAGCTCTCGGTAATCTATGCACATCCTCATCGAACTATCCTTCTTCTTTACCAATAGCACCGGTGCTCCCCAAGGAGACGCACTCGGCTGAATAAAGCATTTCTCCAATAGTTCCTCAATCTGCCATTTTCTCATTCTGTTCCACAGGCGCCATCCTATACGGTGCCTTGGAAATGGGTGCACTCCCTGGCTGAATAGTGATGCTGAACTCTACATCATGATGCGGGGGTAATCCGGGCAAATCTTCCACGAATATAGTTGGGTAATCCCGAACCACTGAAATTTGCTACACCTCTACAGGAACCTCCTTCTTGCTGATGGCTGCAACCAAACCTGAACATCTCTTCTTCCCTTGGAAAGTGACCTCAGGACCACCTGGAGCCTTCACTGTTACTTCCTTGGTCTTACACCCGATGTTTGCACTGTACACCGACATCCAATCAATGTCAATAATAACATCGACCCCCAAGACATTCAGCTCGATCAGATCAATCCCGAAAATTTTGTTCCCGATCATGATCTCATAGTCCGCATAGTACCGATCAGTGGTTAAAGTTTTCCCTGATGAAGTAGCTACTACTAAGACCTTGCCTGGAGACTTTCGGTTCAACTCCCAAAACTTTAGCAAACTTAGGTGATACAAAAGTGTGAGAGGATCCAGTATCGAACAAAACAACAACTTTCTTTCCATTCAAATAAAGTTCTCCGGTTACATAACACACACTCGTTACATAACAGTTTACTAAATAAAGCGAGAAAAGAGAACAACAGAAAAACACTTCTAAACATCCTTCCTCGTACCAATGATGACGTGATCCACTTCATCAGCGTCAGCTTCAGTCAAGGCAAATACTCGCCCCTGCTGGTACGGCTTCTTCCTGGCCTGCTAAGTTGGTCCCTTACGGATGACATCTTGCAGCTTAGGGCACTGGGATCGGTAATGACCTGTCTCCCGACAATTGTAACAATTCATCACAGGAGGTCTCACCTAAACATTCCCAGGTCTCTCAGCCATATTGACAGCGTTCGCCCCAGTCGGTTTGAACCTTTGGGCCGGCGACTGTTCTCTGACATTGCCAGAAACTGCGGGCCTCTTCCCAACTTGCCAATTGCTCCTCCGATTCTGAACATCATGGAACTGCTCCATATCTGCCTAAGTGGTTGCAGCTCGTTTGACAAACTTGTCAAACCTCCTAATACCGAGGGGTATCATCTGTGATCTCAAACTTAGCCTTAAACCATGCTCGAATTTCCGAGCCTTCTTTGCCTCGTCCATCACTAGTTCGGGAGCATACCTCGAGAGTTGAGTGAACCTTATCTCATACTCCTTGACCGACATATCGCCCTGCTGCAGTGCTAGGAACTCCATGGCCTTCTTCTCCTGGGCGTCTGATGGAAAATAATGACTGCAGAACTTCTCCAAGAATTCCTCCCAGCCAAGAACAATATCTCTCATCATCCGCTTCATCGACTACCACCACACAGCCGTATCCTTCTCGAACTGCAGTGCAGCCAACTTCACCTTGTTGCCCTCCGGAGTTTTCAAGACTTCGAAGATAATATCGATCTGTCTGATCCAATTGTCAGCCGCATCAGGGTCTGACTTTCCCTCAAACACGGGTGGTTTCATCCTTTTGAATGATTCCACGAGTTTGACTGCTTCGGGTACTGGATTCACAGGCACCCTCCCCTGGTTCTGATTCATGGCAACGGCATTGAGTGTCTGATAGACCCTCGCTAACTCTGTTTCCAAATCCATACCTTCTCCGTTTCTAGATCTTCTTTCAGCCATATTCTGATGCAAAAGATCCATTAAATTCGAAGTAGAAAACATGAATTTAAATCAACTCTTCATTTCATTGAATTTCAAATTTTATACATTCGAATTTAAAACATTTCTGACATCAAATGAAAGCAGTAAGAAGATACAACAGTCTAGTTCCTACGATTCCTCTTGGCTTTTCAAAGCTCTTCCCGTAGTTCCGCCACTTCTTCCTTCAGTACATTGTACATGTTTTTCCTCTTCTCGAGATCCCAAATACGATGACTAAGAATTGCATTGTCCTCCTTGCACTTTGCACACTGTATCTGCAGTAGCTCAGCTCTCTCCCTCTGAGTCTCTACCTGCCTCTGAAGAGACACAATAAAACTGCTCGGAACTGGCTCTTCCTCGTCAGAGGAATCATCAGATGAATCTGGAGGTGGAGTGATCTCTTGGAACTCAGGTCATTCCTCCTCAAATTCTTTGGGATCTTCTTCGTCAGAACCAGCTTGTCTGGGGTAGTAATCCTCCTTAACTATGTGCCAGTCATCACCGCCAGCTAGGTCGAAGTGGTCCGCCATCTTAGAGAAAGAATAAGAAGAAGCATACATCATAGAGCAACACAAATGTAAGTGACTTACATTTAAATCTCTAGACTTAGCTCACGCTCTAATGTCCACTCTAGGGTGTCGATCCTTATAAATTTGTACTACTTAGAAGCGTGGCTCTGATACCAATCTGTAACACCCCGAATTCCAAACAACACCGAATTCAAAGTTCCACAGGATCTTTACACTTCTCTTCGTATAATTTTACAAGGAAATTAAAAACTTTATTACATCAAGTTACATTTAAACAGCGAAAGCAAATTTACATCAATTACATAAATGAAATAAAACAACACTTGAACAATTCTTTAAGCATCGATTCCTCCTTAGTCTTTTTCATTCACTTTGTCCTGCATGGAAACTGTGGACTCGTCAGTTTATTCAACTGACGCAAGGATATAATACATCAATTTTCTCTTACTTAGAAAGTACATACTTGTCACAAACAAAACTACGGGAACTAGTAGAAAATGCTACAGTCGCAATAGAAATTTCCCTTGTAGAAGAGTACAATTCCATGGTTAGTGTACATTTGTAAGGGATTTTTCTTCATTCCCTTGTAATTGTGCTATTGCGAAATCTCTCATGGTTAATGTACACATTTGGAACGGAATTTTAACTATCCCTTGCGAATATTAGCCACAATAGAATATCTGCAATGAAAGTTGTACCTTGCTATCCCCATATATAAGAGAATATCTACAACAAATTCGTCTCTTACAAATGTGTTTTAAAAGGGATTTTTTCCGTTGCTAATGAACTATTGCTACAGAGATCTGCAAAATACTGATTCCCTTGCAATTGCTACCTCGCGAATGCAATTGCACTTTTTTTTCTTCATTACTGATTATATTTGAATGGCTTAACCAAATTTACAAATTAAAACAATGTATTTTTACAATGAAGAACATATAATTATTTCACATATTGATTCACACAATTATATAAAGAAAACACAATAATGCAAAAAAAGTTTGAATATTATATAATTCAGAACATTCTCATTACAAAATTTTTTGTTTGTTTCATAGTCCCAAAACAACAATACATTCTAGAAGAAAAGATAAATTGTGAAACTCCAAGAAACAAAATAAAATGTTTTCAAGATAACTTTTAACCTGCTACTGCTTCCATGTATCCCCAACTTCACTTTTCACGTAAGGTCTTCTGCATGTTCCTCATTACCCACTGTCTCATAGTCATCGCCACTACATATAGACTACATGAAAAAGAAACAATACAAAATTAGAACTCGTTATTCAATATATATAGATAATAATATATTATCCAATTGAGGCAATTAAATATATGGCTACCTCTTGTCGTATTTGACTATTGGATGAGTCGACAGTAGTATTTTCCAACCTTTGTTTCAAGGCTTCCATCTTATCAGGATGCAGCTCACAAAAGATGGAAGAACTTTATACACTCGTCCAATAACCAACAATCGAAAAAAATAAAAAATCCCGAATGATCTACAAAGCATTTCAAAACTTAGAGTCCGCAGATTTCAAATTCAACACAATAAAAGAAAATGGCACTGAAATGAATGTCCGTATATACACCAATATATGCGCTCATCCATGTCAAGCCCCGTTGGTAAGATATCATAAGCAGTCATTTTATTTCCTAAGCAAAAGATGGAAAAACAGGATGAACATGTAAGGTGACAACATTGTGCAGACTTCCAAATAAACCTAGAAATTTGCAGCATTTTAATCAACATGACATAACTAGGATTACCTTGAATCATCATTTCCATTTCCAATTCCATGCTTTGTTCTTTCTAAATGTCCCTGAGAAGAGGCAGGACCTCGTGTATCAAGTAGAGCAGCTGATTCAGTCTTGTGCTTGCATCAGCTTTTTGTCTGTTAATCTGAAAATTTTCCAGGTTCATAGCGTTAAAATAAGAAGAAGAAGAATAATTAAAACGAAAAAACTTCTTGGTATTCATACTAATCAATTCATATCAAATCCAAACAATACAATACAATTTCAAGTCAGATTCAAATAAGGAAAATGCCAACTGTTGTGCATATTGTATACTACTTGCATATTTCTTACCAACAGGAAAAGAAAATAGAGGAACTACCAGCCATTAGTAATTTACTTAAACTCAAGTATATACACACACTAATTCCATATAAGATTCAGATACAGGATATAAGATAATTCACACAATTTGTATCAGATTGAAGAAAAACAAAATTCTGTCAGATTCATACGAGTAAACACTAATTTTACATCAGATTCAAATAAAGAATTCCTTCACACACACACACACACACACACACACACACACACACACACACACACACTTAACTACAATTTAGAATAAAGAACTCAGAGTACTGTGGAAATGTAGGAACTGCGAGTCTTGATTATTATTTTCATACCTGATTGTCATCACGATACCAACAGTTCTGTTACTTCAATACTACTATACTATAATTTCTAGGGTTTGTGAGATTTGATGGGGATCGGCCCATCTATTAAACCATTCCAAGCTCTTGGAATCCAACATGCTAGATAAGACGTCACCTATTGCTTCAAAACTGGGGAGAATTGATGGGGATCCAGAGCACCCATCTCGATATTTCTAATTCCACTATTGATGGAAATTGTTCCAACAAAGGGGATTTTTATATAATTAGATTTAGATTAGTGGCTTAGGTACACATAGGATCCTTTTCCATAGTTTGTAGATAATTTATTTGATTAAATGGTTATTAGTTTCAGATTTATTGTTATCTTTGTTCTCTTGGATAACAAGTAGTGTAGAGCTTAAACCATGATTCAAGATTGCTTAGTACTTTTTCACTCTTGAACGAACAAAATTGATTGCCATATAACTATTCTTGGGTTCTCTATTGATTCGAAGCTTCTTCATAAGCCCAGTAGAGTCATAGCTCTATTATGTTTTTCTTTCATTGGTGCAAGTCAGTGCTACACTATAATCTTCTAAAATTAACAATAACATCCACAATTCAGTAAACAATTCTAATATATTTTCTAGTAAATATTTACTTTAAGCATGATCAACAAAGTCTTAAACTCATCCTTACAATCCAAATCATGATACACACAAAAACTTCTTAAGCATAACCACACCAATAATGTTCTTAAACTCTTCATTCTTTCAAAATTCCAAACAATATATTCAAATTGTTACCTGCTTGAACTGCCGAAACAACTCCTCCTTATCCCCATGTATCGATGAATGCAACTGCTGCGAGCTCAGCAAATTAATCCCTCTCCCAAAGAAATGCAAGTACACCACCAGCGCCATCCCGTGCGCTGCGGCCGCCACCGACCCCGCCACCATCAGTGCCCAGTCCACCTCATCAGTGCAGGCGAACAGCCTCGAGAACGGCACAGCCACCGCCGGTGGCTCGGCCTCCGAGGCATCGTCCTCCAACTCATCGTCGGCGGTGCCGTTCTCGGTGGGGAGAGCGTCCGCGCCACCGGTGTCGAGGTACGGGTTTTGGTTTTGGTTTTTTTTAAATCTAATTATAAAAGATTATCATCATGATACCAACAGTTCACGTTGGGGTTTTGGTTTTGGTTTTTTTTTTTTTTTCTAGGGTTTGTGAGATTGGGAAATGGGAATGGGGAGAGGTCTGATGGTTATTGGGAGTGTTTCCGGTTTTGATTTTTTTTTTCTTTCTTTTTTTGCCCGCTCAATATTTGAGAAGTATGGGTATCTTTTTAGCATCAAATTGTTGAGCGGAAAAATCATATGTGTAAAGCACGTGTTCATACTTAATTTATTTTAAATTTTAAATATTTTATTTCTACTTTGGTTATGGAATATTGTTTGTTACAATTGTTCCCTTGTAATTATCAACACCTGCAACAATTCAATAGAATCTCTTGCGGATGTTAAAACATTTGCAATAGATGAGTTTGTTGTGATTAATTTATTGTCGATGGTAGCACCAGCAAGGGATTTTTTGTGCTTGCAAATAATCCATTATTATTGCAAGGTTTTCTACTAGTATAATTACGTACTATCCTATAGATGTTGTGTTGTGCTGCACACCTAGTCCTTAATACAGTTATTTATATTACATGACACTAATGCGCACTTGTTCGGATTCTATGCATCCCATACTATATAGGTCCGAGGGCAAGCCCTTAATCGTACTTCATCTTGTATGGTTCAATTCCTCGCCATAACTTAAACTACTACGGTAACTACGATAAGTATCCTAGATGTTTTATGAGTTACGAGCCCATTTTCAGACAGTATGGAGGGGAATCCCACGCACAGACATGACGCATCATGTAGGCAGTCTGTGGAAATTCAGCCTCCGTCATGGAACGATGGCACCACCCGTAGTCACCAAACACCCCACAAGCTTCGCCACAGGGACGATAATTCCGGAGTAGTGCTCACGCCATGACATGATGCATCAAGCAGGCAGTCTGTGAATCACTCTCACACCGCCAATCTGATGGCCCTCATACTCGTGTTTTTTTCTTATTTTGTCACATCTCCACTATGTATCTAGTCCTTAATTTATCTGAATCATGAATAAAATCAATCTCCTAGAGTTAGCACGTCCCCTATACCGGACTTAACCATTAATTCAACAACATGACCCAAACTTGGTCTTTTTATCTCAACATTTCATCTCAAAATTTATTCAATTGCCGGTATTCATATTCATAAGATCTTTCATAATTTATCATGATATCTTAATTTCACTTTCATGTACAATTTCATGCATGAGACAATAAATTCATTTTTCAATTTGTCGTATTCACCATTCATTTTTCCCACATAATTCTCTTATCCTTAAGTCAAAATTTCACACTTCCAATTTTTCATTAACCAATCTCATTTCAGAATTCCTTTAAACAAAGTATTTATTTTTATTTATCCAAAGACAGTTTTAAGCTAATAATTTATAACAAGTTCTTTCTTGCAAATAGTCTCAAATTCTCTTCTATACTAAGCCAGAGGCTCGAAAATCAATAGTCGGGACAGTCGACTATAAAATATAGTCGGTCGACTGTTCTGCAACGATTTTAAAAGTCAAAACTAATAATCAGGGCAGCCAACTGTAAAATATAGTCGTTCGATTGTTCTGCAACGATTTTAAAACTCAAAACTAATAATCAGGGCAGTCGACTGTAAAATATAGTCGGTCGACTGTTCTGCAATGATTTTAAAACTCAAAACTAATAATCAGGGCAGTCGACTATAAAATATAGTTGGTCGACTGTTTTGCAACAAAAATTTGAAATTTAATACTTGACAGTCGACTGTCGACTCTAGTTCGGTTGACTGTCGATTGCACCAGGTTGCAATTTAAAGTAGATAATGGATATATTTTTGACATTGGGAACAAAATCACAATTTTCACTTTATTCTTAATCAAAGTTTCTACAAAATTACTTTTTCTCTTCATTAATAAAATCCATCCTTTTTAAATAAGTTAGTCCTAATTCATAAATTGTCCATTTTTCATGTTTCCAACGAAATGAAGATAATAATTTAGGGACTATAGCACCACTCTCGTATGACAAGGTAAAATGTGCATTTTCACTACTATTCAATCTATTTTCATGGCATACATACTACTTGTATTCTATAATTCATTTATAAGCATATTTCTTCTCTTGCATTTTTTTACAAACATATATGAACAAACTTTCATAAAAATCACAATTACCCATTTTAGCATGCAAGTAGGTTATCAAATCATCACAACACATTTTCATTAACATAATCTAATTTATTTCACCAATCTTTTCATGTAAGTCTAAATAGGTGTTGTTTCTCCTTAATCATGGTAACACATAAAGTAATATTTCTTGTTTATTCTAATGTGATTACAACCATAAACCTAGCATGGTAACTAGTTAGAAGTAGGAGAAAATTGCCCACCTTATTTGGAGAGAAACACACAAAAGAACTACTAGAAACCTCCTAGAATGAACAAATGAAGTGTTCTCCTCCTAGATTGTGCCACCAAATGTCGTCTCCTCCTTGTTTGAAACAAAACTGAGCTCCCTCCTAGGTTAGGCCGGCCTCTTCCAATGGGTGAAAGAACACACTCAACTCTCAATCTTTTAACTCACAACTCTCTTAATCTTTTAACTTACAAATTGTCTTTTCCTTCTTTCTTTACAAATTTTAGGTGCAAGTATGAAAAGGGTGGGGGGGGGGGGATATTTATACAAATTTTGAGTGCAAATGGAAGGCAAGGATTAGTCCAAATAGTTAAGGATCAAAGGCTGAGATGAATTAGGGAGTTGTAGTATTAGTCTAAATAGTTAAGGATCAAAAGCCAAGATGAATTAGGGAGTTGTAGTAACTACCCATGATGGAGTAACCACCTCCCCACTTCACCCATCTCTCCCTCTCTCTTGTGAAATCCCCCCCTAGTGTGCATCATGCACGTGCTAGTGCAATGCACATGCTACACTAGTACGCCCCATTTTAAGTTTGTTCATGAAATATTATTAGTTGTCCACTAAAATAGTCTACCCTACAAGTTGGACCAATTAAAAGGAAAATTTAATTAATGGGCTCACTAATGGACCAATTAACCATGGGCTCTAAAATAATAATTAATTATTTAATTATAGTGGGCTAGACAGAGACAATTAGGCCTAGGATTTAATTAGGCTTTTAAAAAATAAGCTTTTTTTGAAATAAAGAGAATAATTACTTGTTCATGTTATAAAGAGAAAATTTTCTAGGAAAAAAATGCATACAAATTTATACATGCAAAACACGTAAAAATCAACAAACTCTTTATTTAAAAATTCAGGATGTTATAGTGGAGGTCGTTTGTAGGGTTTTCTAGTCTAACCGCATGAAAAAATTTCTAAGTATTTTAGTTCTTGTTCGAGGAACGTGAGAAAACCACACAAACGGCATCCAAAATTAATAAAATTTTGCAACTTGGTCAAATTCACGTAACACAATTCGAGTCATGGTTTGCGAGATACATCTGTGTACCGCTTTATTTGGGTTTTTTTAAAACCAAAAGGCCGTATCTCTTGAACCGTGAGTCGAATATTACTTCTACAATTTGGGGTGGCTTGTGTTACGTTAGTCCAAACTACTCGTAAAGTTTCGTATTTTTTGAAGGTCGTTTGTCGGGTTTTCTAGTCTAACCGCACTAAAAAATTTCTAAGTAATTTAGTTCTTTTTCGAGGAACGTGAGAAAACCGTACAAACGGCATCCATAATTTATAAAAATTTGCAACTTGGTCAAATTCATGTAACACAAGCCACCCCAACTTGTAAAAGTGAGTTTCGAGTCACGGTTTGCGAGATACGGCCGTATAGCGCTTTATTTGGGTTTATTTTTACCAAAAGCGATACACTGCCGTATCTCTCGAACCGTGAGTCAAAAATCACTTGTACAAGTCACGGTGGCTTGTGTTACATGATTCCAACCTACTCGCAAAATTTCGTATTTTCTGGAGGTCGTTTGTAGGTTTTTCTTGTGTAACCGCAGTAAAATATTTCTAACTTATTCTGTTCTTGTTTGAGGAACGTGAGAAAATCGCACAAACAGCCACGAAAAATTCCAACACCTTACAACATGGTTGAATACATGTAACACAAGGCAACACAACATGTAGAAGTGTGTTTCGACCCATGGTTTGCGAGATATGGCCATGTACCACTTTAATTTAGTTTTATTTTATCAAAAGCAATACGTGGACGTATCTTCCAAACTGCGAGACGAAACTCACTCCAACAGGTACCGTTAGCTTGTGTGTCGTGATTCTGACCCACCCACAAGATTTCTGATATATTTTGGGACCGTTTATGCCGTTTAATATATATCGAACGATTATAAATGCGACTTAATCTACAATATAGTCGAGCGATCAACAACAACTACGACTACAATTGCACCATGTAAAATCATCAAAATACTACTTACAAAGTTCTACATCTATAAATCTTTTGAGCAAATTTAATATATATTCAAGTAATTAGAAAGCGACCAAAAAAATATGAAAAGTCAACACAAATACAACTACTAAGGCAAAGAATTAGTCATTACCTTATAAAATAACTGCAAATTTTCCCAATGTAGGTGTTGTGACCGAACTAGGGTTTCGATTTGCTTTTGAAGTTGGGATGAGAGAGTTGGGTTTCGATGTTTGGAATAGAGATTGGGATAGAGAGATTGTGTAGGAATGGAAGAGGAGGAGGAGGAGTGGACGGAGGTGGACAAGTTTGGGTTTGGACTAGGGTTAGGGTTTTCTGGGTTGGGGAGCAACGGACGGAAGAGAGAGAGTGAGAATCGCCGGAATAAGAGAGAGGAGTCGTCGGAGTGAGAAGCCCTTGATTTCGACAGGATTGGGTTTGGGTTCGGGAAGAAACGAGAGAGAGAGAGAGAGTGGGGAGAGATCGAGAGAGAAGAAGATGGAGTATACAGAAAGAAAAAAAACAACTTTTGCCTTAACCCGTTCTTGGAAACGACGGGTTAAGGCAAAATTTTTCAAAAAAAATATCTGGGTCGTTGGATCTTGATCCAACAGCCCAGATCTCAGTTCACAACGGGTTTGTGCACACAAACCTGTTTGCAAACGAAGAAAAATATATATATATATATATATATATATATATATATATATATATATATATATATATATATTGTAACGCCCCTAAAAAAATTTTTTTTTTTTTTTTTTTTTTTTTTTTCCAAACTAAGTCTCCAAATTCAATTCTTTCAATTTCTATATCACTTTAATCATAAACTAAGAAAGTTATATTTCAGGAAAAATTTTGACAGAGTCTCCCCTGTAAATTTTGCCCCGAAACACAAAAAGCTTACGGAATTCCGCTCAAAATTCCGTAGCTCACAAAATATACAATAAATTTACGGGCTCCCCAGGCCAAAATGAGCAGAAACATACAGGCAATAATATATTATGCTATGGGGGCCAAACTCATAACGAATTATCAAATATCACATAAAAACCATAAATTTCTTTGAAAACGAGGTAAAATTTTTAGAAAAGTCTTTGTAAAACTTACCACAGAGTCTGGTACTCCACGACGAGTTGGGTACGGGTCACCAGCACACCACACCACCTCACACTATACTCATCATCGTCATATACAAGCTTATACAATCATAATACAATTTAAACCACAAAATTTACTATTTACATAACTAAATTTATACATAAAACTTTAAAATAAATATAAAAGAACTATTTAGCTAACTTCCATGCCTCACCTCTGCACTGATGAGATCCTGCAACAGTGGGGGATCTAGGGTAGTCTAAGGACTCCCTAACCCCCCAAACATTAAGGGGTTAGCCATTCCTGGTGTGAGTATAATTTAAAAGTCTAACAAATAAATTAAAATATATAACGAAAGTAATTTTAAACTTACAAACATCGAGTAAGAAGGTACATCTTGAACCTCATAACTTTAAAACATTAAAAATACGGCTTTATATCCAATTACTCTTCGAATCTGTATCAAATTATAAAATTACCCATACTCACACATTCGACTATATATTTCACATCAACCTCATATCTATCCTTACTTTATATTCGCACAATACAAATTTTCATTCAATCCATTCATTTCAAATTGGAATCCCCTACACAAATACTTATCACTTCATAATTCCTACTACCTCATCGTTCCTTTATTTCCATAAATACTCCCATAAAAAATCCCTAACTCTTTTCTTCATACTTTTATTACTACACACTTCATTTTTCATTCATTTACATCTACGAACTCACAACTCATATTCTCAAATACTTATTCTTATCACATCAAAATATATTTTATAACCCATTCTCATCCCGTTATATCACTTCGCTATTATTCAAATTAATTTATGACTAACTTACTTTCATCTTCACTTTGCTTTATTTCTCATTTCCATCACTCATTACCACTTTCATACCAACTCACCCTGTAAATTGAGCCAAGGCAGGTAGTTCCTACTATTTCCACAGAAATAGCAGGCAAGTAGTTCCTTGACACAATTCCAAGGTACGACTCATATCATTCTGTATTTTTACTTTAATAACCCCATACGTAATACAATTACTTCATATCATTATTTATCTTTACTTATTTAATTCTTCACTTCCATTAATCATAGCCCTATCATGCCCACTCACCCTGCGAATTATGCCAAGGCAGGTAGTTCCTACTATTTCCACAGAAACAGCGGGCAGGTAGTTCCTTGACACAATCCCAAGGTGGAACCACTCACATCATACTGTATTTTACTTCAATGATCACATACATAATATAATTACTTCGTACTATTCATAAAAACACATGCCTCTTTTATTATTCCATTTTAAATTGACCACGTACTGCATTTATCACTTCTTTTCATATACTAACTCATAACTCATTTTTTTTTTTTTTTTACTCATCCACAATTCACATTTCACTATTCACTTTCTTTCCCACACACAATTCCCATTTCACTATTCCCTTTTCTTTAATACCCCATTTATTATTAACACTTATTCTTTATTCTCAACTCATAGTACGCTTCATTATTTCATTTTATCTTATACCAAACACTTCTCTTTTTCATTCACATTTTATATCATATCTCTCTCCGGTCTATCCGGAGGTATCTGCTCTCCCAGGTCCATCCTGGGGAATCAACTCTCTCTCAGGTCTACCCTGAGGTATCATATCTCTCTCCGGTTTATCCGGAGGTATCTGCACTCCCAGGTCTATCCTGGGGTATCATATCTCTCTCCGGTCAATCCGGAGGTATCCGCACTCCCAGGTCTATCCTGGGGTATCATATCTCTCTCCGGTCAATCCGGAGGTATCCGCACTCCCAGGTCTATCCTGGGGTATCATATCTCTCTCCGGTCAATCCGGAGGTATCCGCACTCCCAGGTCTATCCTGGGGTATCATATCTCTCTCCGGTCAATCCGGAGGTATCCGCACTCCCAGGTCTATCCTGGGGTATCATATCTCTCTCCGGTCAATCCGGAGGTATCCACTCTCCCAGGTCCATCCTGGGGAAGCAACTCAAGTCAACTGAACTTATTGCCATTAACATTTTCTTTTCATATTATCACCACCCTTTTAATGCATCACACCAAAGAAAATATCACTGTAATTAATATATAGAATTATCACATCATAATATTACACATCACATTGTACCGTATTATTTATTTTATCATTACCCCACACACCATGAGTATACCATATTATTTATTATCTCAATATTCCATGATTGCATACGCCCAATAGATCCACACATCACAACATCATACATATATAAATACACCCATTACATTACCATCACACTGGATATTCAAAATCACAACAATTCACCATATACCGACATCTTATATAAATATAACTCATCCCCGTATATATATATCCAATCTATTGTCTGTAAATTTATATCAATACACGAGACGAGTATTTCATCGTCATATCGCATACCAACACCGAACACTAAGTTCCCTTTACACATACACCCTATTTCGGGATTCATATCCATCATTCAAATTATACTAAAATTTTCTTAAAATAACAAATACCTAAATACATTCATACTCACAGAATAGTCCGTGAAGACTCGAAGCACCATCTCGCCATCCCGCATCCAAAGTCGCCAATATTTCCTATTATCAAATCTCAAGCAATTAAAACTCACATCATCCAAATCAATTATAAAGGCTAATAACACCATCCCATATATCACACAAGTGTTTAGTGAACGCTAGGGATATACACGTGCGATGCACGTGATAATCTAATACCTACGGTATATTCATCCCCAATAATTTCTAAAATCGCTCCCAAAACACTCTGATAATCCAACTATACTCTCCACTATAAGAGAAATAGTTTGTACATATATAATTCCCCTTTTTCAAACCCAAAACCCTAATTTATTAGCAACTTGCAATCCCTCTAATAACTTGCTAATTTTCCCCATTTACTACTTCCAACATCTCCTAGTCTTCCTAGCATACTAATCCTACTCAATAGAAATTTACCCAACTCAATTTTATACAATAAAATAGCTAGGGTTTACCTTCACGCGGTTATTTCCCCAAATTGATGCTACCACGAGCTAGAGCACCCCTCACTTGATCTACCCCGCGAATTAATTTAAGAACGATGAAGAAATTGTGGTTTTTTTCGGGCGGGGAAGAGCACAGCCGATGGGTTGCTGTTCGGTCGGGATTGAAACCAGGAAGGGGAAGAAGGGAGAGGGAAGCGGGGTGTTGGGTTTCTTCCGACTGAGGTGAACGGAGAAGGACGGAGGGAGGTGGCCGGGGATGGTTTCGATCGCAGCTTGGGTTTCGGTCGGGTGGAGTGAACGGGAAGGGAGAAGAAGGAAAAGAATGAAGAGATTAAAATGGGGGAGGGGGTGATTATAAAATAAAATATATATAAATAATAATAAGTAAGGTATAATTACCTATAAGCCCTCCAAATCCAATATATTACAAATAAACCCCAACACTTTTCTATAAGAATACAAACAATACAAAACACATTAAGATTATCTTATAATAATAATCCCCCATACTGATCAAATAAAATAAACTATATTTCCTCACACCAAATCTTAACTCTTAACTTTAATATAACAAAAATATCAATCTACCACAAATATTCATACCGATATCAATATTTAAATAAAATACACCAAAAATAATATTCACCACTCAAAATATATAAAAACAGACATTTTCGATATTTTAAAAATTCGAGGTGTTACATATATATATATATATATATATGTATATATATATATATGTATATTTCTATACGGAGATCAGAAAATATCATGTTACATATATATATATATATACATATATATATATATATATATTTCTATACGGAGATCAGAAAATATCATGTTACATATATATATATATATATATATATATATATATATATATATATATATATATATATATATATATATATATATATATATACATACCTACAAAGTAGTTACTGATTCGCTCCTCAAAACATAAGCCTATACATCTCATATGTAACATGATATTTTTCTGATCTCCGTATACTCTTTTAGTTTCTGTTTTCTCCATAGTATTTTATAGCAATTTATGAGTTCTGTTTCATCCCATAATACCATCCATGATCATCCTTGTCTACGTATACTGTTTTTCCTTATGTTTGTTGCTTGAATGAGTAGTTCCTTGATGACATATGAACACTCTCAACAACGATCTTAACGAACTTCTTTGTTTGCTTATATTTTGTTAGGTAATCTACGCAAATATGGTAAGAACGGTGGGAGCAGGATCAAGCAGTGCTAGGCCCGGTGTAAGTACTATTATTTTGTAATGTTTAAATAATATATTTCATCCTATCGAGTGTTCACTAAACATAGTATATTTTATCCTCAGGGTGGCCGAGGCAATGTTCCATCTACGTCTGCACCGTCTACGCATGCTAGTTTGTCTCGTGTTGCACCTGGAGGGCCAGGACCTCATGACCCGACAGTATTGACATTGCAGCGGACACATAGATCCCAACGGGTGTGGGACAGTACATCTCGGGAGTGTAGTTTCCGCACACATGAAACCTTGCCTATGCATCCAATGACACATCAGCTCCTAGTTGAGGCCGGTTTCTACGGGCTAGGTTTGATAGGAAAAATGAAGCTCGACAGACATCTACTTACAACCTTAATCGAGCGATGGAGGCCGAAAAATCATACGTTTCATCTTAGCTTTGGAGAGATGACTGTGACACTTCAGGATATCGCGATTATCTCAGGACTACCAGTTGATAGACTCGCCATCACAGGAACCATGGTCTTCAATAAGGAACAACTTGTGATGGACTTTCTAGGTGTTGAGCCAGATGATAATACATTTGATGGGGTTTCTATTCAATTAAGTTGGTTGAAGAATACATTTAAAAATTTCCTAAACAACGATTCTAACCAATATCAGATCGAATGCTACACCCAAGCTTATCTGATGACAGTCTTTGGAGGTGTCATCTTCCCCAACTCGACTTGAGATGTTGTGCCTCTTATGTATTTGCCATTAATCGGTGATTTGACAAGATACAACTAAGGTAGTGCAGCATTAGCCTCCTTATACAGGAGTCTTTGTAATGGAGCATTGACGGCAAAGGAGATGACTGGTCCGATGTTGATACTCCAGATTTGGTGTTGTGAACACTTACACTTAGGAAGACCTCGCATCAGTCGGTAATCAGAGGGGTGGATGAGGGATGCAGCTAATGTTGACATGTTGGCTCCCTTCGCCGTTAATTGGGCGGGAGGACATACCTGGAGAGATAACCCACGTGGGGTGCTCACCTACTACATAGATGCACCAACGATAGATTGGAAAGGTTACCTCCTATTTGTACCGAACGAAGCCATTTATGGTTGACGAGAGCCCCAGTCATCAATTTTAGTATCGTCGAGATGTACTATCCCGACAGTGTGCTTCGTCAGTTTGGACTTCAACAACACATCCCCGCACCACGATCATATGACACTCTCCTGCACAAGGTCAAAGGGGTTGATCGTGTCTCCGATCATGACTGGGCAAACTAAAATAACTGGTGTATGTGTGGGGTTCATGCAAATCCAACGCAAACTAAGCCTTATGCATAATTTATAAAACTCCCTCTTCATCTCAAGTCCACACAAGCACAATATATGATACAGAAGATATATTTTATGACACGCTTCTTGCCATCGGTGCAAAAGCAAGTTCGTAATTGAAACAAACCATAAAAGTTTGTATAGGTGTCTGCATATATAATAATTGAAATCAGTGTACATTTCTTGATAAAAGTAGAGTTGTATCCATGAAGACGTACATCAGTGTACACGCTTATTGCTTTACATCTATGTCCAGCAAATAAAAATTTATATAAATCATCCTTCATGAACCCTTCACGAAAACGTACATATATTTTACTTTTTACAGAATTTTTTCATATGCTACATCGTACCAAAGACGTGTCGTAGGCACATGGTTACCTAGTATATATTTAATTGTAGTCCACGTGATCAACAACTCAGGATCACATCCCATTAACAAGAGAGTTCACTAGAGCCAATCTAACACCATTCACCTCCCATTAACCAGAAATAGTTGAATGTACATCTATCACAATATTTAAGTTCCAGTATAACAACTACAATATGAGTTTCAACAACATTCATCAATCAATCAATCAATAAACATTCGTCAATCAATCACACTTGCAAAATACTAGGCATACCTCTTTAGGGTTTCAAAATTGGGGATTGGCGAAATATGTAGTGAGGAGATAGGTTGGGTAGCGATGAAGAGTGAGGAGAGAGATCGAGGGGGAGATGAATGTAACTCGAATTAATGGGTTTTTTGGGGGAAGAAATTAGGGGTTAGGGTTTTGGGAGAAAGAGAAGAAGAAAAACGGTATAAGAGAGAGAGGGTAGACAGTGGGGTCACGCTGTCTTAAAAGCGACTGAGCCCACCTGAGGTCGCTATTACTAATAGCGACCTCAGTTAGACGAGGCCGTTATTTCCAATAGTGACCTCAGTTGCACGAGGTGTCTTTTGCCAATTATACAAAACCCTCTCTAAAATTTGCTAAGTGTAGGAAAATATTGCTCATTGTGGATCGCTATTGCCAATAACGGCTTCGTCCAAACGGTGGTCGCTAACGGCCAATAGCGACGGCAGCCAACCAATTACAATGAGTACAATGTGTTGGCCGCTATTTCCATTAGCGGTTTCATAAATGAAGAGGTCGATATTTCCAATAGTGATCGCTGCTGACGTGGCGCTGGCTAGCCCACGAACGCTAATAGTTTGGAAAGTGGCCTAGAATCACAAATATTTTCAAAAATTGGCCTAGTACGGCAAAAACATTCGATAATAGCATGGTGAGATAATAGACAACTACCAGACTAGGTTTATAGCTGATAGGTACATCATGGATGGCATTGCCACTCTGCAATAGGTTATACAGGATTGCAAACGAAAGAAGCCTCAATGTTTTTTCTACTAAAATTGGACTGTGAAAAGTTATATGACAAGGTCGACTGAATTGCTTATTGTAAATCCTACATCGGAGGCGGTTTGGAAATAGATGGATTGGTTGGATCAAGGCATGGCTGGAGCCGGTAAAGGTCAATATCCTGCTTAATTGTGAGCCTGGGAAAGAAATCAGGTGCAGACGGGGGTTGAGATTGGGGGGGGGGGGCGCTTTATCTCCCTTACTCTTCACACTCTGATAGCGGTTTCAATAGAATGTTTGCACGACTCGAGGATAAAATGCCTCATTTCGGGGCTGGGTGAAAGAAGCAATGTCTCTGCAATAGTAAACCTCCAATATGTAGATGATACCATCATCTTTGGAGAAAGTTCTATTGGTTAGGCGGCGATAATCAAGTGGCGGCTCTACTTATTTGGCAATTGGTCCGGGCTTAAAGTCAATTATCACATAAGTTCAATTATCTTCCTGGGGAAGGTGGATGTCAATGCAGCTATGGTTGCAGCAATGTGAAATGTGTCTATTGAAGAGTTCCCCTCAAGTATCTAAGACTGCTTATCTGACTTGGCAAAGTCAAAAAGAGGGACTGGTATGAGCTCATTGACAAAATTCAACATAAGTTGGATGGGTGGAAAGGGAAAATGCTCTCTTTAGGAGGTACACTGGTTATGCTCAACGCGGTCATTGAGGCGATCCCCAACAATTATCTTTCCTTTTCGAGCTCCTGGTTTGGGTGGGGAAAGGGATCGATACCCTTAGAGCATCCACTTATTTTTGTCAAATTTGGCAATTTGGCAAAATGAGAAATGGTAAAATGTCAGTTTGTTTGTAGTCGTCGTTTGCTAAAATATAGGAAAACAGTACCCAAAAAAAAGTCAGACGGAACATGTTGTTCCATCTAATAACACTTGACCGAATCGAAACCTAAATACAAAAGTCTTTCAAGTCGAACTACATAATCCCCTTTTTAAGGTGGAGCTTCGCGAGTATAGGACCTAAGCTTTCTTTTAGTATTAGTAGGCATATTTTTATGAATGAATATATTCTGGATAGAGAATATGTAGCAGAATCTGGCCATACGGCACAAGCAGTTGAATTACTTGAAGTCTCAGTACCTTTCTCGGATCAAGAGCTATTAGCCCAACCCGCTTCATTGGTTTTTTTTTGTTTTGCATAATTTATTTATAGATAAAACAGAACATAATGTTTCGTCCTGCTTTTCTTTAAAAAAATCGCGGGACGATACATCATGTACTGATGTACCGTCTGACCTAAAAAAAATTTTAAAAAAATGAGGGACGAAACATGTTATTTCATCCCATATTTTTTAATTTTAAATCCTATACTCCCAATCGCATATGTTATCATATGCCCAAGTTACAAACAAGCCATTGGACCTCCTCAATATTGGTCCTCCTCCCATATGAAATCTTATTCTCCCAATCACATAAGCCTAGGCAGAAGAGGGTCGGCAGTTGAGTTAGGCGCTTTGCAAGCAGGAGACAACCTGGCGAACTGAAACATCTTAGTAGCCAGAGAAAAAGAAAGCAAAAGTGATTCCCGTAATAATGGTTAATTAGCATGCGGTAAAAAAAAAATGAATTAGACGGAACATGTCCCGTCCAAACCAAAATTGGTGTCGGACGGGACAACATGTATCGTCCGACGCTATTAAAAAAATTAAAAATAATAAAAATTCTTAGAACAGAACATGTTGTTCCGTCCAATCTTTTTTTAAAAGAAAATTTAAAAAATCATTGGATGAAACATATTGTTTCGTTTGACTTTTATAAAAAATTCAAAAAAAAATTGAGTCTCTTATATTTTGGCAATTGCCTAATTGTTTCTCAAATTTGAGAAGCAATTGTTCACTAGGGGTGGCATCAGGGCCGGGCTGGCCCGTGACCGACCCGGCCCGGCCTACCCAATACCCGGGCCTGACCCGGACCAAGCCCCTCCCAAACCCGGTCCAAGCCGTGTAATACCCCGTATTTCTGAAATATATATATATATATAAATAAGGTTGGATGATTTGAATATATATTGAATTTGGGATTTGTCCTATAGAATATTCTATAGGAGGATTACATAAAAAAAATCCTGGTGGTTGAAGAAAGAGGCCCACGGTTTGAATAGCATGTTTTTTTTTTTGTTTTTTTTTTTTTGTTTTTTTTTTTTTGATAAAAGATGACCTCCGTCATCGTTTCATTAACGATAATTAAAGAAACAAAGTAGTTAATAATACAACCAAGTTAGGGTCCACCCGACCCCTAACCAAAACACCATGACCTAACAAACATCTAGACCTGATACAGAATCTACATGCGATCATGTGATCAAAACAAACTACACCCTAAAGAACAAACATCAAAAGTAGTACAATCTATGCATCCCCAATCTTCTCCATAGACTTGCGCTATCCTCAATACCGTGTGCCTCTACTCCTCCTCGCTGAGCTTCAATTTTTTCTTTGCTCCCACGTAGCCTGCCCAATCATGAATCAAAAGAAAAATGTTATGCATCGAAGTAGAAAATTTGTAGCTAGAATTTCTAAAACATATGTCATTACGGTCTAGCCATAGTCTCCATAGGGTTGCCCCTACTGCAATCTCCCATGCCCGCTTATTCTCTATACTTATAAGCTCTTCTCTCCAAAGACCCCACACATCTGAGGAAGAGGAAGGAAAACGTACACACCCAAACCCTCTACAGATAATTTCCCATGTTAGCCTAGCCTTAGGGCAAGTGAAAAATAAGTGTTTCAAGTCTTCATCTGCTTGTAAGCAAGTCTCGCATCTAACATCAATTTGCATGTTTCTTTTCTTTAGATTTAGTTTTGTAAGGATGGCATCGTTGTGCACGAGCCAACTGAACACTTTAACTTTCAGCGGAGCTTGAATGGCCCAAATGACGTTCTCTTCTTTGCATATGATCCCTCCATCATTGATCCATCTGTACATAGATGCTACTGAGAAGGATTTCGACTCTTCTATGTTCCACCACCTATCATCCGGTTCGTTATTTATATGGCCTCCTTCCTCCTGGATGACCTTGTTTAGTGTAACACTTCGAATTTTTAAAATAACGAAAATGTCTGTTTTTATATATTTTGAGTGGTGAAAATTATTTTTGATATATTTTATTTAAATATTGATATCGGTATGGATATTTATGGTAGATTGGTATTATTGCTATATATTGAAGCCATGAGTTGAGATTTTATGTGAATAAATATTGCTTATTTTATTTTATAATTTTGAAGGATTATTGCGAGATAATTGCAATGTATTTTGTATTGTTGGTGCTATTGAAGAAAAGAGTTGGGGTTTACTTGAAATATTTTGGAGGTCTAGGGGTCTATTTGTAAATATCCATTTATAAAAATATTATTATTATTATAATTTTATCTCTACTACTATAATGGGAGAACACCTTAGTGTAATTTGTCCTCAATCCAAATATTTTCGAGAGTGGACCAGTTATGGACTAACTTTGGGTAAATATTTTCGAAAGTGGATCAGTTTGGTAAATATTTCCACAGTTGATCAGTTCGGAAATTATTTTCTTATAAAACCCCCCCCCATTCTTCTTCTTCTTCTCGGTTCTTTTCTCTCCCAATCCATACCGAAACCCATTCGGCATCATCGATCCCAACCAAATCCACTCTCATTTCTTCATAATTTTCAAATTAATTCCATGGGATGGCTAATTGAAGGGTTCTCTACAACGTGGTAGCATCGGATTTTCGAAAGGATTCCGAAAAGGTATACCCTATTTTATTTATTCGTATAAAATTTAGTGTGTTTAGTTTTATTGAGTAGGATTATTATGGAAGAGTGATTTAGAGGTGTTGGAAGTGGAAGATTCAGGGAATTAGTGGATTGTTAGAAAAATTACAAGTTGTTAGTAAATTAGGATTTTGGATTTGTAAAATAGAGATATATATATATTAGAATTATCTCTTAGATGGTGGTAGAAAATTTTAGTGAGCCATTAGAATAAAATGGGGAGTAGTGATTTTAGCATAAACTCGAATTATGGAGTTTATGAAATCGGGTAGAAAACTCGATCCAAATAATTATAGAAAATGCATATGAGGGTGTAGAGTATTATGAAAGGATTAATATAAATTTAGGATGATTTTTATAGGCTTTCAGCTCAATTAAATTGAGTGAAATGGATTATAGGTAAAAAGTGCACGCCGGGTATTTGGTGAAATGCCCGCGCGATATAGAGGTCAAAATTGGATGAATTTGGAGGTATAGATGAGTTCCATTATTGTTGTTAACCCTAGTTTGAGTTATTAGGACAAAGAGATTGAAGAAATTAGGAATTAGGAAATTTCCTATTAGAAAGCCTCCGATCATTATGTGAGTTCTTGTAGCGGGGTTCGAATTTGAAATCCGTCGATGTAGCTCACCTACATATGTCATTTGTGACGCGTGGGTGAAGATGGATTCAAATTTGGAGATCCGTAGGTTGAGTTTTGAGTTTTCAACTAATCGGTTCTATAATTTTTCAATTAGGAGGAAAAAGTCAAACTTCGAATGGCTACAGGACGGACGTGGGACATCGTTTGCTCGATCCGTCAGGTGAGTATATTGTATTTATAAATATTTTATATTGTGGCCTAATTTCGTGGCTTTTTGATATGTCTTGTAAGAGTTATAGCAAAAATTGATTTTTAAGGAAAATACGGATTTTTAGGGGCCCGAAAATGGGTTTTTGAGAAATTTAGTGAAATTAATTATTTTAAGTATATAAAACCTATATCATGGGTTAATGTGATGTGTTGATGTATAAAAACTGAATATATTAAATTATTTATGCATATTTTTACCTCGTGTATGTTTTGTGCATGTTTTTGGGGTATATAGGCCGATATAGGCAATCGGGTATATGCGGAGTCTGGTGTATGGGCTAGCATGCCATGGATGGATGTTATAAGATGTAATTAGACGAAATTAGTGATTGTGATCATGTTTTGAAGATCTGTGTAATTATAGTGCCTGTTTTGTGCATGTTTTGGGGCATATAAGCCCTTATAGGTGATTTTACTTATATGAAACATGATGTATGAGCTAGTATGTTATAATTAGATATTATGAGATTTAATTAGAGGAAACAGATGATTTTGGCCTCTTTTCTTGGAAACCCGCATGTGTGGTGTATGTTTGTGTGTATATATATATAATGATATTGACTCGGGATGTGATAATTGATGAAATTAGTAAGTGGGTATATGTTTACATTAAAATTATGTTCGAAGTGAATTAATGGATAATAATTGATGTTATAATGTGATGAAGTATACATTTTGATACTTTTACGATATGGAATGATATATTGTAGTTCTTTTATTATTATTATAATCTTGGCGCATTAATAATATGCATGGATATGATATGATGGTTTTATATGTTGAATAACAGAATGTATGCATAATGTGGTATAATGATGTGATACTTAATATTGTGGACACTGGATATGCATTAAATGGCAAGATAAAAGGTGAGATGGTAAGTGTTAATAAAAGGTGTTATTATTTTTGTGAGTAAAGTCAAGGTGTGGCAATTATTGAATTCATAAGTGAAATGCGTGTTGATAAAGTAAGCTGAAAAGATGAAATGATTAATGTTAATAATAAATGGTTTTGTTGACCAGTACCTACAGCAATCCTGGGGGTTTGGGCTAGACCTCCTAACGCCCAAGGACCGGCTTGGGAATAGTGGACCCAAACTATGTTTGGAGTGCGTGGATTTTATCGCCCAAGCTATCGGCTTGAGGCCCGGTTTCCCTCGATGACAGCTGTCGCGAGGAAGTACCCAGTTTATCTGGGGCGTGGTTTTTCCCTCCTGGCTATCGGCTGGGAGGAAGTACCCAGTTTACCTGGGGCGTGGATTTTCCCTCGATGACAGACGTCGCGAGGAAGTACCCAGTTTATCTGGGGCGTGGTTTTTCCCTCCTGGCTATCGGCTGGGAGGAAGTACCCAGTTTACCTGGGGCGTGGATTTTCCCTCGATGACAGACGTCGCGAGGAAGTACCCAGTTTACCTGGGGCGTGGTTTTTCCCTCGCTAGTTCGGCTAGGAGGAAGACGTAGCCTCGGACGAGTAAGACTCTGTGTGAGCATCGAACCGCGTGTTTACTGGGCTGTCGGCTTTCAGTATGTTGGGATACTGTGGCTCACTGGTCGACAAACTAATAAAATAACTTTGCGTGAATAAAAATGTGAATTGTGTGTGGAAAAGAAAGTGGATTGTAAAATGTGAATTGCGTGGGAAAAGAAAGTGGATAGTAAAATGTGAATTGTGTGTGGAAAAGAAAGTGGATTGTAAAATGTGAATTGCATGGGAAAAGAAAGTGGATAGTAAATTGTGAATTGTGCGTGGAAAAGAAAGTGGATAGTAAAATGTGAATTGTGTGTGGAAAAGAAAGTGGATTGTAAAATGTGAATTGCGTGGGAAAAGAAAGTGGATAGTAAATTGTGAATTGTGCGTGGAAAAGAAAGTGGATAGTAAAATGTGAATCGCGCGTGGAAAAGAAAGTGGATTGTGAAATGTGAACTGTGTGTGGGAAAGAAAGTTGTTGTGAATGAAGTAAATGTGAAAGTGAACGTGTTATGAGTTAATATATGAAAAGAAGTGATAAATGCAGCTTGTGATTAATTTAAGATGAAAATAATAAAAGAGATGGGTTATCATGAATAATACGAAGTAAATGTATTATGTGTGTGATCATTAAAGTAAATACAGATTATTGTACCTTGAAATTGTGTCAAGGAACTACCTGCCCGCAATTTGTGTGGAAATTGTGGGAACTACCTGCCTTGGCATAATTCGCAGGGTGAGTGGGTATAATAGTGGTAATGATTAATAGAAATGAGAAATAAAGTGAAGTGAAGATGATAAGTGATTGAAGTGAAATTAATAATCAAGCTATCGGCTTGAGATGTGATGTGATATTACCCAAACTGTGTGTTTGAGGTACAGTGATTATTACCCAAGCTATCGGCTATGGGATGTGATGTGTGGTGGCCCCAGAGTGTGTTTGGGGATTAAGTGAAAATGATAATAAGATTTATTGTTATAAGAAAAAGTAATTACGAAAGTGATATAATATGATGTGAATGAGCTATAAAACATGGTTTTAATGTAATGAGTTTAAGAATTCTAATAAATGAGGTGTTAATGATGTGATGAAATGTGAGTAAATCGCATGGGCAATGAGATGTGGTAATTATGTTATGAGAAATGAAGGAATGTGGTAGTATGAGAATAGATGCATATGTTTATGATGTGATACTTTTATAACATAATAAAATAAATACCTGTTTTATGAGATTGGATATGATAATGGTTATTAAAGAAAGTATGTTGTGATATGAGTTTGTGTACTTTGGAAGTGTGTCGGGGAACTACTCGTCTGCTATTTCCGTGGAAATGGTGGGAACTACCTGCCTCGGCACAATTTCTAGGATGAATGTGTGTGTTGATGACATAATATAAGTAAATGGAACGCATGGCTAAATAGAGTTGGAGAAATGATGTAATAACATCATGTAGTTATGTTAATATAAATAGTGAAATGTTGATATGATGATAAGTGTGGAAAGATGAATATTCGTATTATGCGAATGTAAGATAAGTATATTTATATATCTATACGAGGTTGATGTGAAGTGTATTATGAAATGTGGGAAGTATGGATAATTAAATAATTGAATGCAGGATTGGCAAAGTATGTGATTTATCACTGTATTGACGATGTTGTTGTGTTCAGGATTCAGGTGGCATTATTTTAATTTGGTATTTGTAAGTTTAAGTATTTTCTTTATACTATTTTAATTTGTCGTTAGATTAGTAATTATACTCACACCAGAAATGGCTAACCCCTTAGTGTTTTGGGGGGTTAGGGGAGTCTGAGGACTACCCTAGATCCCCCACTATTGCAGGTTCTCATCAGTGCAGAGGTGAGGCGTGGAGTGGTAGTATAACCTTTTATTTTAAAAATTTGTATTATTTAGTTATAGGAATAGTGAAATTTATGATTCAAATTGTATTATGAGTGTATAAGCCTGTATATGACGATGATGAGTATAGTGTGAGGTGGTGCGGTATGTGGGTGACCCGTACCCATTTCGTCGTGGAGTACCAGGCTCTGTGGTAAGTTTTACAATGATTTTTCTAAGATTTTACCTCGTTTTTCAAGGAAATTCATAGTTTTTAATTGATATTTGATAATCCGTTATGAGTTTGGTCCCCAGAGCATTATATTATATTGTCTGTATGTTTCTGCTCATTTTGGCCTGGGGAGCCCATGAAAATATTATGTGGTTTGTGAGCTACGGAATTTTGAGCAGAATTCCGTAAGCTTTTTGTGTTCCGGGGCAAAATTTACAGGGGAGGCTCTGCCAAAATTTTCCCTGAAATATAACTTTCTTAGTTTATAATTAAAGTGATATAGAAATTGAAAGAATTGAATTTGGAGACTTAGTTTTGAAAAAAAAAAAAAATTTTGGGGTGTTACATTTAGCTCTTCGAATTGTCTTGTGGACTCCGGCGTCACTCTGTCGGTAACCGTGAATGTGAGGCTACCTCTTTTCCACACATCTGCTACTAAGACATAGTTACTCACAACCGCCTCTGCAGCTTGTGGGAATCTGTTCTCCAACGAAACATTCCCACACCATTTGTCCTTCCAAAATCTCGTATTCTTCCCGTTTCCAATTTTGCACCTTGTATTTATATTAAAAATCTCTCCTTGCTTGGCTATCCCTTTCCAGAGAGTCGAAGCCCTCCCTCTTGCGCTCCGTCCACCGAAACGATATTTTTTCCTTCTTCGACTGAGGTCGAAAGAATAAGACCACCACCCTTCTTTTCTTTTGTGAATCTTCCACCACCACTTACTGAGCAATGCCCGGTTCATATCATGGAGGTTCAGGATTCCTAGCCCTCCGAATTCTCTTCTCTTACACACCCTGCCCCACTTGACAAGGTGGAACCCTTTGTTGCCCTCCTCGGTGCCCCTCCATAAGAATCTTCTTCGCATCTTGTCTATTTTATGGATAACCCACTTCGGCAGTTCGAACATTGACATAAGGTATAGCGGGATAGCATTAAGGACTGAGTTAAGCAATGTGATCCTACCACCTAATGAAAGGAATCGGCTCTTCCAACCCGCCAACTTTTTCGCAATCTTTTTAATCAAAGGCGTCCAGTCCTCTCTTGTTAGTGGGCCTGGTCTTATTGGCGTTCCCAGGTATTTGAATGGAAAATCACCTATCTCGCATCCTAGAATCGCAGTGATCGTGTTAACTGGGGTAGACAGCTGGTCGGAGATTGGGATGACGCAGCTCTTCCGTAGATTAACCTTAAGACTAGACCATCCTTGGAAGCATGCCAAAGCAGCTTTTATAGCTACAATTTCATCTACCTGGGCCCCCCCAAATAGTAGAGTATCGTTGGCATATTGGATTATGTTCATTGATTGCTCGATTCCTTTTATCTGAATTCCCTTGATGATGTTGTTATCCTTTGCCCTTTGAATCATTTCTGCCAGTCCGTCTGCTATAATTGCGAATAAGAGCGATGATAAAGGGTCCCCTTGCCTGAGCCCTCTTTTGCATCGGATCTCCTTGCCCTGCCATCTGTTCACTTGAATAAACGATTTCCCTCCCTGCACGCACCGTTGCATCCACAATCTCCATTTCGCTCCAAATCCTTTGAGACGAAGTACTTCGTCTAAGCACTCCCAATGAACTGAGTCGTATGCCTTTTCGAAGTCTATCTTCAGGAGGAAACCATCTATCTTCCCTTTACTGCCCCTGAACACGATCTCGTGCGCTGCAGCTATGCTGTCCATGATGTCCCTTCCTCGAATGAACCCACTTTGCGATTGTGCCACCACGTCTTGTAAATTGGGAGCCAGTCTTTGTGCCAGAACTTTCGTTACGATTTTGAACGATCCGTTAAGTAAACTGATTGGTCTGAAGTCCTCCGCCGTTCGAACTTCCTCCTTCTTCGGGATAAGGATTATTGTTGCATAATTAAGCCTGTCCTGGTCTGCTACTCCATTGTGAAAATCCTTGAAGATGTTCAATAGGTCTTCCTTTATGATCTGCCAGTAAATCTTGTAGAAAAAGATAGGAAGTCCGTCCGGCCCCGGTGCCTTGTCTTGTCCCATCAGCTTGATTGCCTCGAAGACTTCCTCTTCCGTAAAGGTATTTTCGATTCCTTCGCTCCCATTTATCCTCGAGGAGCTCCACATATCTGACATCAGCCCACACCTCTCGTTTGCTCTACTGCCCAGTAGCTCATGGTATTTATTATCTAAGTGCTCTCTAATTAAAACCTCATTCTCCGTCCAATTCCCAGCAACTAGGAGCCCCGCTATATGATTCTGCCTTCTCCTTCCGTTAGCAACCTTATGAAAGAATTTAGTATTTGCATCCCCTTCCTTTAGCCATTGTATACGTGATCGTTGCTTCCAGTGCATCTCCTCCCTTGTTTGAATGTGTTGAACTTCCAACCTCGCATTTGCCAGCTCATCCTTCTCTGGACCTGTCAGATCTCTCTCCTCCTGGTGTTTCCAACTCGAAGATTCGATTTGCAAGTACTTCTCGACTTGTGGCCGTGTTGGAGAATTTTAGCTTTGCCCATCCTTTCAGTTCCCTCCGGAGACGTCTAGTCTTTTCCACCCAGATTCCCACTGCCGAAATTTGGGTAGTGGTACGTGCCCACGATTCACGAATCACCTGCCTGGTTTCCTCCATAGTAGTCCATGCTTTCTCGAATCTAAACGGGAAGAATTTTTTCTTATAGTCTCGATCGCAGTCTATCACCAGTGGAAGATGATCGGACGTGAATCTCGCAACTGATTTCACTTTTGCTTGAGGGAACATCTCCTCCCACTCATTTGAAACCAGTATTCTATCGAGTTTTGCTAGGATTGGATTGCACTGCATGTTGGTCCATGTGAATTTTCTGTCGAACATCTGTAGCTCCATCAATTCTAGATCATCTATAATCCTATTGAAAGACTCTTGCTCGTAGTGGTTGTGACCTCTACCTCTGTGCTCGTCTTGAAATCTGGTGATGTTGAAGTCCCCCCTACGATCCATGGACTATCCCATCTGCTCCTGATATATTGAAGTTCCAACCAACAATCTTTGCGGGCTCTCGATTCGTATGGTCCGTGCACCGATGTAACTACGTGTTCCCAATCGTCACTTCTCCTTCTAACTTTAATTGAGACCGAGAAATTCCCAATATACGCGTCTATGATCTGAAAGATCCTAGAATCTGCACCAACCGCTATGCCTCCAGTTCCCCTCGCCTCTTTAAATCTCCATTCATAATTAACCGCCCATCTGAGTCTAGAAAAATCCTCACCAGAATGGTGCTCAATCCTAGTTTCTTGAAACCCGCAGATGGACGGACGAATTTTATTAATAGATAGTGAAATCAATCTCTTCTTACTTTCCTGCCTCATCCCCCTAACATTCCAAAAGATGTACACCATTATAAAACCGTGTTTGACACCTACCTTCTACACCCACCGCAACCCCAACTAACTTAAACCAGTGTTGCACTCGGATCTCCTCTAATGATAGCTACATTATCTAACTGTTCTACCCTGGTTGAACCCATGGCTAGACCGTATAGACTTGCAAAATAGATGAGCGAATCATCATTTAATGAATTTAAAATTGAGCATTCGTTATGAATAGTACCTCCTGAAGTAGGATCCGCCGGTGGAATTGTCGACTGCTCATTCTGGTTCTCCGCCTGATTACTTAGCATTAACTCTCCCTTGTTGATCTGACGTTTTCCTTTCCTCTGATACTCAGTAATTTTCTTGGTAGAGCTGCTACCGACGCTTCCTCTTGTGTCCCTCTCTCCAACTTCAGTGTCCGTCACCGAAATTAAATTGTCCTCACGGATTCCATCTAGTGCCCCAATCCTTCCTCCGCACTCATCTTGATCGGTCAACTTCTCACATTCGGCTACATTGGATGGCTGTCCCAACACTTCAGTATTAATTAACTCTTTCCCCTCTTCCTCTTTCCTTGTTGCAGTATGATGTGGCTCTTGACTTTGCAACCCATGTGCTCTTCTTTTGACTAGTGATGTCATAGCTAGTCTAATTGACTCTTCCACCTCTTCTTTGCTAAAGTGGTTCCACTCCTCTATACCTATTCCCATCTCCCTACTGGCCTCCAAACCCCCATGTACACTGGCATTTTTTTTGAGAATTCCAACTTTTGGCTGAAAGGAAGTTTTGCCAGAAGACAGCCCATACTCCGCCGCCCTACTTTTGTAGTTGGTACCCTCACAAGTCTTAGGGGTCTCGTCATTTCCTTCCAGCAGCTGCACGTTATCAACTCCCCCAACCGTATGCTGACCTCGCGTGTACCCCACGCCTTGCCCCATAGCTTCATCTTTTCGGTGCCAAACCCTTTGGTTTTTGAACTCGTCGAATGCTGGATTGCCTCCAACATCTAATTTAGACAACGTGCGGCTGGGATCCTCCTGGAGATTGATGAACGAAGACGCACTGGTGCCTACAAGATTTTTAGATGAACGGCTATGATTTGTATCTCCCATATCATACGGTCGTTCTTCATTTTCCACCTCTAGCACCTCATCCTGTCCCTTAACTTCTTCGTTAGCTTCAGCCACCGCTACCCCCCAAAAAGTGACGCTCTTCTTCGTCTCAACGATAACCCACACTTTGTATACCTCATTTTCGAACTCCACTAGAATCTTTGATGGAATGTCGCTTCGGCTATCGATCCCGATCCTAAGTCGAGAGAATTTTTTGCATGAATGGGTCAGCATTCCTTTATCCAGCTCTATCACCATTCCGAAGCTACGAACTATATTTTGTAATCCAGACTTAACCCATAGATGGAACGGCAAGTTGAACAGCCGTATCCATACCGAATGCATACCCGCAATAGTTAGAGCTCCTAGTTCCCGCGTCCATGGCTTTAGCGTGATGAAGAACTCCATCCCTTGCGAGTCCCTGCCTTCTATACCTTTCATCATCAAGGCATCTGCTATAGCTCCGCCGTCGCTGCAGTGAACGAAGAACAATCCTCCGGACGTCTCTTGTACGTTCCATGTCAAAGTCGCTGACACGAACGCTTCAAAGAGCTCGGTGATGTCTCTAACAGTAGGATTCCCTGTCTGTGCCTTCACCATCAAACAAGAGTTATACCGTTTCTCGAACTCCGCCATTAATGGCGTTGGAGTAACCAACGCTCTAATGACGCTTCTATCTCCCACCGCACTCTCCTGGGTAGTGCTCTTCTCCGACACAATTGGCGCTTCGTGAGTTACTGGCAACACCTTGGAGCTCGACTCCGACATTGCACGGTGCTTTGGACATGCCGTTGAGATGTGCCCGAACTTTTTGCACAAGTAGCAAAACCAGTCGTTCTTGCAGCTGTTGATTGAGTGACCGGGTTTGGCGCACTTGTGGCAACTCAGACGTTGCTCCACCTTTTGCTCACCGGAAGCACTTCTGGATTGGGCTCTTTTCTGAGTCTTCCTCAGTTTGACGAGCACCCATTCCCCTTCTTCATCTTCACGTTTAATGGGAGCCTCTATCTCCGGAGATGGAGTGGGCGAACTCTATGTTCATCCCACCCCTTGTGTCTTCCTCCAGCAACCTCCGCGTAGCTCCTTTTGTAGCCTTCCTGCCTGGTTACTCCTTCATGGCGAGGCTGAGGTGAGTGACGTCTTGAGCTATCTGGGACCCTGCTGTTGCCTCCCGCAACTCTTGATCCTACCCTGTGATCAGTCGGCGATCGCTTCGGAGATCTCCCTCTGGCTCTATGACGTTCTAGGAGTTCGTCGCCTTCTCTCTTTCTGCCACGGAGGTCTCTCTCCTCATCCCTCGCACGCTTCGGCATGTTCAGATGCCTATGGACGCTGTAGCTCACGTTCCTCTCGGCTTGATAGTGGTGGGAGGTGGAGTGATGGTGAGGGGGAGGAGTTCTCATGGTTTTTTCTTTGTTTTCCCTTCTATTATATCAGGTTATCACAGGTTGATGTTTGAATAGCATGTTGAATGCTGCTGTTGGTTTGATTAAATGGTTTGGTTGGTTTGATGATGACGTCATCAAAAAAAAAAAGATGTGGGTCTCAGGATAAGATTTCGGAAGGGTAAAAATGAGATTTGGATTGATTCGGGATTTGTAAAGAGATTGGGAATAATAGTTCCATATTGGAAATATACAAAAATAATTTGAGTATAAATATAATTGACTATGATCAAGAGTCACCTAATTGGTTAACCTCCTTTTAAGAGGCAGCATGTGGTGGGCAGTTGTACTACATAGTATCTAATTTTTCTTCTAAAAATAAAAAAAATTGTCCGAGTATTGGGACGGGGCGTTACAAATAGTATCAGAGCCGACTTTCGACACCGGATGTAGAAGAGGGCCTCAGTATGATCTGCGGTGTGAGATAGTCCCCAGAATTATCAAGGTGTGAGTGAAATAGTCTTCGGAATTACCTGTGGTGTGGGACTAGTCTCCGGAATTATCGGGATTGAGGACGACGCTACATCGGCTAGAAAGGCGGATCCTACAATAGATGTGTGTCCCGTACTTAGCGAGGACGCTGATTTCTAAGGTGGGGTGTATGTAATACCCCGTATTTCTGAAATATATATATATATATATATATATATATATATATATATATATATAAGGTTGGATGATTTGAATATATATTGAATTTGGGATTTGTCCTATAGAATATTCTATAGGAGGATTACGTAAAAAAAATCCCGGTGGTTGAAGAAAGGGGCCCACGGTTTGAATAGCATGTTGAATGCTGCTGTTGGTTTGATTAAATGGTTTGGTTGGTTTGATGATGACGTCATAAAAAAAAAAGATGTGGGTCTCAGGATAAGATTTCGGAAGGGTTAAAATGAGATTTGGATTGATTCGGGATTTGTAAATAGATTGGGAATAATAGTTCCATATTGGAAATATACAAAAATAATTTGAGTATAAATATAATTGCCTATGATCAAGAGTCACCTAATTGGTTAGCCACCTTTTAAGAGGCAGCCTGTGGTGGGCAGTTGTACTAACAGGCCGGGCCTGAATTTTGCCCTCAAAGCCCGCTACGGCCCGGCCCATCTTGAACCGGCCCGTCAAGGCCAGGCTGACCCGTGTGGATTTTTTTAATTAAAATTATTAGTTTATTTTATTTTTTGGAGCAAAATATATGTATAGAAGTATATACATACTACAAAATATATGTATATATGTATATATACATATAAATATACTTTAAATATTTCTAAATTTTATAAAAATGAGTGTAAACATCAAAATTAATAATTAATTAATCACAACTCATTACTCATTTTGGCAAGCCCCATCCTAGCTATTTATAGCAAACTCTACCTCTTCACTTCTCTCATCTCACCAATGTGGGATTAAAAGTTTTCTACTTCAAATGGTCTTAGTTACATATATATATCTGCTATCAAACTTTTTATGAAATATAGTTTCAGATTGGATTTCTTGGCTAGCGAGTGCAAACTAGTGTGCTGAGTTTTTGGTGGTTGTGAAAAAATGATTTTAAAAAATGTTGCTAACTAAATCAATTGTATCTATGTATGGTATATGTATTAATTCCTGAAACTCCAATTTACTACCTCATTTTATCTTCAATTTCTAATTTGTGTTTTTGAAATCCTGAAATTTGAATTTTGGGAAAAGTACGAGTTGAAGATGGGGATGACTGTGGTATCGGGTCCAAGAATGAGATTTGGTAAGGAGGTAGGTGGTAGAGAGTAGGGTGAAGCGAACGGAGAGGTGGAGGAGGATGTTGGAGAAGGGGACGTCGTTGTGGTCGAAGACAGCGAAGACGCATGAGATGAGGGATATGACATCTGATAGGGTGTGAATTTGGAGGGTGGAGGGGGGGGGGGGGGGGGGGGAGGGGGTGTTGAGATGAGGCAGGTCAAGTCCTAGGTGTTGCCGATCAGGATGTATACAAAGACTGGACTATGGGCGTATTTTTTATGGTAAATTTTACTGGACTATATACTTGAGGAATTAATTTCTCTCAATTCTCTCACTTTTTTAAATTTCTATATAATTTTATGAGTCCATTAAAATTATTTTAGTCTGTGTAATTTATACAGGGTAACACTAGTATAATATAATACAATAAATACTCACCATGTTTTTCATCTCACCGTCCATGTGGTCAAGTTGGCGCAAACCCAAACCCGTTAATTGAATGGATTAGTGATCGGGCATCTGAGACTCGTTAAGAGCAGTAAGAAAAATGGATTTATATTTGTTATAAGTCTTTCGATTTCTTTATTTTGGCGTCTGGGCCTAGTATTATCTATTTATATGTTCTTATAATTATTGTCTTCATTCACTATTTTCATTTATCTTTTTAGCTTGTACTCTTAACAAAATCATAATGTAGAATATTATTTTTGAAATAATTAATCACTTTTCTTGATCAAAATAATTTTTAGCTGTTGTTAGTTATTTTTATTTTTATTTTTATTTTTATTTTTGTTGTTGGTTATTTTTATTTTTATTTTTATTTTTATTTTTATTTTTATTTTTTTGTTGGTTATTTTTATTTTTATTTTTTATTTTTTATTATGTTGTAATTTGATAAAATTTGTATGAAATATTATTTATCTATTTGATTATATTTGAAATTTTGTAATTAATTAAACCAATCTAGAATATTATTTATCTATACTAGTATCATGCACGTGCGATGCACGTGGAGAAGAAGGAAAAAGAAAAAAAAAAAGGAAAATAATTTCCAAACTGATCCACTTTCGAAAATATTTACCAAACTGGTCCATTTCGAAAATATGCACGTGCGATGCACGTGGAGGAAGAAGGAAAAAGAAAAAAAAAAGGAAAATAATTTCCAAACCGATCAACTTTCGAAACTATTTACCAAACTGGTCTACTTTCGAAAATATTTACCAAAGTGAGTTGGCTTCAAAATGACAGAACTAAAAAAAAAAAAAATTTAATGACAAATACCACTAAGGCCTTCTCCCATTATAATAGTAGAGATTTAACATTTTGTAATTCATTAAATCAATTTAAAATATTTTTTACTATATATATATATATATATGTGTGTATGGTAAATGCTCCATTGAAAACGGGTTTGTTTTCACGGGTTGGAAAACGGGTTTGTTTTCACGGGTTGGAAAACAACGATCTGAGCCATTGGATCACTCTTGATCATGATCAGCGGCTCAGATTGCCTTCGCCCATCACCCAATATCACTTAAGTGGCGGAGGGTTATTTTGGAAATTTCGTCTCAAATAACTCTTCGCATGATTCGCTCTGAAAATTTGATATAACCTAGGCCGTTGTTACGGCCTAGGTTATAAAAAATAAAATTTTATAGCCTAGGCCGTTGTTGGGAACAACGGCCTAGGTTATAAAAGCCTAGGTTATATTCATTTTTTTTAGAATCTGTGAGGCGAAGAGTTATTTGGGACGAAATTCCCAAAATAACCCTCCGCCATTTAGTGAGAACGGGTGATGGGCGGCTTAGATCTGAGCCGTTGATCACGATCAAGAGCGATCCAACGGCTCAGATCACTGTTTTCCAACCTGTGAAAACTAAAGCCGTTTTCAATGGAGCATTTGCCATATATATATGCAATTGCTAAAAAAATTACCTTTTAATACTTGATCTGTTTTATTTATATAAAAAATATGCAAAACCCGGCACGGCCCGCGAACTGGCCCGGCCCTCCCTAGCCCGAGCCCAAAGCCCGCCCGGTTCTGGCCCGGCCTGGCCCGCGAATTAGGAGAGAGAATGGAAAGAGAGAAGTGAAGAGAAAACTTGAAACAACGAGTCTTGTTCTTAAAAAACTCCCCAATCAACACTCTCTATCTCAGATAGCGATGATTTTTTCACCGCACTCGCTGTTTGGAATAGCGAGTCTAAACTTTGTATTTTCTTCAAGTTTTCAAATGGTGGAGAAATACCTCAAAATACACTCGCTATCTGAGATAGCGGGTCTAAACTTGATATTTTTTTCAAGTTTTTCTTTAAGTGGTGGAGAAACACCTCAATATACACTCGCTATCTCAGACAGCGATGAGTTTTTCACCGCACTCTATCTGAGATAGCGAGCGGGTCATTTTGGTAAATACTTTGGAAAGTGGGTCAGTTTGGTAAATCCTTTCAAGAAGTGGGTCATTTTGGTAAAAAATTCAACATATGAGACGATCTGATAGGAAAATGTGGGATATTGAGGTGGTAACATTTGTTGTGCTACATGGTTAGAAAGAAATTCCAGAATTTTTAGTAGCACACACATGCATCATATACATACTCTTCACAAGATCGTCACTCATACTGTCTTCCACTCAGGACAAGCATCGGACGGTACAAAGAAGAAGATCAATGAGCTCTTTGCGACAACGCCACTTCCACCTATGAGGCGGAGTTAAAGGAGGAGGGAGACCGACTAGAGGAGACATGAGTTATCGAGGAGGGTGCAGACGACTTTACTTTCTCACAAAAGCTGGTCCGCTTGACTTTGGCTTTCGGTTTTTGGTTGTATTGGCTCAGGCTTCCCTACAGTGTGTGTATAGGTAGGGGGTAGTATTTTGGGAATTTTTTACCAAACTATCCCACTTTTTGAAAGTATGTACCAAACTGTCCCTGTTTAAAAGTTAAATACCAAAAAGTCCAGGTTGCTAACTGAGATAGCGCGCCTGATAAAAATATGCGCGCTAACTCAGTCAGCGTGTGTTAGGGTGCACTACTTTCATTCTCAAGTCAGAGTGAAAAGTCTCAAGTATAGACTCGCTATCTCCGTTAGCGCGTCCATTCAAACCAGGCGCGCTAACTGAGATAGCGAGTGTTGATTGGATTTCACTTAAATCACACTCGATGTCGCACTCTCATCCCACTTCTTCTCTCCTAAAATTGGCTATCTCAGTTAGCAAGTGTGGTACAATTGGCGTATCTGAGTTTCAGGGCCCTAAGCAAGTTCTCAGATGGGGTCTTTTGCAAGTTGATAAAATAAAAATGACAATTATTTAAATGTAAACAAACTTGGAGCCTTGAAGGACATACTATTTAAATGAAAATAAATTTATATATTATATATATGCTTCCAAAAAAATTTAATTGATAACGTACGTATTTTACATGAAATGTCTCGTGGCAAAAAGAAATCTGGACAAACTGTAAGGAAGAAGCGGCAGCGATTTTATTCTGAATTGCATGTTGTCTGAGAGAATGGAAATGGTGAATGAGAATTAAAGAAGAATAGAACCCAAAAAAAAAATTTGTTCAAATCATACAAGTAAACGCACGTTGAGTTTGTGTACATTAAGAGAAAATATTGAGCTGACATGATTGAAGCATATCTATAATGCTATTTTGAATGCTTTCATAGATACATTTTGGTTTTATCAAATGCCTCTTCTATTTTTATTTTTTTTTGAAGACAACCCTAATATTCCTTTCATTAATAGATACAGAATTTTGAAGTAAGGGAAAATAAGCAAACAAAGCAAACATGTATATGCACTTGAAGATTACATTCTCGCAAAGAGGTACGTATGATATATTAGATAACACGGTCAGAATGAAGTGATGATGAATATATGTATATGAGAATACTAGTTGGAAGCTTAAAATGTAGAATAATCATATGCATTTGAAGATTTGGTTAGAAATTTATTATAAACAGGTAAATATGATATATCATGGAACATTGAAAAATTATCATAGAATGACATGCATGGGCTAAGTGAAAAATAATATTAAATTTATAAAATGGTAAAATAACATGTATGACTATGTCAAAAATAATTAGTTTAAAAAATTTTTAAAATGATTGAAAAATTAATTAGTCGACGAGGTTTCAAACCTGCAACCTTCATGTTATTAACACAACACTCTAACCAAATGAGTTAATATGCCAATTGTTGTTTCAAATTTTAGATAATACAATATACACTTATCTGAAAACAATTATATATATTTTTTAAACATTGTAAATGCTTAAAAAATATGGGGCCCTATAAAATTGGGGGCCCAAAGTAGTTGCTTGAGCTGCTTGGGCCCAGATCCGCCCATGGGTACGAACATACTCGCTAACTGAGATAGCGTGTCTAAACCTAATGATTTTTTCCTGCAAGCCAATACACTCGTTATCTCCGTTAGCGAGTGTGATACAAACACACTCGCTAACGGAGATAGCGAGTCTATACTTGAAATTTTTCTTCATTTTTTTTCCAAAGTGTGTTTTAATATTAAACCAATCTACACTCGCTATCTCAGTTAGCGCGACTGGGTTAAATGGGTGGCCAAACGAAGTTAGCGAATCTATACTTAAGATTTTTTTCACACTCTTACTTGAGGGAAAAAATAGCAGCCCCTAGCACACGCTGACTGAGATAGCACACAGATTCTTACCAGGTGCACTATCTCAATGACTGAGATAGCACGCAGATTCTTACCAGGCGCACTATCTCAGTTAGCAATGACAATGACTTTTTGGAATTTAACTTTCAAATAGGGACAGTTTGGTACATACTTTCAAAAAGTGGGATAGTTGTAAAAAATTCGTATTTTGGATGTATTTTGGTTATTTTGGGCTGGACAGGTAGGATTACTTATATTTTGGGGTTTTTTTTGGACTTCAATATGAGTTTTGTTAGGGTTTATAGGATTTGGGGATTTTGAAGGGAAGTTGTTAGGGTTTGAGATGAGGAAGAGAAATGGGAAGAGAGAGCAGTCGGATGCTTTTGGAGACTGCCAAAAATGTTAATCTATCTCATTTGATTCTAATTTGTTACATATATGAAGATACTAAGCCCAATGGGCCCTAAGAGCAATTTGAGTCATAACATAACAATCTCCACCTTGAACCAAATTGCATCTAAAACAATCTAAAAACATAAAGCAAATGCATAAAGCAAACATAACCTAAACAAAGGTAAACATAAAGATATACTAGCAACATGCTAGAAACAAAACTAGCTCAAACTAGCTAGAAACAAACCGACATCAAACTTGAACAAAGCTTGAACTTTGCAATTGGAAGAGGCTTTGTGAGCATATCGGCCGGATTCGATTTGGTACCAATCTTCTTCATGGTAACCTTGCCTTCTAAGATCACATCTCGAACAAAATGATATCGAATGTCAATGTGCTTCGTCTTCTCATGGTACATGCGGTCCTTGGCCAAATGAATTGCGCTTTGGTTGTCACAAAATACTGTAATAGGACCCTCGAGTGAAGATATCTCACCAACAAACGCCTTGAGCCAAATAGCCTCCTTAATAGCCTCAGTAATTGCTATATATTCGGCCTCGGTACTTGAGAGTGCAACGGTGACTTGAAGTGTAGACTTCCAATTAATTGCACAATCTGCAAGGGTAAAAACATAACCCGCCAAAGAACGCCTATTGTCCAAATCACCCGCAAAATCCGCATCCACAAAATCCGTTTCTTGCCATTACCAAACTCCAAACGAGCATCAATAGTACCTCTCAAATAGCGGAAGATCCACTTCACCACTTCCCAATGCCCTTTCCCCGGACAAGAGAGATATCTACTTACCACACTAACGGCTTGAGCAATGTCGGGTCCAGTACACACCATCAAGTACCTGAGACTCCCGAACGCACTCGAATATGGAACCTTTTTCATATATTTCTTCTCATCATCGGATTTTGGGCTTAAAGCAGCCGAAAGCTTGAAATGCGCCGCAAGAGGTGTTGAAACAACTTTCGCTTTTTTCATACCAAAACGGCGTAGCACTTTATCGGCAAAACTCTTTTGTGAAAGAAATAACTTTCTTTTGGACCTATCCCTTGTGATCTCCATCCCGAGAATCCTTTTGGCGGACCCTAAATCTTTCATCTCAAATGTCGAACTTAGTTGCTATTTTAACCTCCTAACTTCTTTCAAGTTTGAGGATGCAATCAACATGTCATCCACATAGAGCAACAAGTAAATGAAATCCCCACCATCCAACTTCTTGAAATAAACACATCATAATTGGAATGATGGAAATTAATACTCACCATGAATGAGTCGAACTTCTTATACCATTGCCGCGGTGATTGCTTAAGGCCATAAAGGGACTTCTTCAAAAGACACATACGGTCCTTCTTTCTCGCAACCTCAAAACCCTCCGGTTGGCTCATGTAAATTTGCTCCTCCAAATCACCATGCAAGAAGGCAGTTTTCACATCCATTTGCTCCAATTCCAAATCCTTCATTGCCACCAAAGAGAGCAAAACTCGAATGGAGGTGTGTTTAACTACAAGAGAGAACACATCATTGAAGTCCACACCTTGAACTTGACTATACCCTTTAGCCACGAGCCTTGCCTTATATCGAAAATCTGCGAAATTTGAGCCATCAGTCTTCCTCTTAAACACCCACTTGCAACCCACAATTCTCTTACCACTCTGAGGCTTCACAAGAGACCAAGTCTCATTTTGTTGCAAGGATTGTAACTCTTTATTCATAGCGGCAACCCAATTGGCCGTATCTTTAGAAGAAATGGCTTCCTTGTAGGAAGATGGCTCACAATACTCCACTTCCTCTGCAATTGCCAAACAATAAGCAAAGTCGGAGTATCCATACCTTGTAGGTGGTCGTGTTTCTCTTCTAGCTCGGTCCCTTGCTAATGCATATGGTTGTGCCTCTTCTTGGACTTCATCCAAATTGACATCATCATGCGAGATCAAATCATCACCTTCTTAGACTGGCACCTCAAACTCCACCTTCTTCTCAACCGTCTCATTCTCCTTAATCAGCTCGGGTCCAACATCATTTTCCTTCAACATGGCCGACTCATTGAAAATGACATCTCTTGAAATAAGGAACTTGGATGATTCAGGATACCACAACTAATATTCCTTCACATTTGCGGGATACCCAACAAAAATACACTTCTTCAATCTAGGCTCCAACTTTCCTTCATTCACATGTGCATAAGTGGGACAACCAAACACCCTCAAATTCGAATAATCGGCCGTCTTACCCGACCACACTTCTTCGGGTGTCTTCAACTCAATTGAAGTGGTAGGAGATCGATTTACCAAATAGCAAGATGTGTTAATGGCTTCCGCCCAAAACTCCTTACCCAAACCCGCATTTGAAAGCATACTTCTAGACCTTTCAAGTAGTGCCCTATTCATCCTTTCTGCAACACCATTTTGTTGTGGAGTGTTGACCACCGTCTTGTGCCGAACAATCCCTTCGGCCTTACAAAATTATCAAACTCACGGTTGCAAAACTCCAAACCGTTATCGGTTCTCAACCTCTTAACTTTCCTTCCCGTTTGGTTCTCCAAAAGTGACTTCCATTCTTTGAAGGTGCGAAACACATCACTTTTCTCTTTCAAGAAATAAACTCAAACCTTCCTTGAGAAATCATCAATGAAAGTATGTAACGAGAACCATTACCTTTGGAAGGCTCGCGAGAAGGTCCCCAAAGATCCGAATGGATGTAGTCTAGTGTTCCCTTGGTCGAATGAATGGCCGTGGAGAAACTCAACCTCCTATGCTTGCCAAATACACAATGCTCACAAAACTCCAAGTTGCTCGTGCATTGGCCACACAACAAGCCTCTCTTGCTCAAAATGGTCATTCCTCACTCGCTCATATGCTCCAATCTCATATGCCAGAGCCTAGTAGCATCTTCATCCGAGATAGTACCCGAACGTGCAATGGCGGCCGAGCCCGTGACCGTGGAACCTTGTAGGAAATAAAGAGTTCCAATTCTCTTCACCTTCATAATTGTGAGAGCCCCTTTAGAGATTCTAAGGACTCCACCTTCACTTTGGAACTTACACCCCTTTTCTTCAAGAGACCCCAAGGAAATCAAATTCTTAGACAAATCGGGTATATGCCTCACACCCATCAACCTTTGGATCTTTCCATCATGGAACTTAATTGTCACCGAACCAATTCCGGCAACCTTACACATATTGTTGTTCCCCATGAGAACCTTACCATCCGTAGGCTTATAAGTCTCAAACCAATCTCTATTCGGAGTCATGTGTTGTGAAACACCCGTATCAATCACCCAACAATGTATATCATCAATATTGGTATCTACCACACAGAGTATCAACCGAGTCACATTTGGCCACATTGGCCTCCTCCGAAGAAGAACCTTTGCTATCCGCCTTTTGTTTATTTTTGAGTTTGAAACAATTGGCCTTAACTTGTCCATTCTTCTTACAATAGTTACACGTCAAATTCTTGTGCCTAGACTTCGAACGGTCCTTGTATCTTTTGAGTTTTGGTCCCATGACCTACCTCGATCAACAACCAAACCAACACCTTGGCTCCCTTTCTCATTATTGGTCATTTCACTATCAATGTGCAACTTGGCTTGCAAATTGCTGTTAACATCCTCAAGGAAAATTTTGTCTCTACTATAAATCAATTTGTCTCTAAAAGCCTTGTATGATGCGGGTAATGAGCACAATAACAAAAGGGCTTGGTCCTCGTCCTCCACCTTAACATCAATCTTACTTAAGTCATTCAAAATAGATGCAAACTCCGTAATATGATCGGAAATTGACGTACCTTCAACCATGCGAAGGGTGTAGAGGCACAATTTCAACCGCAGTCGATTTGTGAGAGACTTCTTCATGTAAATGTTCTCCAATTTCTCCCACAAAGCCTTAGCGGTCTTCTCCGATAGGACCTCTTGCAATGTCGAATTGCTCAAACACAATTGGATAATAGAGAGCGCTTTATCATCCATCTCTCTCCATCTCTTATTCGGCACCGCATCAATCAATTTTTCTCAACCAAAAATGGCATCCTTAACGCCTTGGCTCGATAAAATCGCTGCCATACGCACTTGCCATAACGCAAAACTCGTCTTCCCATCATACTTCTCAATATCATATTTTTCCGACATATCCATTCAAATTTCTTGAACCCAATTCAACAAAACTCTAAATTTTTCCCAAAAATTAATTACTCAAATCACAAAATCAAACCTTCTCCTTCTTGATATCTTCACCAATAAACCCTAGCCTCCCCCATCGCTCAGATCTACTAAATGGCTTCGGATACGGGTAATTTGATCTGGCAAATCGTGAAGAAAAACAACGCCTTTTTGGTGAAGCAGTTCGGCAACAGCACCGCCAAAATCCAGTTCAGCAAGGAAAAGAACAACCTTTACAACCTCAACTCGTTCAAGCACTCCGGGTTGGCGAATAGGAAGACGGTGAGCATTCAGCCAGCTGGGGAGGGGCTTGCGGTGGTGCTTGCGACGACGAAGAACAAGAAGCAGAGGAAGCCGGCTTCACTGTACCACAAGTCGGTAATGGAGAAGGAGTTTTGGAGCCGGAATATTTGGCTCTGATACCAATTTGTTAGGGTTTCTAGGATTTGGGGATTTGGAAGAGAAGTTGTTAGGGTTTGAAATGAGGAAGAGAAAGGGAAGAGAGAACAGCCGGATGCTTTTGGAGACTGCCAAAAATGTTAATCTATCTCATTTGATTCTAATTTGTTACATATATGAAGATACTAAGCCCAATGGGCCCCAAGAGCAATTTGGATCATAACATAACAAGTTTCATGCAACTAGATATGATTATCTTGCGGCTTTGATTATACTGCATTCCGTTAAACCCATTTTAATGGAACTTGGAGGTCTCTCTGTGAGCCTCATCATTAACGATAAACAAATACTATCAACAATATGACGGTCAAAAGGATAGTACAATTGCAATCAAACAGAAAGCAAGCCACATCTTATAAGACTACATTGTGAACGATCTATATATCATGCCCTCAGCCTTACTTCACAACAAATGCTCTCGAAGCACCAGTGAAATGACTAATTGCCCCAAACAAGGGTTTACCAGCACCAAAATGTCTGAATCTGTACACGCCCGAAACAACATTTTCAGGGATCCTCCACTCTAGTGTAGCATGGCTTTGTGTACTGAACTTCGACGGCCTCCACCACTTGAACCTTAAACAATAATCATCGTCGTCATAAGTTGGTACCCAAGTATTGCTGCTTCGATCCAGCATCTCCACAAGAGCAAATGTGCCCTCGGTCAAGAGGTCATTTCTGGGGCAAGCAGACCAGAATGTGGCTGCCACCATGTCGCCTGCTTTGAAAGTCATGTTCTGAGGGACGTCAGTGCTTATGTCACCAAATTTTACGCTGCCAGGTGTTGAGTCGGCGACTACAGGTGTGAGGAGGCTGATTTGTCGGTCAAGGAGATCAGGAGGTTGTGGGCCCTGGGGAACGTTCTGACCATTGATAAGGGCACTGGCAAGTTTTCGGAATTCTTGGATGTAACCACTGAGTGTGTGTGGGCCATACAAGGTGGAGGCTCCCTGATTGGAGGTCAAATATTAGAACAGTTCAAACCGGAAGAGTGGATATAAGTAGTTTGAAGGAAATGGTAAAATCAGTAGTATCAGAATGATTTGGTGATATATGTTAGTGTAGGGGACAGTGTAGGATAGCAAATGAACACGTATTTAGATGGCAAGATAGTGGTGAAAGTATGGATTGCACAGACCTCATATCTTTGAATCTCATACTCCTCAAAGGTCGTCACGTATTGAGAATAAGAGTTTGTCAGCCCAGCAATCACGATTTGAACATTGTTGTTGAACTCTCCGTTTGCAGTAAGTACTTCTCGAATTGCATTCCGAAGACGCCTACCAGCCATTGTTGTGAACTCTGCAGTGAGAAACAGCATAAAAAATTACTAAGAATTTTTATCAAAAAAAATTAAGAATTAACACTTGGAACCCTTTCCAGCTCCACTTTGTAACCTGCAATGTAAGAACTGATCCTAAACAGAAACCAATTTTGTAAAAAGTCACATCTAACAAGTTTTTGTTTTTCCCCGAGTTAATACATCTAAATGTTTCTGGAAAACAGAACTCATAAGAGACCTTTATACCTGAAGGTACACACAGAATGGCAACTTGGCCTATCCGGAGTATTTGAATTGGGAGAATTGCAGGCTGTAAAAGAAATGAAGCAGTCAGAAACAACTTGAAAGGAAAAAAAAAAGTATTTTAAAAAGGAAAAGCTTTCTCTCCAAATATATATATATATATATATCAAAAAGTTAAATAAAAGTTAATCAAAAAACACAAACATGAGCAATACAATAACAAACAATCCAAACATCAAATTATCTGAATTGCAGAGTTGATAACTGCAACAAATGTAAATGGCACAATCAGTGAAGAAGAAATGAACACATTAGGAACACATACTTATATTAATTAATGAAATCAATTAGCGGCAGAACCAAACAAGTTGGTCAGTAACATATGCATACATGCGTGAGACTGAACCGAGTCGAAGAAAACTTAAATAGAACATTCAGTTGGGATTCATTGCAGAGAAGGGGAGTTCTAAAAGAGAACTGTTCCACATAATTTGGTAACTACATCTATATATTAACCATCCTCATGAAACCTTGATGAGATGATTTTGTGAATCCTTGTTTTAGATTTTGTTTCTTATTGTGGGTGATGAATGCAAAAGAAAACATAAATATAAGCACCATTGTCGACTTGCCCCACATTTAAGAACCATTATCTCTATAATTTTACTAAATAAATTTGTGTCTTTCTGAACTCTCATGACCTAGAAATATTTAAACTTCAATAAGGGTATTACCTGATCAAATAATTTTCTTCAGACTACCTTAAACTTCCGACCTGAATTTTCTAAAACTACAGTCTACAAACAGTTTCCATTATGAAATAACTCATTTGTTATACCGACGTCGTCCTGTTTGATTCTGATTGAACAACTTAAGATAGTGACTCCTCTCAGGACTCTCTGTTTCTCCTACCTTAGCATGCATGTAGATATCTCTCTTCCTCCTCAGTATCCAACATCTTGTATAAAAGATCATAAGCTTCATTTAAACCTCGCTCACGACCTTCTCAAGTTTCCTTATTCGTCATAAAAAGAAAAATTTCAAAATTTTCCACACCTCTACACCTACGCTCTATTTGGCATTGATTTTGGAAAGTCAAAACCTCGCTCACGACTTTCTCAAGTTTCCTTATTCGTCATAAAAAAAAAAATTTCAAAATTTTCCACACCTCTACACCTACGCTCTATTTGGCATTGATTTTGGAAAGTCAAAAAGCTCTTTTAAAGGCCTAAAAGAGATTTGGGTTAAAAAATGGGTGTTTTGACATTTTTGTAAAAAAAAATCGTTTGGGCCAAAGAGATTTTCAAAACCTTCATTTTCTCTCCAAAATTCCACCACACCAATTTAAGCCTTTGGGCTTCTAAAAAATCTCTTTTTCTAAAGGAAAGTCTCAGTTTTGAGGTCATGCTACACGTAATATTTAATTATTAAAAAACTCTTTTTAAACCTAAATCACACCAAAATATCAAAATAAATAATTTGGTTAGGAAAAAAAAAATATTTTCATATCTTATTTTCTACTCATAAATATTCATGCCCGTTCCTTTCTTCCTCCTACTTTCCTCCCGCCGCCATTTTGTTCTTCATCACAAGATGGAGGGAGAAAGTTACCTCTCCCTTCTTCCCCCTCATCTCTTTTTCTACCCTCGCCCTCTTTCTTTATCCCACAAGCTTATAATTTATAGGCCGACACAAATTTTATTATTCAATTTATGATGCCAAAGTCAATATTTCAATTTTCTTATGTTATTAAAAGTTAGAAAAATTAATTACTAAACTTATGAAATTAATTAGAAAAATTAAAAGAAAAGGTACTTAAGAAATTTTTATTTTTTTACAAGAGGTTATTAATTTTTTTATTATTAGAAAATTTTTAAAACCTCAGTGCAGTTTTCTAAAAAAATTACTAAACAGTATTTATAAAAAAACAGTTTTGTCTTTCGGGCAGCAGTTGTAAAACAGTTCTGATTCCTAAAAACATTTTTTGATTACTGCACTTTTGGCCCACCACAACATAGCTGACCCACAGCAATGCCAAACGGAGCTTTCGGCCAATGTTTATAAATTTCTCTCCTGGTTTTAACAAACTAATGAAGTTATCCATCCCATCACCAACTCTGTTTACATAGCAATCTATCACCATTAGATTCTCCAATTTTTCTTTGCTTTCTTGATACAACTAGACACATATTAATTCCCCTAATATTGTTCTCATCATCTATATTCCACCTAGCATTTTTTACAATTCTATCTTTGAGAAAAGATCAAGCAATCTTCTCTCAAATAGATAGGTCAATTACCACAATTAGCAAGTACCAAAAATTCAAACCTTGAAAATAAGAAATAAATCAGAATGGCAAGAGAACACACTTTCTAGGCACTTATTAGGTGGATAACAGAACATCTATCTAAGAAACACAGCTCACCGCCCAATCATACGGTGTCTTCATTTCACCAGTATCAAGCAAAATTGGCTTTGGCTGCTGACAAGCAACTTGCTCCTTACTTGGCGTCCTCAGAACATTTCTAACCAATTTCCAGAAAGGGTTGCCCTGAAAAGAGAAAACTGATTTATGATAGCAACAACTAAGATAAACCTCTATCAAAAACCAGTAATGTTGATTACGACAAAAAAAAAGTGTATTCTGTATATAATAAAAAGATAAAACCTAACCGTGTCATCCCCCTGCTTGAAATCAAAAGCCCCAGGACCATCTGTGGTTCCTGCAGCAAAAGCAAACCCCATTGCTGCAGGGCATGTTTTGACCACTTCTTGCCTTCCATTACTTGAATTAACTGTAACCTCAAGCTGTGAGAGATCCAAGTAAGTGTGCCTAAAATCAACTTTCCCATTTACTTTCTCAGAGGCCGAAGTGAAGAGCTCCACAGCTTTATTAAACTGTTTATCCCCGATGATACGTGTGCTTTCAAATTCATCAGGATAACTGATACATGAACCAAGTTGAGCAAAATCATTATTAAAATAAAATGGACGTCAAAATGGGTTTAAAAATTTAATCAAACTACGTTATGCATACCCTGGGCCGCGTCCATAGCAAAGTTCATTCTTCCCATTGCAGGTACTATGATTGAAATCACAAGGAAGTCCAGTGTCATTGCAGAATGCTCCGAGTGTATTTGGACTAACATCTCCGCAGTTTGACTGGCAAAAGGCAGACACGAATTTTGGCTTGTTGCCTTGTCTAAGAACACTCCTTACTCGGAGAGTAGAACTCAAAGATCTTATTAACCGTATTCCACCAGATGCCTGGAAGGAGGATGCAAGCTGCTTTAACTCATCAACTGCAGAAAATTATTTGTGCTATTAACTGACATACATGTGTTACTGCACTTGACAAAGAATTATATATATGCATCCAACTAAAGATATAGTGATATACTATATTAAAAGGTTGATAAAATAATTTTTAATCAAAAGGAGAAAAAATATAGATATTTACATGATATGAAAATATGCTATATTGCTCAAAATTAAGGATTTTGAACAGGTGTGAGACTAAATTAACTAATTAAGCTAATATAATTGAACTTAAATGACCATGCTTCTTTGTTTTCTAAGGTTTAAAATTAAATAGTTATCTTCTCCAGTGAAGGAAAATTTAACAAAATAATCATTTTGGAATATTCCTTTGTACATCATAGTATATAGTATAGATAAAGCAAACATCCATACAAACTGAAACTACAGATTAGAACATACGGTTTTCATTCGATTGAAGAATTATGCTGGAGACTCTTCGTGGAATCATGTCCTCGTTGCTGTCACTGCCAATATCTATGTCATCAACCCCTGAAGGGAAACCCTTTTGTTTAGCCCAGTCCTCCATGAAACGAGCGGCTGCCCCTTTATTGTCTCCACTTATTAAGGAATTTGTGTTGCTCATTGAGGTCCCATGAGTTGCAAACCAGTTAAAGCTACCTACTGGGCCCCACACATTGTCTACAAACTTCAGCAAAGTCATATCTTTATCAATATTGTATTTGTATTGGCTACGCTCGGAAGCAGGATTATTGAGGTAGGCACTAGGACTGCGATTTATACCAGCATCAGGGATTTCTCCTGCAAAATCAAACAATTCATATCAAGAGTCCGAATATCATTTTCAGTACAGGAATGATAGTTACATAAACAAATAAACTAAGCATAACTCTCCAAATTGTCCCATTCCAGAAAAATGTCTCTAGACAGAGAACTGCTGAACTAATATGATAAGATTGCTATAGAAATGCTAATATATGTTGAAGAGAGAAATAAAACACATTCCCAATCTCTCACATGATAGATTACAGTGAATAAACTTATGTAGCCGATAAGGATACTGACATAATAGTTTGCAGGTATCAAATTAAAAATATCAAATCTAATCGACTTGATAAATTTACTATCTCATTTAGGGGAAGAACTCTGAACAAAATCAATAGCTAATAAATACCTCATTTTAGAGTAAAGTGTATCACTCGGTGACTGACAATTATGCTAATATAAGGATTTTATGGCAAATATTATTGCCGTGGATACTTTATCAAGTCAAGATATACCTGGGAAGGAGGAAAAAAGCAACTAAAGTTACTGTAGAAATTTTAATTTATCTTACATATATTCACGTAACATTCATAGTAAACATCTTCATTCCACTTTAATAAAACAAGAAACTCTTGGTGGTGGATGTTTACTAGTGTGTCGTTTGTTGCAAGACACCAAGTATTTTTTGGGATGTTGCTTCTGTGGTTTTGCTATATATATATATATATATATATATATATATATATATATATATACTAGATTTGCCCGTGGCCACGTGCCTACGGCACATCTTCAGAATGATACGGCATATGAAAAGCCTTGTAAACAGTAAATCAACAATTATGTAGCTGAAGTTTGAATAGTATGACAATAATTAGTTGTAAATAAAAGTCCATGTTTCCATTAGTGTATGGTGAAAAATAATTATAAATTTATATATATATATATAAAGAGAGAGAGAGAGAGAGAGAAATAATTAAATAAATAAATGAGTTGTTTTGGGGGGGAATTTGAATTTGAATTTTGGGGAAAAAATGTGTTTTGTGAGGTTAGATCTGGGCCTTTAATTTTTGGGGGATTGAAGGAGAGCCACTTGATAGCTTTGTTTGTGTTTTATTATATAGATTAGAGGCTAGAGCTTTTAGCTCTATCCTTATTATCAAAAAAAAAAAAAAAACTCTTATTGACATGATTTCGGCTATAACTATAACCAAACTTTTTGGAAACAAGATCAAGTGAAAGGGCAACTTCGGGATTCAACTGCCTAAGCAAATAACACATTTTCAACTTCTTCAATCTAGTTGTGAAAGTCCCTATCACTAAGCTAAAACTTCAAAGTTGTAGAAGAATTGAGGAAAATTGCACTTGTATTCTAACATGCCCCCTCATGTCGATAACTCATTTTTTATGGACCAAATAAACGAAATAAATGCTCAACAAATTGTGGGCCGAGACCTGAAAAATACGCAGCAGTATTTTCTTTTTAAATCTGCATTTGAATTGCATAGCCGGTGGAATTCGAACCTGGATTGTTTCGATACCATGTGAAAGTCGCTGCCACTATGCTAAAACTTCGAAGTTGTAGAAGGGTTGAGGGAAATTGTACTTATATTCTAACACTAGTCTTTCTAAAGAATCCTCCCTTGTATCAAGATAGGTTTTGAAAACGGTATTGATGTATTATAGTACAACAACAACAAAGCCTCTTTCCCAACTAGTTGAGGTCAGCTACATGAATCCTGATTTTCCATTCTACTCAGTTTAGCGCAATATCTTATGAAAGGTCATAAGCTATCTTATTTTTTCTCACCGTTTCCACCCAAGTTAGTTTAGGTCTTCCTCTACTCCTAACTACCCTCAATACTTATCAAATCACTCTTTATAACGGGAGTACTACTAGGTCTACGTGTGACATGTTCAAACCACCTGATGCGATTCTCTCCTAATTTATCTTGGATTGGAGCTACCTTTAGCATGTCTCGTATATGCTTATTTCTAATTCTATCCTTCCTTGTTTTACCACACATTCATCTGAGCAACCTCATCTCCGATACACTCATTTTTTGGACATGTTTTTTTGTTGCCCCAACACTCTGTTTCATACATCATTGCTGGTCTAATAGCTGTCCTATAAAATTTTATCTTCAACTTTAAAGGTATACATTTGTCACATAAAACACCACTGGCACATCTCCACTTAAGCCACCCTGCTTGGATCCTATGTATAATATCTTCACAAATCTCCCAATCTCTTCGTATAATCGAACCTAAATATCAGAAAAATTCTCTTAGGTATCTCTTGACCATCAAGCTTCACTACTTCCTTAGTTGTGTTCCGAATATCACTAGATTTACACTACATACTTTGTTTTAGTTCTGCTTATCCTAAAGCCTCTAACTTCTATAGTTTCTCTCCACAATTCTAATTTAGCATCGACTCCTGCTCTAGTCTCGTCCACTAAGACGACGTCATCGGCAAAAAGTATACACCAAGGCACCTCATCTTGTATTCCTCGTGTCAATTCATCCATAACCAAAATAAAGATGTAGGGACTTAAAGCCAAACCTTAGTATAAACCTACTGTAATAGAAAGATTACTGGTCTCTCCTGTGGTTGTTCTAATTGTGATCGTTGCCCCTTCATACATATCCTTAATTACCTCAATATACCGAATAGTTACTCTTTTATTATTTAACACCCACCATACTATGTCTCTAGGAACTTAATAATATATTTTTATAGATCTATAAAGATCATATGTAGATCTTTCTTATTCTCCCTATATTTTTGCATAAGTCTCCTCAGTACATAAATTGCTTCTACTATTGACCTCCCAGGCATAAATCCAAACTGATTTTCAGACACTGTAGTTTCTAGTCTTAATCTATGTTCGATCACTCTCTCCCAAATTTTCATCGTATGACTCATTAATTTGATCCCTTGGTAGTTGGAGCAACTTTGTATATCTCCTTTATTTTTATATATAGGTACTAATATACTCTTTCTCCATTCATCGAGCATGTTCTTAGTCCTCAAAATTTTATAAGTAATTTTGTTAGCCAACCAACTCCTACATCCCTAAGACACTTCCAAACTTCAGTGGGTATATCATCTGGTATCAAAGCTTTTCATATTTTCATCTTTCCTAGAGCATTTTGAACATTCAAGGTCCTAATCCTACGGAAAGACAAATGCTTTCGACTCTCCCTCGAGTCATCTATATTTAAGTTGCCCACAACTTTTTCATTGAATAATTTCCCAAAGTAATTTCATCATCTTTCTTTAATTTTCTCATCTTTTACTAGGACTCTTGAATCTTCGCTCTTAATACATCTAATTGTATCCAGATCTTTTGTTTTTCTATCTCTTTGTTTTAGCAAGCTTATAAATGTTATTTTCTCCTTTTGTTCAAAATTTTGTGTATAAATCATCATAAGCTTTTTTCTTTTGCATCTCTTACCGTTTTCTTAACTTCTTTTCTAACTGTCTTATATCTCTCCAAATCCTCTTCATTTCTACTCTTTTGCCATATTTTGAAGGTTGATCTTTTTTCTCTCAGAATATTTTGGGCTTCTTCTTGGCATCACCATGTTTCTTTATTTAGCAACCCTCTACCCTTAGATTCTCCAAGTACCTCCTTTGAAATTTCTCTTATGTACATAACCATTTTAGTCTATATCATATTTGTTTCCCCTTCCTAATTCCATGATGCTCCTTTAAGGACTTTATCTCTAAAAACTTCTAATTTTTCTTTCTTCAAATTCCACCACCTAATTCTTAGGTTCCTAGTCTCCTTCATTGTGTATATATATTTTTCAGTCCTAAGCAGTTAAAATCTCTGATTACACCTGATTAATCTCCGATTAATCGCTAATCGGAGGCTAAGCGATTATATTTTTAGCGATTTATAATATTTTAATAGTTAGCGATTTAATCGGGTATAATCGGCCGATTAGTGGTTAATCGGCCGATTTTAAGTAGCCAACTAACCGATTAAATCTCCTCTAATTTTCATGCTCATTTGCATTATTTGGGCTCAATCCGGCCCAAACTCAAATTCAAATTCAAAATTCAAATCCCTTCTGGTCCTCTGGGAAACCCAAACCTGACATGTCGCCGCTCGCTTCTTCTTCCTCGCGCAAACCCAAACCCAAACTAATTTTTTTCTTCTTCCTCGAGCAAATCCAAACCTGACTCGCCGTCGCTCCCCTGCTCCGTCGCATACTTGACCCGACCCGCATCTGTTGCACCTCCTCCTCTTGCTGCTCGTGCTCCTCTCCGATTGTTTTTGTTTGATGGAACCTACCAGCAAACCCGACCCGACCCACATCCGGAATCCAAACTCAACTCAAACCATGTACTCTCTTCTTTTTCTCTATAACTATATGTTCCTATTTGATAATCACATAAAAGCTTTATGTTAGGATTTAGCGTTGCTACATAATGAGCATATCTTTTTTTAATTATATATATATCGATTTTTACAAATTAATCCCCGATTATTTTCCGATTAACCGATTAATCATTAATTACTCCTAGACCGATTAGTTCCAAAAACCGATTTTAACTGCCTAGTTTCAATCTTAACATCCAATACCATTAATCTATGTTGTGAGATTAAACACTCTCCCGGTATAACTTTACAATCTTTACATGTCAAACGATCCACTTTTTTAGTGATGAAAAAATCAATTTGGTTCTTATTTGTCCCACTTTTAAAGGTAATCAAATGTTCATCCCTCTTCCTAAAATAAGTATTTGCTAGTATAAGATCATACGAAGCCGTAAAATCTAATAGTCTCTCCACCATCGTTCTTATTTTTAAATCCATGTCCTCCATGCACCCTCTCATATCTCATGTTATCTTCTCCTACATGTCCATTGAAATTTTCTCCGATAAATAGTCTCACTTAAGGGTACTCATTGAATTATCTCATCTATATCTTCCCAAAATTTATTTTTAGCTTGTACATCTAATCCTACTTGGGGTGCATAAGCACTAATGATATTAATTATGTTTTCCCCTAATACATGCTTAATTTGTATTATTCTATCGCCTTTACTATTAACCTCTACAACATCTCTTTTAAATTTTTTATCTACTAATATTCCTACTCCATTTCTATTTCTAATTTTACTGGTATAATATAATTTAAAACCATCTATCTCTTTCGCTTTCTCTTTTATCCACTTTGTTTCTTGTAAACAAGCTATATTAATATTTCTTCTAATCATGGTATCTACTAGTTCTATACATTTTTCTGTCAATGTTCATATATTCAAAGTCGCAAACCTAAGCCTATTTTCCTGGACTATCTTCTTTACCCGCACACGTCTAGATTGGTGCAGGAACCCATTGATGTATTATAGTGCAAAACTAAAAATGAATTAGTAGAATGACAAGGGGAATATTTAAGCGGCTTAACATGTGATATGAAGTAGTATCTTCAAGCCCTTGAAGGTGAAGAGAAGGGAAATTCTGCTCCTCCCTAATGAAATTCAATATATGTAGTTTATCTTACCATGGTTTACAAATATTGTTCCGGGACGGAGATTCTCATGAGCCTGTATGAAACTCTGTTCAATACCATCAACAAGTGCATCAAATGATTGGCGTACAAATCCAAGAGAAGTCACAATATACACAACGTATTGAAGGTAACCCCCAGGACCAGCATGAGTGTGAATACCACTGATAGCCACATTTTGTTCACTATATATGCCGCCATATCTGCCAATTGAAAGGAAGCACAATGAATTTCAGATATACACTAGACTAACTGAAGTCACAACATACTATTAATAAGTAATAACACTATAAGGCCAAGCTGATTTAATTTTGTTCTTGTAAAGTAAAATTTAGGAACAGTTTGGTGCACAAGATTGTTAATATGGTTGACTAGTTCTTTTATTCGAGTTCCTTAACAACATGCCAAATCTGTGTCTGGATCAAAGCCTAACCCCAAGTGTTGTGTCCTCGCAACCAATCTCATTATGTAGGTAGTATCTATTTATAAACCATTTACAGACCTGCAGGAACTTCTTTGTTGGTCTCACAAGTTTCCAATAATAAGGGAAGCGGTAGGTCTCCAAACTTCATGGTGCAGCAAAAAATTCATACAAACAGGTGTATTCATTTAGACATTAAGAAAAGATATTTAGTTAGGCTTAAGTTAATTTCAACAGAACGGAATGGTCCTCTACCAAGAAATCATGTTTAAGTGCATATCAACTTCAGGAATTTCATCTTTACTGTGTATATGCCTATTCGTAAATGACAATGCACTTGTCTGAATAATATAGTAACATCCCTACAATCAGAAGCAAGAAAATAATAGATGAATTTTCATAGTCACCTGGATTTTAGCCTTTCAATAACTTTTATCATGACGAGCTGAGACGCCATGCACGCGTCAAGATTCACAAACGCTACGCGATTCCCTCCAGGCTCAGCAACAATGAAAGTGCGAGCCTGAAGCCTGAAGTGAACCCCAGAGGCTACCTGGTTAGCCATAGCATATCCCATCATATTGACATCAGCTGCAGGTCCCGTAATGTCGTAGCTACCAAGCCCAACTAAATACTGTGAATCAGCAAGAGCTCCTCTGGAATTCGGAAGAACAAGTGCCAAAAAAAGGCAAAACCCGGCTCCCAAAAAGGGCCCGTAAACATTTTTGAAGAGAAAGGATGACTCCATTGGTAGTGCTAGAGTAACCCCTCGATCAGCACATGGGAGTCCGAAATTTCTTCGACTGAGACTGCATTGAGGATTGAAAGAACAATTCAGCACATTCAATAGAAGAAATATCACCAAGATCCAACAATAAATCAGAATAAGGAAACAAGAACCCTCATTAAACAGTAAAGGAACAACAAATCAAACACAACAATTAGGCTGAAAAGGTAACAGATCCTTCAAATTGCAATCTGATGAGAAACAGATGATACATGTTTCTATGGTACAATCAAACCAGAATTATGTTCATTTTGCATTTAAACTAATTAGAAAAACTTACACTAGATGTTACCATTAACTGATGATCTGGTAAGAAAAGGCAACCATACTACCGTCATTAATTCGAGAAAGCGTAAAATTTGATCAAACATGTCACATTTTGTAAAATGGATAAGATGATTATTGATCAAGAGTCATTACAATGAGGCAAGAGCCTTAGTATATATAGGCAACGCCTATGTACAACTCACACATACACGATACACCACATATACATCCACTACACCTAATGTATAACTCATTCAACGCCCCCCGTCAAACTCAAGGTGGACTAACCGACATGAGTTTAGAAACGGATGAACTAAGACTATCGACCGTTTGAGACGTTGTAAAGAAGTTGGCGGTCTCCGATCAAGTGGACAATTGTATGGATGAAGGAAAGAAGCGGGTTGGAGAAGGGGTTACGATGCACTCTCAGGAATCATATTTGCAGATAAATTAAATACATATACCCCTTACGAATCAAATATGAAAAAAGTCTTGATGCATACTCCTTATGAAGCAAACTTGAAGAGTCTCGATGCATACCCCTCCTGAATCAAATCTAATAAGAGTTTTGATGCATACCCATTATGTAATCAAATGTGGATGGAATATTGATGCATACTCATTATGATCGTGCAAACCAATTATGTATACCCATAATCAAATCTGGAGAGAGTTTTGATACATACCCAGCATACCCATTATTTAGATGGTCTTGATGCATGCCCCTCATGAATTAAATGTGAAGAGACTATTGATGCATATCCATCATGAAAATGGTCTCAATGCATACCCCTCATGAATCAAATATGAAGAAAGTTTTGATACATACCCATAATGAAGATGAATCTCCCCATCGAATAAATGGAGATGATGAGTGGAGCACGTCAGATCTCATCGTCAACGTATAAAAACATGACCAAGTGGTTTTAGATCTCGCCATCGACGAAATGGAGAAGACAAGTGGATCTCGTTGGATCTCACCTCGAAGGATGAGGAGATGAAGTGGCCTTTAATCTCGCTGTCAATGAATAAGGTGATGAGCAGAGCACGTCCGATCTCGCCATTGACGATGTGGGGATTGATTGAGAAATTTATTCAAACTAGTTGAGTGCAGCCAAACTGATCAGGAAAGTTGGGTTATGAATTTCGTCAAACAAATGTTGTGCTGAGAAATTGGGTTTCATATTCGAGTTCGATTTGGAGGTGGACTCGGATCTTGTTTGAAGAAAATGGGACCAACAAGAGCACACTACCACGCGAGCAACATAATCAATGCCAACAGCTCGAAAAGTGGGTGGTGGCAAGAACACTTGAAATCCTAGAACCCATGACAACATAAATCCTTGAAGAATATGAAAGGTAGAAGACAGCTGTTGAAACTCATGCTTTGAGGTTGAAGGAGAGTGCAACAGCTGATTTGGAGAAATAGAAGAAGCAGCTTGGACTCACTCGAGTGGTTGATTGAAAGGTGGGAGCTTGCAGCGGAAGGAGGAGCAGGTAGGATTAGGGTGGAGATTTAAAAAAACCCAGGCTCGATACCATGTCACATTTTGTAAAATGGATAAGATGATCATTGATCAAGAGTCATTACAATGAGGCAAGAGCCTTAGTATATATAGGCAAATCCTATGTACAATATAACTCATTCAACAAAACAAAAGCATTCCATCCTAATAACACGGTTTCTATGTAATATATCAACCTGCATTTGCACAACTATTTCCTCCTATCATACAGCACCTTTTTTTCTCTTCTTTTTTTCTCCACTTATGATATGAAAACCCATATATGGTATTCCTTCTCACTTGATAAAGCAAGAAGTTACTAGGGTTTACTCAAAAATGGCCAAACAGCCAAACAGCAATAATAATAGTTAAAATTACAAGATGGACACCATTTCAAGAAGATCAGATCTCTTTATGTAACTAACAGCTAAAATAACAAGAATCAAAATGGGGAAAAACATACCCGGTGGCAACCCCAAGATCTGAAGATAATTTTTCCCAAGACAAAGAAGGAATAAGCCCTTTTACCGAAACTATATACATATATAAGGCCAGATTATTATGAGATTAGGCAATGGAGTACCCCACTTCAACAGAAAATTATAAATGCCCATCATTGCCATCATAATTATATTCCATTAAAATAGCATAATAAAGACGAATGTGATTAATCTTCTTACCTGCTACGCCGGTGAGGAGTGAAGTAGCAGACAAGAAGAGTGAAGAGTTAGATTAAATGAAGTGATAATTTTATTTTAGTACTGGACAATATATATATATATATATATATATATATATATATATATATATATATATATATAATAGTGACAGGAGAAGAAAGGGATGATGAATGATTTGGGACGAAAATAAAGTGGCGGACGCGTCACGAATTTGGTTACTTAGATGTGCACGCGGTACTTGGCTTTGTTTGTTTCCGGCGGTGAGCCCACGACGACGACGCGCATAAAAAAAATAATAAATTAAAAAAATAAAATAAGATGTCTGTATCTATCTGTTGTGGGTTGGTTCGGTGGAGAAGAAAGGGGGGTGTGTGGGTGGGCCCCGACTGTGAGTGAATCACGATGACTTGTGTTTCTCGGGAGTGTGACACTGAGTACATCAAGCATGACAATGCAGCCGAGGATTCTTACATTGGTTAGCGTGAACTCATAGATTTGGATGAGAGCTAGTCTGAGAGTAGTAGAGCTGGATCAAGTGGCACTTTATTTGATGCACATTGATTGAGACTAGCCCGCTTGCCCTTTAAAGTCCAACCCATGTCTACAGTTCTTTCTGGCCAGGCTGATCCAACAGGAGGTGGGTCACATCGGAACCGCCCTATGGCAGGCACTCAGCATCATTGATTTTGCTACCAAAGGAATTCGGATGCACAATGGCATTCCTTTGATTGGGTTGTTTGGTATTGAAAGTGTCGTCCAACTTGTTGCAAAGGGGTGTAAACTACATCAGGTTTATGAAGACATCCTGATTAAAGTTCCGAGGATTTTGTACTGAATAGCTTTCATTTTATGTGGAAGAGTTCATGTTGCGTGAGTTGAGTTTGTATTTGATGCTGCTGATTTAGTGATGGGAGCAACATATGTGAGTTCTTGTTATTTACAGAGGAAGTGACATGCCTGAGACAAATAGCCGCAAATCTGAATCTGAGATGGAAATTTCGTTAAGAGCGAGAGACGTGGTGCTGCTGGTAGCTGGCCGCCATGATCACCTGCATAAACACCTAGAAATACCGGGAGAGATCCCGGCGATAGGCCTTCCGACAATCTAGTCAGTCACTGAAAGAAAGAAAAGCTAGGGTTCAGATGAAGAAAAAGTTATTACCTGCAGAAAGAGGGAGGGGATCAAGTATTTAAAGGCAAAGAGAGTGAAAACCCTAACCCTAATGGGCCAGATGACCCTCTTCTATGAGCCTGAAATAGCAGAAGGCCCACGGGAGATGTAGGCCTGATTCTGTAGGAGTATGCGAATCCTGAAAAGATCAGACGACTCAAATTAAGACGGATTATTTACCTATATCATAGGCCCCCCACTCCCGGAGGGTTGTATGTATCAACCATCGAGCAATAGTTCGTTCTTGTGAGAAGACTGGTAGTCAGTGTTCAGGAGTATAGGATGGAAGATCCCCGAAGAGAGTGACATGAGGCCAAGACCAAGCTCCGTGATGACCGAGCTCGGACCTCCGAGCGTCGAGCGTTGTGTGTAACCTGGTAGCTGGTTCTAGGTTAATGCCGAGCACCGATCGCCGAGCTTCATGAGAAAGCTAGGTGCTAGCTCGAGGTTGATGCCGAGCGATGAGCTCTCTGTGTGTTTTGTGAAAAAGACAAATGTTGGCTCGAGGTTAATGTCGAGCGTCGAGCTTTGTGCTTTGTGAGAAAGCTAGGTTCTTGCTCGAGGTTGATGTCGGGTGTCGAGCTCTGTGTGCTTTGTAAGAAAAACATATGCTGGCTCGAGGTTAATGCTGAGCGTCGAGATCTGTGTTTTGTGAGAAAGCTAGGTGTTTGCTCAAGGTTGATGCTGAGCGTCGAGCTCTATGTGCTTTGTGAGAAAGATAGATGTTCGCTCGAGGTTAATGTTGAGTGTCGAGCTCGGTGTGTGCTTTATGAGAAAGCTAAGAGCTTGCTCGGGATTAATGCCGAGCGTCGAGCTCTGTGTGTGCTTTGTGAGAAAGACAGATACTGACTCAAGGTTAATGTTGAGCATCAAGATCTGTGCTTTGTGAGAAATCTAGGTGCTTGATCGAGGTTGATGCCGAGCATCGAGCTCTGTGTGCTTTGTGAGAAAGACAGATGCTGACTCGAGGTTAATGTCAAACGTCGAGCTTGGCATATGCTTTGTGAGAAAGCTAAGCGCTTGCTCGAGGTTGATGCTGAGCATTGAGCTCAGTATGTTTTGTGAGAAAGACATATGCTGGCTCAAGGTTAATGCCGAGCATCGAGCTCTGTACTTTGTGAGAAAGATAGATGCTAGTTCGAGGTTAATGCCGAGCGCCAAGCTCTGTGCTTTGTGAGAAAGCTAGATGCTTCTCAAGGTTGATGCTAAGCGTCGAGCTCAATGTGCTTTGTGAGAAAGACAGATGTTGGCTCGAGGTTGATGCTGAGCGTCGAGTTCTGTGTATTTTGTGAGAAAAACATATGTTGGCTCAAGGATGATGCCAAGCGTCGAGTTCTGTGTGTTTTGTGAGAAAGACAGATGTTGGCTCAAGGTTAATACTGAGCATCAATCTATGTACCTTGTGAGAAAGACAGATGCTGGCTCAAGGTTAATATCGAGCGTCGAGCTCTGTGCCTTGTGAAAAAGCTAGGTACTTGCTCGAGGATGATGCCGAGCGTCAAGCTCTATGTATGCTTTGTGAGAAAGCTAGATGTTGGCTCGAGGTTAATGCCGAGTGTTGAGCTTTGTGCTTTGTGAGAAAGCTAAGTGCTTGCTCAAGGTTGATACCGAGCGTCGAGCTCTATGTGTTTTGTGAGAAAGACAGATGCTGGCTCAAGGTTAATGCCGAGTATCGAGATCTGTGGTTTGTGAGAAAGCTAGGTGTTTGCTCGAGGTTGATGCCAAGCATCAAATTCTGGGTATGCTTTGTGAGAAAGCTAGGTTCTTACTCGAGGTTGATACAGAGCATCGAGCTCTGTGTGCTTTGTGAGAAAATTAGGTGTTTGCTCGAGGTTCACGCCGAGCATCGAGCTCAATGTGTACTTTGTGAGAAAGCTAGATGCTAGCTCGAGGTTAATGCCGAGCGTCGAGCTATGTACATTGTGAGAAAGCTAGGTGTTTGCTCGAGATTGATACCGAGCGTCGAGCTCTGTGTACTTTGTGAGAAAGATAGATACTGGCTCGAGGTTAATGCCGAGCGTCGAAATTTTAGCTTTGTAAGAAAGCTAGGTCTTGCTTGAGGTGGATGCCGAGTGTCGAGCTCTGGGTGTGCTTGATGAGAAAGCTAGGTGTTTGCTCGAGGTTGATGCCGAACATCGAGCTCTATGTGTGTTTTGTGAGAAAGCTAGGTGTTTGCTCGAGGTTGATGCCGAGCGTCGAGCTCTGTGTGTGCTTTGTGAGAAAGACAAATACTGGCTCGAGATTAATACCGAGCGTTGAGCTCTGTGTGTGTTTTGTGAGACAGACAAATGTTGGCTCGATATTAATGCCGAGCATCGAGATCTGTACTTTGTGCGAAAGTTAAGTTCTTGTTCGAGGTTGATGCCGAGCATCGAGCTCTGGTTGTGCTTTGTGAGAAAGCTTGGTGCTTGTTCGAGGTTGATGCCGAGCATTGAGCTCTGTGTATTTTGTGAGAAAGCTAAGTGCTTGCCCCAGGTTCACGCCAAGCATCGATTTCGGTGTGTGCTTTGTGAGAAAGCTAATGCTGACTCGAGGTTAATGTCGAGCATCGAGCTGTGTACTTTGTAAAAAAGCTAGGTGCTTGCTCGAGGTTGATGCCGAACGTCGAGCTATGTGTGCTTTGTGAGAAAGACAGATGCTGGCTCAAGGTTAATACCGAGCGTCGAGATATATGCTTTGTGAGAAAGTTAGGTGCTTGCTCGAGGTTGATGCCGAACGTCGAGCTCTGTGTGTGATTTGTGAGAAACCTAGGTGCTTGCTCTAGGTTGATGCCGAATGTCGAGCTTTGTGTGTGCTTTGTGAGAAACATAGGTGCTTGCTCGAGGTTGATGACGAGCATCGAGTTATGTGTGCTTTGTTGAAAAAGACACATGCTGGCTCGAGGTAAGTGCCGAGCGTCGAGCTCTGTGGATGCTTTGTGAGAAAGCTAGTTGTTGGCTCGACGTCTATGTCAATCTCCAAGCGTGATGTCGAGGTGAGAAAGCTAGTTGCTGGCCGAGGAGGATGTAGTGGCAACGGCTGACCCTGATGCCGAGATGGAGGTCGACGAAGAGGTTCCCCTCTCTCTCTGACAGCAGTTTTAGTCTTTCCAAAAAAATTAATTATATTTGCCGAGCACGGACTGGCCACCGTAGTTTTGTAAGAATTTTGATATGAAATGAGCTGGGCTGGCCACCGAAAGTAGTCGTTTCTTATTTTATGAACAAGACGAATGAGCTGGGCCTGGATTCGGCTCGTCTGAAGATGACGATTGTTGACCACTACTTGGGGAGCGCTGAGACTGGATGGTCAGTGTCTAGTGCTTCCACTCGATGACTGGCCTCTGAATCATTACTTTGCGAGGTTATAATGGAGAAGGAATTGGAAATAAAAAGGTTGAAGATCATGCTTGGAGTGAGTGGATCCCGATTCCGTTCTTTCGGGGCCTGTTGGCCTTCCATTGAAGGTTCATCTCCGACCCTGATGCTAGAGCCGGCGATAACGGGGAATGCCCAGAGCTCTGTTGCTGAGTGTCCACCTTGGCGACCCCAAGGGAACCTGGTGGGCTCGTCGGCGAGCAAACGCGCTCAATTGTTCTAGACATGGTTCGTGCCATTTCTAAGGCCTTCCAAGAGGATGATTAGGTCGAGATTGGAATAGTTGTAATAATCATGTAGTCATATAGCCTTGTCGGCTCTCTTATCACCCTTTGACAGTTAGGGGTAGGGGCGATGAATGTTGCCCTACCCCTGACTGTCAGTGGGTGGAAAGGGAGTCAACTCGGAGCGTGGGGCTCGAGGTCCTTGCCAAAGGCGAGGACCGCAAAATAAAAGTTTCCTCTGAAGACTCATATAGTGACTGGTGGTACTCCTGTCACCCGCTGACAATTAGGGGTAGCGGCGATGAAGGCCACTCTATCCCTGGCTATCAGCGGGTGGAAGGGGGACCAACATGGTGCATGGAGCTCTAGGTCCTTGCCGAAGGCGAGGGCCGCAAATCAAAGTATCCTCTAATGGCTCTCATGGCTGGTGGTGCTTCTATCACCCCTTGGCAGTTTGGGGTAGCGGCGATGAAGGCTGCTCTATCCCAAGCTGTTAGCAGGTGGAAGGGGGACCAACTTGGTGCCTAGAGCTCGAGGTCCTTGCCGAAGGCGAGAGCTGCAAATCAAATTAAAACTTTTATAGGTAGTGAGGGTCGACGCCAAGCGGCGAGGACTCGAGAGATTGAGAAGTCTCTCGTTGAGGGTCGAAGTCCGAGCGGCGAGAACTTGAGAGAGGACTTGAGAGATTGAGTAATCTCTCGTTAGTGTAAAGAGTCGACGCCGAGCGGCGAGGACTTAAGAAATTGAGAAATCTCTCGTTATTATAGGGGGTCGATGCCAAACAGCGGAGACTTGAGAGATTAAGAAATCTTTCATTGAGGGTCGAAGTCTGAGCGGCGATGACTTGAGAGATTGAGAAATTTCTTGTTAAGGGTCAAAGTCCGAGTGGCGAAGACTTGAGAGATTGAGAAATCTCTCATTAGTGTAGAGTCGACACCGAGTGGCGAGACTTGAAAGATTGAGAAATCTCTCGTTAGTGTAGAGTCAACGTCAAACAGCGAGTACTTGAGAGATTGAAAAATCTCTCGTTAGTGTAGAGTCGATGCCGAGCGGTGAGAACTTGGGACAATGAGTAATCTCTCGTTTGTGTAGAGAGTCAACGCTGAGCAGTGAGGATTTGAGAGATTGAGAAATCTCTCATTAGTGTAGAGTCGACGCCAAGCGGCGAGGACTTGAGAGATTGAGAAATCTCTCGTTAGCGTAGAGTCGATGCCGAACGGCGAGGACTTGAGAGATTGAGAAATCTCTCGTTAGTATAGAGTCGATGCCGAGTGGCGAGGACTTGAGAGATTGAGTAATCTCTCGTTAGTATAGAGAGTCGACGTCGAGTGGCGAGGACTTAAGAGATTGAGAAATCTCTCGTTAGTGTAGAGCGCTAAGTTTGAGCGAAAGCCAGTAGCTTGCTCGAGGCTAGTGTCGAGCACCGAGCATGAGCGGCTAGGATACATTTTGACTTGTTTCGAAAATAAATTTCATTGTTTTCAATGCTTGGGTACAAAATAAAAAAGGCGCAACGCGAATTACAACCATGGATGTGTTAGCCCTTATGATCCCTCATGGAACATAATTAGCTGCTCTGCGTTCTAGTGTCTCTTGACTGCCTTGCCCCCCAGGTCTTCGAGTCAGTACGTGGCAGGATGCACCACTTGGGAGACCTTATACGGCCCCTCCCAGTTCGAGGCTAGTTTACCCTTCTTGGTAGGGTCTCAAAGATAACAAGCTTCCTGAGCACGAGGTCGCCCTCCTTAATGTCAGTCAGACGGACTTTCTTGTTGTGGACCTTTTCAACACGCCGCTGATATATATTTCTTCTGATGGCAAACTTTTCACGGATCTCGTCGATTAGGTCCAAGTTTGCTCTGAGGTCGCTCGAGTTCGACTCCTCGTTGAAGCCCACGAACCTAGGAGAAGGGATCCCAATTTCCAGGGGGATGACCGACTCGGTTCCATAGGTCAGTTTGAATAAGGATTCGCTCGTTGGGATCCTTTTGGTTGTTTGGTGCAATCAAAGGATGCTTGGTAATTCGTTGACTCACAGTCCCTTGGGCGAGTTATCCATCCATTTTTTTTAGACCGTCAAGAATTTGGCAGTTGGCATTTTCATCTTGGCCGTTCGACTGGGGATGAGATATTGACGAGAAGCACTGCTGGACCCCAAAGTCTTCGCAGAACTTTCGAAAATTTCTACCGACGAACTGGGTTCCATTATCATGATGAGCACGTGCGAGGTCCTGAACCGACAGATGATGTGTTTTCAAAAGAATTGTTGGGCTTGATGATCCATGATCGTGGCCAGGGGTTCTGCCTCGACCCACTTAGTGAAGTAGCCGATGAGCACTACGAGGAATCGCCTCTAGCCCATGGCCCTCGCAAAGGAGCCGACTAGGTCCATCCCCCACATGGCATATAAGGTCAGACTGGTGAGTGACTTGAGTTTGGCATGGGGCAAGCGTCCAGTTGAAGAGAATCTTTGGTAGGGGCTGCATCATTTCACAAGGTCCTGAGCATCTTGCAATATGGTCGACCAATAGTAGCCATGGTTGAGCACTTTCCGCGCAAGCGACCTGCTGCCCATATGGCACCCCCCAATTCCTTTGTGCATTTCTTCCAGTGCATACTTGGCTTCATCGGGACTCAGACATTGGAGATAGGGTCTCCCGTCCACCTTGGTGTATGAGCGCTTGAAGAATACATTATCAATTAGGGTGAATCTTTCCAATCAGATTCTTGTTGTCTTGGCTTCGGTTGGGTTTGGCGGGAGTTCGCTATCGACCAGGAACTTTCGGATGGGGTCCATCCATGTGTCATCCTAAGTGTCTGGGTTAATACAAAGGATCTTCAGGTTCTCAATGCTAGGATTGCGGAGGACCTCTACGAGGACAGTGCGATCTAAGCCCTCGAAATACGACGAGGCGATCTTAGCCAAGGCATTGGCCTGGCCATTTTATTCTCTAGGAATGTGCTCAACGGTGGCACCCTCGAAGACTGTTAAGAGTCGCCTAACGCGCGCCATGTACTGGATCATCCAGGCATCGCGGACTTCATAATCCCCGGAGATGTGATTGACCACGAGTTAAGAGTCATTGTAGGCACCACGAGCTGAGAGTCGTTGTAGACCTTCACATCTTGCCCCCACCTTATGGGCTAGTGTAAGCCCAGCAATTATGGCTTCGTATTCTGCTTCGTTGTTGGATGCTTGAAAGTTGAAATGGTAGGAGTACTGGAGGACGAAGTCGCCGGGGCCTCTAAGTATGACACCAGCTCCGCTTCCCCTTTCGCAGGATGACCCGTCAACATATAACTCCCAAACTAGTTCATCCTCTCAAATTTCAGATGCTTTAGGAATGGTGCATTCCGTGATGAATTCAGTGAGGGTCTGCCCTTTGATTTCTGTCCGAGGTTGGTAGTTGATGTTGTGTTGGCTCAGCTCGATGGACCACTTGATTAAGCGGCCAAAATTCTCTAGCTTGTTCAGGACCGTCATGAGATGGAGTGGGCTTGAAAGTACGATCGAAGTTTCCCAACAGCCATCACCAATGCATAGACGACCTTTTCCATCTTGGTGTATCGGAGTTCAGCATCGTGCAAGACTTTGTTGACATAATATATGGGCATTTATGTTCTGTCTTCCTCCCTGACTAATACGGCGTTGAGCGCGTGTTCCAAAGCAGCAAGGTAAAGATAGAGGACTCGCCCGGCTCAGGTTTTCTAAGGAGTAGGGGGTTGGTCAGGTAGGCATTCAGCTGATCAAAAGTCTACCGTTGGGAGTCTTCCCATTCGAATCTTTTCACTGTTGTGCAATCTAGTCACCTAAATAAATAGACAAACTAGACACAAATTAAAAACCTCGCAAGTGCACGAATCGTTAGAAAAGCGTAGCAATAGCAAGGGTCGATCCCACAGAGATTGTAGACTTTAACTTACTAATCAATAAAAAGAATAAAAATCATAAAGAGTTGTTTTACTGTCTAAAAGAAATAAAAAGATTAAAACTAAATTAAGAAGTGTTGAATCATAAATATTTATGAAGTAGTTGGGTTTAGATCTCCACCAATAGTCAGTAATGCTAAGTCACCTTCTGAACTTCTTCTTATTACTCATGTTTGTTCACTTCAAGGGCATGGTATCTACTCCTTAAAGTATTGTTTCCCTAGGCCAAGAATTAGGCATGGTATCTACTCTAATTCGTTTCTTTCATTAAGTGTTTAGCATGGTATCTACTAAGTTGTGCTTAAAGAAAACATAAGATCAGTGGAAACGAACAAACACTCAAGGTTCTAGAAATTGGTATCAGATCTAGATCCCTTAAGTTGATTGAACCAGGAACCCCTAAAGATTCCTTTGTTACAATTACGGGCACGAGATACGGGTCGTCTCAATATGCTCATATAACAGATTCAGATAGAGGGTAATGCAAACTTGGATTTCTCAAGCTCTGTACGTCAGTCGACTGGCTCTCACCTCAGTCGACTGCTCTCAGACTTTCGAGAACAAGTTTGATTACCATTAATCTATACCAATACAAACGGATTCAATCAATAAGTAAAATAAAAGAGTTCAGAAGAATATAGCACTACATAACTACGGCTTCAATCTACCCAACTATAGAATTTAGTTCCACATAATAATACTTTTATTAATCAACAAGTTCGAATACATGATCAACATAAAAGAATAAAGAGAAGAGAAATAAACTAATGAAGTCCGGCAATAAGTCGACTATCTGTCACACGGTAGACTGCCTTCGAGTACTGGATCTCTTCTCTCCTTCTTCAATGCTGATAGAAATAATACCCCTGTTGATGACTTGAACGCGCAGACTCTTGTGATTCGGTGGTGGATGATGGGGAGATGATGAGGGCAAAGAGAGCGAAGAGAGAGTGCTCTAGATAATGCTTCTTTTCTGATATTTATAGAACACGGCTGAGAATTAGGGTTTTGCACTTTTTCAGGAAAATCCTTCTCTGTTTGATTTGATGATTTATTTCTTTCTCTTTTCTTCTTTCCTTCCTTATCTGTTAACCACGTGCTCTTGGAAATCCCCAGTCTCTAGATTTGATTTGCATAAATCTGGATTCAGATAGATTTGAAATTAGATTTGGATAAATCTTCGAATATCCTATCTGTTTACTCCGTCGCCTATCAGTCGACTGCCTCTGGATGTAAGTCGACTGTGTCGAGACTTTAGTATTTTCATGATTCATCAGCCCAGTCGACTGTTGTGTACTTGATTCCCTCTGTCCAGTCGCCTGTAAGCATGATCAGTCGACTGATCTCTTCAGTTTCCTGTGTTTCATCCTTACAATCCTGAATTTGCTTCGTTTCGCACTTTTATGCTGTTTCCTGTGGAAAAGAGAAAAGAAAAGTAAAATACCATATATAGAGCTTTTAAGTGCGCATTTACATTAAGGTTATTGCTTCTAAATGTGAATAATAATGTGTTCATCATTCACCCCCCCCCCCCCCCCCGGAGGGCTTTGAAGAACGGGAGTGACTTTTCTCCGGACTTGGAGAAGAAACGGTCGATCGCCGCCAATCGACCCACTAGTCGTTGAACTTATTTGACATTTCATGGAGGGGCCATGTCTAAGATGGCATGAATCTTTTCAAGGTTTGCCTCGATACCTCGCTGGCTGACCACGAATCCGAGATATTTCACTGAGGAGACGCCAAAGGCGCATTTAGAGGGATTGAATCTCATATTATGGGATTGTAGGACCCCAAAAGCCTCATCGAGATCGCTGATGTAATCCTGTCCCATGATGCTTTTGACCAACATGTCATCGACATATACCTCCATGTTTCGGCCTATATGGTGCTTAAAGACCCAATTGACAAACATTTGGTATGGGGCACCGACGTTCTTCAGCCCGAAATTTAGGGCAGGCCTTTTTGAGGTCTGTGAAATTTATACAGATCCTCCATTTGCCACTTGGTTTCTTCACCATCACGATGTTCGCCAACCACTGCGGGTAATTGATTTCCTGCATGAATCGCACCGAGATGAGCTTGTCCACTTTTTCCTTTATCGCATGTTGCCTGTCGGGAGCGAACTTACGCCGCTTCTGCTGAACTGGCTTCTAGTCCAGTTGGACGCTTAGTTCGTGCATAATAAGATCCTCTGAAATCCCTGGCATATCTGAGTGTGTCCATGCTAAGAGGTCGGCATTCCGACGGATACAGCCAATAATGACCAGTTTAAGGTCTGGGGTGAGAGACTGGCTCACTCGGAACCATTTAGATTCGTCTTCCCCAGAGAAGGGGACCTCCACCAATTTGTCAGATGAGCGCTCGACCGCATTAAGGGGGAAGACCCCACCCCCAATCGCGACCATGTAGCATGCACAGGTTAATTCCTGATTGCCTCAGGTAATGCCAACCCCGTAATCGGTAGGAAATTTCAACTTTAGGTGATAGGCGGAGGGCACCACCTAAAGGGAGCAGATGCGGGGTCAACCGAGGATGGTGTTATAGGCGGCCTTGACGTTGACCGCCATGAATTCTATCGCCTCCGTTCGGATGGTCGGGACCGTTCCGGCCGTTATATCGAGTGTGACAATCCCCTCGATTTGGATAGGTACGCCTAAGAACCCGTGGAGCGTGTACCCACCAGCTTTAGCCTCTTGCGAGGGAGTTTGAGTTTTTCGAACGCATCTAGGAACATGATATTGACGGAGATCCCATTGTCAACAAGGATGCGGCAGACCTCATGATTGACCATGCCGAGGCTGACTACTAGGACATCGCAATGAGAAAGTCGGACGTCTTCCAGATCTGTAACGCCCCGAATTCCAAATAAGACCGAATTCGAGATTTCACAGGATCTTTACTTCACTTCGTACAATTTTACAAGAAATTTAAAACTTTTTAATAATACATCAGAGTTCATTACATTTTTGGTTTACACAGCGGAAGAATACAACAATGAAATAAAATACAACTTATACAACAATGACAATGTAAATCATCAACTGCATCATAACATCTCCATGGCAAAGTCCATTACCTGCATATCAAGCTGTAGGCACGTCAGTCACTTACAAGTGACGAAAATGTACTCGGCTATCCTCTCTATGTTGTACATATAACGATCTCATTACTTTAACAAACCACAAAAATTCAATGAACAATAAAGTATTAAATCGTGACTACGCTAAACATGTAAGTGTATGTGATGCCTTAATGCCTAATGCACACATTTTTATACTAGAATGACACTAATGCATACTTGTTCGGATTCTATGCATCTCATACTACATAGGTCCGAGGGCAAGCACCTACGTACTCTACAATAAAGGATTCGATCCCTCGCCAAGAAACTACCCAGTAAAAAGCAAGGTTTAGATCATTCCACGAATATGGATCCCAGCCTCGCTAACAGATCCCTCATCATGCGAATCATCCCGCAAGTTTCCCCTAGCCCCGGTATACGTATATACACTGGAGTATGGTAAATATCTGCATGACTACGCTGTTCCGGATTTAAAAATAAAAGTCCATCTCCCACGGAGCAACCACAGTCCGCCAACTGGGTCTATAGCCACGGAGATCCACCGCCGACTATATAGAAGCAATCCACTTATGTTTGCCCAGGTTTACTACATCTTCACTTATGTACCTAATTATTTAGTTCAAGATATGAATAAATTTCCAAGCCTATAATTAGTTTTACCTCCTACCGGACTTTATCAACAAACATGAGATAGCTCCACGGCTATATCTTAAAATATATCTCAACTCTTTTCAAATCAAATAGTGTCGGTACCCGAGGTTTCAATAACTCTAAATCACAACTTTTTCATGTACAAGAAATTATGGGTACACATACCCTTTAATAAACATGTCTTAAACCTAGATATTTTCATCTTCAAATTTATTCACGAATGATCAATAACTTGTCTTAACACTTATTCACAAAGTAATCATTTCTTAGTCTTGGCACTATTCATGATCTATTTGCTCATTTAAAATCCTTATAAGCAATCACTTCTTACAAGAATACAACTTCATCACATGAAATTCTTATTAACAATTTAAGCTCATACATTGTATCTCAACTACATCAAACAATTCTTAAGCCGAGTATAATCTTTTCAAAATAATTCACTTCACACAAACATATTTTTCTCTTCTTCAAAAAAATGAATTTCATACTCTTTACTAATTAAAACTTAAATTAGAATTTACTTTTCTAATTCAATCTCTCATGTTTACTTCTCAAATATACTTGAAAAATTCTACAACTATTTTTTATAAAATCTATTTCATTTTATAAGTATTCTAAAATATTTCCCAAATTTTTCTTTGCACTAAAAATGCTCTTTTACAATAAAACAACCAAAAAAAATGTTTTGAAGCTCACAGGTTTTGAACCAAGCTCCCACGCCCGCACAGTAAACGCCCAAGGCCCAACCCGTTAGCCAAAAAGTCCATATGGACTTGGCGTTAAAGGGGAAACCGAAACCCACTTATATGGCGCCTCACCTTTTGAGTTTATTTAAAACCGAAAATAAAAAGTGGGACTGTTAGGATTTGAACTTAAGACCTCAGCTCACAATCACGCTACAGTAACAGTTTTAAAGTTCAGCCGTTAACCAATAAGTCCATGAACTATTTCTGTCTATCGAATTATGTTAATATGTTTTGTTCGATTTTCTGTTATTCAATATTTTCTTAAAACTCAACTTCTCATTTAATCTAATCTTTTGTTAAACTGAAATTTGTTCATATAAACTGGATTTATTTTCTAACAGTAACTCTTAGATTTAAATTTTCATATTTTAGAAAATAAACTAGCTTTCAAATTATTTTCTCTTATGAATTTACATTTACTCAATTTAATCAAAATAGCACATTATATCTTTTATGAACAATCAAATGAGTTCAATAGTATCAAATTTACTTTACAGAAATATATCTACTTATCAAAAAGGAAAACTCAACAATTATTCACATAATCAAAAATCTCTACATTCATGTATACTAGTTTATAACAAACTAATCAATTATTCTTTTCTTATTACCAACTCACATAATGTTGATTAGTTTACTAATCATAGCATCTTTCATTACATACAATGCACCGGTTTGTTCTACTTTATCAAATCAAATTCTACACTACTCATTTATTTTCTTATTAGCATGCACATTCTCTATAATTAGAAAGTAGAGAACACTCACCTCTAAGAAGAATCACAATATGAAGAGACCTTTCTCAGCTCCTAGTTCTACTAGCACCTCCTAGCAATTTTCTTCTCCTCCTAGCAAGATTACTCCAAAGCACAAGAACACTCATTCTCTCTCTTTTTTTTTTTCTCTCTTATTTAATTTATTTTTTGTGTGTGAAATGAGAAGAGAAGGGAAGCTATTTATAGGACAAGTTGAGGGTTCAATGTGCAAAATTACACACCTAATAAATTACTCAAATTAATTTTTTCAACTCTTCACTTTCTTAACTCCTAAAACTCCTACTCTTTTATTTGTCCACCTCTCACAAACTCAACTCCCATCTTTTCAATTCTATAACCCCCGACCCGGCCTACTCCTTCATATTCCAACCGGCCAACTCCTCCTTCAAAATGCACAGCCGCACACAAATTCATACACCCTGGTGGGCCCCTTACTCCAATGCCACGTCAGGTTGGCCGATACCACACACAAAAGCAACATAAACATTCATGTGCTGTTCTCTTTTCCGTGTGGACCCCCCATTTGGAAGCCATGTCAACAAGTCAAGATAAACACAACACTTCAATGCTGTGTCCTTTGATTCACGTAGCCCCCACCTCCACTCACATTTCCAAATATTTATATGAAGTGCCATTTTCATACAACCAGCCAACAATCAACATGCACAAATTATTCTATATATATACTATTTATATACATACTTATACTGTATATTATTATGTAAGTAAAAATGGTCTACTTAAAATCTATAATATAGTGTGCACAAATAAAATAAATACATATACTCCTAAATTTTATTTTGAAAACGGATATGCTCAAATACGCAGTCGTACGTAAAATGTCAAAATGCGAAAATTGACTTTATCAACGAAAAAATGTTAAACGTGATAAAATACAATATAAGAAAATATATTTATTAATTTTTATATGTTCCCCGACGTAATTGCTACGTACGTAGAAAACACGTGCATTTTACGTACAAAATTATTTCAATCAAAATGGAGAAAAATGAACTTCCGTTTATAAAACGAGTTCGAACACGAAAAATAAATAATCAATCCTCATAAAAATATCACACGTAGCGATGGAAAAATACGCAACTGATACGTGCATCGAAAACACATAAAAAGCACGTAAAAATACAAAGATTGAAATATTATATTTTTGTTGACTCAAAATAGTGTAAAACCAATACTAAAAATGCATGAATAGTCGGTAATCAAAATGCGTAGTGAAAACACGTTACAAATATCACCAGCACGGTACAAAATACACGTGCGTAACACACAAGGACAAAATTGTCATTTTTAATTTTGCGGGGTGTTACAAGATCTTTGCTAGAAAATGAGACCGCCACCCCTTGATTCTTGGGGGGCGAATCGTAGTGGATTGTGTTAACCTCTCGTACGAAGGCCTTGTGGGAGGTGTTCGATCCTCCCCGCAAGGGTCCGCACCGTGGACATAGTTGAGGATGCCCCCCCCCCCCCCCCCCCCCCCCCCCCGACTTCTTCGGGCTCGGGTTCCGCCACCGGCTGCCGATTGTTGATTACGTACCGAAATCAACGGTGACCAAGCGTGAAGCACTCGGGTCGAGCCCTGATAGCCCCTCGGCTTGTTGTCTTTGGGCCCCTGCGTGTTCACGTGACTGCGAGGAGGATGATCGACCTGACGACCTGCCGTGTGTGCCCTCTTGACTTTGGGTGCCATGGAAAGGAATGGCCTTGGGGTCGGATCCAAACCTGGGATTGAATTGGTTTGTCTAGTTCTTACAGACGGCACCAATCTGATACTGCTGATTTAGTGGTGGGAGCAACAAATGTGAGTTCTTGTTATTTGTAGTGGAAGAGACAGGTATGAGACAAATTTCAGTTGTAAATCTCGATCTAAGATGAGGATTTCACTAGGAGCAATAAACGTGGTACTGCTGGTAGTTGACCGCTCTGATCACCTGCATAAATGCCTAGAAACACCGGCAGAGATCCAGGCTACAAATGGGATTTGCTAAGGTTAACAATCTAACTACTTCTATACTAGTATCAGGTAGAAATTGGAACATGATGTAACTTCATGTGCACAGATGGATTGGATTGTCATCTATTTCGTTAGGAATTTGAATGCTATTTCTAAATCAGGGACAGTGGTGGAGCCAGATGAATCAAAATGGAGGTCCCAAATTTTTTTTTCTCCAGACATCGGCATAATTGAGTCTTTAATAAGAGGTGGATTAGACTTGGGGTTCCAAATTTTTTTTAACTGGGGGTGCCAAATAAAAATTTTGGTCTATAATAGGGGGTTTTACAAAATTTTTGGGGTCCCAACCTCCCTCCGCCACTGATCAGGGAAACTACAAGTTGGTGGGATGTGAAAGGAAACCCAAACCTTAAGCTGAACAAATTCCATCCTAGAATCAAGAATGTTTACAGAATTTTTGCATTTTAAAAAAGACGTCAGTACTTAAAGTGACGAGCCATCCAGGAAGCAACTAGGTCCGGTAGTCATCTTGCATCAGTTTGTGGTACCACTCTTTCGTTTTCACATTGTAAGAAGCCATCCAAACATGTACATTAATTGTCAATTCCTAGTAACAAAACATGAGTTGAGCATTAATAGTTAGGGCAAAATAACGAATATGAAACCAACAGCCAATTCGTGTACAAGCAGTACTTGTTAATAACATGAGTAATTAAAGGGGGCAACTTAAGATCTGACCATGGTGGCCTTATTCCACCTTTTCCCTCAAAAAAAAAAAAAACTTAAGATCTGACCAAAGTTAGACAGCTGCTTGCGACGGACGGGAGTGCAGAATCTAAGGATCGGGCGTAGATGTTGGATTTAATGTCTTACATACTTATTCGGTGTGAAGAGAAGATTGTAATACAAATATTGGGTTCGAAGCGAGGAATCGAAGAGAAGAAAGTAGCAGCAACAAACAGAGAGAACAGCAATCAACTGGCCCCTCGGGTCTGGGGAGACTCGAGTACGGTCGACCACAACTTGTGCAATCAACTGTGATGCACGAGACTGCATGTTTTGGGTGCGGGTCGGCTGGTTCGTTTGAAGTCCACTTCATCTTCTGCTTAGATCATACGGCTCTAATTGTATTTCTATCACTTCGGTATACATCGGATGGTTATTGAATCAAGATATCTAAATTAGGGTTTCTCTATATCTATATATTCATTATAACGGCTCCAAGGACGATATGATTATATTGAGTGCTGAATAAAAGAATAGAGTATTTCATCTGAGAGGCGAGAGATTTCTCCATTCTCCATTGTAAACAGCTAGTAAGTTACAGCTAGGCTTGAGAGAGGGTCATGGTGAGAATTGTAATATTATCTTCTCTAGTTGAAATAAATCTCGGTTCTTCCTCCTCCGGATTAAAGCGAAAGCCCTAACCGGAACAATTCTTGTGTGCTTTGTGTGTTGGTGTGATCTAGTATTTTCTTGATGGTTTGTGTTGTTCGTGTCGAAGACTTAGCAAGATCCTCTAGAGAGAATAATTTTCTAACAGTAGATTCGCATAAAATGAAGCATATCAGTAGTACTTAAAAAAAAAGGAAGCCAATTAACCTAGTATTCTTATCGATGAATAGGAAACAAACACGCAAACCTCTCATTATCCATGAAAGCTTATGCTAAACTGCATCATCAGATATCTGAGATGTTTAATTTACAGTTGTTGGTTACTTGGTTGCCAATTGAAGCAACCAAAACCTGTCACGCTGATTCAAACTACGGTAGTGATGAGAAAAGTATGGTCCCTCCTCATTAACGATCTTTTTGGGAGTCAGATGAATCCGGGTTGATGGAGAAATCAGCACCACTGCAGAGTAGTGACCATTAGAAACTCTCTATTCCTTGTCTTATGATGCAACTAAATCATTCAGTAGGTAGAAAAGATGAATATATATATGATTTCATTGGATGTCATGTGCAGTAACTACTTTAAAATAAGAGGTTCAAAAACAACCGATCCAAAGGAAATCAAGTCCGCCAACTTAGAGATACCGACTGATCAATCTTGATTCAATTGGAACTTATTCTGCAACAGAGATGAATGATTCTTGATTCCTACAGTACTTAGTAACGTAGAGGTACTGGCAGCCTAAGCATGATATGTTTTATGTTTAGTTTCCAAAATTAGTCCAATCCAATAATTGTAAAATTATGGTTTCAAGTTTCGGTTGGACAGTATGGAAAGGAACAAAACAAAATCAATACATGGGTACCACCCAACACACTGAAAAAAATTAATCTAGCTAGAGACAGCCAATGAACCTTAATTGTAACACTTGAGGTTATGTAAATGGATACAAGAGATGTTAGCAGCCTATACTGCATTAACCTAAGAAAGAAGGTGAATTACTTTCTTACTTTGTATGGTGAAAAATGGAACAATAGCAAAAAAATATTAGTAAGATACAGTGACTTACTAATGGCGGAGCTCGTTGTGTCATAATCATAGCTGTCCGTCATGTATGGTGGAGCTCAGTGTGTCATAGTCACAGCTCTGTGTCGTGCCTCACAAGTCACAAGTGGGCTAACATGTCAGTTTTGAAGGGTATATTGTTTTTGGGAACTGTCGGATATGTGGAATTTTTTCACAAAATAAGCCACTTATTCAAACTATATCCTACTAGTAATTTACACGTGCGATGCACGTTTTAATAATTTTAAAAAATAAAAATAAAAACTCTGACGTATAGAGGATTTGAACTGGAAACCTCTTTTATATTAGTTATGTACGTGCATTGCACATATTGGTAGAATGGCAAAATGACAAATGACACTAAGGCCTTCTCTCATTATAATATTAGAGATTAGAGATTGAGGAACAGACCGAACATAGACAAAACTTATTCCCCATGTCGTCTAAATCTTGCCACATCAGTATAGAATGCAGTTCTCAACTGCAATATAGCAGTTCCCAACTACAGCCTCTTCCAAAAAACAAAAAAAAAAAACTTTTGAGACCACAATTTTCAACTGTGTCCTCGGCTCCTTTTATGAATAACTAAGCCTGCAGTTGGCTATTGCGACCGTGCCTGAAATATTTGAGACAGAGAGTCATGACTTCGAAACTTAGAGCCAAAAATTTTAAGTAAAAACTTGTTAAAGATATACCGCAGAACTGCGATCTAAGCTATAATCTAATATGTTAAATAGGAGCCGCAATTTGGAATAGCGGCATCCAAAAATAAAAAAAAATTTGAGAAGAGGTCGCAGTTTGCTATTGCGGCCTTAGCTGTCGTGGCAAAATTTAGTCCACCAGTGAAATAAGTTAGGCCACTATCTGTTAGGATTGTGTCTTGTATTCTCGTTGTTCAAATTAAAAGAAGGTAATATGAAGCACGAAGGTCGAAGCGTCGAAGCGAGTAGAAGGAGAACAGCAGCAGCAGCAGGTGCAGGATAGTTGCGGTCGACCGGTCATGGTGACAGTCGAACGCACCCCCGACCGCTCGTTGTACATGGATTGTCCGAGAGCGGTACGGTCGACCGGTCTTGTTGGACGGTCGACCTCCCGCGGTGCTGATTCATTTTTTGGGATTCAATTTGTTAGGTCGGTTCAGCCCAATCTTCAACTCCAAGTTAGATCGTGCGGCTCCTATTCAGTTACTTCTTTTCCAAGTTATATCGGACGACTGAGGATCAAGATTAAACCTAGATTTTCTCTCTATTCTTCTATATATATTGTAAACTCCTCCAATATGAGAGGGAGTACTTCAGATTCTTTTCTCCATTGCAAAGAGAGGCTCGAGAGAGAGATAGTTCTTGGTGGGTGAGTTTAATTCTTTATGTCAAGTGAATCAGTAACTCATTGTAATCTCCTCTAGTTGAATGTCAGATCTCCCTATATTTCTTCCCGGATTAAGCAAAAGCTAACCGGGATAAGTCATTGGTGTATTTGTATTAGTTTGGTGGATCTACTTGCTTGCTCAATTTATTCGTCTCGTCTACTTCGACTTCCTCATTGCTCTAATTAGTTCCGCTGCGACCAGAGGACGTTTGTTGACGCCCCAAACCCAACAACTGGTATCAGAGCTTCAGGTTGCAGAGTCCCTTGGTTAAGATGACAGGCTACAATATTTTGAAGATCAAGCAGTTCGATGGTAAGATCAATTTCAATTTTTGGAAGACTGACATGTATGATGTTCTTACTCAAGAACGGTTGCAGTCAGTAGTTAAAAAGAAGGAAAAGCCAACTGATAGGAAGGATGACGTTTGGGAAGATATTCGTGAAAGAGCCATAAGTCTAATCCGACTATCCTTGGCGGACGAGGTCAAGTACAGATTTCTTGAAGAAACTGACGCGGCGAGTTTGTAGAAAAGACTCATAGCTAACTACTCTGGTTCGTCGTTATTAGATCGGATGCATTGGAAGAGAAAGTTGTTCTGTTTATCTATGAAGGAAGGTACCGATCTTGTCACGCCCCGCTTCCCAAAAATATGGAATACGAGCACGTGACGAAGCCCAGCGAATGATTTTTACATCATCCATAAGCTGTAGGATCGACTCAGCATCATAACGAGAATATAACCAGATTTATATATAACCAAGCATGCATGAATAACTTATTAAGCTACAGAAAACAATTTACACAAATAATAATGTTCAAATAGTTCACATGTCTGGATCAAGTATAAACTCGGAAACAAGTCTTATACAATAGGAGAAATAAATACCTTAAGAAAAGCAACTATTTAAACAGGTCCTTGCTCGCCAATTCTAGCAGGTAGCTCGTCTCCAAAGTCTGTTTAATAAATATAAACAGGAAAACAAAGGGGAAACAAGAGAAAATGCCCTTAGTGCAAGTTAGGGCCACAAATAGTAAAAGCAAGTACAAGAAAGGGGAAAACAAGAATTGGAATCAAGAATAAGCAAGGTTATAAGAAGTAGTGGCAAATTCAAAGACTAGCTAGCAAGAGGGAACATCATAATGACTAGATTGGATAACAACTGCTAGTGGTGAATCACATGTCAGGTATACTTATAGGGGTATTTAATATCAAGCGACAACCTCAAGTCTAGTGTCATAAGTTACCTCAAATGCCCGGTCTCAAATGTCAAGTCCAAGTATCAAGTTCCAGGCTTTAAGTCTCAGGTATCATATTTCAGGTATCATATCATCAAGTATCAAGTGACAGGTGTCAAGTTCAAGTCTTGTAATTATTACTATCTAGGTAGCACGACATGCATCCATTATACTACATGGTTGCTACAGTCAAATCAATTGCGCTTAGACCTAGTAATGGAGTCTATAGGGCGGTGTACTCAGGCATCAAACTAGCAGGTGATCAACCATGGGCTCTAGAAGTGGCCCCCGTAGGCTCTAGAGGTGGCCCCCGTCACCCATGACGTGGCACTTAGTTCTACGTGGCACTTAGTTCCAGGTGATTTCAAACATACATCATGTAAACATATAATGGGCTCTAGAGGTGGCCCCCGTAGGCTCTAGAGGTGGCCCCCGTCACCCATGACGTGGCACTTAGTTCTACGTGGCACTTAGTTCCATTTAACATACAACTTGGGAAACACGGGCCCCCTTCCGAGTACACTTACCTATGTTGTCCACTCTATAGTCTTTCCCATAACCCCCGGCTTGTCACATTTGTTCAGGCAGATTTTGTGTTCTTGTATTTACACATGTGAAACAGGGTTGAAATAATCTAATTTAATTCTAAGAAAAATTGGGGATGTCCTATAGGGTGTCCAGCAACTACATATAAAATTTGGGGTCAAACACTCGCTGTTTGCTCCGTGAAAATAATTTGTAAAGAAAATATATACAGCAGTTTTTACAGAACTGCGCCTACTGACACAGCTGCAGTATAACAGCCATATCTCCTAGACCGTAACTCTAAATTCAATCATTCTGGAGTCTATCGACATCTACACATCCTGATCTACGTTTTGTATTCAGGCCTCGGGCCCAAATTCCAATGTTAAAAGGGTCGAAACCTCAAAAGAAAATCCAGACAGCAACATAGGGAAATAATTCACTAATGTAGATTTCATAGAATTATGTAATTTGGTGTCTAAAATCATTATGTGGCACAAATGCATGGTAATGGGAATCAAACAGCGAATAATAGTATTTTTCAAGTCATAATAATCATAAATTGCCAGAACACTAAATTTATATGCGTCTACAATTACTAGGGGTCCTTAATTCATATGTCTATGTGATTCGCAAGTTCAAGGAGATAAAGGAGTCCAATTGAATTATTATTTAATACGAGGAAGTTTTGTGACTCTTAGATTGGTGAGTTTGAAGGTTCAAATTGTTTTACTATGATATTTCAAAGGAGAGTCACAAACTAACTACATGTGGTATTTCAAAGAGACTTGTACTAGGACAATAAGATGTACAAGGTTACTTGCCTTAAATCGACGGTTGAAATCTCCGCTTGTTGAAGCAAATAGAGTAGAAAAATCCCCGGAAATGTCCTCGAAATGCGCGTCCAAAAACTGATCTGAGATCGAGCTTTCCTTGCACACACGATCGGCCCAAAACGGCGGACAGCAACTTCGGATCGGCTGCGGGTAGAACAGCGGACAGCAAAATCGCCCAATCAGATCACTCCTGTGCACCGGATCCAAACCCAGAACAGCGAACACGGCTTCGGGATTTGCTGCGGAACGAACACAGAACAGCAAAACCCAGCCACTCAGATCGCAGCGATGCAGCGGATCATATCCGAACAGGGGACAGCGGATCCGGGATCTGGTGTGGCGAAACACGGGACACCGATCACCAGCACGAATCTTGATGAGATCAGGCGACTGAGAATCGCTCCCGCTCTTTCTCTTCTTCTTCTTCGTTCGATCTCCTTCTTCTCCGACGTTCGACTGAGTGGAGCTCGAGAGAGAGGAGTGACGGCGGCTGCTTCGTTGGCGGCGACTACGGCAACGACGGAGTGCGGCGAGGCGGCGGCGACGTCGAGAAGCGACGCGCGGCGAGGTGCTCTGCTCGTGGGTTTCGAACAGGGGAGAGCGGCGTGGGGTTCGGCGGCGTCTGGCGAAGCAGCGGAGAGGGTGTTGGAGGCGGCGAGGCGATGGGGAATCTGTCGAAGTCGAGAGTGAGGGTGAGGGAGACGTCGAGTTGGTGTAGGCGAGTTGGGGATGGGTTCGGAGGTGGTGGGTTCTACGGTTGGAGAGATGGCGAAGGCGACGGAGGTTGGAGTTGTGGAGGTGCTGGCTGTGGGGGGTCGACGAGGCGAAGTCGAAGGTGGTGGTCGGAGGTGACGGAGAGGCGATCGGGAGTTGGGTTGATGGCGAGAAAGATGGAGACGAAGATGATTAGCGGCGGGTTGTTTAGATTAGGGTTTAACAGTATGGTGATTAGGGTTAGGGTAGGGGTTTATATACTAGGGTTAGCGGGTTTGCGGGTTCAAGGGTTTAGGGGATCCGTTTCAAAAAGAGCCCAACAGAAGAAATGGTCAAAATGCACAATAATGGGGATTAGAGAGATAAACGAGAAGAATCGGTCTATTTCTCATGAAGAACGGTGCAAGATGGCACACAATCGAATTTGATAAAAAGATCCAAAATTGAGTCGAGACAAAAATAACGATTTTATTCGAATAGAAATAAAATACGGATCTCAAATAGATGAAAGAATACAATATGGCAAAATACAGTATAAAATACAAATACGGGGAAACAGTAGTTACAAATCCTACCCACCTTACACAAAAATTTCGTCCTCGAAATTTGCTTAGGCGGTGCACAGGACAAGGTAAAAGCAACTTAGGGAAGAGTAACAAACAAGGGATCCAAGAAAAATCAACTTGGTGGTAACACCAAAAATAAGAAGGGAGTGGATAACAACGAGTTCAAATGGAAGGCATGAAAGAGAATAACAGTATCTAAAGGATCCAAATAACACAAGATAATAAATACAATGAAGGAGTAGGCAGAACTGAAACCAAGGAGATGGAAGACAGGAAAGAATTGAATCCAATAATGAATGAGTACATGATGGCAGGATGGAATGCAAGAAGGAAATAACCGGTATCAAAAACGAAGAAGAACACTGAACACCACAAGACTTGCAAGATAACAAGGCAATGAGGTGAACGAATAGAAAGAGCTGGAATCGAAGAAGGGAGCGACAAGGGAAAGATGCACCACGCAATGAGTCAATGGATGAGAACAAAAGCAAGAAATAGGGGACAGCAAATGGTGCAAGGAATGGAACAAAACACAATACAAGAAAGGAGAAACAACAACATGATCCTGGGTCCTGTGGGTCATGGGTCCACCACGCTTCCGCTGCGCTACTCTGATGGTGACATTCCAAGCTCCAGACATGTCGTTGCAGACCACGTGTCACCATGCGACGAACCGAGCAGGAAGATAAGACTGAGACACTAGGATCGAGGGGAGTATGGGCTCCAAATAAAGATAGACAATAATGTAAAATGGATATAAGGCTTGAGCTTCAATCTTCATAATTAAAAGATAGAATACATATCAAAATTAATGGCTTTTAACAGAAATAATAACACCACAATATCAATAATAATAATATCCATGGTAACAAAATAATAATAACAATAATAAAAATAAATATAACAATAATAATAATAAAATTAGTAATAATAGTAACAAAAATAATAATAATAACAATAATATCAATAAAGTAACAGTAATAATAATAAACATAATAACAGTAATAAAGGTGATGAAAACAATAATAATATCATCAATTGAAACGACAATGATAATAATAATACCAATAATAACGAAAATACTCCTTTACCATCAGTTTATTTATATAAGTAACGAGTCTTGAAATATCAATTAGTAATAGGTAGAAAATCTTGCCTCCTTAACATCAAGTTGCATATTGCCTTCACGACATCAGGTTTCAAATTGCCATCCAAATATTCGGCTGCACATTTTGCCTCGCCGATATCCAGTTGCAATTTGCCTCCATTGACATCGAGTTGCATATTTGCCATCTCGACATTAGGTTGCAGCGAAATGGTGAAATGTATATAAAATTGAGAATGCTCAGGCTCAAAACAAAATAATAATAATAATAATAGTAACAATAAAAATAATAGTACCAATATTAATAATAATAATAAAATATCGATACTAATACAATAAGAATAACAATGATAATAACAATGATCATAACAGAAATAATAACAGAAATCGCAGGAAGAATGATAATAATAATGATAATAGCAATAATATTAAAATATCAACAACACTAGTAAAAATAATAATGCAAGACAAGATATAGTTTCTGCCCAACATTTTTGTGGAAGCAATTTAATATCAAAAATAATAATAAAATAATGAAAATAATAATAAGAATATCAATAGAAGTAACAATAACAATAATACTAGTAATGATAATGAAAATAATAGCCACAATAATAATAGTAGTAATAATAGCATTATATAACAAATGAGAATTGTCTTATCAAAATAGTCCGGTAAAAATATATAGTCAATCAACAGTGAAAAGTGAAGTTAAAATACACCATTGTTCGGAAAAACAAATTCTTTATTAAGAAACATTTTTTTTTTATATAGGAGATCGAAAATAAATATAACAAATAATAATCGAAATATAGAAAGTATACGGGAAAAATTATTATAAAGAGAAAATAGGTAGGAGAAAAATGAAGCTACACCCAATAAGGAGTTAAAGAGGAGGATGACTAGAAGGGACAAAAGAAAATTAAGGAATTGAATGCGAAGGAAAAAGGACGAGGGGGAAAATCGGAATTGAAGAGAATATAGCAGAGGAGAAATAACTAGCATGGTACTCAAAGTGAGTCAACAATTGAAGATGAATGCAAGGCACGAAGAGCAATAAACGACACACGAACCGGAATAAGGAGGGTTCAACGAGGCAAGCAAAAATAAGAGATTGCTTGCACTGGAATCAAAAGAATATGGGTACGGAAGAATAAATTGTACCCAATAAGGAATCAACAAATCAGGATGAATGCAATAGATGGAAGGAAACAATGAATCAAAGAATTGAATATGAAGGGATCAAGATGAATGAGATAAGACTTGTATCCAGATCGAGTTGACTATTAAATTATTCATGTTGTTGCATGGCCTGTTAAATGTTGAGTTAATCCTGACTGAGTCAAGCCTGTCTAATGTATTAGTCGGACCAACACATTAGCCAAACCTGAGCTCTGATACCACTAAAAACCTTGTCACGCCCCGCTTCCCAAAAATATGGAATACGAGCACGTGACGAAGCCCAGCGAATGATTTTTACATCATCCATAAGCTGTAGGATCGACTCAGCATCATAACGAGAATATAACCAGATTTATATATAACCAAGCATGCATGAATAACTTATTAAGCAACAGAAAACAATTTACACAAATAATAATGTTCAAATAGTTCACATGTCTGGATCAAGTATAAACTCGGAAACAAGTCTTATACAATAGGAAAAATAAATACCTTAAGAAAAGCAACTATTTAAACAGGTCCTTGCTCGCCAATTCTAGCAGGTAGCTCGTCTCCAAAGTCTGTTTAATAAATATAAACAGGGAAACAAAGGGGAAACAAGAGAAAATGCCCTTAGTGCAAGTTAGGGCCACAAATAGTAAAAGCAAGTACAAGAAAGGGGAAAACAAGAATTGGAATCAAGAATAAGCAAGGTTATAAGAAGTAGTGGCAAATTCAAAGACTAGCTAGCAAGAGGGAACATCATAATGACTAGATTGGATAACAACTGCTAGTGGTGAATCACATGTCAGGTATACTTATAGGGGTATTTAATATCAAGCGACAACCTCAAGTCTAGTGTCATAAGTTTCCTCAAATGCCCGGTCTCAAATGTCAAGTCCAAGTATCAAGTTCCAGGCTTTAAGTCTCAGGTATCATATTTCAGGTATCATATCATCAAGTATCAAGTGACAGGTGTCAAGTTCAAGTCTTGTAATTATTACTATCTAGGTAGCACGACATGCATCCATTATACTACATGGTTGCTACAGTCAAATCAATTGCGCTTAGACCTAGTAATGGAGTCTATAGGGCGGTGTACTCAGGCATCAAACTAGCAGGTGATCAACCATGGGCTCTAGAAGTGGCCCCCGTAGGCTCTAGAGGTGGCTCCCGTCACCCATGACGTGGCACTTAGTTCTACGTGGCACTTAGTTCCAGGTGATTTCAAACATACATCATGTAAACATATAATGGGCTCTAGAGGTGGCCCCCGTAGGCTCTAGAGGTGGCCCCCGTCACCCATGACGTGGCACTTAGTTCTACGTGGCACTTAGTTCCATTTAACATACAACTTGGGAAACACGGGCCCCCTTCCGAGTACACTTACCTATGTTGTCCACTCTATAGTCTTTCCCATAACCCCCGGCTTGTCACATTTGTTCAGGCAGATTTTGTGTTCTTGTATTTACACATGTGAAACAGGGTTGAAATAATCTAATTTAATTCTAAGAAAAATTGGGGATGTCCTATAGGGTGTCCAGCAACTACATATAAAATTTGGGGTCAAACACTCGCTGTTTGCTCCGTGAAAATAATTTGTAAAGAAAATATATACAGCAGTTTTTACAGAACTGCGCCTACTGATACAGCTGCAGTATAACAGCCATATCTCCTAGACCGTAACTCTAAATTCAATCATTCTGGAGTCTATCGACATCTACACATCCTGATCTACGTTTTGTATTCAGGCCTCGGGCCCAAATTCCAATGTTAAAAGGGTCGAAACCTCAAAAGAAAATCCAGACAGCAACATAGGGAAATAATTCACTAATGTAGATTTCATAGAATTATGTAATTTGGTGTCTAAAATCATTATGTGGCACAAATGCATGGTAATGGGAATCAAACAGCGAATAATAGTATTTTTCAAGTCATAATAATCATAAATTGCCAGAACACTAAATTTATATGCGTCTACAATTACTAGGGGTCCTTAATTCATATGTCTATGTGATTCGCAAGTTCAAGGAGATAAAGGAGTCCAATTGAATTATTATTTAATACGAGGAAGTTTTGTGACTCTTAGATTGGTGAGTTTGAAGGTTCAAATTGTTTTACTATGATATTTCAAAGGAGAGTCACAAACTAACTACATGTGGTATTTCAAAGAGACTTGTACTAGGACAATAAGATGTACAAGGTTACTTGCCTTAAATCGACGGTTGAAATCTCCGCTTGTTGAAGCAAATAGAGTAGAAAAATCCCCGGAAATGTCCTCGAAATGCGCGTCCAAAAACTGATCTGAGATCGAGCTTTCCTTGCACACACGATCGGCCCAAAACGGCGGACAGCAACTTCGGATCGGCTGCGGGTAGAACAGCGGACAGCAAAATCGCCCAATCAGATCACTCCTGTGCACCGGATCCAAACCCAGAACAGCGAACACGGCTTCGGGATTTGCTGCGGAACGAACACAGAACAGCAAAACCCAGCCACTCAGATCGCAGCGATGCAGCGGATCATATCCGAACAGGGGACAGCGGATCCGGGATCTGGTGTGGCGAAACACGGGACACCGATCACCAGCACGAATCTTGATGAGATCAGGCGGCTGAGAATCGCTCCCGCTCTTTCTCTTCTTCTTCTTCGTTCGATTGAGTGGAGCTCGAGAGAGAGGAGTGACGGCGGCTGCTTCGTTGGCGGCGACTACGGCAACGACGGAGTGCGGCGAGGCGGCGGCGACGTCGAGAAGCGACGCGCGGCGAGGTGCTCTGCTCGTGGGTTTCGAACAGGGTGAGAGCGGCGTGGGGTTCGGCGGCGTCTGGCGAAGCAGCGGAGAGGGTGTTGGAGGCGGCGAGGCGATGGGGAATCTGTCGAAGTCGAGAGTGAGGGTGAGGGAGACGTCGAGTTGGTGTAGGCGAGTTGGGGATGGGTTCGGAGGTGGTGGGTTCTACGGTTGGAGAGATGGCGAAGGCGACGGAGGTTGGAGTTGTGGAGGTGCTGGCTGTGGGGGGTCGACGAGGCGAAGTCGAAGGTGGTGGTCGGAGGTGACGGAGAGGCGATCGGGAGTTGGGTTGATGGCGAGAAAGATGGAGACGAAGATGATTAGCGGCGGGTTGTTTAGATTAGGGTTTAACAGTATGGTGATTAGGGTTAGGGTAGGGGTTTATATACTAGGGTTAGCGGGTTTGCGGGTTCAAGGGTTTAGGGGATCCGTTTCAAAAAGAGCCCAACAGAAGAAATGGTCAAAATGCACAATAATGGGGATTAGAGAGATAAACGAGAAGAATCGGTCTATTTCTCATGAAGAACGGTGCAAGATGGCACACAATCGAATTTGATAAAAAGATCCAAAATTGAGTCGAGACAAAAATAACGATTTTATTCGAATAGAAATAAAATACGGATCTCAAATAGATGAAAGAATACAATATGGCAAAATACAGTATAAAATATAAATACGGGGAAACAGTAGTTACAGATCTCCAAGACCACATTACAGAGTTCAATAAGGTATTATCTGAACGTAAGCCGATCAACGCAGATGTGTGTAAGGAAGATAAAACTTTCAACCTGATATATTCACTGCCGGATTCGTACGAGCCTTTGATCTCAACTATGCTACATGGTAGATCTGCCAAGAAGAGTATTTCAGTAGATGGTGTAATCAAAGCATTGAAGGAAAATCAACTTAGGAAGGAGACCCATAAATCTTCATCGTCTATCCTACAAGTTGTCTAGCAGTGGATGGTCCTTCGGAGGGAAGACAAAGTGCTTTGCAAAAGGATTCGATCCGTTGCCGATATTGCAAGAGGCCAGTGCATATCAAGAAAGACTGTTGGAAATTACAGAATCAAGAGAGCACCAAAAACGGGAGTTCAGCCGCTAATGTAGTTAGTGCCTTTAGTGCCTTTGATTCAGGTGGTTCGTGTCTTCTTGTTTCATATTCTTTAGAAGTAGATTCTAGTTGGTTTCTTGACTCAGGGAGTTCTTCTCATATTTGCTCCAAGAGAGAGTTGTTTCCTACTTATAAGTCCACTACGGGGCGTTGTGTGACAACAGGAACTGGGAAGATTTGTGAAGTAGTGGGTAAAGGAACAGTTGAGTTGAAGATGTCAGGTCTAAATTTGTTACTTTAAGGAATGTTTTGCATATTTCTCTGCTGAAACGGAATCTGATTTCCTTGGAAACTCTTGATGCACGGGGTTGTAGGTACACTGCTCGAGGTGGAGTTCTGTCTGTTTTTCAAGGTCATCGTGAAATGATTAGAGGTATGAGAGTGGTTGGGCCAAGCCAACACAATCTTTACAAGCTTTGGAGAATTCAAAAATCCTGTGCAGGAGTTGATAGTTCTTTTCCCATTATTCCTACAAGCTCAGCTAGTTTGCCGCAACTAGAATCATCGAGACGAGACCACAACGTTCGAATATCGTCGAGAGGTGGAGAAGGCCTAAGGGTAGGTGGAGTTCATGTGGAGTTTGGTAACTTCGTGAGTACATCTATGGAGGTGAGCCTTTGAGGGGCTGCACTGGATTTGGTGAGATTGGGTAAAGATCAGTTCAACTAAAAGAAGAAGCTATTGTTGTAAGTTTGCTTTGCAAGTGGAATTTGTTAGAGTTTGGAGATGAGTAACACATCATGTGATAGCACTCGTATGCAATCCAAGGTGGAGTTTGTTAGGATTGTGTTTTGTATACTTGTTGTTCAGATTAAAAGAAGGAAATATGAAGCACGGAGGTCGAAGCGTCGAAGCGAGTAGAAGGAGAACAGCAACAGCAGCAGGTGCAGGATAGTTGCGGTCGACTGGTCATGGTGACAGTCGACCGCACCCCCCGACCGCACCCCCAACCGCTCGTTGTACATGGATTGTCCAAGAGCGGTACAGTCGACCGGTCTTATTGGACAGTCGACCGCCCGCGGCGCTGATTCGTTTTTTGGGATTCGATTTGTTAGGTCGGTTCAGCCCAATCTTCAACTCCAAGTTAAATCGTGCGGCTCCTATTCAGTTACTTCTTTTCCAGGTTATATCGGACGACTGAGGATCAAGATTAAACCTAGGTTTTCTCTCTATTCTTCTATATATTTTGTAAACTCCTCCAATATGAGAGGGAGTACTTCATAGTTCTTTTCTCCATTGCAAAGAGAGGCTCGAGAGAGAGATAGTTCTTGGTGGGTGAGTTTAATTTCTTGTGTCAAATGAATCAATAACTCCTTGTAATCTCCTCTAGTTGAATATCAGATCTTCCTATATTTCCCTCCGGATTAAGCAAAAGCTAACCGGGATAAGTTATCGGTGTGTTTGTGTTAGTTTGGTAGATCTACTTGCTTGCTCAATTTATTCGTCTCATCTACTTCGACTTCCTCATTGCTCTAACTAGTTCCGATGCGACCAGAGGGCATTTGTTGACGCCCCAATCCCAACACTATCCCCCTATGGGATATACTTTAAAAACTGGCTGAAGGGGATCTGATATGTGCCCCTACATTTGTGAATTATACACGCTCTTAAAATCATTCAGCACACGGCAACCAAAATTGGATTATGAGAATTTACCGCCATTTCCTACTCTTAATAGTTAGTAGCTATCTCTAAACAAATTTATATCCATTTTAATAATAGGTTCTTTCCAGCCATAGATCAAACATTCTATTCCCATACCCGTTACCATAGCACATAAATTGGAGAATGCGATCATACCAAAATGTTAAAAGGTAACATGCTGGTTATATTCAAAGATATGAATTGAAGAAGTAAACTCCCGCACTTCCTATCTAGAAAAGAATCAGTGTCAAGTGAAGCAACAAGTTGACAGTACAGAATAGTGGCAGTGAAGAAAGCATAGAGTCCATGTTGAATGTAAAATTAGGCACTTATAATATTCATAAGGAAATGGAAGAGTAGAAGCACTTATCATATTCATCATAAATAAACTCCCCGCACTTCCTCCAATTTTACTGATGGAAACTGATATGGGTAAATAATCTAGCTCGATCTGAGCGGTACGATCCCCTTAGGATCCGCAGACTTCTACAGAACCCGTCCTACAGCTCATATGGGCCTTCTGTTGTTTTAGGCCTACAGAAAGAAGGTCACCCGGCCTATTAGGGTTAGGGTTTCCACTCTCTCTGCCTATAAATACCAAACTCCCTCCTTCTTTCTGTAAGTAATGAATCTTTTCCACCTGAACCCTAGCTTTTCTTTCTTCCAGTAACTACTAAATCGTCGAAGGGCCTATCGTCGGGATCTCTCCCGGTGTTTCTAGGCATTTTGCAGGTATTCAGGGCGGTCAGCTACCCGCAGCAACCCCTATCCTGCTCCTCACCAAATCCACATCTCAGATCTAGATCTAAGACAGATCTGTCTCTCCATGTACAAATAACAAGAACTCACATATGTTGCTCCCGCCACCAAATCAGCAGTATTAGATTGGCGCCGTCTGTGGAAACCAGACAGAATGATTCAATCCCAGGCCCGGATCAGACCCCAAAGTCGTCCCCTTCCATGGCACCCAAAGCCAAGAGAGTGCCCCCGGCAGGATGTCAGGCCAACCCACATCCCTCTAGCAATCACGTGAACATGCAAGGGTCCCGAAGACAACAAGCTGAGGGCTCGTCAGGACTCGGTTTGAGTGCTTTACGCTTGGTCGCCATTGACCCTCCGTACGTCATCAACAATCGGCAGCCGGTGGAGGATCTCCATCACCAGCTCAGCCGATCAAGAGGCAGAGTCGCACCTTCCAATCAGGCCCCAACTCACATCATTCATGCTTCCCAGGGTTGGGAGCAGAGGCGCAGCCGCTCCCTAAGAGACGGGCTACCCCAGAACAGTCAAGGCGAACTGGCCCCGGTCATGAGGGCCGAGTTCTCGAATTTTTTGGATGAGGTCCTCCAGGCCCTCCGGGGTAGCCCTAGAATCGAGCGTTAACACGACAACCCACACCGAGAATAACCCAGGGCAGTGAGTCCCACTGCTCGACGGGATGAGGCTGTCCTTCAGCGCCAACAAGAAATGGAGAATCACCTCGCTCAGATTGGCGAGGGTGGGTCACAAACCAGTAGGGGGTATCAGCCTAGACGACCCCCGTTCTCCGCTACAATCCTCAATGCTGAGATTCCGAGGAATTTCAGTCAACCTTAGTTCGAGACGTACAATGGAGAGAATGATCCTGTTGAGCACATGAAAGGGTTCAAAACCCTCATAATGGTTCACAACACCTCGAATTCTCTCCTCTTTGGCGCCTTCCCAGCCACGTTGTGTGGCCTGGCATGGGAATGGTTCTCCAAGCTCACCCCTAGCTTGATTTTCTCATTCGACCATTTCGAGGCACTTCCTTGCTTACTTCGTGATCAGTCAAAAGGTGGAGAAGAAAAGAACGTCCCTCCTAGACCTTAAGCAAAAGGAAGGAGAATCCCTTCAAGACTTTGTGCGAAGTTTCACTATCGAGACTAGGTCGGTCTCTTCTCTCGATGCTGGCGTCATGCTGCAGCCTTTCGAGACAATGTTCGCCACGACCAGCTAAATGCCTCCTGGGCGAAGAAGCCGCCCCTCGACTTTCCTGGCCTCCTTAACAGAGTCAAAAAATACATCCGATCCGAGGAGGCTCTGCACCATGAAGGCCTAAAAGAAGCCCCAGCTAAGGGGAAGAGGAAGGTCGATGACACTGAGCCTCCGAAGAAGGCTCTGAAAGATGCATTCGGTCATAAATGACCACCTCTTGTCCCCCGCTTCGGGAGGTTCACCCCACTAACTCAGAGTGTGTAAGCTATCTTCCTGGAGATTGAAGACAAGGAAATGGTCTGCCATCCTCCCCGAGCGAACAACAACAAGAAGAGGGACCAGAGTTTCTACTGTAGATTTCATCGGGACCATGGGCACGAAACAGATACTTGTCGAGCTCCCAAAGATGATATCGATGTCCTCATCCAGAAGGGGGTACCTAAGGGAGTTCACCCGAACCAACATGAGCAACCAGAGGCTTTGCCCCCTCCTCGAATGGCCAGCAAGCGCCCAGAGGCCGAACCCAAACCCGAAGAAGTCGAGGAGCCAGCCATCCTTCCCTGTGTCCACAATGGACCCATGGGCGGAGAATCGAATACCCCCCGTAAAGCCTTCGTATGAGAGGTTAACTCAATTCACAACAATCCACCCTCCAGGGATCAAGGGGTGGCAGTCTCATTTTCTAGCGAAAATCTGGAAGGCATCTGACTTCCTCATTGTGCTGCCCTAGTAGTCAGCCTCAACATGGTCAGTCATGAGGTTCGCCGCATCCTGGTTGGCAACAGAAGTTCTGTTAATATCCTATTCCTGGACGCGTTCGAAAAGCTCAAACTCTGTCGCGAGAGGCTGAAGCCGGCTGAGTACATGCTACACGGGTTCTTGGGCGTCACTGTCCAAATTGAAGGAATCTTCACTCTCAATGTAACAGCACGAACAACCCCGACAATCCGAACCAAGGCAACGGACTTCATGATGGTCAACGTTAAGGCCGCCTATAACGCCATTCTAAGTAGACCTGACCTCTGCTCCCTCCAGGCGATGCCCTCCGCCTATAACCTAAAGCTAAAATTTCCTACCGACAACGGGGTCGGCATTGTCCAAGGTAATCAGGAATCCACTCATGCATGCTACATGGTTGCAGTAGGGGGCTGGGTCTTCCCCCTCGACGCGGTCGAGCTTCTATTTGACAGGAGCCAGTTGCACTCAGAGCCCGTCGACAAATTGGAGGAGGCCTCCTTCTCCGGGGATGAAGAATCCAAATGGTTCCGAGTGAGCTAGCCCCTCACTCCAGAACTAAAGCTTGCCATTATTGGTTGTATCCACAGAAACGCCGACCACTTCGCATGGGAACCCTCGGATATGCCAGGGATCTCGGAGGACCTCATCATGCACAAACTAAGCATCCAATCGGATTCGAAGCCGGTCCAGCAGAAGCGGCGTAAGTTTGCTCCTGACAGGTAACAGGAAGTAAAGAAAGAAGTGGACTAGCTCCTCTTGGCATGATTCATACATGAAGTCAACTACTTGCAATGGTTGGCAAACACCGTGATGATGAAGTAACCAATTGGAAAATGGGGGATCTGTATAAACTTCACAGATCTCAACAAGACATATCCTAAAGATCTGTTCTCCCTCCCGAGCATCAACGCTCTAATAGATACGACATTGGGTCACGAGCTGCTAAGTTTCATGGACGCCTACTCAGGCTATAACCATATCAGAATTTCCCTCCTGACATCCACAAGACCACCTTCGTGACTGACCAAGGTTTCTACGGTTACAAGGTCATGCACTTCGGGCTGAAGAACGTCGGTGCCACGTACCAAAGGCTCGTCAATTGGGTCTTTAAAGAGCAGATAGGCCGGAACTATGTGGTATATGTCGACGACATGCTCGTCAAAAGCCTCAAGGGTTATGATCACATCAGCGATCTCGAGGAGGCGTTCGGGGTCCTACCATCACATAATATGAGACTCAACCCCTCTAAATGCCCCTTAGCCGTCACATTGGGGAAATTTCTTGGATTCGTGGTCATCCCGCGAGGCATCGAGGTGAATCCTGAAAAGATTTAGGTCATCTTAGACATGGCCCCTCCAAAAAATGTCAAAGAAGTTCAACAACTAACAGGTCGACTGGCAGCCATCAGCCGTTTCCTCTCCAAGTCCGGAGAAAATTTGCTCACATTCTTCAAATCCCTCATGGAGGTGAAAAGATTCGAATGGGAGGACTCCCAGTGGCAGGCTTTTAACCAGCTGAAAGCCTACTTGGCCAACCCCCGCTCCTCAGCAAACCGAGCAGGGCGAGTCCCTCTATCTCTATATAGCTGCTTCGGAACACGCGCTCAGCACCGTATTAGTCAAAGAGGAAGACGGGGTCAAGAAGTGTAGAACTCCGTATTTTTTTAAAATATTATTTTTAAAGGTTTATAAATGAAATAAAATGATTTTTGGAGAATTTATAAATATTTTCTGAAAATTTATCTTTTTATACGTGCAAAACACGTGCAAATACTTTCTTGAGAAGTTTGAAAGTCAAGTTTTCTTCATAAAAAATCATTATTTAATATTTGGGATTTATTTATAATTTTTTTAGATTTTTCTGAAATTAATTGGATCTATTTGCAAATTTTGAGAAAAGAATGACCTTTTTGCAAATTTGTCATTTTTAGGGGTTAAAATGTAAAATTTACTTTCTGGACGTTTTGAACAGTTCCAGTTGAGATTAATGAGTATATTTTTCTTTTAAATCCTAATTTAAATGAATTTTATTGAATTTCCAAGAATAGAGCTATATATATGAAGTTGTATTTTGAAGGGATCATTTTGCAAAAGTGTTTGGAAAACCCTAAACTTCTTACCCCGGGTATTTAAAAGAAAATGCAGCCTTCATTCGCTGCACAATATAGAATTTTGTGATTTTTCTTGGGAGGATCAAGAGGAGGTTTTGGATCTCACAAAAGGAGAGGTTTTATTGTTGGATCTCGTCGTTTCTAAAGGTGAGTGTTGGATCTCGTCGTTTCTAAAGGTGAGTGCACAATATAGAGGAGGTTTTATTCCAGATCTCGTCGTTTCTAAAAATCTGGAAAAATCACCAAAAATCCAGAAAATTCTGAGAATATTTTTGGGCATTTTACAAGCCCATAATAACACTGTTACACCCCGAGCAAGATTCCAAACTCCCTTAAGAACACCGATAAAATCCCGTACGCCATTAGAACAGTTAAACTACTCCTCAAAGGCTGATTACACTCAGTCTTTAGGAGTGGGGGGCTCGTGATATGGCTAAAAAATAGGATTAAATCGGGACCGTTCACATCGGACTCGAATCTTAAAGCTCAGGGGCAAAACGGTAATTTCACATGCAAATGGGTCCGAAGCGGGTACTGGGTCTCCTTCTCACAGATCCAATAACCCGCAAACGGATCCACATCAGCTGGGTACGAGTTTCAACCCGCTACCAACCCGATCCGACAAGATACAATCAAGGTCCCTGATTAGATCTAAATCAACGGCCATGATTCACAGCTATCTTTTCACTGGGGATTAGGGATTAAATTCCTTAACTGATTATAGGGGATATACCTTATCAGATTACATGCCTTATCTGATTACGGGGAATATTCCTTATCTAATCACGGGGATTACATTCCTAAAACCAGTCCCTAAGACGCCTATAAATACCCCTCACCCATCTCCATTAAGAGGTAATCAATCTTTCTCTAGTTAAACGCTCTTTCATAATCAATTCTGGTTACTGACTTGAGCGTCGGAGGGTGCGTCGCCGGGATCAACCCCGGTGTCTCGCACTTCCTTGCAGGTGAACGGCGGGAGTCAACGGTCAAGCTCCGGCGGAACAGGTTAGGTGTTTGCTATTCAGGTTTTTCACGAACTCACAAATACTGTCTGTTTGCCCCCACACCGAATTTAGCGGCAACAGATTGGCGCCGTCTGTGGGAAACATACGAATAGCAGCCCCTGCTCTTTCCGTCGACTAGATCTTCTCCAGCCATGCCTCCGAGAAAAGCCAAATCTAGGGGGTCCAACCGTGGGCCCAATCCCGCCGATCAGCAGGAGCCAGTCCCTGACCAACCCGTTCTGCAGCAGGAACGACCTCCGCTTCAGACGAAAGACCCCCTTCAGCAAGATCAGCCCCTTCAGAATCAGCAACCCCCCAAGGGTCCGACCGGACCTCAGAATGCTGGTGCGGGGGGCTCCCGCGGAAAGCAACCTCTCCACCAAGACCGCATCTCCATACACAATGCCTCTACGGATTCCATGGCATCACACAATCCTCAGAGTCGGCAGAAGAAGGACGTGGATCTTCGTCACCGTCTGGACGAAAAACGGGCCCGAGAGGGAACCTCCCGCCACTATCGTCCGGGTGAACGATCTCCCCGTCACCGGGATTACAGAAGGTCTCCTCACCGTAGGGGGCGAAGGGAATCCCCCGAGCATCGCAGAAGAAGGCCACGCTCCCCCGTGGGTTGGCAGCAGCCTAAGAACGAGGAGGCACCAATCACCCGTGCCGAGTTCCAGCAGTTCCAAGCGACCATCCTACAAGCTCTCACCAACGCACCCAAGGCTCCATCCCCTCCCCCGGTCCGAAGCCCTCGCCGACGGTTCCCCTCTCCTCGTCCTGCTCCTACTAACTCCCGGCGTACCCCAAGTCCTCGTCGCTCCCGAAGCTACCATCGCCGCAGTCCTCGTTCTCCTTCGTATGAAGATGAGTCTCGAGGCTCGGCAGATCACCGTCGGAGGGATGACGCCATGTACCGCCGTCTTCATGAAGTAGAAAGGTGCCTGGGTCGGATAAACCGAGAAGAGGAGCTTAGGGGGAGGACCTTACGTCCTAGCCAACCCCCTTTCTCCCGAACCATAGTGGATGCACCTGTCCCGTTCGGCTTCAAACCTCCCCAATTTGAGACTTACACCGGGGAGACCGATCCAGTTGATCACATCGAAAGCTTTAAGACTTTGATGCTCCTCCATCAAGCTTCTGATGCCCTCCTCTGCAAAACCTTCCCCGCGACACTGAAGGGCCCAGCTCGAGAGTGGTACTCCCGCCTCGCACCGTCTTCCATATTCTCCTTCGAGCAGTTCGAGACACTCTTCATCACCCACTTCGTGAGTAGCAGGCACACGGAGAAGACCAGCATTTCACTCCTCCAGCTTAGGCAAGAGAAAGGTGAGAAGTTAAGAGACTATGTGAAGAGGTTCACAGCTGAAGCCAGGACTATAGCCTCCCTCGACCAATCCGTCGCAACAGCCGCCTTCCAATCCAACGTCTTCAATTCCAGCCTCCGCTCCTCTCTTGCTAAGAAGCCTCCACGGAACTTTGCCGACCTCCTTCTCAGGTGTGACAAGTACATTCGTGCCGAAGAGGCCGCCTACCCTCCAAGCTTCGGAGGGTCTGCCTCAGGGACGAAACGAAAGCTGGCCGAAGAAGATGAGGGCTCCCAAAAATCCCAGAAGGACAGCAATGGACAGCATCGCCCGACTCCTCGGTTTGAGAAGTTCACCCCCCTCATTGCCAACATATCAGAAGTCCTTATGGAGGTGGACAACGAAGGGCTACTCCGCGCTCCCCCGAGAATGAATACACCTGGCAAGAAGAGGAATAAGGATAAGTGGTGCCGCTTTCACAGGGACCACGGCCACGACACGGATGATTGTCGGGCTCTCAAGGAGGAGATCGAAGAACTCATACAGCGGGGGCACCTGATCCAGTTCGTCCAAAAAGAGGGGGCCGAGCTCCTCACCTGATCACCACCTCTTCCAAACGAACAGAAAGGCCCGCCGAGCTTCAAGACTCAGCTCCTCCCAAGAGGTCCTCACCTTATTGTAGAAGTAGGATTTTGATTTTCAATAAGGCCGATGCTTGTAACCCGGCCAACAACATGTAATAACGGCACGCTCTATTGAAGCAGCCACTTAGCTTATTTCAATAAAACCTTACGTTTTTCATTGGAAATTGTTGCTCTCGTTTCATCTCTATCTCTCCGAGTCACTCGCTAAAAGGTGAGTTCGGAGCCCAGCCTCTTCTACATGGCTGCTCCCACAACTTGCTAAGCACTTCACAATGGTTCGGAGTCCAGCACTCGGTTCGACTCTTCTTCCTCGGCTCGCCCACAGACGAGCCGGAAGTAGATCGCCGTTCGAAATTGCTCCTACAGCCGTTGAATGGATCGGAGTCCAACACTTGGCTCGATTCTACTTCGCAAGTTCGCTCCTAAGCGGACTAGAAGTAGCTCGCCATTCGAAACTGCTCCTGCATCCCTTAAACTAACCTCACAATGGTTCGGAGTCCAGCACTCGGTTCGACTCTTCCTCCTCGACTCGTCTTCAGACGGGCCGGGGGTAGATCGCCGTTCGAAATTGCTCCTGCAGCCGTTGAATGGATCGGAGTCCAACACTTGGCTCGATTTTGCTTCGCAAGTCCGCTCCTAAGGGGACTAGAAGTAGCTCGCCATTCGAAACTGCTCCTGCATCTCTTAAACTAATCACACAATGGTTCGGAGTCCAGCACTCGGCTCGACTCTTCCTCCTCGGCTCGTCTTCAGACGGGCCGGGAGTAGATCGCCGTTCGAAATTGCTCCTGCAGCCGTTGAATGGATCGGAGTCCAACACTTGGCTCGATTTTGCTTCGCAAGTCCGCTCCTAAGCGGACTAGAAGTAGCTCGCCATTCGAAACTGCTCCTGCATCCCTCAAACTAACCTCACGATGGTCGGGGTCCTATGGCTCGACTTTACTTCACCGGCTCGTCCTTAAACGGGCCGGAGGAAGATAGCCATTCCGAACTGCCCCCACGACCATCCGAGCTGAGTTACCCATCTACCGAGAAGCAAAGTTGCGGAAAATGTGCCCCAAAATCCGTGCTCGGATCTGCCGAACAAGATGCATCTACCGAGCAGCTAAGCAGATGAAGAGCAAGAAGAAAAAGAGACTAACGGGTCAGGGTCGGATCCAATACCCTCGGTCCGACCCATACCCTTCTTAGCTCCTTCATTTTTCTCCTTCTTCAGTCTTCCCGCCAAAGGTACCCAACACTTCTGCTCTTCTTCACTGTGCGAAAGAACGAGGCAGGGGAGAGAACCCGAATGCCTCTCCTCCCCTTCCTCTTTCTTCTCAAGGCCAAGCTCTTCACTCCGCTCGCCTCCAAAGCGGAGCTCTTCCCAACGAGTTCGGAGCTCACAACCCTCCCCTGGAGTTGCTCCTTGCACTCACTTCAGAGAATGGGTCTTCCCAGCACCTCTTCTCCTAGGAGTGGAGCTCCTCTTCAAAAATCTCCAAAACCAAACAGAATAGAGACAACTTCAGAGCTCCTCACCTCTCCCATATGCTGACCCATCCTCCCGAGCCGAGGAGCAGAGCTTCACCGACCTATCCCCTTCATCAACTCAATAAGCTTCTCCTCACGCTCGAGCCATCCGAACAGCCGAGCTACCGAACAGCTCAACCGAGCCTTCAAGGAACACTTCCTTCAAAACAGACAACTCGGCACCTCGGCCAACGGTACTGACCCTCCGAGCCGAGGTGCCCGGGTACCGACCCTCGTATATGGCAAAAAATCGTCCCGAGGCGGTCTCACCGTTAGATCATCTCCAAATTCGCACTCAGGCGTGATGGACGGATCAGATCGCGCCATGTCACCACAAAACGACAAGATAACGTTTTCTCGAAACTCGTGCCTCTTGTCTCGTGATTCGCGCTATGATCGTGATCAACCGTCCAGATCGAGCTACGTAGCCGGGATCTGCCAATCTACCAACCTGCGGAGCGGCAAAAATCTGCCTCAAAATCCGTGCTCGGATTCGCCGAACAAAGCAAGCAGATGAAGAGGAAGAAAGAAAAAGAGGCTAACGGTCGGGGTCGGATCCGATACCCACGGTCCGACCCATACCCATCTTAGCTCCTTCACTCTTCTCCTTCTTCCCCAACACATCTCCTCTTCTCCACTGTGCGGAAGAACGAGGCAGAGGAGAGAACCCGATTGCCTCTTCTCCCCTTCCTCTTCTCCTCTTCTCCACCGTGCGGAAGAACAAGGCAGAGGAGAGAACCCAACTGCCTCTCCTCCCCTTCCCCTTTCTCCTCAGAAGTGCTGCCGATCCGAAGTGCTGCCGTACCGACCCTCGCTTATGGAGAAAAATTCGGCCGACCCCAGCTAGCCGTTGGATCATCTCAAAATTCACACTCAAGCGTGATGGACGGATCAGATCGCACCACGTCACCGCAAAACGACAAGATAACGTTTTCTTGAAACTCGTGCCTCTTGTCTCGTGATTCGCGCCACGATCGTGATCAACCGTCCAGATTGCTCTTCTACAAGTCAAGCTCTTCACTCCGCTCACTTCCAAAGCGGAGCTCTTCTCCACAAGTTCGGAGCACTACTTTCCCCTAGAGTTGCTCCTTGCACTCACTTCAAAGAATGGTTCTCCCCATGGCTCTTACGAGGGTCTTCCCAGCGCCGCTTCTCTACTGTGCGAGAGAACGAGGCAGAGGAGAGAACCCAATTGCCTCTCCTCCCCTTCCTCTTCTCCTCTTCTCCACTGTGCGGAAGAACAAGGCAGAGGAGAGAACCCAATTGCCTCTCCTCCCCTTCCTCTTCTCCTCTTCTCCACTGTGCGGAAGAACGAGGCAGAGGAGAGAACCCAAATGCCTCTCCTCCCCTTCCTCTTTCTTCCCAGAAGAGCTACCGACCTACCGAACAGCAAAGTGGGAAAAAATTCTCCTCAAAATCCGTGCTCGGATCTGCCGAACCAGATTCATTTGCAGAGCAAACCAGATGTTCCCAGAAAAGATCCGAGGTGCTGATCCGAGGTGTCGGGGTACCGACCCTCGTTTTTGGAGAAAAATCGTCCCGAGGCAATCTCACCGTTAGATCATCTCCAAATTCGCACTCAAGCGTGATGAACGGCTCAGATCTCGCCACGTCACCACAAAACGACAAGATAACGTTTTCTCGAAACTCGTGCATCTTGTCTCGTGATTCGCGCCACGATCGTGACCAACGGTCCAGATTGAGCCACGTAGCTCGGATCTCAAATCCGAGCTACCGAACTACCGAACCGCTAAGTGGGAAAAATTCTCCTCAAAATCCGTGCTCGGATCTGCCGAATCAGATTCGCCGAACAAACAAGCAGCTCAAAAGCAAACAAGAAGAGGAGTGTTAGGGGTTAACGGGTCGGGTCGGGTCGGAGGCCGTTCGGACCCAAACCCAAACCGAACCAACCCCCCACGTCACCCCCTTCTTCTCCAATTCTCCCGCCAAAACCGATCAGAACAAAAAAAAAAAAAAAAAAACCCAACTTCTCCATCAACGAAGCTTGAGCCAGCCTCCTCCCCATGGTCGAGCTCCACCTCCGATGAGCTCCACCTTTGCGAGCTCCATCTCCATCGAACCGAGCTCCACAACGCCGAGCCGAACTCCTCTCACTTCGACGAGCTCCGAGCTCTACATGAACGAGTTCCGAGGTCTCCTTTACAAGCTCCATTCGTCCCCGAGCACCACCATCGAGACCTCCCTTCGTGCCGAACCCCGCTGCCGAGCTCACCTCCGAGCTCCAATGGTGGCGAACCGAACGACCCATCACCAAGCTCCGAGCTCCGCTGCCGAGCCCCATGCCGAACCGAAGCCCCAAGCTCCGAGCACTACCTTCGCGAGTTTCGTTCGTGCCGGGCTCCAATACCGCCGTCGAAGCTCCGAGCTCCATGCCGAACCGAAGCTCCAAGCTCCGAGCCAAACCTTCTAGCTTCGCCACCTTCGGGAGAGCTCCACTCCCCCAGCGCCAGCTCGGCCCATCCCCTTCCCGAGCTGCCTCCGTCGTCGAAGCGCCGAACTCCACTCCGCGCGACGAGCTGATTCGCCGAAGCTCCTCGCCGTGCCTCTTCCTCGTCGAAGTCTCGACGAGATTCACTCCGACGCGCCGAGCCCCTCGCCTCGCTCGCCGAACTCGCGAGTTCCTCGCCGATCGAAATCGAGCCTCCCACTGTCGAGCTCGCGATGACGAACAAGAAGCGAAGAGACGCGAAGGAGAAGAAAGAAGAGAAGCAGCGGAGAAAGAAAGAAGAAGAAGAGAAGCAGCAGCGCGAAAAAAAAAAAAAAAAAAAAAAAAAAAAGAAAAGCCACGTGGCATGCCACGTGGCATCATCTCAGTGATCCGAACCAATTCAGCCGAAGTGCCGAAGTGCCGAACTCGTATTTGGAGAAAAAAAGAGCCCGGGCCGCACGATCCGTCCGATCGTTCCAAAATTCGTGTCGCGACACGATCGACGCTCAGGAACGCGCCACGTGTCCCGATCGTGATCTGCCTCACGATGCGCGCTGATCTGATCATGATGGACGGCCAGAAACGCGCCACGTGTCCAGATCGCGATCTGCCTCACGATGCGTGCTCATCTGGTCATGATGGACGGCCAGAAATCTGCCACGTGTCCAGGTAATATTTAAATTATTTATTTATTTATTTAATTGTTTTTTTTATTTAAAAAATCCGAAAAAAATATTTAAAAATCGAAAAAATTAATTAAAAATTCTAAAAATAATTATTAATTCAGAAAAAATTATTTTTAAATTCTGAAAAAATAATTATTAAATTAGAATAATTAATTAATATTTTAGATAATTAATTATTTAATTCGGAAAATGAATAAAAAATTCAAAAAAATGAGGAAAAATTCAGAAAAATCTGGAAAAATCACCAAAAATCCAGAAAATTCTGAGAATATTTTTGGGCATTTTACAAGCCCATAATAACACTGTTACACCCCGAGCAAGATTCCAAACTCCCTTAAGAACACCGATAAAATCCCGTACGCCATTAGAACAGTTAAACTACTCCTCAAAGGCTGATTACACTCAGTCTTTAGGAGTGGGGGGCTCGTGATATGGCTAAAAAATAGGATTAAATCGGGACCGTTCACATCGGACTCGAATCTTAAAGCTCAGGGGCAAAACGGTAATTTCACATGCAAATGGGTCCGAAGCGGGTACTGGGTCTCCTTCTCACAGATCCAATAACCCGCAAACGGATCCACATCAGCTGGGTACGAGTTTCAACCCGCTACCAACCCGATCCGACAAGATACAATCAAGGTCCCTGATTAGATCTAAATCAATGGCCATGATTCACAGCTATCTTTTCACTGGGGATTAGGGATTAAATTCCTTAACTGATTATAGGGGATATACCTTATCAGATTACATGCCTTATCTGATTACGGGGAATATTCCTTATCTAATCACGGGGATTACATTCCTAAAACCAGTCCCTAAGACGCCTATAAATACCCCTCACCCATCTCCATTAAGAGGTAATCAATCTTTCTCTAGTTAAACGCTCTTTCATAATCAATTCTGGTTACTGACTTGAGCGTCGGAGGGTGCGTCGCCGGGATCAACCCCGGTGTCTCGCACTTCCTTGCAGGTGAACGGCGGGAGTCAACGGTCAAGCTCCGGCGGAACAGGTTAGGTGTTTGCTATTCAGGTTTTTCACGAACTCACAAATACTGTCTGTTTGCCCCCACACCGAATTTAGCGGCAACAGTGAGTGATGTAAAATTGTTTGTTGTTTGCTTTATGTGAATGTTGTAGATTTGGTTGTTGTTTCGACTTATGTGAATGATCGTTCCGTAGTTTGTTTGGACATGTTTGTTTGAGCGATACAAAGATTGTTGTCGTATTATGTATGTGAAATCTATAAATGTTTAGTAGATCTTGGTTTATAAATTTGTATTGCTAGAAAGCATGTTTAAGATATGAGTATGGTTATGATAATAAGGGATTGGATGGATGAACATCTGGATCACGTGGATACAAATCAGATTTTGGTTTTGAGTTGTGAAAGAAATTCAGTATTGAGAAACCTTAATGGAAGAATTAGGAATTTAGAACATGAGGACTTGAGTTTTGAGACATGGATTGATTTGAGTAATGTATCCAATCTGAGGATACTTTGAGATTGTCATTTTTACCTGAATACGAATTATTTTCATAAACAATGATTTCTTTTAGAAAACTCTAATTTTGATTATCATGTACAACCAAAATTAGGCAGACTGTAGGCCGACAGTCGACTGGCACGACCCAGCTGCTAGATCTTCAGTTTTCTTGAAAATCCGTTCTGGACAGTCGACTTAGGACCTTTTCAGTCGACTGGTACACTTAGAGTTTATTTTTAAAGTTATCGTAGTTTCCTCTCTGGTAAGTCGACTTATGACTTTTGCAAGTCAACTTATAACACTTAGAATATTTTCTTAAAGATTTCTGGAATTTCTCTCTGGTAAGTCGACTTATATTTTTTATAAGTCAACTTATGATCTGGTAAGTCGACTTATGACTTTTATAAGTCAACTTATATTCCCTGGTAAGTCGACTTATGACTTTTATAAGTCAACTTATATTCTCTCGTAAGTCGACTTATGATTTTTATAAGTCAACTTATAACACTTAGCTTATTTTCTTAAAATTATGGAACTTTCTTTCTGGACAGTCGACTTATACTTTCTATAGTCGACTGGTACTGATGTATTTTTATATTTATGAGGGTTCTTCCAAATGGTTTATTCTCCAGATATTTTGATCTATAACTACTTATGCCTTATCTCCTATTGAACTTATGTTTTCAAGATGTTAAGTTGAGCAGTTTATGAAGTAAGATTGGTTGAGATATTTGAGTTGAGTCTCTAGAGGATGTGTGTGACCCTAGTATACCGGTGCTTGAGTTCTTTTGTTGAGGCCTGTTGAGTCATTCCAGTTGTTCAGTTTTGAGTTAAGTTCGGTAAGGTACACCAACTCTAGGAGATTCGTTAAGTAAATAAATAACCCAAAAATGATAAGGACAGGCACTAGTGGTGATATGATGAACGGGAATATGAGTTATGTACCTCAGTATGGCTTTCGGTGTGGGATTTAATCTCCGGAATTATCCAAATAACTTACTTGTGGTGTGGGATCTATCTCCGGAATTATCCAGGTAAATTACCTGTGGTGTGGGATATATCTCCGGAATTATCCAGGTGATTACTTGTGGTGTGGGATTGATCTCCGGAATTATCGGGGTCGAGGCGATACACATGTGGTATTCGTGTGATGATGTGTCAATGTTTCGGTGTGGGATGATCTCCGGAATTATCCAGTAAAATACCTGTGGTGTGGGATTTATCTCCAGAATTATCGGGCATTGGCTAATGCTCACAGTTTATCTTTATCTCGTAGTAGTCATCATAATAGGATTAGTTGCATAGTGGGGGATTGAACCCTATGAAGTGAAGACGTTAAGGGCTTGCACCGAACCTATGTAGAGTGGGATGCATAGACTTCGATAAGTACGCATTAGAGAGTCCGCATATAGAAATTGTGTTTTCCTGACTCGGTTTTATGCACGTGGTTTTCCTGTTTTCTACACTTGACACTTAGTTTAGTTTCACTTGTTGTTTACATGTTTTCTAGCTATGTCATATTTTAGGTATTCTTGTTTATTACATGTTGTTTAAGAATCCATGCTTAATGTTCATTTATGTTGTTTGCTTTTATGTCACTCACACCATTTATGGCTGACCCCTTTAGTTTTGGGGGTTAGGGATCATCTCTAACCTCATGTGTTGCAGGTTGTTGCTTAGAGTTTGGAGGTGTGGATGCTTGAGTTAGTTTTGAGATAAATTAATTTAATAGAGTTTTGTGTAAATTTGTAAAGTAGTGTTGTAAAAAGACTGTGTTGTGAATAAAAAAAATTATGATTTGAGATGTTTTAAATTCCGCTGTGCTATGTAAAAGATTATTGTAATAAAAGTTGGAAATTTCATTGGTGTTGGTTGTGTTTAATGTTACATTGAAGTTGATGCTGGGATTGTGCCACGTATTTTCTAAGATATTATATTAGAAATTCAGGACGCTACAGAGATTGGAATCAGAGCATGCTTCAATAGTAATAATAAACATGGCATAAAAATAACCTAGGTGTGGACACTAGAGTGTGAGTACCTAGGTGTGGACATTAAAGGGTGAGTATCACATAGAACTGAAACATGATGTTTTACCTTCGGGATACAAGTGAAGTTTTGCCAAATGATATTGATGTGAGTTTGAATTGTGTGTGATGCTCTAATGTTTCCCTCGTTTCTCAGTATTCAGAATGGTTGCACCCAGGCCCAAGAATGGTGGTAACAATGAGGATGGATCTGGTAGTTCTCGAGGAACTGGAATCGATCTTGAGGCTGAATTTGCTAAGGTGTATCAGACTCTGAATGCGCTAACGGCATTTAATTTGGCGCAGAATCAGAATCAGAACCAGCAGCAGAATCATGGAGCTAGGCAGGGATTGGTTAATGCCGACCCTGTCAAGCAGATCGAGTCCTTTAAGAGGATGAGGCCGCCAGTTTTTGAGGGGCAATCTGATCCAAACGCAGCTGACGATTGGATTAGGAGGATGGAGACAATCTTCGAGGTATCGGAGACTCCGGCAGCCAATAAGGTGAAGTTGGCTACTATGCAACTGGAAAAGGACGCTGGTGTCTGGTGGGAATCGCTGAAAAGGACTTTGGGAGATCAGCCGATGACTTGGGAAGCTTTTCTGGAGGAGTTCAGGGATCGCTTCTTTCCCCTAGATGTTCAGGAGAAGAAGGCGATCGAGTTCTTGAACCTTCAGCAGGGTAGCATGATCGTGCGAGAGTATGAGACCAAGTTTGCTCAGCTGTCGAGGTATGCACCAGAATTGATCGTTGACAAGGCGAAGAAGGCCAAGAAGTTTGAGCAGGGCTTGAGGCCAAACTTGAGGTCGAGGATGATCCCGTTGGGCATCAGAAGGTTCGACAAGCTGGTCAGGATAGCAGCTATGACTGAGGAGGACATGGACCAGTTCCAGAGGAAGCAAGACACATGGAACCGGAACAAGAGGCCAGCATCAGGTCAGGGTGGGAAGGGATTCCCTACGAAGCAGATCAAGTTTAGTGATCCGGTGCAGAAGGCACCTGCAACTCAGGAAGTGACTTGTTATTACTGTAAGGAGGCAGGTCATTACAGGTCAGCGTGTCCGAAGTTGGCGAAGCAGATTTGTTCCCAGTGTGGGCAGACAGGACATTCTAAGCCCCATTGTCCACAATTGAGGAAGGATGATTCGGGTGGAAGCAAATTTCAGAGGCAAGGACGAGTATTTGCATTAACCGAGGAGGACGCGGGTAACTCGGAAGAGGTAATACAGGGTATGCAAGAATTCTGATTTTATTTTTAAATCAACGTAATAAGTAAAACCTTTATTCGAGAATAATAGAAGATTGAGTATCACTCTTCTTGTAACAGGAATTGTTTTAATTAATGGAATAAAGGCAAATGTTTTATTTGATACTGGTTCGTCGCATACTTTTGTATCGCCAAATTTTGCGAAGATCTTAGGTGTGGAGCCTAAGTTGTTTCCAGGCAAAGTATTGTTGGTGGCAACGCCGTCAGGTGAAGAATTGATCGCTGATCGATATTACGAGGGCTGTGATATTGAGATTGGTAGGAGGTTGTTCGGCATTGATTTGATCGAGCTGCAAGTCTTGGGTGTGGATGTCATCGTGGGCATTGATTGGATGGCAATATATGATGCCACAATTGAATGCAAGCAGAAGGAGGTGTTGGTGAAAGCACCAGGTGGACCCGCAGTGACTTTCCAAGGGAAGAAAAAGATTCCGAAGGTGGCTGTAATGGTATCCAAGATGGTTATTTCAGATAAAGTCAAGGGCATTCCGGTTGTCCGAGATTTTCCTAAGGTGTTCTTGGATGATTTTCCAGGATTACCGCCGCAGAGAGATGTGGAGTTTTGCATCAATGTTCAGCCGGGGAGTGCGCCGATTTCCAAGGCTCCGTACAGGATGGCACCTGTAGAGCAAGATGAAGTGAAGAGTGAGGAGAGTTTCCTTGAGTTAAAGGAAAGGTTGACCACTGCACCTATCTTAGCTTTGCCACAAGCTGGGAAGGATTATGATATCTTCAGTGATGCGTCTCTCAGAGGTTTGGGTTGTGTTTTGATGCAAGAAGGCAAGGTTATTGCTTATGGTTCGAGGCAATTGCGTCCGCATGAGAAGAATTATCCGACGCATGATTTGGAGCTAGCAGCTATCATTTATGCCTTGAAGCAGTGGAGGCATTATGTTTATGGTGAGAAGGTTAACATGTACACTGACCACAAAAGCCTGAAGTACATTTATCAACAAAAGGATCTTAATCTTCGGCAGAGAAGGTGGTTGGAGGTATTGGAAGACATTCGTCCTGAGATCAAGTATCATCCAGGCAAGGCGAATGTAGTAGCTGATGGACTTAGCAGGAAGAGTATTTTATCAAGTTTGATCACTACTCGAAGTGAGTTGGCAGCAGAGATCGATCAGGCAGGTATCGAGGTGGTGCTGCAGGGTTTAGGAGCATCTTTAGCTCAGTTGAGGCTGCAACCTTCCTTGAGAGAGAGGATTGTAGAAGGTCAGAGATCAGACTCAGAGATTCAGAAGATGTTGCAACAGGTTTCAGAGGGCAGATTATCAGAGTTTCGTGTCCAAGATGGAATTCTTTGGTTGGGTGAAAGGTTGTGTGTTCCAGATAATGCAGATTTGAGAGATAGTATCTTGCAGGAAGCACACAGTACCTTGTTGTCAGTTCATCCTGGAGGCACGAAGATGTACAGGGACATCAAACAGCACTTTTGGTGGTCTGGTATGAAAAGGGATGTGGCAGATTTTGTGGCAAGGTGTCTGACTTGTCAGCAGATCAAAGCAGAAAATCAGATACCTGGAGGTTTGTTACAGCCGTTGCCCATTCCGGAGTGGAAATGGGAGAATATCAGTATGGATTTCATCACGGGTTTGCCGAGGAGTTCGAAAGGCAATGACTCGATTTGGGTTGTCGTGGACCGTTTGACTAGGTCGGCTCACTTTCTAGCCATGAAGATTACTTGGTCGATGTAGAAATTGGCTGAGTTGTACATTGGAGAAATTGTGAGACTTCATGGAGTTCCTGTGTCGATTGTATCCGACAGAGATACAAGGTTCACTTCAAGGTTTTGGAAGAGCCTACAAGCAGCTTTAGGCACTAGAACTGATTTCAGTACCGCTTTTCATCCACAGACCGATGGTCAGACGGAGAGGGTGATTCGAGTGCTGGAAGACATGTTGAGGGCTTGTGTTATGGATTTCGGTGGTAGTTGGGAGAGATACTTGGCATTGGTTGAGTTTGCTTATAACAACAGTTACCATGCGAGTATTGGGATGGCACCGTATGAGGCTTTGTACGGGCGGAGGTGCAGGACACCTGTTTGTTGGTACGAGGTTGGCGAGAGGCAGATGTATGGTCCTGAGATCGTACAGCATACATCAGAGCAGATTGAGCTGATTCGCAAGAGGTTGATCGAGGCTCAGAGTCGGCAGAAGAGTTATGCTGATACTCGACGAAGAGACTTAGAGTTTGAGGTTGGGAATGTAGTTTTCCTCAAGGTGTCTCCGACCAAAGGAGTGATCAGGTTCGGTAAGGGAGGCAAGTTGGCGCCAAGGTATATTGGGCCATACAGGATCATGGAGCGGATTGGCAAAACTGCATATAGATTGAAGCTTCCAGAGGAGTTAGCACAAGTGCATGATGTATTCCATGTGTCATTGTTGAGGAAGTATGTGCCAGATCAGAATCATCAGTTGGTAGAGATTCCTGAAGATCTACAGGTGAACTTGAGTTACAAGGAACGGCCTGTTGAGATCGTTGATCGTAGGGAGAAAGTTCTTAGGAGCAAGGTGATACCTATGGTCAAGGTGCTGTGGAGGAATCAGCAGTTCGAGGAGGCTACTTGGGAGCCAGAGGATCGCATGCAGAAGGATTTTCCTGAGCTTTTTGTATGAGTGTATTTTCTTTTATGTGATTGTAATTCTTTTGAATGATTGTACCATTGATTGAGTTATAATTCTTCTATTTTGATTATGTTGTCATATGCAATTGTTTGGACTATGTTTCCATTTATGAAATATTGTTTTCTTTGTTGGTGTGTTGTTTGGACTCATTAGTAGTAGTTCTGAGGACAGAACTCTTCTGAGGAAGGAGTGATGTAGAACTCCGTATTTTTTTAAAATATTATTTTTGAAGGTTTATAAATGAAATAAAATGATTTTTGGAGAATTTATAAATATTTTCTGAAAATTTATCTTTTTAGACGTGCAAAACACGTGCAAATACTTTCTTGAGAAGTTTGAAAGTCAAGTTTTCTTCATGGAAAATCATTATTTAATATTTTGGATTTATTTATAATTTTTTCAGATTTTTCTGAAATTAATTGGATCTATTTGCAAATTTTGAGAAAAGAAGGACCTTTTTGCAAATTTGTCATTTTTAGGGGTTAAAATGTAAAATTTACTTTCTGGACATTTTGAACAGTACCGGTTGAGATTAATGAGTATATTTTTCTTTTAAATCCTAATTTAAATGAATTTTATTGAATTTCCAAGAATAGAGCTATATATATGAAGTTGTATTTTGAAGGGATCATTTTGCAGAAGTGTTTGGAAAACCCTAAACTTCTTACCCCGGGTATTTAAAAGAAAATGCAGCCTTCATTTGCTGTACAATATAGAATTTTGTGATTTTTCTTGGAGGATCAAGAGGAGGTTTTTGATCTCACAAAAGGAGAGGTTTTATTGTTGGATCTCGTCGTTTCTAAAGGTGAGTGATGTAAAATTGTTTGTTGTTTGCTTTATGTGAATGTTGTAGATTTGGTTGTTGTTTCGACTTATGTAAATGATCATTCCGTAGTTTGTTTGGACATGTTTGTTTGAGCGATGCAATGATTGTTGTCGTATTATGTATGTGAAATCTATGAATGTTTAATAGATCTTGGTTTATAAATTTGTATTGCTAGAAAGCATGTTTAAGATATGAGTATGGTTATGATAATAAGGGATTGGATGGATGAACATCTGGATCTCGTGGATACAAATCAGATTTTGGTTTTGAGTTGTGAAAAAAATTCAGTATTGAGAAACCCTAATGGAAGAATTAGGAATTTAGAATATGAGAACTTGAGTTTTGAGACATGGGTTGATTTGAGTAATGTATCCAATCTGAGGATACTTTGAGATTGTCATTTTTACCTGAATACGAATTATTTTCATAAACAATGATTTCTTTTAGAAAACTCTAATTTTGATTATCATGTACAACCAAAATTAGGCAGACTGTAGGCCGACAGTCGACTGTCAGACCTTTCAGTCGACTGGCACGACCCAGCTGCTAGATCTTCAGTTTTCTTGAAAATCCGTTCTGGACAGTCGACTTAGGACCTTTTCAGTCGACTGGTACACTTAGAATTTATTTTTAAAGTTATCGTAGTTTCCTCTCTAGTAAGTCGACTTATGACTTTTGCAAGTCGACTTATAACACTTAGAATATTTTCTTAAAGATTTCTGGAATTTCTCTCTGGTAAGTCGACTTATGTTTTTTATAAGTCAACTTATGATCTGGTAAGTCGACTTATGACTTTTATAAGTCAACTTATATTCCCTGGTAAGTCGACTTATGACTTTTATAAGTCAACTTATATTCTCTCGTAAGTCGACTTATGATTTTTATAAGTCAACTTATAACACTTAGCTTATTTTCTTAAAATTATGGAACTTTCTTTCTGGACAGTCGACTTATACTTTCTATAGTCGACTGGTACTGATGTATTTTTATATTTATGAGGGTTCTTCCAAATGGTTTATTCTCCAGATATTTTGATCTATAACTACTTATGCCTTATCTCCTATTGAACTTATGTTTTCAAGATGTTAAGTTGAGCAGTTTATGAAGTAAGATTGGTTGAGATATTTGAGTTGAGTCTCTAGAGGATGTGTGTGACCCTAGTATACCGGCGCTTGAGTTCTTTTGTTGAGGCCTGTTGAGTCATTCCAGTTGTTCAGTTTTGAGTTAAGTTCGGTAGGGTACACCAACTCTAGGAGATTCGTTAAGTAAATAAATAACCCAAAAATGATAAGGACAGGCACTAGTGGTGATATGATGAACGGGAATATGAGTTATGTACCTCAGTATGGCTTTCGGTGTGGGATTTAATCTCCGGAATTATCCAAATAACTTACTTGTGGTGTGGGATCTATCTCCGGAATTATCCAGGTAAATTACCTGTGGTGTGGGATATATCTCCGGAATTATCCAGGTGATTACTTGTGGTGTGGGATTGATCTCCGGAATTATCGGGGTCGAGGCGACACACATGTGGTATTCGTGTGATGATGTGTCAATGTTTCGGTGTGGGATGATCTCCGGAATTATCCAGGTAAAATACCTGTGGTGTGGGATTTATCTCTGGAATTATCGGGCATTGGCTAATGCTCACAGTTTATCTTTATCTCGTAGTAGTCATCGTGATAGGATTAGTTGCATAGCGGGGGATTGAACCCTATGAAGTGAAGACGTTAAGGGCTTGCACCGAACCTATGTAGAGTGGGATGCATAGACTTCGATAAGTACGCATTAGAGAGTCCGCATATAGAAATTGTGTTTTCCTGACTCGGTTTTATGCACGTGGTTTTCCTGTTTTCTACACTTGACAATTAGTTTAGTTTCACTTGTTGTTTACATGTTTCCTAGCTATGTCATATTTTAGGTATTCTTGTTTATTACATGTTGTTTAAGAATCCATGCTTAATGTTCATTTATGTTGTTTGCTTTTATGTCACTCACACCATTTATGGCTGACCCCTTTAGTTTTGGAGGTTAGGGATCATCTCTAGCCTCATGTGTTGCAGGTTGTTGCTTAGAGTTTGGAGGTGTGGATACTTGAGTTAGTTTTGAGATAAATTGATTTAATAGAGTTTTGTGTAAATTTGTAAAGCAGTGTTGTAAAAAGACTGTGTTGTGAATAAAAGAAAATTATGATTTGAGATGTTTTAAATTCCGCTGTGCTATGTAAAAGATTATTGTAATAAAAGTTGGAAATTTCATTGGTGTTGGTTGTGTTTAATTTTACATTGAAGTTGATGCTGGGATTGTGCCACGTATTTTCTAAGATATTATATTAGAAATTCGGGGCGCTACAAGAAGCCCATTTATTATGTCAGCAAAATCATGCACGATGCTGAACTCCGATACACCAGAATGAAAAAGGTCGCATATGCATTGGTCATGGCTGCTCGGAAACTTCGACCGTACATTCAAGCCCACTCTATCCGAGTCCTTACGGACCAGCCTCTCAAGGCGGTCCTCAACAAACCAGAAATTTCTGACCACCTAATCAAGTGGTGAATCGAACTGAGCCAGCATGACATCAGCTGATGTGTCTAATTTTTATATAAATATTTGTACTCATTTATCCAAAGAAATTGCTTGTATTCTTCTATCTTGTTAATAAATTATCTTATTTCCATTGATTTCAGTTAATTAATTATTTTTGAAGGAAAAGAGTTTTTGATGCAAAAGGTGAATATTTTCAGTAAAAATTAACAAAGAAAATAAGGAGAATAATTGATTTATTTTTATTGATTTGTTGGATTTTGAATTTTACAATTTGGCAATGTGGAAAGAAAAATAAAGATTTTAATTGGCAGCAGCGGGTGAAAATAAAATAAACAAATTTAAAAGGGTTTAATTGAGCTAATATGAGTATTAGTTAGTTTAATTAATTTAAACTTATTAATTTTATTTTTTATTTTTAAATCCTAAATTCTGATTTTATTTTTGTGTGTATGCAGCACGCGCTTCAAGAAAGAGAAAGAGAAGAAAAAGAAGAAATAAATAAAAAGCAAATTTGAAAAAGGAAAGAAATAATGGAAGATGTGGGGTTTTCTGCAAAAATAAACCCTAATAACCCAGGGTCGGATCCCTATAAATACAACAGTCAAAAGCAAAAGGAGGAAACGCTGAACGAAGAGAGAGAGCGACGAATGATCTCAACATTAAAAAAAAATTAAAACAGAGAAGCAGCGGAGCGAAATCCAAGAGGTGGGTAGTTGGCGCTCGGGAATCGAGGAAAGGAAAGAAGAAGAGAGAAAAACGGGATAGAGGAGAGACAGGAAAAGTCAAAGCCTCTGACTTGCTGGCGTGCTGATCGAGGCAAGGAGAGAGAGCGGAAAGGACAAAGCGTGGATCTGACTTGGTGGATCGGAAAACGAGGCGTTCAGTTTGGATTTTTTTTTTTAACAAAACAGAGTTATTTTTGTCTCTTTTCTCTTTTTTCAATTTTATTATGCAATCAAATTCTATGTTTGTTAGTTGCAAATCCATTATGAACTAATTTTATTCTTCTAAGGCTTTGATGTAGCCTAGTTTTGAGAACACATTTTTCATTCCATATTATTTTTCTATTTTTCCAAAGTTGTGTGTTTAATTTTTGTTCTTAATGCTTACAATTGTTTACCCAACTTTTGTATGATTTATTGGATCATGGAGAGACTGAACTAGTAATTTTTGATTTAAAATTAATAAAATTAAACACCATTATAAGAGTTTACCGTTGTTAATGTGACCATTAAGAAATCCATAAATTTTAATGAATTTTCAATTAGTAATTTGTGCATGAACTATGACAAATAATTAGTGTAGAATATTTTTCATATTGTGAGAGAGAATATTGAATAATTTTGAAATTTTGGTCTACAACTTGGAAAAATAATATTTTTATTTACATGGAGTTATAAATTTTGTGAGATTAACTAGTTAAAATCAAATGCCCTAGAAATGATTTTTGCAATTAATAAACAACATAATTTCATATTCTATTCCTTTTAATTAATTTAGTTCTTTCATTTATATTAATTTAATTTAGTTGTTTTCTTTATCATATTTTCGGTTTTCCAAATTATAGTTCATCTAGTAATTTCGGTACTCGATAAAATAATTAGTCCTTGTGGGTTCGACACTCTTTTCACTTAATTATATTATTTGTTGCGATTTTGTACACTTGCAAATTATCACAACAAGGTTTTGGGGCCATTGTCGGAGACTAATTATTCTTTTATTGATATTGATAATTGCTAGATTGTTACTAATTTGGATTTTTTTTGTTTTTATTTTTAGTTTTTATTTTTAGTTTTTCTATTTTTTAATAGCTATATTTCAGGTGTATCACAATGGAAAACAATGAGAAAAACATGGCTTTGAAAGATTATGCTATGCCCTCACTTAATGAAGCAACATCAAGCATAAAGAGACTAGTTATACAAGCTAACAATTTTGAGATTAAACCGGCAATCATTCAAATGATTCAATAAACTGTTCAATTTGGAGTACTATCGCACGAGGATCCTAATGTTCACATTGCAAACTTTTTAGAAATTTGTGACACTTTCAAGCATAATGGAGTATCAAATGCTGCAATTCGATTAAGTCTCTTTTCTTTTTCACTAAGAGATAAGGCTAAGGCTTGGCTAAATTTTCTACCACCCGGTGGTATTACTACTTGGGAGGGACTTGCACAAAAAAATTTGGCTAAGTATTTTCCGCCGGCAAAGACAGCGAAGCTAAGGAATGACATTACCACATTCACTCATTTTGAGACTGAGTCTTTATATTATGCATGGGAAAGGAACAAAGAGTTATTGAGAAAGTGTCCTCTTCATGAACTACTAAAATGGCTGCAGATTCAAATATTCTATAATGGTTTGGGAGTTACAAGTCGATCTATGATTGATGCAGCAGCTGGAGGTGCACTTATGAGCAAAACTCATGAAGTAGCCTATGAGTTTTTGGAGAATATGGCATCTAATAATTACCGGTGGTCTTCAGAGAGTACATTGCCAAGAAAAGTGACTGGAGTTTTTGAACTTGATCCTATTACTGCTTTAACAGCAAAAATTGATATTTATCTAAACAAATAGGTAATATGAATGTTAATGCTATTCAAACTAATATGATTTGTGATCTTTGTGCAGGAAATCACTCAAGTACAGATTGCCAAGTGGGGAACCCATTTGCTCAACCACAGTCTTATCAAGCAAATTACGTGTCCAATTTTCAATATCAAAACAATCCTTATTCGAACACGTATAATCCAGGATGGAGAAATCAACCCAATTTTTCATGGAACAACAATCAAGGAGCAATTAGACCGCCTAAAAAAATTTCACAGCGAGAAAAGAAACCGACACTTGAGGAGATGTTCATACAGTACATGCAAAAGACAGATTTGGCGATACAAAATAATACGGCTTCAATTCACAATCTTGAGGCTCAAATTGTTCAAATTTCAAATATTCTTACAGAAAGAACGGTAGGAACATTACCCAGTAACACCGTAATAAATTTCGAGGAGCATGTCCAAGCAATAACACTATGAAGCGGGAGAAAAATTGAGCAGCCACAAGAAGAAATTTCCGATCAAAATGTGGTTGAAAAACAAAGTGAGATCGAGCAAATTGTGGAGGAACAAACGCAGCAGGTGGCCTATCACCATTCTAAGAAGGATAAAAGAGTTTCAAACCAAACAATTTCAGGGGATTTTAATTCTAACACTTATCTTAATTCTCCTTATGATCCACCTATTCCTTTTCCACAAAGACTTAAAAAAAACAAGCTTAATAATCAGTTTTCAAAAATTTTAAATATTTTTAAGCAATTGCATATTAATATTCCTCTTATTGAAGCTTTGGAACAAATGCCTAATTATTCTAAATTTTTTAAACATATTTTATCAAACAAGCGAAAATTGGGGGAACATGAGACGGTGATGTTAACCAAAGGGAGTAGTGCAATTTTACAAAAGAAGCTATCTGCTAAACTTAAAGAACCATGGAGTTTTACAATTCCTTGTATTATTGGAAATTATTCTTTTGATAAAGCATTATGTGATTTAGAAGCAAGTATTAATCTTATGCCTTATTCTGTTTTCAGGAAATTTGGAGAAGCAAAACCCACCACAATCTCATTGCAATTGGCAGACAGATCTATCAAGTACCCAAGAGAAATAATTGAAGATGTTTTGGTAAAAGTAGACAAGTTCATATTTCCAGCTGATTTTGAAGTGCTTGATATGGAGGAAGATGAACAGATTTTGTTAATTTTTGGGTGGCCTTTTCTAGCTACGGGGAAAGCTTTGATTGATGTCCAGTAAATAAAACTTATTTTGAGGGTTGAGGATGAGGAAATAATGTTTGATGTTTTTAAATCCATGGAGGTTGCTGCTGAAGCTCACTCATATTTTCAAGTTTGTGAGACTAATCTAATTGTGGGAGAGACACATAGAGCGGAAGTTGAGAAATTACCAATTATAGTGTGTCCAACAAATTCAGCAACTCTTTAATCTAAGAAAGAAAAGATTTTGAAATACGTTCAAGTTGCACCGTCTATTAATTTTTCTTCTCAGCAGACATTCAAGGAGGTGGGGATATCATGAACGTCATCGTCAAGAAAGAAACGACTTAAACTCAAGCTTCAACCACTGAGATCAAGCTAGGGGGATGCTCAAAGAAAACCTAATACAAACATGAAGAAAGTTATTAGAAAAGATGTTCTTATGTTGTTGGATCTTGGTGTTACATAACCATCTCCGCTATCAAGTCTGGCTGAAGACTTAAAACTTAGCGCTTCTTGGGAGGCAGCCAATGTTTTCTTTTTACTACATTAGATTTGCTTTTTCTTATTAGTTTACTTTAATTTTAACTTTTGATTTTATTTTATAAGATTGCATAAGTTTGGAAGTCGCCAGGCGGAGTTGTTTTCTACACCTACATTGAGATCGTAGAAAATCAGAATCTGCAAGATGGAGTCAGAATCTGCAAAAGTGTTTCAAAGAGAGATCGTAGAAAATTGTCTTGGCTTTCCAGAACAAAAAGAATCATGCAATTTGGACATCTGCAGCTCCAGATATCTCTGAAACAATGAACGTCGCGCGTGCAGAATTTTAACATGAATCAGGGGAGAAATTCTGAACTTTTCTCAGTATTCTTGTTTTTTCTTTCTCTTTAACCATTTAGGACAATGCGATATTCAAGTTTGGGGGAAGGGGTATAATTTTTTATCTTTTATTTTTTTATATATATTTGAAAAGAAAAAAACAGAACAAAGAGATTTCAATTAGGCTTACCATTACACTTTTGAGTTCTTTATTGTGCTAAAGCATTGAAATATTTTTTTTTAGGACAGACAATATCTTATAAAGCAAGATTAAGCATACTTATTTACTTTAGGATTATTGAAATTCAAAATTTCTTACAAAATTGTTTGAGTCATGTAATTATACATAAAAGAAAAATGTGATGCTTGTTCTTGTGATTATCCCCTTTGATTTAGTCCTAAACAGAGTGCAAGTAAATAGAGTAATATTTATAAAATTGAATGAATAAAGTTCTATCTACTCCAATGTTTTGAGTTGCTTAGTAACTAAGGGTATTCATCACTAATGTTTACTTTTACTTGAAATATGAGTATGCAAAAGCACTCTAGTTTGTGACTTGTTGAGTAACCGGATGAATTCATTACAAATATTTGCATTCGCATCAAAAGGCAAGTGACTACTTAGAGAGAGACAAAAACAAATAAACAAACAAACAAACTCTAGTTTGCTACTCGGTTTGTACTAGTGAGAAGGGGTGATCACAAAATGAGTTATTAAATGGTATAATTACATTAATTGCATAACAAATATGATTGGGTTGGGAATTATAAATGAATAATTGCATTGGAGAAAGTGAGTATGCTTGGTTTTACTTTATTTGCTATTGTTTATGTTTGAAGTTGAAATTTTGATGCTTGCATGATAAGATCTTTTAAGTGTGATGAGTTGAGCCTACTTATGATTATTATTCCTTGATTCATAGTTTTACTTTTTGCTCAAGGACAAGCAAAATCTTAAGTTTTGAGGTATTTGATGTGTCTAATCTTTATATAAATATTTGTACTCATTTACCCATAAAAATTGCTTGTATTCGTTTATCTTGTTAATAAATTATCTTATTTTCATTGATTTCAGTTAATTAATTATTTTTGAAGGAATAAGATTTTTTGATGCAAAAGGTAAATATTTTCAGTAAAAAATAACAAACAAAACAAGGAGAATGATTGATTTATTTTTATTGATTTTTTGAATTTTGAAATTTACAATTTGGCAATGTGGAAAGCAAAATAGAGATTTTAATTGGCAATAGAGGGTGAAAATAAAATAAAAAAATTAAAAAGGGTTCAATTGAGCTAACATGATTATTAGTTAGTTTAATTAATTTAAATTAAATTTTTTTAAATTTTTAAATCCTAAATTCTGATATTATTTTTTTGTGTGTGCAGCACGCACTTCAAGAAAGAGAAAGAGAAGAAAAAGAAGAAATAAATAAAAAGCAAATCTGAAAAAAGAAAGAAAGAATGGAAGATGTGGGGTTTTCTGCAAAAATAAACCCTAATAACCCAGGGTCGGATCCCTATAAATACAGTAGTCAAAAGCAAAAGGAGGACACGCTGAATGAAGAGAGAGAGCGACGGCTGATCTCAACATAAAAAAAAACAGAGAAGCAGCAGAGCAAAATCCAAGAGGTGGGTAGTTGGCGCTCGGGAATCAAGGACAGGAAAGAAGGATAAAGAGAAAAACGGGACAGAGGAGAGAGAGAGAGAAAAAGTCAGAGCCTCTGACTTGCTGGCATGCTGATCGAGGCAAGGAGAGAAGGAGGAAAGGACAGAGCGTGGGTCTAACTTGGTGGCTCAGAAATCGAGGCGCTCGGTTTGGAATTTTTTAAAACAAAACAGAGTTCTTTTTGTCTCTCTTCTCTTTTTCCAATTTTATTATGCAATCAAATTCTATGTTTGTTAGTTGCAAATTCATTATGAACTAATTTTATTCTTCAAGGGCTTTGATATAGCCTAGTTTTGAGAACACATTTTTCAATCCATATTATTTTTTAATTTTTCCAAGGTTGTGTGTTTAATTTTTGTTCTTAATGCTTACAATTGTTTGCCCAACTTTTGTATGATTTATTGGATCATGGAGAGACTGAACTGGTAATTTGTGATTTCGAATTAATAAAATTAAACACCATTACAAAAGCGAACCGCTGTTAATGCAACTGTTAAGAAATCCATAGATCTTAATGAATTTTCAGTTAGTAATTTGTGCATGAACTATGAAAAATAATTAGTTGAGAATATTTTTGATATTGCTTGAGAGAGAATATTGAATAATTTGAAAATTTTGGTCTACAACTTGGATAAATAATATTTTTATTCACATGGAGTTATAAATTGTGTGGGATTAACTAGTTGAAATCAAAAGACCTAGAATTGATTTTTGCAATTAATAAACAACATAATTTCATATTCTGTTCCTTTTAATTAATTTAGTTCTTTCCTTTAGATTAATTTAATTTAGTTGTTTTCTTTATCATATTTTCAGTTTTCCAAATAGTAGTTCATCTAGTAATTTTGGTACTCGATAAAATAATTAGTCCTTGTGGGTTCGACACTCTTTTCACTTAACTATACTACTTGTTGCGATTTTGTACACTTGCAAATTATCACATCATCAGCTACCAACTTCGAACAACCATCAAAAGGGCAAGCCCTCGCAGAATTCACCACGGAATGTACCATTCCCCAAGGACCTGAAATCTAAGAGGCTGAACCAGTCTGCGAGTTATATGTTGATGGGTCATCTTGCGAGGGGGGAAGTAGAGCTGGTGTCATACTTAGAGGCCCCGACCACTTCGTTCTCTAGTACTTCCTGTGCCTCAACTTTCAAGCCTCCAACAACGAGGCGGAATACGAAGCTATAATCATCAGGCTTACACTAGCCCACAAGGTAGGGGCAAGACGAGTGAGGGCCGACAGTGACTCTCAGATCGTGGTTAATCACATTTTCAGGGATTATGAAGCCCGTGACGCTCAGATGATCTAGTATTTAGTGCGCATCAGGCCACCCTTAACAGTCTTTGAGGGCATCACCGTCGAGCGCATTCCTAGGGAACAGAATGGCCAGGCTGATGCCTTGGCCAAGCTCGCCTCATCGTCCTTCGAGCGCCTAGATCACACTGTCCTCGTAGAGATCCTCCTCAAGCCTAGCATCGAGAACCCTGAGATCCTTTGTATCAACCCAGGCCCTCGGGAGGGCAATTGGATGGATCCCATCTAAAAGTTCTTGGCCGATGGCGAATTCCCGCCAAACCCGGTCGAAGCCAGGATGATAAGAATATAATAAAAAAGATTCACCCAGATTGATAATGTACTCTTCAAGCGCTCATACACCAAGTTCGACGGGAGACCCTATCTCCAATGTCTGAGTCCCGATGAAGCCAAGTATGTGCTGGAGGAGATGCACGAAGGAATTGGGGGGTGCCATATGAGCAGCAAGTCACATGCGAGAAAAGTGCTCAACCATGGCTACTATTGGCCGACCATATTACAAGACACTCAGGATCTTGTGAAAATATGTGGCCCCTGCCAAAGATTCTCTTCGATCAGATGCGTGCCCTAAGCCAAACTCAAGTCACTCACCAGTCCGACCCCATTTGCCATTTGGGGGATTGACCTAGTCGGCCCCTTTCCGAAAACCACGGGCCAAAGACGGTTCCTCATAGTAACCGTCGACTACTTCACTAAGTGGGTCGAGGTAGAGCCCCTGGTCACGATCATGGAACATCAAGCCCAACAATTCTTCAAAAAACATATCATCTGTCGGTTCGGGATCCCGCGCATGATCTTCACCGATAACGAAACCCAGTTCGCCGGCAGAAATTTCTGAAAGTTCTGCGAAGACCTCAGGGTTCAGCAGTGCTTCTCGTCCATATCTCATCCCCAGTCGAATGGCCAAGATGAAAATGCCAACCGCCAAATTCTTGACGGTCTTAAAAATGGTTGCATAACTCTCCCAAGGAATTGTGGGTTGACGAATTGCCAAGCATCCTTTGGTCACAACGAACAACCAAAAGGATCCTGATGAACGAATCCCCATTCCATCTGACCTATGGAACCGAGGCATTCATCCCCCTGGAAATTGGGCTCCCCTCGCCTAGGTTCACGGGCTTCAAGGACGAGTCGAACTCGAGCGACCTCAGGCAAACTTGTACCTAATCGACGAGATCCATGAAAAGTCCATCATCAGAAGAAATATCTACCAGCAACGCGTTGAAAGGCTCTATAACAAAAAGTTTCGTCCAACTAACATCAAGCAGGGTGACCTCCTACTCAGGAAGCTTGCTATTTCTGATCCCAACAAGAAGGGCAAACTAGCCAAAAATTGGGAGGACCCGTGTAAGGTCTCCCAAGTGGTAAACTCGCAGACCTGGGGGGCAGGGCAGTCAAGAGACCCTGGAACGCAGAGCATCTTATTAAGTTCCGTGAGGGATAACAGGGCCGTCCGTATAATTGTAATAGGCACTACGCCTTGGTTCTTTTGTACCCAAGCATTGAATAAAAGCAATGAAAATTCTTTTCAAAATAAGTCAAAATGTCTCAGCGCTTGACACTAACCTCGAGCAAGCTACTGGCTTTTGTTCAAGCTCGGCACTCGACATTAACCTCAAGCAAGCTACTGACTTTCGTTCAAGCTCAACTCGAACTTCGACCCTTAACGAGAGATTTCTTAATCTTTCAAGTCCTTGTCGCTTGGCTCAGACTTCTATGTTGACGAGAGGTTTCTCAATCTCCCAGTCCTTGCCGCTCAGCTCGGACTTTTATGCTAACAAGAGATTTTTCAATCTCTCAAGTCCTTATCGCTCGGCTCGGACTTCTATGCTAACGAGAGATTTCTCAATTTCTCAAGTCTTCGCCGCTCGGTTCGGATTTCAACCCTTAACGAGAGATTTCTCAAACTCTCAAGTCCCCGCCGCTCGGCATCGACTCCCTACACTAACGAGAGGTTCCTCAATCTCTCAAGCCCCTGCAGTTCGGCTTGAACTTCGACCCCAAACACGACCTCACTATCGACGAAAGTTTTAATATGATTTGTGGCCCTCACCTTCGGCAAGGACCTCGAGCTCCATGCACCAAATTGGTCCCCCTTCCACCCGCTGACAGCCAGGGATAGAGCGGCCTTCATCGCCGCTACCCCCAAACTGTCAGCGGGTGATTAAAGCACCACCAGTCATGAGAGCCTTCGGAGAAAACTTTTATTTGCATCCCTTTCCTTCGGTAAGGACCTCGAGGTCCACGCTCTGAGTTGGCCCCCATTCCACCAACTGATTACCAGGGGTAAAGCAACCTTCATTGCCGCTACCCCGAACTGTCAAAAGGTGATAGGAGAGCCACCAGTCGTGAAAACCTTCAGTGAAGTGAGGAACAAGAAATGGATGGGGAAGGGGATATACAGACCAGGGGGAGGTGTATTTATGGCATTGGAAGGCGAAACATCTTCCCACTAGGCGCATTTATGACATTGAAATACGAAATGTCTCCCGTTCCAGTCATTCAATATCATCGGAAGACGAAACAACACGCTTTCACCAGGAGTTCATCGATACAATCGGCTAGGCTTTGCTTGACGCTCGACATGAATCTCGAGCTGGCTACTAGCTTTCTGACAAGCCAACCCCGCTTGATGCTCGGCATGAATCTCGAACTGGATACTAGCTTTCTCACAAGCCAACCTTGCTTGACACTCAACATGAATCTCGAGCTGGCTACTGGTTTTCTCACAAGCCAACCCCGCTTAATGCTCGACATGAATCTCGAGCTGGTTATTGACTTTCACACCAGCCAACCACGGTGCTCGGCGTGGATCTCGAGCGGGCTACTAGCTTTCTTATAAACCAACCACGCTCGATACTCGGCATGATCCTCGAGCTGACCACTAGATTCCTCAGTCTCACATGAACTTCGCCCCCCAGACAAGAGATATTGCAAAATACAGAACTGTTTCTATTACAACATACAAAGGTTTTATTGGTACAATCGGCAAGGCCATATGAATACATGATTATTACAACTGTTACAATCTCAGCATAATCCTCCTCTTGAGAGGCCTTAGGACTGACACAAACCAGTTTGAGCCCAATCGAGGGTGTTTGCTCGTCGACAAGCCCACCAGGCTCCCTCCGGATCGCCAAGGTGGACACTCTAGCAACAGAGCTCTAGGCATCCCTCGGTCTTACTGGCTCCAGCCTCAGGGTTAGAGATGGGCCTCCAACGGAAGGTCAACTGCCCCCGAAAGAATGAGATCGGGATCCACCCACTTCAAGCAAGATCTTCAACCTTTGTATTTCCAGTTCCTTTTCCACAATTACCTCTCGAAAGAATGATTCTGAGGTGGCATCCGAGCGGAAGTACCAGACATCGACCATCTAGTCTCAGCACTTCCCAAGTCATGATCGGCAATCGTCTTCTTCAGGCAAGCCGACTCCAAGCTCAACTCATTTGACTTATTCATAAAATAAGAAGCAGCCGCTTCCCGATCTCGAGCCTATTTTTGATGGCATGCCAGAATGGACTGTAGGGATGTAAGCTTGCCCCAAAGATGCCTCACCTCGGCACCACGAGGGTCAACCCCGAAGGATACGTTCATCAGGCACAAAGAAGGAAATGGCACATCATATGGAGCCTTATAAACTTGGCTAAATCTCAAAATCTCACATTACAGATTACGCCAAGAAAGTCTAAAGTTAAATAGTTCGGCCAAAACTCATTTCATACCAATATTCTTACAAAAATGCAGTGACCAGTCCGTGCTCAACAAATACAAAAAAATGGAAAGGCTAAAACTTCTGCTGGGGAAAGAGGGGAACCTCTTTGTTGGCCTCCACCTTGACATCAGGGTTGGCCGTCACCACTACCTCCTGTTCGGTAAGTGTCGCTTTGCCCCCCTCTTCACCATCTCCCCCGAGCATCTTTGGATGCTTTGGAAGTTTCATACCGTAATGAAACTTCTCGAGCTCGCACTCAGGGTAGTAGAACTTGACGTGCTCGAGGGCCCGGTTGTCCGTCTGGTCATGGAAAGCGATGACCTTATCCATGGCGGCAGACACCCTCTTTATTTCTTCTCTACCTGGACTCGATCGTCGGCAAAGGAAGCCAGCTCGGCCGTAAGAGCCTGTTCACGAGACTCGAACGCACCCAGCTTCAGCTTTAGCTTCATGTCTTTCATCTTACGCTCATACCATTGAGCGTTCTTCACCACCTGCTGGAGTTCGCGGGAGTGCAACCTCATCATCTAGGCTCCAGGCATCAATGCCTGCAAATGAGGGACTTAGACTTCAAAATAAAAATAAAAAGATCGAAGTATGGAGTCACATAGTTGAATGAAGCCTTACCAGCATGCTGGCCTGAGCCCACCTTATATAGCAGGACTCTAGGGTCTCGGTCGTCAGGGCCTCCCTATCATGTGTCGTGACGAGTTTTTCCACCACCTCGATCGCCACTAGCCCCTCGGACAGCGTGTTCGCCGCCATCGCAGCCCAGTAGGGAGTCCACGATCGAAGCCCCTGTTCACCCACCATCTCCTGGGCTGCAGGGTGAACGGGAGGGACCCCACCCCTAGCACCTCCATAACCTTAAGGTTACTCGAGCTATGCACCACCTTCGAAGAGTTGGGGGTCCCCGGGACCGACAGGGTCCTCTGCCTCTTGGACTTCGGGCCTGAGGGGGCTTCGGAGCCCCTTGAGAGGACCCATTCCTCTGCTTCAACTGCTCGATCGCCCTCTTCTTGTCCAACTGGGCTCTCCTCACATCGATAGCGGCAGCATCCATGTCTACGAAAGAAAAACCATGCTATAAGAACGAAGGAAAAAAGGTAGATAAAAAAACGAAAAACATATGGGAGGGAATGGGGATCAGTCCGATTCTGGCCAGGTGCCTCTCTGTCACGTTCGGCCAGCTGATGCGATTGCCAGAAACGATCTAATCCACATCGGCCCACTCCTCGTCCGTCTGGTCTCTTCTCTTCATGTGCCCTATGATTCAGCTTATAAAAATTCCAAATCATAGGAATTTCCCAGGGTACCTGATTTTGGACAACGAAGTATTTCTCCTTCCACCCTTTTATCGAGTCCGGATGTCCATGGACTACCGTTTGATTGGGACGAGGCGAGATGTAGTAAATTCCCTTATACTCACCCGACGAACTGACCCCCAGCACGACTCGGAAGTACTTCAGTTTCATATGTACCCCCTCTCCTTGCAAAGTAACATGAAGTACACAAGCTACTTCCAGGAGTTCGGGTCATACTGCATCAGGCACAATCTCTCCCAATTCAACACCTCCTTGATAAACAGGTGCAGCGGCAGCTGCATCTCCGAACCGAAGGCATCCACCGGAAACATACAATAGCAAGGCGCTAAGTTATCTGTGGGATGGAGACCGGAGCTCCGAATCATCAACTCATACTCCAGTCCTACGAAGAAGTTAGCTTGAATCAGCGGCAGGTCATCGACCGTCAAAATACTTTGCGTCTTGTCCATCCGGATGTTTTGTCGACTAGGCGAAGAAGGTTGCACCCCATATTGAATCAAGTCTCCAACATCATTCAGGTACATCCTAATGGAGCTCGGTTTTTGAAGATAAGGGACGTTGAACCCATGTTTGGGAAGGAACTCATCCGGCTGTGCATGACTATCGGGGAGGGTCCACTTCATCCTCGAGGGGCCTTCAGAAGGGACGGCATTGCCAGCGGTTTCAGATTAAAGGCCTCAACTGATGGGTCGACCCCCACCACTTCATCTTCCTCCTCCTCACCAACTTCCTCCACCGCTTCTTCATTACCCATGTCAACCACCTCGGCCACTTCCACCTCTCTTTCCGAGTCACTCGATTCCACTACGAAGGGCTTTCGACTGCGGAGCGGCTTGACGTCTTAAACCTGCTCCCTCGTTTCCCAAGACGAGGAGTCAGATAGGTGATCACCATGGCCCGGACCAGATGTAGAGGCAGAATAAACGGATTGAACCCTTGACATAATTAAAATACTAACCTGATTATCTATGTCGAAAAGTTCGTCGAAAAGATGATTGTCGGTTATAAGGCAACACGTAGAGAGAGAAACTCTGAGAACTAGTAAGAGAACGCAAGGTGAAAAATTAGAAGGGGAGTGGGGGATATATAGACAGCAATGTGATGCCTAGATTTCCACAAACAGATCTCAATCGCCCATCTAGATCCAATGGTGAGCAAGATTTCGATGCCTCGATTTCCACAGCCATGACGTCAGCATTGCACGTGCATTACACGTGCCACTACAACCATAGCAAGCATATACTCTTTTTCTCACAATGTCCACCACGATTGGAGCTCGGTATGGACGTCAAGCCAGCAACTAGCTTTCTCACAAAGCACCCACATGGCTCGACGCTCAGTGTTAACCTCGAGCCAACATTTGTCTTTCTCACAAAGCACGCACAAGGCTCGGCGCTCGCAGTTAACCTTAAGCCAGCATCTGTCTTTCTCACAAGTTCACAGAGCTCGATGCTCAACATCAACCTCGAGCCAGCATCTGTCTTTCTCACAGGTCCACAAGGCTCGACGCTCGGTGTTAACCTCCAGCCAGCATCTGTCTTTCTGACAAGTTCTCAGAGCTCGACGCTCGACATCAACCTCGAGCCAGCAACTAGCTTTCTCACAAAGCACCCACAGGGCTCGACGCTTGGTGTTAACCTCGAGCCAGCATCTATCTTTCTCACAAAGCACCCACAAGGCTCGACGCTCGGTGTTAACCTCGAGCCAGCATCTGTCTTTCTCACAACGCACCTACAAGGCTCGACACTCAGTGTTAACCTTGAGCCAGCATCTGTCTTTCTCACAAGTTCTTAGATCTCGACACTCGGCATCAACCTCGAGCCAGCATCTGTCTTTCTCACAAGTCCACAGGGCTCGATGTTCGGTGTTAACCTCGAGCCAGCATCTATCTTTCTCATAAGTTCCTAGAGCTCGATGCTCGGGATCAACCTCGAGCCAGCATCTGTCTTTCTCACAAGCCTACAGGGCTCGGCGCTCGGTGTTAACCTCGAGCCAGCATCTGTCTTTCTCACAAGTCCACATGGCTCGATGCTCTTTGTTAACCTCAAGTCAGCATCTGTCTTTCTCACAAGTTCACAGAGCTCGACGCTCAGAACCAACCTCGAGCAAGCATCTGTTCTTCTCACATAGCACCCACAAGGCTCAACGCTCGGTGTTAACCTCGAGGCAGCATCTGTCTTTCTCACAAGTTCACAGAGCTCGACGCTCAGTATCAACCTCGAGCCAACATCTGTCTTTCTCACAAAGCACACACAGAGCTCGACGCTTGGCACCAACCTTGATCCAACATCTGTCTTTCTCGACTTATGCGCAATGCTCGATGCTCAGATGTCGGATCTCGGTCTTCACGAAGCTCAGCCTTGACCTCATGTCACTCTCTTCGGGGATCTTCCATCCTACGCTCATAAACACTGTCAACCGAACTTCTCACAATGACAGACTACTCCTCGATGGTTGATACATACAACCCTCCAGGAGTTGGGGGCCTATGATATGGGTAAATAATTCGGCTCGATCTGAGCCGTCTGATCCCATCAAGATCTGCAGACTTCTACAGAACAGGCCTACAGCTCATATGAGCCTCCTGCTGTTTCAGGCCCACAGAAAGAGGGTCACCCGGTCCATTAAGGTTGGGTTTTCACTCTCTCTGCATATAAATACCAAACCCACTCCCTCCTTCTACATGTAATGAATCTTTTCCACCCAAACCCTATCTTTCCTTTCTTCCAATAACTAACTAGATCGTCGGAGGACCTGTCGTCGGGATCTCTCCCGATGTTCCTAGGCAGTTTGCAGGTATTCAGGGCGGTCAGCTAGCCGCAGCACGCTACCCGCAGCACCTCCTCTCATGCTCCTCACCAAATTCTCATCTTAGATTTAGATCTGGGGTTGAGATCTGTCTCTCCCTCTACAAATAACAAGAACTCAAATATGTTGCTCCCACCACCAAATCAGTAGCATCAGAAACCAAACATGTCAAATCACCATTCCCTCACCCTTAACAACCCGCTTTTCGCTCTCACGCACCCATATACACACCTTATTAGGGAAAGGAATCGCACTATTTTTTCCCTTAACGATACTCGTCATTACTAGTCTCGTTAATTCCCTTGTTATAATTGTCATTGTTTTCTTCGTAGTTTAAAGTAGTTTGGAGGTCTGCTTACGACAACATGGAAAATGCAAACTCAACGACATACCTTTCCTGGCCAAACTATATTTTTGACGGCACGCTATGTTGACCAATCTTTCACACATACATCCTCACTATATTTGCAACCAATAACTAACAGATCCACTTCCACACCCTATCCACCCCATTTAGTCAATGCAACAGGTTCCGCATATTTTAACTCTTCTATGATATTTACGAGCAAATTTTTTTTGAGAGGCTGATCTTTGAACTAGACAAACCTTTTCTACCCAAAAATACTTTTGTAGGGAAACTGTGGTGACTGATCTTTCATACTCACATCCTCACTATATCGGAGAAAAGTAACTGATAGATCTACTTCTGTACCTATCCACCTTCGTGTCAGATCTCTAAGTTTCATGTAAATGAACGACCATATTTAAACTCTTCTACCATAGTGAGTATCCTAATGTAACTAACGAGTATAGCTTAGATGACATGATATGTAGTCCATAAACTAGAAATTTAATATTGAGGCAGTTATGCGACTGACCATAATTTTGATCATGAATTAGAATATTGTTTGCCACATGTTACGGTTTAATTTTAGCCGAAACGATGAGGTGTATGAGCAGTCAAACAGTAAGAAATGTAAATGATTTTGTTCCGAACAATTAGAGTAACTGTAGTAAAGATAAAACACGAGATAGTTGACTGAGATGATCATTTTTACTGTTACTTTCATTTTTTAAAAACCAAAAAGGCTGTCATACAACCACAGCATTTAATTATGAAAATTTTCTAGGTAGGTGACCTAGTTAATTCTTTCAAGAATGAGAAGATATTCTTTTCACTTCTTACTGTAATGCTCTAGTTAGAAACGAAAGTTGAGATAACAAAAGTTATTTTAATTTTAGAGGTTAAGATATCATAACTTTACCATCAACTTAGTCAAGAAAAAGACTGGAATTTAGATAACAATAAATTTCTCATCTTTTAGGTTGAGATAAGCTTAACCCTCAAATAAGTCTCAAACATACCGAAGTTAGAACAACAAGAGTTTTCTAAAGTTACGAGCGACAAGACCAATTGATCTAAGTTGACTTTGTTTCCAAACATAGCCTTCCGAGCATTCACACTTGTTTTTCTCAAAATTAGCAATATGACAAAATGAGAATTTGCAGAAAGATGATTTTGTTGCATTCGTAATTTCACTAATTTGCCAAAATTTAGCAATTGAGAAGAAGAAAAAGAATTGACGGACATACCAATTTTCATTTTTTTGAATTTGCAGAAAGATGATTTTGTTGCATTCGTAATTTCACTAATTTGCCAAAATTTAGCAATTGAGAAGAAGAAAAAGAATTGACGAACATACCAATTTTTATTTTTTTGGCAAAAAAATGAAAATTGGAGGGACTTGTACATTAATAAAATTTTGATGAACTTGGAGGGACCTGGACTTTTATGAAATAATTGGAGGTATTTGGACTTTGATAAAAAAAATCAATTTTAAATTATGGAGGGACGGAAAATGTTGTTCCCTCCCCTCCCATTTTGGTTTTTTTTGTCTTTTACGAACAGGACAGCTTGTTCCGTCCGATATTTTATAATTAAAAAATAGAAAAAATTATCAAACGAAACATCATTCCGATTCATTTTAAAAATTTTAAATTAAGGGCACAAAACATCTTCTATTTGAGCAAATGCCAAACTCATTCTCAAATTTTTGAGAAGCTACTATTCATCATATCTAAAAAATTTAGCAAAATGAGAAATGACTACAACGCCTCATTAACCAGAATATGGTTGAGATGGAAACCATGAATGTCATAACATAAATACAGGGATATGAATAAGTCTTTCTTCCAGGAGTGGTTTGATCAGAGAAAGAGAAAAATAAATCTAAATTCATATCTTAATTCATAAAAAAGTTAACCTTTTAAGCTAAGTAGAAGATATTCTGAGAGTAGGATTCCCTGACCAAATATATATAACCATCTTCTTCATTGATAATCTTTCTAAATATGAAATAGGCTAGGAAGAAGAGCTAAATCTAATAACTGTAGGATAATGGCTCGATTCTGGTTCAGTTTGTTTATATCCATCGTATCTGCAGCACATCAGTCGACTGACTATGGGAACCAGTCGACTGTCCAGAGAAGTTTCAAAGGCTAAGGATACAGCAGCAGCAGTCGACTGAAGATGTGTCTCAGTCGACTGTCCAGAACTAAAGACCAGTCGACTGGTAAGTCTTCTGTAGGCGGGTTTGTGAACTAGAAAAGGCCCATTTCGAAAGGCTCAGTAGTTTCCCTATAAATACACCAGTTAGGGTTTTGTAAAAAGAGACCTTTAATTCGGATTTTGCAGCCGTCATCTCTGTAAGGGTTTGTTTCACCCATTGGTGATTATTTGAAGAAGAAACCCCAACCGCCCCGTGGATGTAGGCACTTGTTTTGCCGAACCACATTAAATCTTTGTGTCCTTGTGTCTGCTTGAGTTTGTTTTCTGTTTTCTCTCGCTATTTCTCTCTTTGATTGGTTGTTTGATTCGTATTCCGCACAACAAGTGGTATCAGAGCTTTCGGTTCGACCTAGAGGGAGATGGCGAGTGATGCGGATGCAACCAAGGATGTTGTGGGATCAAGTTCGTCCAGAACAACGATTCACAACGCAAAATTTGAAGTTGAAAAATTTGATGGAACAAACAATTTCGGGATGTGGCAGTGTGAGGTGTTGGATGTTCTGGTTCAACAAGAACAAGATGTTGCTTTGGAGGAAGAAAAACCAAAGAATATGTCCGATGTAGATTGGAAGAAGTTGAATCGAGTTGCGTGTGGGACTATTCGGCTCTTTATCGCGAAGGCTCAGAAGTATGATTTGATGAGGGATACCATTGCTGCGGTGTTGTGGAAGAAACTCGAAGACAAATACATGAGGAAAAGTTTGGAGAATCGGCTGTATTTGAAGAAGAGACTTTTTCGCTTCACCTATACTGAAGGTATGTCTATGAACACTCATATTGAATCATTTAATAAATTATTGGCTGATTTGTTAAATTTGGATGAGCAAATTAAAGATGAAGATAAAGCCCTAATTCTGTTGAATTCATTACCCGAAAGTTATGATCATTTAGCAACTACTTTAATATATGGAAAAGACACTGTTAAATATGAAGATATTGCAAATGCTCTGTTGAATAATGAAACTAGGAGAAGGGATAAAATGGTTGATAGAGAAACTTCTGAGGCATTGATTGTGAGGGGCAGAACTGAGACCAGATCTGAGACCAAATCTGGGAATAAAGGAAACAAATCTCGTTCCAAATCGAGAGGAGTTTCAAAGGACAGAAAGATACCAGCCAGAGATGAATGTGCTTTCTGTCATGAAAGGGGGCATTGGAAAAAGGATTGTCCTAAGCTACGAAATAAGGAAAATTCGACTGCAAATGTGATTGTTGATAATGTAGATAGTGACGATGATTTTTCTTATGCACTTGCTACTAGTCCCTCACTTTATCAAGAAGTATGGTTTCTTGATACAGCAGCCTCCTATCATATGTCTTGGAAAAAGGAGTGGTTTACTTCTTTGGAGTATATGGATGGTGGGGTAGTTTTGATGGGAAATGATGCGCCTTGTAAGAAGGTAGGAATCGGGAAGATTGAATTGCTAATGCACGATGGTCTTATTAGGGAGCTTTCAGATGTATGGTATGTTCCAGATTTGAAAAAGAATTTGATTTCACTTGGTGTTCTGGAGGCCAGTGGAATGAAATTTGCTAGTGAAGGTGGCATTCTGAAGGTGACTAACGGAGCACTTGTGGTGATGAAAGGGCAAAGGAAAAGGAACTTGTTTTTTTTGCAGGAAAAAACATATTTGGGTCAGGCTGCCAGTGTAACTGAAAGGCCTAAACAGGTTGTTCCCGACTCTACTAGGTTGTGGCATATGCGACTCGGGCATGCAGGAGAAAAGGCCTTGCAGGGGCTTGTGAAGCAAGGGTTGCTTAAAGATGCTAAAGGGTGCAAGTTGGAATTTTGTGAATATTGTGTTTTGGGTAAGCAAACTAGGGTGAAATTTGGTACAGCTGTACATCAGACAAAGGGTATCCTCGATTATGTGCACACAGATGTTTGGGGCCCTACTCAGACACCTTCTATGAGTGGTAGACACTGGTTTGTTATATTTGTTGATGACTACTCCAGACGAGTTTGGGTATATACCATGAAACACAAAGATGAAGTTTTGACATTGTTCACAAGTTGGAAGAAGAAAGTTGAAAACCAGACTGGAAGGAAGATTAAGGTTCTGAGATCAGATAATGGAGGGGAATACAAGAACGATCCGTTTCTGAAATTGTGTGAAGATGAAGGGATCCAGAGGCACTTCACAGTTAGGAAGACTCCACAGCAAAATGGGGTTGCAGAAAGGATGAACAGAACCTTACTTGAGAAGGTGAGATGTATGCTAGCGCAGTCTGGATTGAAGAAGACATTTTGGGCAGAAGCTGTTATATATGCAAGCCACATTGTCAACCGTTTACCATCAGCAGCACTTGAAGGCAAAACACCTATTGAGGTATGGAGTGGTAAACCTGCATCTGATTATAGTTTTTTGCATATATTTGGTTGTCCTGCTTATTTTCATGTAACTGAAACTAAACTTGATGCAAGAGCCAAAAAGGCTATATTTGTTGGTTTTAGTACTGGTGTCAAAGGTTACAGGTTGTGGTGTCCAGAACAGAAAAAGTTAGTAATCAGCAGGGATGTCACCTTTGATGAGACCAGCATGATCAGCTCGGGACAGTCAACTGGTCCTCATGTGCAGTCGACTGGTGATCCTGATCAAGAGAAGCAGAAGATTAGCTCGGGACAGTCGACTGGTAGGTGCTCTCAGTCGACTGGTGCGAGAGTTCTCCAACAGGTGGAGTTAGAAAAGCTTTCAGTTGAAAATCCTACTCCTGTCCAAAATGAAGATGATATGGTTGATACTGAGGATGAGGAAGAAGTTCCTATCCAAGACCCTCCCCAGCAGGAAGAATCAATTGCAGCAAGAAGGCAAAGAAGAGATATCAAACGACCATCTCGCTTTACAGAAACAGTTGCATTTGCCCTTCCCATTGTTGATGATGAAGTTCCCTCCAACTTCAAAGAAGCTACTAGAAGTTCTGAAAATGCAGATTGGAAAGTTGCTATGGATGAAGAGATGAACTCTCTTCATAAGAACAAGACTTGGGCTCTAGTGCAATTGCCAAAGGGGAAGAAAGCTATCGGTTGCAAGTGGGTGTATACGAAGAAAGAAGGTCCAAAAGGCAGTGTTCGGTTCAAGGCTAGACTATTTGCAAAGGGGTATGCTCAACAGGAAGGAATTGACTATAATGAAGTGTTCTCTCCGGTTGTGAAGCATCCTTCTATTCGGATTTTGTTAGCTTTGGTAGCACAGTTTGATCTTGAATTGACACAGATGGATGTGAAGACTGCATTCTTACATGGGGACCTAGATGAAGAAATTTATATGTTGCAGCCAGATGGGTTTAAGATTGCTGGGAAGGAAAATTGTGTTTGCAGGTTGAAAAAGTCTCTCTATGGGTTGAAGCAATCTCCAAGGCAGTGGTATTTGAGGTTTGATCAGTTTATGAAAGTGCAGGGATATTCCAGAAGTGAGTATGATCATTGTGTCTATTTCAGAAAATTGTAGGATAGCTCTTTCATATATCTGTTATTATATGTGGATGACATGTTGATTGCCTCTAAAAATGCTAAGGAGATTCAAAATTTGAAGAATCAGCTGAGTTCTGAATTCGAGATGAAGGATCTTGGTGAAGCCAAGAAAATACTTGGGATGGAGATAGCTAGAGACAGAGCAAAGGGCATAGTGAGTTTGACACAGAAGCAATATCTTTTGAAGGTGCTGAAACGGTTTGGTATAGATGAGAAAACTAAACCAGTCAGTACACCCTTAGCCACTTATTTTAGAATTAGTGCTTCTCAGTCTCCAAGTACAGATGAAGAGAGACAGTATATGGCTAATGTACCTTACACTAGTGTGGTTGGCAGTTTGATGTATGCCATGGTTTGTACTCGACCAGACATCTCTCAGGCGGTGAGTATGGTTAGTCGATATATGCATGATCCAGGCAGAGAGCATTGGCAAGCAGCTAAATGGATTTTGAGGTACATAAGTGGCACCACAGATGTGGGTTTGAAGTTTGAAAGGGATGACAATATTAGCAGGTTATTGGTGGGTTATGTTGATTCTGACTATGCAGGTGATCTAGATAAGAGGCGGTCTACTACAGGCTATTTGTTTACTATGGCTAGAGCACCTATAAGTTGGAGATCCAATTTGCAGTCCACTGTAGCGTTGTCTACTACTGAGGCTGAATACATGGCGGTTGCTGAGGCCATGAAGGAAGCTATTTGGATTCATGGACTTTTGAAGAGCTTGGGAATTCATCGGGAGAAGGTGGAGGTACACTGTGACAGTCAGAGTGCTATTCATTTAGCGAAGAACCAAGTTCATCATTCGAGGACCAAACATATTGATGTCCGTTATCATTTTGTGCGTGATTTGATAAAGGATGGTGATATTCTTCTGGTAAAGATTGGGACAGCTGATAATCCTGCTGATATGTTGACCAAAATTGTTGGGGCAGCCAAGTTCAAGCATTGCATGAACCTGGCTAATATTTTGCATGCTTGATGATTTGGCATGGGCGGTTGGAATGGTGCTTCGCTATTTGTTTGGTTAGTATGTGATATCATACTAAGGTGGAGTTTGTTTTGTTACAATTGGTGATGAGCATGTGTTTTGGAGTATTTTTGGAGATTGCTTGGGCTACTTGGAAGATCTCGCCAAGGCGGAGATTGTTGGATACTTGGAAGATCTCGCCAAGGTGGAGATTGTAGGATAATGGCTCGATTCTGGTTCAGTTTGTTTATATCCATCGTATCTGCAGCACATCAGTCGACTGACTATGGGAACCAGTCGACTGTCCAGAGAAGTTTCAAAGGCTAAGGATACAGCAGCAGCAGTCGACTGAAGATGTGTCTCAGTCGACTGTCCAGAACTAAAGACCAGTCGACTGTAGGCGGGTTTGTGAACTAGAAAAGGCCCATTTCGAAAGGCCCAGTAGTTTCCCTATAAATACACCAGTTAGGGTTTTGTAAAAAGAGACCTCTAATTCGGATTTTGCAGCCGTCATCTCTGTAAGGGTTTGTTTCACCCATTGGTGATTATTTGAAGAAGAAACCCCAACCGCCCCGTGGATGTAGGCACTTGTTTTGCCGAACCATATTAAATCTTTGTGTCCTTGTGTCTGCTTGAGTTTGTTTTCTGTTTTCTCTCGCTATTTCTCTCTTTGATTGGTTGTTTGATTCGTATTCCGCACAACAATAACTACTCTAATGAAAGTTTAATTGATAGAAGATCACTGTGCTTACTTATGAATGAGAATAGCTAATTAATAACTGATCAATTCTCTCAAAACTATATTTATACCACCCCTCTCTTCCCTTCTCTTCATCCCCATATATTATAATTCCTTTACTATAATAAATCAATATCAATCTCATGAAGCCAATATTCTCTTTCCTCTTCATCTTCTTCCTTCAATTCTCCAGTCATGGCCATGCGCTTGACACCAACTCAAGCATCATTACAGACACATGCAAAAAAGCCTCATTGTACGAACCAAAACTGAACTGCACAATGTGTATCGATTCCTTGATGTCAGTTCCCAAAAGCCACAACTCCGACCTTAAAGGCCTAGGACTCATCGCAGTGGAGATAGCCATGAGAAACGCGACCAACATCGAGTCCAAGGTGATCCAAATGATGAAGGAACACCAAGGTATGGTATCCGGCCCCGATCTCAAGTCATTCCTTCACCTTCAGATATGCAGCGATTCTTACTCATATGCTGCTCGGGAGTTATCAATTTCGTACAAGGCCATTATAAGGTAACTATTATCATGATGCCAAGGATATGATTGGTGAAGCACTTGATGCAGTCGACACTTGTGAGGCGGAAATGACAGTGAAATCGCCCTTAGCGAATTTGCACAGTGAATTCATTACTTATGCCATAATTGCTCACAACATTGCTGCCGTGTTAGCTAGTCAAGGAAATTGAAGATAGCTAATAACTAGCTACTTCAGGTGTTCTATATTTGTGATGATCATATCGAATAAAAGTGTTTAAACGAAGGAGGAGGAGAAGTTCAGAGAGTATCAAATAACAATCTTTACTTGAGATTATAAGTTTGGAAATAACAAAAATTATAATGAATGTCAATTATAATATATGGACATGTGCATTGCAGGTATTTTGTGCTTCCTTGTTCTCCTTAAATTTAGTATCGATTCAGTGTGTAAATTGACTAAAACTATAAATAATGCCACTGAATTTTGGAATTTTCCCCAAACTGTCCCACTTTTTGAAAGTTTTTCCCAAAGTGCCCTACATTTTTTTTAAAATTCTCAAACTGCCTCACTAGCTTTCTGAAAAAACAAGTGTAGTTAATATCTCATCGCTTTTTCTGAAAGCGAGTGTTAGGCTTAGTTTTGCTTTTGCCCGTACACTCGCTTTCTCAAAAAGCGAGGGGATTAATCCCACACTCACTTTTTGAAAAAGCGAGTGTCGATTGGGTCTTTAGCTCCACGCTCGAAATCAGATCTCACTCCCTCTTTCATTCTCTATCTTCCTCCTCCTCTTCGTTACGAAACCCTAACCCATCCGCAAGTTTGCTCTAATTTCGGCCATTAACCCACCAAAATACGTCGATTCACTCATAAAATCCTCGCATTTCTCATCGTCTTTCGATTTTCCACTTCTCTCATCCACATTTAACCCCAAAAACCCTAAACCCCAACATCCAGGATTGTGTTGATTTTCGAATTTGGGGGTAAAGCTTGCGGTATATTTATCAAACTCTTATTTTTTTAATGTTGTGTTAATCACCCAAACTTGTTGATTTATCAAACGATTGCACGATATACACAATCTGTCAATACATAAGAACATGGAATATGATATAGTTTAAATTTCATACATGATATGTTTTAGTACCCAAGTTAACAATGTGCAAGTTACCACCCTTCCTTTCTCCACTTACCATGTGTAGATCCATTTTGACGGAAAAAACTCTAGGTTCATGATGGAACATTGTAACCTCATGTCGGTTTGCTCTCTCACGGTGACTATCGATCAATTCATGTACTCTTTGAGCAAAAATCTTCCCTTCGGATAAAAGTTTATTGGCTACCTGTCGACGAGTAGTAAAGTAAGAGTTTAGACGATAAAAGATCATCTCCACAATAGCAGTTACCGGTAAATTACAGACACCTTTCAAGACTGAATTGAAGACTTCTGATAGGTTCGTAGTCATTATGTCCTATCTTCGACCTACATCTGCATAAAGTGCCCATTTCTCAACCAGTTTTTCTTTCAACCAATTAGCCGCCTCGACATTGATGGTTTCAAGTTCAACGAGTTCGTTCCTGAACTTTTTGAGTTGGTTTTGACACCCTATAATTTTGGCTTTTTTCCGCAATGCCTTGCTACCAAATTTACTAAAGAAATCTGTAGCGAAATGACGCATACAATAACGATGATATGCATTAGGTTCGTTCCAAGATCCATTTTGCAATTCCATAGCAGACAAAATACCAGCATGACGATCAGAGATAACATACAACTCAGTACGATCGGTGACAAAATACTGAATGCAACTCATGAACCATGTCCATGTATTTATACTCTCTCAATCAACTAATGCAAATGCAAAGGAAAATAAGCTATCATTCGCATATGGGAAAATAGTAATTAACAAACAGCCCTTGTACTTACCATACAAGTAAGTTCCGTCAACACTAATAACAGGTCTGTAAGACTTGAAACCTTCAATCGAAGGACCAAATGCCCAAAATACTCTACTGAATGTTTCCTCGCCAGGACTAGACTGATATTTATCCCAGTGGACAACAGTTTCTGGATTTGCTGCTTGTATTGCTGATAGAAGAAAAGGTAACTTCGTGTATGCTTCTTCGAAGGTACCGAACAACCTCTCAATTGCCTTTTGTTTTGCAATCCAAGCTTTCTTGTATGAAATCTGATAATTATATTGTACTTTCACTATCTCAATAATGGCCCGTGGTGTTAAACCTATCTCAGACTTCACCACACTCATAATCAAATTGCAAACAAGGTTAGAATCAACTTTACAGTGGTCCTGATTCAACGTGGGATTCGTACAAGTATGAGGCTCAACTATATTCTTCGCCATGAAATTTATCCCACCTTTTGGAACAATTGCTCGTAATCTCCAAGGGCAGCCACCATCACTTACTACTGGGGACTTTGCACCATCTCCTTAATTGTACATTTTCTATGTGCCAATTTACATTTAACAGTGTACAGTGTCGGTAAAGATTTCAATGTGATGAATTCATGTTGTTTCTTGATAGAATACAGCTTCACAGCCTGCTGAATCGACTCTTTATTTACAAACTACTATCCAATGTACAATTCGTCTACATTGGATGAACCGGAAGACTCTTTTGGAACTTGATGTACTCTAGCACCTTGTGTCATCTCCTCGGTAACATGAGTGTTAACATTGGCATAGCTATCAGTAGTTCTCACTTCATTAGAACTGTTGTTCGTAGGATTTACGTTTGCATATTCATCATCTTCACCCCCATCATCATTTTCTGCACTCTCATCAACTTCATCGTCTGTTTCTTCCTCTTCTTCATCATCGTCTAATAGGTCGTTCTTAATGGTAGCATTTTGAAATAATTCAAATAAAGTGTCATTTGGAACATAGTCATGAACCGGACTAGGTTGGCATGGCAACTCAACATCTGTCGAATCCGGGTTTGTTGTATTTGTGAAGGTGTCTTCTTGTGAAGACAGTGGGATTGCTTGTGAAGTTTGAACGGGATTAGACCTCATCTGCTGTGTCGGTACTTCTCGTACGAAGCTTGAACTATGATTATCATGTGGCTGAGCATTCATAATTTGAATTTGCTGAATATATAACTCTAATGCAGACCAAGTACAATTGGGATCAAGTGTCCTAGCAATCATTGATTTCAGAGCATTATCAGTAGATACGTGCACTATCATAAAATACTGACCATCTCTTCTTCCTGTTGCATACCGAGCTAAAATTTTCACATTCCATTGATCCCTATCCCAATTAGTTGCTTCATAAATTTTCTCAACTAACTCTGCCAAAGTAATGGTACGAGGTGCCCAAACTATTTCAGGATTAACGGTACTATAACAACAACCTATCTTTAGATAATGAATTATTTCACCACCAAAGTATAACCAAATAGGAATATCATAATCCATACATACGTATATTTATACGAATATACGAGTTATTATCTACCCACAAACAAAACCTATAAAAATGTACAAAATAATAGGCCAATATGCATCATACCTTTACAAGCTTATTCGGAATGATAGAGCCATAGATGTTGGGTGGAAGAGTTGAAGTTGCTATCCTCTTCAAGTTTATCAAAATTCCAAAATATGGATCTTTCATAATATGGGTTTAGGGTTGTGAGAGTGGAAGGTGATAAGGTTGGGAAAGATTAAGTAAATATATTTAGATTTAGAGGAGATTTTGTGAGTAGGATGCCAATTTTGGGAAGCTAGGATTTGGGGTTTCGGAGTTAAAGAGAGAGTAATATGGGAGATAAGTAAGAGTAAAAAAGAAAAAAAAAAGTGAGATCCAAATTGAGATCTGAAGCTTAAAAAGCCCCAATCGACACTCTCTTTTGAAAAAGCGACTGTGGTTAAAACCTTCTCGATTTTTCAGAAAGCGAGTGTAAGCTTTCGAAAATCAAATGCCTCACACTCGCTTTCCGAAAAAGTGATGAGATATTAACTACACTCGCTTTTTTAGAAAGCGAGTGAAGCAGTTTGGAATTTTTTTAAACAGTAGGACAGTTTGAGAAAAACTTTTAAAAAGTGGGACAGTTTGGGAAAAATTCTGAATTTTGTGCAATAATTTATGTGGCACTAACTTATCATACAATATAAATCTCTAAAATATAAGAGGAAAAATGGGTAATGTCATATCAAGTAGTGTATGAATCTAGGGACCAAGTCATTTGATTTTTTGTATCACATACAAGGATTTGAACTTTAGTGATGATTACCTTGAACTATTATAGGAAATAGTAAATTAGTAAATCAAACTTTTTTTTGAAGAAAATGTGGAGTCTGGCCACCCTGTTTCATTAATAAGTGATTAATAAAACAAACTCAGAGTACTGAGCCAACTATAAAATCCTACAAACAAAACAAAAGTACATAAACTCCTCCCCGAACATGGAGGGTGGGACAAAAGAAACACAGAGTATCCGCAAAGAAGTACATCATAACCCCCCAACAAACCCTGGGGTGGTGGGTATCGGTGACCATAGCAGGCCGTGCTGGCTATCAATCGATCGTCGGCCCGATCTCGATCTCCTCTCGTCAAACTCCTATACCTGGAATACACTCGCAATCCTACCCCTGGGACCTACTGCTGCCACATTATCCCAAAATAAAATAAAATGCATAATATGAGTCAAATTGCCAGAAATACTATTGGAAGTTCTACGAAAGTAAAGATTATTTCTGTCTAGCCATAGAACCCAGGTCATTACAGTGATAACGATGTATCTGCCTCTCTCATAGAACCCCTCTCTGATGCGAACTTAGGGCCTACCCACAAGTCCTCGTATGTACTAGGATATTGGGTTGTCCCTAGGGCGTTAAGTACCTCTACGAGTACCGCTTTGCTCCTAGGACACTGTAGAAAAAGATGATCTCTAGTCTCTAGTGCAGCATGGCAAAACCCGCATTGAGAGTCCATGGCCGGTTGACGCTTAGTGATGTTTTCTCTAGTGAGGATCACATCATTTAGTACCAACCATAAGAAAGCTTTGATTTTTAGCGGGGCTTTCGTTCTTTAGATGACGGTTGACCACTTTGGGGTACAACCCCTAAAATGGATGCGATTGTACATGGAGCGAACCGTGAACTTGCCGTTCTTCTCCAATCCCCAGGATTTCCTATTGGGACCCTGAGAGCAGCCAATTCCAGCACTGGTGATGTAGGCCTGAAGTTCCGTTAATCTAAGCTTAAAGCCTAGGTCAAGCGGTTGTTTGAATGATGGCTTCCAGGCGCCTCTTTTCCAGGCTGTGGCCACCGTGCAATGTGGTTGTGGCGCCTGCTCATATAAATCGGGGAACAGGGATCTGAGTGTGTGATCTGCACACCACTTATCCCACCAAAACCTGGTGAATCTGCCGTTACCGATTGCTGACTTCACACAACTATTGAAGGGTTCATATGCCTTTGTGATGCCTTTCCAGAACCAGGAAACCCGAGTGCCTATCCTGAAGCCCCTAACGTTCCAGAATAGGGCCTCCATTAACTACGGCTAGGGGAGGGACCGTGACTCGTTTTGGACGTCGAGTTCAAATTAAGAATTACCCTATCGGTCTCTCATCCTCTAATTTGATTAAGGAGTAGGACGTTCCTATCAACATCGGTAACCGCAAGACCACAGGTTTCAGCTAGATAGAAAATCTCAGTATCAGTCATGAAATTAAAAACAGAAGTTAGGAAAGAGCCTGTACCTCCGACACTTGTCTTAGCCGACTTCGCGACTGCAGCAATCTCTAGATAGTCATCTAGGGACTCCTCAATAGCCCTCTTAGTGACTTTCTGATCCCTGAATCCTATGCCATCTGCTGGTTGTGAACTCGATGTCCCAGTGCTCTAGGCAGGCGCTGAGTCTGGAAAGGTAGATAAAACCATCTCTGGTGAGATTTCCCTTTGTGTATCGGCTATAAACTCAAGATCCTCCGACTCCTCATCAGAGAACGAGAATTCCTCATCCAAATTTAAGCGCCCTTCTATGTCATCATCGCTAGCATCATCATTTACTACCAGAGCAGCCCCTATCATGGGTCCCTGCAACTGCTGCTCATATACCCTCCCCTCTGTACCACTGGAGAGAAGATTGGACCCCTCTGTTGGCCCAATCCCCATAGATGAAGCACGATCCATAAATGTTAATTGGTTGTGAGATTTGGACCCCTCAATAGGCCAAACCGATATCTCAATAGGCTTGGGCCCCTTACAATTGACAATGGAATTATAATTGGGCCCAATACAAATAGTGGGCTCTACCACAATAAGAGGCTCTGTCTCACCCTCCTTTATAAAAACCCCCCCTTGACCACGTGACGCTGCGAGAAGCTCAATTAGTAAATCAAATTTCACATCTTAAATTATCTAATCTCTCATAAATGGAAAAGTACAACCGGCCTGATGATGTTGTGTATCAATACAGAGGCTACACGTGGTACCGGTCCCTAGCATTCCATTTCAAGCTTATGTTTTCTACTTGTCATTTCATCGACTTCTTTCGAGCACAACCCGTATAGCTGAACGCCGAAGAAGCGACCAATCAGCACAATCCAAGCTACCTTCTAGGTTCTATCACGCATTCCATCTAACAAATTGCGTGCAATGTAAAATCGAAATAAGCCGAGGAGGTTCTAACGATGCTGGTGGCTATGGTTCATGAGTGGAGAAGCGTGAGTGAGGGAAGATGATAATTTTTATTTTATTTTTTGGGGATAAGGTGAGGTTAAAAAAAACCTTCCTTGACACAACTAATGAGCCGTTCAAGCTAGACAAATAGTTCACCTTGATCTATCACTTCGGTCCAACTCAATGCCCTTAGTCCTCCTTGGTTACACTAACATCGACCAAATTGCCTCTATTCAGAGGACCGGCCCCACCCTTGAGGTAGGTGAGGCAGCCATCTCGGGCCCCTGAATTTTTTGCAATTTTAGGGGCCCCAAATTTGTATTTCCCTTGTAAATAAAGGTACGCATTTTGAGCGTAAAAAAATTATATTGATATTAGAGGCCCCAAAATTAATTATTTTGGCCTTTAGAATTTTTTTAAAAATTATTTGGGTTTGAACTTGATTGAATTTGAGGCTTTAAAATTGGGTGATTTAAAACAAATCAACATTTAAAATAAACCCAACAACCCTAACCCGAAACCCGACCCGTATAAGGTATACCCTACCCTCTTTCTTCTCTCCATTTCCCCATTCCCTAACCCGACCCTATGTTGCGCCTGCTTCCCCTTTCTTTCTTCTCCGTTTTCTCCAAATTTCTAACCCTAACCCTAAATCTGAAACCCCAATCCATCTCCCACTTCAAAACCTATATTTAAATCTAAATCCATATTCCACATTCCCACTTCTAAATCCATATCCCAAACTTCTTTCTTCCTTCCTTCTTTGGTTCAAAATCCAAACCCCACTTCTAACTCCATATCCCAATTTTCTTTCTTTCTTCTCTGAGTTCTCCCGAATCCATATGGACCATATCCCACTTCAAAATCCTAAGCCTTAACCCTAAATTCCGAAACCCTAACCCTAAATTTTGAAACCCTATCCCTAATCCCAAATTGGGTGTGGGCCGTGTGGTGTTGTGTAGGTGTTGTCATGTTGGGTGTGGACCGTGTGGTGCTGCAAGGTGTTGTGTCAGTGAGTCGCTGGTGGCGGTGGGTGTTGCTTATTGGTAGCTATTTATTACTTAATTTTATTTTTCAAATTGATTGAGTGATTCATTGTTAAGCTGAATAGATTAATTAAGTTGAATGCTAGGTGTTAATTATTTGGGACATATTAATTATTATTTTCATATTTGATTATTTTTAAGTTGAATAGATTAATTAAGTTGAATATATTAGGAAATAATTAAGTTGAAATTTGATATGTAAGAGAATAATTCAAATTTTTATTTCTTTTTTTAGTTTTATCATGCCTAGAAAATATGTGTCTGGAGTGTCAAAAAGAAAGAAGAAAGAAGACGAAAATAAATTTATACAATCTCAAATTGGTGCATTTGATAAATTTCTTACCAACAAACCAATAGAGATTGAGAATGAGAGTGGACCGAGTGGTAATGCTAATGAAGAAGAAGTTCAAGAACATCAAGAATTGAATGTGGGTAATGAAAATGCAAAACCAAATCAAAAGTCAAGTGAGAATGTTAATATGAATGTGGGTGATGAAAATGCAGAACCAAATCAAAATGAAGAATGCAGGCCTATAAATAAATATGATCCAAAGAATTGGGAGAAGATTGATAAAAAAAAATTGGGATTTATTAGTTGTAAGAGGGCCCATTAGAGTTGCTATTGATTTTCCAAAAGATGACGAATGTAGACATTTCTATTGTGTACACTACACTCGATTGTTGTTAAATGGAGAAAAATATGATAGAAGATGGTTTGTTTGTTCGACTAGTTTGGATAAATTGTTTTATTTTTGTTGTAAATTTTTCAAGAAAGAAGGGAACAGTAGTCATTTGTCAAGCGAAGGGTTTAAACAATCGCATAATATTAGTCACAAACTTGAAAGTCATGAAGAGAGTGAAAACCACATTAATTGCATGACAAATTAGCTTGTCACGCCCCGCTTTCCAAAAAGAATACGGAATACGGATACGCAACAAAAGCCCAGCGAATGATTTTCATCATCCATAAGTTGTTCAAGAAATCTTTACAACATTCACAAGAATCATCAGAGCCGGAACCAAAAGAATCAACCACATGCACATATGAGCCAAATACCAACAAGAATACTTGAAACCAAATATATAAATATCAAATAGTCATGATCTGAATAAACAAATATCCTGGGTCACATTGCCCAAATACAAGAATAAATCCAAGTATCAAAATACAATATTGTTCAAGCAAGCTACAAGAAATAATAATAATAAAATGCAGCACTAATACTTCATGTCACCAATACCATCTGGAACCTGTTCTCCAAAATCTGCAATACAACAAATGAAGAAAAGAGGAAAAGAAAAAAAAAAGTACCCTTCAATTTCAAGTTACGGGCAACATATAATGTAGGATACAAGTACATAGGGAAACTAACTAGCAATATGGTATAAGTATGATGTCAACATAAACAACTAGCATGGCAAAGTGAACAAGTGTAAATGGCATGAATCAAGTATCAAGTAATCAAGTATCATGTAAACATGCATCAAGTGTCAAGTATCATGCAATCATGTATCAAGTGTCATGCTTCATGTATCATGTAGTCAAGTATCAAGCAAGCATGTATCATGTTCAAGTATCATGTTCAAGTAGCATGTATCAAGTCTTGTAGTGACTACTATCTAGGTAGCATTTCATGCAGCCCACCTTACATGATTGCTACAGTAAACAGTTTCGCTTTAGATTTCATAGTGGACCATAGATGGCAGTATACTCAGGGACAAGTCAAGTAATCGAGCTCCAAGCTCCAAGTATCATGTAATTACATGTCAAGTTGTGCAAGTGACAAGTATCGTGTCCTGCGTGCAAATATCAAGTAATCACGTGTCAAGTATCATGTCTCAAGTAATCACGTACGATAAGTGGATCCCCTTCCGAGTACACGTTTCTGAATTATCCACTATTAGATCTGTCCCATTAAATCCCGGCTTGGTTAATTTATTATTAATGGCAAACAAACATGTATATGTGCAAAATATATCAAGAATAATATGGCATGATCATGTGGCAAGTGCAAGTTGTAAGATAAACATGTACGAGTACAAGATAATACATGAAAGAACAATATAGACAAATCTCAAGTTCAGGACAGCAAAACCATACTGTAATAAAACAGAGATTCCCAGTATTACCAACATGCAAATCTGAATTCGTCGAAACGTCTAGGAAATAGACTTCCAACCGAATCCAGCGAGTATAATTAAGTCATATATTAATTCACAAAAACATAGCTCAAAACTGATTTGAATACAAAAAATAGGTTCAGCCAGAAATCAGAAAAACGAATTCAAGAACAAAACAGCATGAAAACATAATCCACGAAAAATCTGGGGTATTCCCCTATATGTCCAGTATCTAAATATAAAGTTTCATAATTTTTCAGTAAAATTAGATCAGTCATCAAAAATCGGGAAACATCAATAAACAGTAGTTTGGCAATCTGGAATTTCCAATACTGCTGTACAAAAACTATGATATCTCGCAACTAGTGAAACGAAATCCAATTCTGCCAAAGGTATATGAAAATAGATAAAATATACTTTCTTATTTCACAAACATTTTTCATACAATAAAAAGAATCAGGGTGAAAATACGATTCTTTACAGAACAGCGACTAAAATACAGCAAGTATAGTTTTCATAAACGAGCATGAAACGGTACATAAAACTCATCAATAAAATCCACCAAAATTCTGGGTAATCCCTACCTAGATAAAGAAACACTGACCAAAGTTTTGGATCAAAATAATATATGCAGTATCAGTATCAAAATCATTTAGTCATCAAAAATATCGAAAAACGAAATCTGGAAAAGATCTACACCTCTGTAGTAAAACAGTCATAAGTCACTCATACGAAAAAAAAAATCAAGCAAGGTCTGAGGGGTTTGGAAATTCTCTAAAACTCATGTTTTATACCGAAATTAAGATACTGACTTTAAGACAGTCCAAAACAGCAAACAAAACAGATCAGCGACAAAATACAGATTTTTCCCTTTAACAACAACTCAACATATATCATACAAAACTTGTTCAAAGCACAACCAAACGTGAAATCGAGTCTACCAAGTATCCAAACATCATGAATTAGGGTATCTAGCATGTCCACACCAAAAATATCACATGGGTCTCAACCAAATCATGAATTCACACAAAAGTCTCACATATATGATCAAATCAAGAACGGGTAAAACCTAAGTTATTTCATGTCCATATTGTGTCGTGAGGCAACTATGGTCAAATTTCACAATAGAGACGAAACCCATCAAACATAACACAAACAAGAGTCTTCTTTAGACCCAACTACACTATAGGTGGTATTTTTGACTTGTATCAAACAAATGAATTGGAGTACAAGTTACTTGCCTTAACCGAAGATGAAGAACGACGAAAACCAAGAGTAACGAGCAAAACCCACGAAAAAAAATCTACGAACTAATGAATCTAAGCAAACTTGAGCAAAAATCTCCACACGAACAAAAACTCCAAAAGAGAGATGATCCAAGAGGGATGATGACAATAGTGGCTTGCGGCCACAAGAGAACACCAAGAGAGAGAAAGACGAGGGATTATGTGTGGTGGTGCGAGGAGATGATCGGCCAAGGGATCGAGGGCTCGAGTGTTGGGGTGTTGCGGCGTCGGACACAGTCCGGGAGGGAGGTCGGCGGCCTGGGGTGCTGGCGTTGGGTTGCTGCACAGGCCAGAGGGAGTGGGGGTCGGCGGCCTGGCTACTCGGGTTTGGGGGTGCGCGGCGCAAGAAACGGTGAGAGAGGCCGAGGTTTGGAGATGTGGAGGCTAGAGTATTAGGGTTAGGGTTTAGGGGGATTAGAGATGTATATATATAAGTGGATTAGGGTTAATGGATAATTGGGTTGTGGGTAAATAAGATTAGTAGTAGGATTTGTTTAATTGGGCTTTAATTAGGATACAATTTGTATAGAATATCAAATAGGATTGGGAATTTAATTTGGCTTTGGAAATCTTATTAGGGATCAACAAATAGGATTGGGAAAAGGATACAACCAACCACCACCACCATAAACACCCAAAAAAAAAAAGAGAACAAGAACTAAATGAAAGAAAGAACAAAAATAATGAAGAACGAAACAAAAGAGACAACCAATCAAAAACAAAGAGCTCAAAATGAAATAAAACTAATATATATGTTGAAAACAACTCCAATATACGGTTCAGAAAGAATACAAGAGAGAAAATACACCAAAACGAAAAATATACTCAAAAATACACAAAATGAAAAACCGGGGTTACAATCCTACCCACCTAACAAGAAGAATTTCGTCCTCAAAATTCAAAAAGAAGATACATAGGGTAACCCCAAAACAACCAAAAGAATAAAACAAAAACTACTCAAACAAATGAGGAAACTTCTGCTGAATCTCCTCTTCCAGCTCCCAAGTCGACTCACCAGGCGAGTGAGGATTCCAAGCAACACGAACCAACTTGATGACCTTGTTCTTAAGCACTTTCTGTCGCCGATCCACAATAGCAACTAGCGGAATCTCACAAGTCAAATCCGGCCGAACGGTCAACTCAGAATAGTCGATCACGTGGCTCTCATCTCGAATATATCTCCTGAGTTGTGAGACATGAAAACATCGTGCACTCCTGATAAAGCTAGAGGCAATGCAAGACGATAGGCCACCTTACCTACTCGCTCCAAAATCTCAAACGGTCCAATAAACCTAGGACTAAGTTTGCCCCCACCACCGAACCGAATGACACCGTGCCACGGCGATACCTTTAGGAAAACATGGTCACCAACACCAAAATCCAAAGCTCTCCAATAGACATCGGCCCATCGCTTCTGCCTATCCTGAGCTGCCTGCAAATGCTTCCTGATCTGAACCACCGCATCAACTGTCTTGGAGATCAACTCCGGACCCAACAACTTCCTCTCACCAATGTCATCCGAGCACACTGGCGATCTGCACTTTCGCCCATAGAGTGCCTCGAACGGAGCAGCTTAAATACTGGCTTGAAAACTGTTATTGTACGAGAACTCTATGAGATGCAACTGGTCCTCCTAAGACCCACCAAACTGAAGCATACAGGACCTCAACATGTCCTCAAGAATCTGAATATTCCGTTCTGACTGTCCATCATTCTGGGGATGAAAAGTTGTACTGTACTTTAATTTACTCCCCAAACTAGCCTGAAGACTCTCCCAGAACTCAGATCTGAATCTCGTATCCCTGTCGGATACAATACTGACTGGAACTCTATGAAGCCTAACAATCTCTTGCACATACCTCTCAGCTAGGCTCTCAGTAGACTGCCCGACACGAAAAGGAATGAAGTGAGCACTCTTCGTCAAACAGTCAACAATCACCCAAATGGCATTATGACCCTTAGGACTCCTCGGCAAAGCAGTCACAAAATCCATAGTGATATGTTTCCACTTCCACTTGGGAATAGGAAGCGATTGAAGAAGTCCAACAGTTCTTTGATGCTCTACCTTAACCTGCTAGTAGATCAAACATTGAGCAACAAACTAAGCCACAGCCTTTTTCATACCCTACCACCAGAAATGAAGCTTCAAATCTCGATACATCTTAGTACCGTCAGGATGGATAGAATACAAAGACTGATGGGCTTCCTCAAACAACCTCGGACGAACATCACCTTCCGGAACACATAATCTGGACCTAAAATAAAGCGATCCATCTGAATGAATAACCATGTCCGTCCTGGACCCAGACTTAATCTCAGCTCGAAATCTCTGCAATTATGCATCACTAGCTTGTGCCTCTTTAATCTGATCAACAAGAGACGACTGCAGCTGAAGCACCAAACAACTCCGATCAGAACTCGACAACAAAACTTCCAACTTCAACTTCCTCATCTGCTCAATCAAATCCCTCTGCTGAGTCAAGAACATAACTGCCGGTCTCCTGCTCAAAGCATCTGGCACCAAGTTTACTTTACCAGGATGGTATTGCAAACTGATGTCATAATCGGCCATAAGCTCCAACCAACGCCTTTGCCTCATGTTTAACTCCTTCTGGGGGAAGACGTACTTGAGACTTTTGTGGTCTGTAAAGATCTCCACTCGGTCTCCAAGTAAATAATGTCTCCACAGCTTCAAAGCAAAAAATCATTACCGCTAACTCCAAGTCATGAGTCGGACAGTTCTTTTCAAGCGGCCTCAACTGCCTCGATGCATATGCAACGACTCGGCCCTTCTGCATCAAAACTGCTCCAAGACCCTTACCAGAAGCATCATAGTGAATTATAAATCCACCTGAACCATCTGGAATAGTCAACACAGGCGCTGACGTCAATCTGTTCTTTAACTCAACAAAAGCTCCATCACACTCATCAGACCAACAAAACTTCTGATCCTTTCCAGTCAACTTAGTCAACGGTCCTGCTATCTTCGAAAAATCTTGGACGAATTTCCGATAATAGCCAGCCAAACCAAGAAAACTACTGACTTCTGAAACTGATTTGGAAATAGGCCAATCCTTCACACCCTCAACCTTGACAGGATCCACAGAAATACCATCGACAGAGATAATATGCCCAAAGAATGAAATCCTGTCGAGCCAAAACTCGCACTTGCTAAGTTTTCCATAGAGCTGAGTCTCCCTCAAAGTCTACAGAACCACTCTAAGATGCTCAGCATGATCTTCCTAATTCCGAGAATACACCAAAATATCATCAATGAAGGGAACCACAAATCTATCCAAGAACTGAGAAAAGACCCGGTTCATAAGACTCATGAATACAGCCGGCGTGTTCGTAACTCCGAATGGCATCACAAGATACTCATAGTGCCCGTATTTAGTCCTGAAAGCAGTCTTCTGTATATCCGCAGCCTTCGCCTTCACTTGGGGATACCCAGAACGAAGATCCAACTTTGAAAAAACAGCAGCCCCAGTCAACTGATCAAACAAATCATCGATCCTGGGCAACCGATACCGATTCTTCACAGTAACTCTGTTCAGTTCCCGATAATCCATGCACAGTCGACGACCACCATCCTTCTTATCGACAAAAAAGACCGGAGCACCCCAAGGCAAAACACTAGGTCTGATGAAATCCAAATCAAGCAACTGCTTAATCTGCACCTTAAGCTCTGCTAGCTCAACCGGTGTCATCCTGTAGGGACTCTTTGATATCGGCGCTGTTTCAGGCTAAACATCAATACCGAATTCTACTTCCCTATCAGGGGGTAAGCCAGGCAACTCATCTGAAAAAACATCTAAGAAATCACAAACTACTAGAGGCGCAGCCTCACAGCCTGAATGCAACTCCATCGCACAAACCTCCTGATCAACTGTAGCTCGGCCAAGGGAAGACTCCCCAGCATGGAACTCAAATTCTGCGCGATCTGAAATCCAGAACACAACTTTCTTGGCACGGCAATCAATAATGGCATGGGTTTCACCCAGCCAATCCATACCCAGAATAATGTCAAACTCCGAATTCCCAATTACAATCAGATTGGCCTTGAACTCTGTGCTACCGATAATTACGGGACACTGCCTGCACTCCCGGGAACAAATGAAAACTCCACCACCTGTCACAATTCCAAGTCTCTGACATGTTACTGCACTCCAACTGATGGCGAGCGACAAATCGAGAGGAGACAAAAGAATGGGTTGCCCCAGAATCAAACAGAACAGGAGCAGGGAAAGAGCACACAAGCACAACACCTAAGATAGAAAAACAGAAGAGACAAGGAAAAGAAGGGTTGAACATAGGTGAGGAAAACAAAATGCAGAAGACAACAGAAAGAAATAAAGCAAGGGAAATGAGGAAAAACAAAGAGAAACAACAAACAATAAAACAATAAAACACCAAAATCAGAAGGATATGGGTATGAGAAGAATGAATTCATACCCAACAAGAGATCAATAAATGAGGACGACTAAAAGAGACGGAAGAATGAAAGAATCAAGGGATTGAATAAGAAGTGATCAAAATGAAAGGAATAAAACTAGTATCCAGATCAATGTTGATAATAACTGATTCATTTATGCATGCATGGTTGGTGAAATGTTGAGCAGATCCCAGTTCGAGCCAAGCTTGTCTAATATATTAGATAACTAATACATTAGCCAAACCTGGTGCTCTGATACCACTAAAAACCCTGTCATGCCCCGCTTTCCAAAAAAGAATACGGAATACGGATACGCACAAACGCCCGTTAGAGTGCTTGACACGTGATTATTTGATACTTGCAAGTGCAAGTGCAAGTGCAAGTTGCAAGATAAACATGTATGAGTACAAGATAATACATGAAAGAATAATATAGACAAATTTCAAGTTCAAGACAGCAAGACCATACTGTAGTAAAACAGTGATTTCCATTATTACAAACATGAAAATCTGAATCTGTTGAAACTTCTAGAAAATAGACTCCCAAACGAATCCAGGGAGTATAATTAAGTCATATATTACTTCACAAAAACATAGCTCAAAACAGATTTGAATACAAAAAATAGGTTCAGCCAGAAATCAGGAAACGAATTCAAGAACAGGAAAACAGCATGAAAACACTTTAAATAAATCCACGAAAAATCTGGGGTATTTCCTTATATGTTCAGTATCTAAATATAAAGTTTCATAATTTTTCAGTAAAATTAGATCAGTCATCAAAAATCGGGAAACATCAATAAACAGTAGTTTGGCAATCTGGAATTTCCAATACTACTATACGAAAACTATGATATCTCGCAACCAGTGAAACGAAATCCAATTCCGCCAAAGTGATATAAAAATAGATAAAATATAATAACTTTGATACTTTACAAAAAAATTTCATACAGTAAAAGAAATCAAGGAGAAAATACGATTCTTTACAGAATAGCGAGCAAAATACAGCAAGTATAGTTTTTATAAACGAGCATGAAACGGCACATAAAACTCATCAATAAAATCCACCAAAATTATGGGTAATCCCTAACTAGATACAGAAATACTGAACAAAGTTTTGGATCAAAATAATATATGCAGCATCAGTATCAAAATCATTTAGTCATCAAAAATATCGAAAAACGAACTCTGGAAAAGATCTACACCTCTGTAGTAAAACAGTCATAAGTCACTCATACGAAAACGAAATCAAGCAAGGTCAGAGGGGTTTGAAAATAGACGAAATTTTCTAAAACTCATGTTTTATATCGAAATTAAGATACTGACTTTAAGACAGTCCAAAACAGCAAACAAAACAGATGAGCGACAAAATACAGATTTTTCCCTTTAACAACAACTCAACATATATCATACAAAACTTGTTCAAAGCCCAACCAAACGTGAACTCGAGTCTACCAAGTGTCCAAACATCATGAATTAGGGTATCTAGCATGTCCACACCAAAAATATCACATGGGTCTCAACCAAATCACGAATTCTCACAAAAGTTTCACATACATGATCAAATCAAGAACGGGTAACACCTAAGTTATTTCATGTCTATATTGTGTCGTGAGGCAATTATGGTCAAGTTTCACAATAGAGACGAAACCCATCAAACATAATACAAACAAGAGTCGTCTCTAGACCCAACTACACTATAGGTGGAATTTTTGACTTGTATCAAACAAATAAATTGGAGTATAAGTTACTTGCCTTAACCGAAGATGAAGAACGACGAAAACCAAGAGTAACAAGCAAAACCCACGAACGAAAAATCTACGAATCAAAATCCATAAACTAATGAATCCAAGCAAACTTGAGCAAAAATCTCCACACGAACAAAAACTCCAAAAGTGAGATAATCCAAGAGGGATGATGACAATAGTGGCTTGCGGCCACAAGAGAACACTAAGAGGGAGAGAGATGAGGGATTATGTGTGGTGGTGCGAGGAGATGATCAGCCAAGGGATTGAGGGCTCAGGTGTTGGGGTGTTGCAGCGTCGGACACTTGCCAGGAGGGAGGTCGGTGGCCTGGGGTGCTGGCATTGGGTTGCTGCACAAGCCGGAGGGAGTGGGGGTCGGCGGCCTAGCTGCTCGGGTTTTGGGGTGCATGACACAAGAAACGGGGAGAGAGGCTGGGGTTTGGAGATGTGGAGGCTATGGTATTAGGGTTAGGGTTTAAGGGGATTAGAGATGTATATATATAAGGGGATTAGGGTTAATGGGTAATTGGGTTGTGAGTAAATAGGAGTAGTAGTAGGATTTATTTAATTGGGCTTTAATTTGGATACAATTTGTATAGGATATCAAATAGGATTGGAAATTTAATTTGGCTTTGAAAATCTTATTAGGGATCAACAAATAGGATTGGGAAAAGGATACAACCAACCACCACCACCATAAACACCTAAAAAAAAAAAAGAGAACAAGAACTGAATGAAAGAAAGAACAAAAATAATAAAGAACGAAACAAAAGAGACAACCAATCAAACACAAAGAGCTGAAAATGAAATAAAACTAATATATATATATATATATATATATATATATATATATATATATATATATATATATATATATATATTGAAAACAACTCCAATATACGGTTCAGAAAGAATACAATAGAGAAAATACACCAAAATGAAAAATACACTCAAAAATACACAAAATGAAAAACAGGGGTTACATAGCCTGAATTGGAGATGAGATTTCAAAAACGTGAAGCTATTGACAGAGGTGTGGAACTATTAATTATAAAGGAAAGAAAACATTGGAGACACGCCTTGTTAAGAATTATTGATGTGGTTAAAACACTTACAAAAAATGCTTTGGCATTTTGTGGTGATAATGAGAAGATTTACATAGAGAATAATAGTGATTTCTTCAACTTGATTGAAATGATTGCTGAATTTGATCAAGTTCCAAAGCCGTGAATCTCGTAATTAGCCACAAAATACAAATTGAATTGATAGAATTATTGGAAAGTGAGGTAAAAGGTGCAATCATAAAACAATCAAAGAAGCAAAGTATTATTAGTAATACTTGGTTGAACTCCAGATGCACGTCTTGAGGAAGAGATGTCTCTAGTCATACGGTGTGTTGATGTTTCAAAAAGTCTAGTAAAGGTGGAAGAATTATTTTTAGAATTTTTAGTTGTTGTCCCGGTTGGGACTTTTTAATGTGCTTGAAGATATTCTTATGGTTCTTGGGCTTGATATTTTTAATGTTAAATGACAGGGTTGTAACAACGGTTCCAATATGAAAGGGAAGAACAAAGGTGTGCAAAACTCGGCTAGAACAAAGGTGCCCATGCCATCCTCAGTTGCTCAAACATGGGTAGTATCTCATCTTTTACCCATGTTTGAGCAACTGAGGATGACATAAAAGAAATATTTCATACAGCAAATTTATGAAATGAAAATGAATTTTTGAGGCAGATTCATGCATTAAATGTGGTAGAATCAGAGTTTTCCATTCAACAAAGGAGCTTTCCATTGACAGGTTTTTCATGTTTGATTATATGTTTTGAGGCTCTATTCACAATTCACAATTCACAGCATATCTGATTATCCATTCACAATTATTTGTGCTCAATTATATGTTTTGCATATCTGAATATCTAACTGATGATTATGAGTAAACTTGTTATTAGATGATATATATTTTGCATATTTTTGCCTTGAACAATGTGCAAATTTTTTGTATACTTGCTTTTTTTAATGTATGGGGTACCCCATTTCTGGAGTTAGCCTCGGGATCTCGGGAACTCAGGCTGGTCTTGATCCCATGTTGGCTTGACCAACATCCACCTATTTGACCCGATTTGATACCTAGCATCTCTGGTTGCATTAACATCAACCCAACCTAGTGCCTTATTGCATTCACCGATATCGATCAAATAACCCCCCTGCTTGGTGCCCATGTCATCCTCAGTTGCTCAAACATCAATCAATTTAAGTCGATTTAGTTCTTTAACCACTCGGCTACGAAAGATGAGAATTTTGAAGAGGGTGAATTTAATAGAGGTAGTCTCTCATATTTTACCCATGGGTAGTATCTCGTCTTTTGTAAGAAACCCACTCAAGTGGTTTTCAACATAAGAAACCCTTCCCCAGTTCCAAAATTTTCAAAATTTGGAATTAATAGATAATTAAAGGGTGCTAATTACACACATGAGTTGCACATGATTAATTCGGAACCCAATTTTCCTAAAGTACCATAATCATTTTTCTCTCTTTCTCCACTTTAACTCCTCTGCCACCACCGCCACCGCCTGTCACTCCTCCACTTCTTCCTCTTCTCCTAACTCTTTCATCTCCTCTAATTTTTAACCATAATTCAAATTCAAACTCAAACCCAAACCAAACATCCTCTCACAAATCCTCTTCCTCCTCCATCACCACTTCCTCATCCTCATCATCCTCCTATTTGCCTCCCTCATCCTCGAAGTTTTGTCAACATTGGCGGAGTCGGTGGAGCCGTTGTCTTCTTCTCCATTTTGTGGAGCGGGGTTTAAGAGAGAGAGAGAAAGAAAGAATGTGTGAGGGTATTTTCGGTATGATATAAATGATCATGAGTTTACGAGATCACATAATATCACGTGCATCATTAGTAGAGTTTAATTTTTTGTTTTTTGTTTTTTGTTTTTTTTTGGGGGGGGGGGGGGGGGGGGGGGAGGGGGGTTATAAGTTTTGAGCTATTTACCCAACTTTGATTATGCTTTGGGCATCTTCGTTGGAATGACCGTCCCAACTTTGATTATGCTTTGGGCATCTTCGTTGGAATGACCGTCTTGGGCCTTGATATTGAATTGTATTGTCATAATTTTTTTTTCTAGAAGCCCACAAATACATTGAATTCAGTAGTGTAATTACTCCTTCCTAATTATCAAAAATGTAATTGCCCCCCCCCCCCCCCCCCCCCCCCCAGGGTCACCTAATCAATTGCGAAATATTTGCAATAATCTATTACAATCTCCTGCTATAAATTTGCAAAGTATCTCTCAATTCAATTAGCTATAACCAACCCCACTAGTATAATATTAATCATGATGTGAGATGGTCTCAACCAATAACAATTGTGTAATAACTAATCATAGTGTGAAAAGGAGAGTACGAGTGGAGTTTAACACTATCATTAAAGTGGACATACTAATCATACTGCTAATTAATAGCTAAGTCAAAAGTGTGCTCCACCAGATTCTAATGGTACGCGACATAAGTCTCTTTGCAAGTGTCCAAAGATAAGATATTTGAATTCTACTTGCTCCAATTTCATATTTATGAATTTATGAGATGGGAAAGGCATTTGTTAAATATCATGATAAGGGCAAGTGGGATGAGCTATCACCACAATATGTTGTTGTGTTGTGTTGATGCAATCTTATCCAAGAATAACATTTTCAAGTGCAACATTTCGGTGGATGTGAGGTGCTCTAGATGCATGACTGAGGATGATGACATTAACCACATTTTTTCCCAAAGGCTATGTTAGCTTGGGAGGTAGTCTGATTAGGCTTTAAGATTTTTCAGATTTCGAAGTCCACAATAGAGGTCTGGGGTCAGTGGGGTGACAGAGTCATTGGAAAAGAGAATAGAATAGCTTGGGATATCGCATTAGCAGGTACTTTCTGGGGTCTATAGCTAGATCGTAACGATTCTTGTTTTTGACATTCTAATAGTAGATTTCCTATTATAATGCATATAATCTTTGCCTTTACTCAATCTTGGGCAGGCCAAGCAGGTATGAAGAAGAGGTTGTGCATGGAGGAGGATGAGTAGTTATTGCGGTTGGAGGGTGGTGCTTCTAGAGTTTCACTTCTTTTGGGGTTCCTACAGGAGAATTCCTATTGTATATGTTTGTATTATGTTTCGTTGTGTACTTTCATTGTATCAGATTTTGTTGTAATGATGTCCTATCGTACTGATGTTCGGGTTTTTTGTGAACTTCGATCCAATAATGTATTATGTTCTACTGTGTTTCATTAATTTTTCATTAATAAAACGGTGACAATGTTACCTTTATATTCCAACAAAAAAAATAAAAAATTGTTTCTTTGTCTAAGTGAAGGCCACAGAGGTAAGGCATTCTACAACTTCACATACCATTACGTAAGAGAGAGAGTAAGAGAGTGAGAGAGTGAAGATGTTGCTTCTCACTACTCTATGCAGGTATCTGTTTGTGTCTTGAACTGTGTTCGTGGTTAGGATGAGTGAGAGTTTTGCTTAGTGAGAAATTGCTTGTGAGAACTAAAGCGTGAGATAGGTGAAGGTATCCTCTCCACGGCTCTACTTTGGTTGTGACTTTGACTGGACAGAAAGTGAGTTTGTTGGAGACGGTGTGGGAGAGGGGGAGAAGATTGGGACCGGCGAATACCCAAATCCCGCGTGATTCGCTTCAGGTGGGTGTGTGCGCGCCATGGAGGCGGTGCACGAAGCCTATGTAACGTACATACAATTAGTCAGTACTCGCTATGTGACTGGGCCAAAGCTGGGGTTCAGTATAGCATTGGTGGAGGTCGGGAACAAGCTGTAGTCGGTTCGTCCTAGTTGTAATTTTTTTGTGTCCCACCCTCTTAGAGAGTGAGCCCTGATTGTATGTATTGGTTATATTGCTTCATGTTCTATTTTTTGGTCTGTAGGTTGTAATTTGTCCTAGAACTCTGGGTTTGTTTGGTTAATTCTCATTAATGAAACAGGGTGGCCTTATTCCACCTTTTCCTTCAAAAAAAAAAACTTCGCATACCATCGTGACATTGAAAGGAATGCTGAAGAATGCCATAAAGGAATGCTGAAGAATGCCAAAGATCTTATGAGAACATCATTGTTTTAATGCTAATTGTGGATTCCATTCAGGAACCTTGTTACATGCTTCATGCAACACTAAAGTTACTGGTCGAGGAACTTGAGTCCATGCTTGAGGTGGTGGACCCACAACAACCTGGCTAGTTGGATTCACAAGGCGTATGAAGCTTGATCTACTGATTGATGTGCCCATCTCAAAGGAGAGGCCATCAGGCATGACTAAGTTCGTCCAGATGATTGAAGAAGACGGTGGCAGCAACATTTTACTTGACACATAGAACCTATCCTAGGAGGGTTGGAAAGTAACTTTCACTTTGATGCTAGCTTCCAACTATTTTGAGGTTGTATCTGTCACTTTTTGTGCGCTAATTAGTACTGTTTGTTGTTTGAACTCAGTAGGTTTACTATTAAATAATCTTCTATGATTGACTGTAATTCAACAAGCCAAAAATGAAAAATAAAAAATCTGCATGATGTATGAATAGCCGTGACCTCGTTTAAAAAGTCTAGCTAAGCAAACACTTATACTACGAGTATCACATACCACCGTTACAAGAGAATAGTTATCATACGACCCACAAACTCTACACAAATTATAGTGCTACGCCATTTATGTCAATCTCTTAAGAGTAACGCTAAATATATAATACTAATTCGATATTGCTTTCATACAATCCAATGTATCCACAAAGCAAAACACAGGTTCAAGTTCAACATGACACCACACGTTTGTCTCTTATAATCTAAACTCATATTGATTTATTATGCTATCACATAAAATCGCCACCTAAAATTAATGAAACAGTCAAGATATTCCACTCCAACCCTTAAAATTAACAAAAGTTAGGCCCCTCACATTCTCCCCACCTATAAGGACAACTTCCATCCTCATCTTAAAATCCAAATATGGACAATGGTGTTGTCACGCCCCGCTTCCCGTTATACGAAAAAACGAGCATGTAACTGAGTCTCAGTGAATGATATAAGTATACCAACTCATAGCATACATAAACTATACAATACTGGTAAGCTCAACAATACAATAATAATAATCACATGAACAATAATAACATGAATAACCAATATCTGAGATACAAGAACTTACAGAATAGCTCGAGAATATGCACTACAGTAATAGTACATCAAGATCCTTCAGTATCTCATCATCTGTACCTGTATAACATTAACTCAAAAGAAAGAGGAAGGAAACCCGTTAGAGCAAGCTACAGGCTGCAAGTAGTGGCAAGCGGTTAAACAATAAAAGGACCGTGTATCAAGAACAAGAAATTGGAACGATATCAGAGATAATAAATAACAGACGATAACATGATCAAGAAAGCAAGGGTCGGTAAACGATAGTCGATAATGCAATGATCGATAAACAATAATAAATAATGCAATGATCGGTAACCAATATTCAATAATCAATGATCGGTACTCAATATCCAATAATAAATGATCGATAAACAATACTCAATAATCAATGATCGATAAATAATATTTAATAATCAATGATCGATAAACAATATGCATTGATTAAAATGCAAGTGTCGATGTTCAGTGTCAATCTTATGTCTATCAGTCTTTCATTAATTTATCTATTGCACGCAATCCTGCGTCCCATACCACAGGTTTGGGTGCATACAATCAAGTGAACGTTTTGACTGTAGTGGTGGATCCTACAGAGTCGTGTACTCGGCAACAGTAAACAGTAATCAGTAAGAGTACAATACACGATGGTTGGGATAATGTAGTCAGTAATCCGCAATCAATCGATAAAATAGTAATCAGTATCAGTAATCAGTACGGGAAACACGGGCCCCTCCTCCGAGTACAGTCTCCTATAATACCCACTACTAAGTTGTTGACCTTTTTACCCTGGTTTGTCATTATTTTATTACAATGAATCATGCATATGCAATCAATAGGACGGTGTGAAGAAACGGTATCAAGGAGATATCAATGACTGTACAATGAACGGTATGCTGTGCAGTTCATTAGATCTAAGTTTAAACATATTTATCTTTAAAAGTATGAGAAATTTAATTCTGGACAGCAATACATTGCTGTATAAAAACTAACTTTCACGCTGCTACGGGAAAGCGAATCAGGTTCCGTCTGAATTTCTAGAAACTAGACTCCATAACAGTTCCAATGCATATTCACACGATACATTCCGACTATAGTAACTATGTCTACTGGTTGATTATTTATGAGTCTACTGTTCGGGCAGTAACTCAACATCAAGTTATTATATGTATAATTCAACTAACAACTTAATTAAAATTCTTATATATTTTAGTTCCTAACAGTGTTCATTAATATTCCTGCAATTTTTAAATATTAACTCTTACGTTAATCTACTGTTTCAATTAGTTGAACATGGCAATGTAACTATAAAACAGCGAATCTAGAATTACAATAGTAGAGTGGTAGAATCTAAATATTTTACAATCTATAAGTTGGATTGAGAATCCGTCAGATGTTCTAGAAACTAGATACAGTGTGCTACAATTTCTATTGAATAAGTTCTGGATGATCACATCAACAACTAGGTTGAATTCTCACTCCAAGTTGGAGCAAACAGTAGGCCGGAAACATACATGTTGATTTTAACGATTTTCCTTTGCAAGTGTATAGTTTTATAGTTAAAAATGAAAATACATCCACATCTAGAAATTAGTATGGTTTCTATTATTAACATGGCGAACATTAGCATTTCAACGATATTAACCTACTAATATAATCATATGATTATATGTAAGCACAATTCATTCAAATTACTTTCTTTCACAATTTCGTGCTTATAGTTTGTGTTCATGTAATATATGCATATATAAGTGGATTCTCATGATTTTCTATGACTTTTGGATCGATAAAAGTCGATTGAAACGGTGAACGATGGATAATTTGAATTCAAACAACATTGACGGGAACGAGTAAGATTAACAACATGGGTACAAAAGAAGGAAAACTACTTGTGGGGATCAAGAAAGTGCTTGCACAAGAACAAAAAGATTGTACAAGATGCTTGCATGTAATACAACGATTATGAATGCAAATGAATAGAATCCCAATGACAACGACCGCAACAATAGCAACTGCAGCTGCATCACATAGCGAGAATGGCGGCACGTGCGATGAGAACACAAGCAAGAGCGACAGCACACAACAACAAGAGACAACAAAGACTACAGCAAGAGCAATAGCAACAACCACAAGGGGCAGCAGCAATGCACAGCAAGAGATGGCGGCAGCAACACAAGAAGTGACGGCAATACCACAATGCAGCAAGGGCGACGAATTGTGATGAAGGTAGCGAGTACAACGACAGCAGCTGCGAGAGAACAGTAGCAGCAACACGAGACAGCAACAACAACATGCTGCAACAACGACAGCAGCAATGGCGACACGCGGCAAGAGCGACAACAGCAACTTTGGGGCATTTGCGGTGATCGCTAGGGAGGAGCAGCAAGGAGTTGGCAACTCAGGGGAGAGGCGGCAGCAACGGAGCACCGGCTGCGAGGGGAGGAGCAGCGACAGAGTGGGGGAGTCATAGGCAGTCGAAGGGCGATGTTGCGTCCCGAATTTCCAATATGATATCTCAGAAATATGTGGCACAATTTCCAGCATCAACCTTAATTGTAATAGTAAATATAGCAAAAACACAAATAATTTTTTTTTAACTTTTATTACAGTAATTCTTTACAAAGCACAGCGAAAAAACAAACACCTTGAATTACAAATTCTTTCTTTCACAATACTTCTTTTACAATTTACATAAGCTACATTATCATTCTACCACATGTATCCAAATTCCACTGCTATAGGTACTTATCTATAAAACATGAGGCTGGGGATAACCCTTACCCCGAAAACTACAGGGATTAGCCATAACGGTGTGAGTGACATAAAAAAAATACAATATAAATGAAACATAAGGAAATAAAGTCATAAACAATACATACCGACAGTAGTAACAAAATGAATATGAAATAACAATAAATAAAACATGAAAACATCGAGTGAAACTATACTAAGTGTTAAGTGTAGGAAAAATAGAAAACAACATGCATAAAACCAAGTCAAGAAAACACAATGCTATATGCTGACTCTCTAATGCACACTTGTCGGATTCTATGCATTCCATACTACATAGGTCCGGTGCAAGCCCTTAACGTTCTCCACTTTATAGGGTTAGATCCCCCATTATGCAACTAATCCTACTACGGTAATGGAAACAAGATCCAGAATACTCCGCGAATAGGCATCACAACCCTCGACGCACAAGCATCATGTAAGAATAGCTCAAAAACCGGAGAATCACCTCCCTGCCATGTACCCCACGAATAGGCTTGCGATGCCCTCGATGTAAAGATACACAAGGTACATTCTGTGAATAGGCTCGCCGACCCTCAACACGCGAATGCACCCTGCATGATCCATGAATAGGCTTGCAGACCCTCGACACGCGAACATACAAATGTCCTCTCGAGACAGAACAACACACAAGTCCTGGAACGCATCCGTTGGACCTAAACCCAAGAGCATATACTTACGTTTTGTAGGTTCCATCACATCTCCACTGGTGCCTATCCTTAAGTTGGTTATTATATATTTAAAAAAATACAAATTCCCTTTCTCTAGAGTTAGTGTATCCTGTCAGACTTAATTCCACAACAACAATCCCAAGACCCCACTGGTCTAAATCCACAAAATCTCATCTGCCAGTTCACAGGACTCCCACTCAACCCCTAGAGATTCAAAACTCAACCCCTAGAGATTCAAAACTCAACCATCAATACCAAATCTTTCAATAAAACTTATAATTCCATCATCAAAACGTTTATATAAAGGAAACTTCTTAAATCAACAAAAATCTAATTTCATTTAATGTGCTCATAAAATTCTAGAATTCAAATAAAGTATTAAACCTATCAAATAACAAAAAATCCCATTTTTAAGTCGTAGAATATAGCCAAAACAACAATTCTTTTGAAAACACATATAACTCACTTATAAGGTCATAAGAATACAAATTAAAATTCTATTATAAATAAAATATAACTCTGTAAAATACTGTAATATGTAGTAAAAATATCATCTAAAACAGTAGAGCAATAATCCATAATATCGAGGAAATAACCGTTTAAAGAAACGAATAAAAACTCAACAAAACAGCCAATAAAGCAATTGCCGGTCGACCGCTCAAAATAGTGTAAAAGCAGAGCAGTCGACTATCAGTTGGAGATTCGCAAAATAAAGGTATGACGGTCGACCATGACCTACTATACAGCCAGGTTAGGATTTTGTGCATGTTTCGACTGATACGTCGATAAATCTTTGTAAAATCAAAATTAAACTTCCTGAGATTCTAAAGTATTACTTGTACAACATATATGAGTTTATAAAACAATCAAAAACACATCAAGATCTCAAAGAAGTGATTTTTCACAAAAATCTTCAAAACAGTCAATATGTTTATGTAAGTGTTCATATAAGGGCTTAGCTTCAGTTATAGCATTTAAAACTCATCAAATAGCAGTAGTATAATATTCAAAACTATCCCAGTACCAAAACAATTCAAATCCAATCGAAAACTTTGCAAAAATCTCAAAATCCCAATTTCGGCCATAAGCATCAAACCCAAAATTTTAATTACTCAATCCTACTTCAAAATTTGATTCTTTTGATTCAAAACTCATCATGTAATTCATAGCACTCATACACAACCTCATACATCAGTTATCTCATATTTATATGCGATTATAACATGCATTAGTCAAGTCTAGCGCATCCAAAATATCATAACAGTGTGTATATATATTCATCAGCAAAGTTAGGTTTTGTTCACTTTTACTCTTCCACATCATACAAATCTCAAAGTATTTGCAAAATCAGTAACAACATGAATGAAAGTAACCTACTCATGATTAAAATGCAATTATAACAATCATTTATCAAGTTATGTACTCATCAAAACCCCAAATATTGTGTATATGCATACTCAACATTAAAGAACTCATCTTTATCCAAATTTGTGCATCTCTTCAAATAATCTTGATACAATCAATTAAAACAGCAACTATGTGAAGGGAATTAACCTAGTCATGATTTCTATTAGGTTCTTTAACAATCTCAAATCATCTATATGAAGTTTCAATCATCAAAGCATAGGTTTCATAAAAAGATTCGATTTTTAGTTCATCTACTCATCAAAATTCATTATATCTTCATACCATCCCTAATCATGCTTTCTAATACACGACCATCACATACAATATGCTTAGAACAATAGGAAAATAAACATATGTCGCTCACCTTATTGAAGAATCAACCGAAGATAATAAAGAAAATAAGAAAATCCCTCATTTCGCAAGAAAACCAAGATCCTCACTTTGAAACTCCAAGAAAATAATAATAAAGAAATCCTTTTGTGTTGTGTAGCAAAGAGATGGCTGCACCTCACCTTTAATAGGCCGGAAATAGGGTATCTAGGGTTTTTGAATAGTTTTGTAAAATATCTCTTTTAAATATATCTTTACATATATAAATCCTTATACTTGGTAATTAGATAAACCAATTCAATTTAACTTAAAAACAAAAATAACTAACCCAAATACTGGCCGACACTGTTTGTAAAACCCAGAAAATAAAATTTGTACTTTTTGCCCTTTAAGTGGCAATTTTGCAAAAAGACCATTCTTTACCAAAACTTGCAAAATAAACCAAATTTATTAAAACAAAAAGTAAACTCTTTACCTCTGAGTTGGCTAGGCATCATGCTCAGTCCAAAAATCTGAGAACCTGGATTTTTCACTCTGTTACCGCTAAATCTGGTGTGGGGGTGAACAGATAGTACTTGTGGATTCGTGAAAAACCTGAATAGCAAGCCTCTAACCTGTTCCGCCGGAGATTGACCGTTGACTCCCGCCGTTAACCTGCAAAAAGTGCGAGACACCGGGGTTGATCTCGGCGACGCACCCTCCGACGCTCAAGTAGTAATCAGAAATGATTAAGAAAGAGCGTAAATTGAGAAAATACTGATTACCTCTCAATGGAGATGGATGGGGGGTATTTATAGGCGTCTTGGGGACTGGATTAGGAATGTAATATCCGTGATTAGATAAGAAATATTCTCCTAGTAATCAGATAAGAAATGTAATTCCTAATTCCCAGTGAAAAGATAGATGTGAATCAGGGCCGTTGATTAAGATCTAATCAGGGACCTTGATTGTATCTTGCTGGATCGGGTGTGCAGCGGGTTGGAACCCGTACCCAGTTGACGTGGATTCGTTCATGGTTTATTGGGCTTTGAATAAAGACCCAGTTCCCATTTCAGACCCGTTTGTAGGTGAAATTACCGTTTTACCCCTGAGCTTTAAGATTCGTGTCCGATGTGAACGGTCCCGATTTAATCCTATTTTTAGCCATATCACGAGCCCCCCACTCCCGAAGATTGAGTTTGATCAGCCTTTAAGGAGTAGTTTTACTGTTCTAATGGCGTACGGGATTTTATCGGTGTTCTTAAGGGAGTTTAGATCTTGTTCGGGGGTGTAACGGTGTTATTCTGGGCTTGTAAAATACCCAAAAATATCCTCAGAATTTTCTGGATTTTTGGTGATTTTTTCAGATTTTTCTGAATTTTTTCTCATTTTTTTGAATTTTTTATTCATTTTTCGAATTAAATAATTAATTATCAAAAATATTAAATAATTATTCTAATTAAATAATTATATTTTTCAGAATTTAAAATATTTTTTCTGAATTTATAATTATTTTTAGAATTTTTATTTAATTTTTTCCAATTTTTAAATATTTTTTCGGATTTTTTAAATAATTAAAATAAATAAATAAATAAAAATAAATAAATTAAATATTACCTGGACATGTGGCGCGATCATACGCGTTGATCACAATCAAGCGAGCGCGCATTGGGAGGAGGGAGAGGAGGCCATTTTTCTGGTGTAACAAGGTCGGTTCCGAGAATGCTCGGAAAAGGTGGCCGAAGTCCACGTGGACGACACGTGGCAAGTCAATCTGTTGACTTTTTTTTTTTTTCACGTCGCTTCTTCTTTCTCTCTTCCGCTTCTTCGTTCTCCTTCGCTGCTTCTCCCTTCTCCTTCGTTTTCTCCAGTCTCGAAGCATGGAGATGGATGGAGGGTATTTATAGGCGTCTTAGGGAACAGATTAGGAATGTAATCCCCGTGATCTAATAAGGAATATTCTCCTTGTAAACAGATTAGGAATGTAACCCCTAATTCCCAGTGGAGGGATAGGTATGAATCAGGGCCGTTGTTTAGGATCTAATCAGGAGCCTTAATTCTATCCCTCTGATCGGGCTTTATTGCTGGTTGAGACCTGCGCCCGATTGAAGCGACGATCAAACCCCGACGGAACAGGTACGCAGGTTTACTATTCAGTTTCCCTAAGAATCCAAAAATAGTATCTGTTTGCCCCCACACCAAATTTAGCGGCAACACACTCCAAGTGGTAATTTTGCACAAAAGTCCATTTTTTGTAATATTTGCAAATAAGTCAAATAAATATTAAGAAAATCCAGAAAATTCACAAATAATACTTACTAATAAATAATAGGTTTTCCCCAAAATAATTTCTGATTCTGATTTCCCCAAAAAGATATTTGCACGTGTAAAAAGATAAATTTCAGAAAAATATTTATTAAATCACCAAAAATCGTTTTAATCCATTTATTAATCTTAAAAACATTATTTAAAAATCTTGGGTATTACAGGAGAGGGCAGCGGGGGAGAGGAGTTTGGGGTGTGCTGCAATGACGGGGCTCGCAGGAGGTGGTGGTGACGCTGGCTGCCGACGATGGGTTGCAGCGCGCACGAGATGAGGACCGGGCGGCTCAGTGCAGCGGGAAGATGGCGTGGCGGTGGGTAGCAGTGACGGTGGTGAGTGGGCTCGGGGTGGTTGGGGTGAGGATGTCGATGTGGAGATGACGATGATGACAGGGGAGGACGAGGGCAATGAGGGGCAGGGAGTGGCGGTTCGAGGTGGTGGAAGTGGCGAAGTTAGAGGAACGGGGGTGAGCAGCAGTGGAGGGTGTGCGGTGGTCGCGCGGCAGGGCAGGGGTGAGGGTTGCGGTGGTGCAGTCGTAGAGAAGATGACTGCGGTGGCGAGGTGATAGCTGGAGAGAGATGGCGGGGTGGAGTTCGGTGGTGGCACACGGCGATGGTCGCGGTCGTCGTAGTGGTGGAGGGAAACTCGGGGTGCTCTGTTTCGGAACAGAGGAAGAAGAAGGAGGAGCGAAAGAGAGAGAGAGAGTCGGGGAGAGAGGGGGGGGGAGAGAGATTATTTAATTAATAGAATATAATAATTATATTATAAAAAGGGTGATTTAGTAGGTAATTGATTTAGGATTAGTGGGGTAGGTTATAAATTTGTTTTAATAGATTATAATGGATTCAGTTATGGAGGTGAAGGGGTTTTGGCTGTTATGATTTGATGGGTTGGTGTGGGCTTGTGTGGGTTTGTGGATATGGGCTACACAAGAAAATAGATAAGAGGTTAAATATTTGGGTTGGGCTTCACAAACAAAAAAATAATTTGTAGAATTGTAATTAAATATGTTGGACTAGAAAAGAATGACAATTTTAGAAGGAATTTAACATGGGCTTACAAATTATAGGGTGAATTAGGCTTGATAAAAATAAATTATGGAAGAATTTAAGATACAATAATATGAAGAAAAAAAATATAATACAATTCCGTATAATCAGAAACATGGGTTACAGGTGTGCTCCCACCATTGTCCATATCTCATTTTCAAAAAATGAAATTTGGACATTGAGCTAATCATTCATTTCCATATTTGGATAGTGAAATTCTATATCCATAGTTTGGCTGCCACCCAATTTTTTGTTTTTTTTATTAAAATTTATTATCATACTATTACTATTCAATTATATTACTATACTAGGTTAACCAATGTGCAATATACACATGTCCTTATTATTTCTAACACTCCGATTTTAAAGGCCCAATATTTTCCAATCGCCGGTCCCAGTTTCATCATCCCTCAAGGAAATTTTTACTGCTTTCATTTAATTCGTGTAGTTTTGCCAATTGCCAATAATAGGTGAGTGGAGAGAGAGGGGGGGAGAGAGAGAGAGAGAATTAAATAAATAAATCGGCTGTTTTGGGGAGAAATTTGAATTTGAGTTTGGGAAAAAAACTTTTGGGGGAAAATGTGTTTTGTGAAATTAGATCTGGGCCTTTGATTTTTGGGGATTGAAGGGGAGCCACTTGATAGCTTTCTTTGTATTTTATTATATAGGTTACTATTCAATATATTCACGCAATTCTAATTTTGTTACATATATTTAATATTTATAAAATTTTAGATTGAAAAGTTCTATTGTTGTAAAGCTCTTGTTGTGATCTTTAATATAAGCTCAATATTTAATATGTTCCAGTATTTTTTTAAGACTTATATCATTATCATTCATGTTAACTTTTGCAGTAGAATTATTTATTTATTTATATTAATGTCCTCATTAAAACTATACACAGAGTAGACTCTGAGCTGGAAAAAGAGTACCAACATAGGCAATGCAAGAATAAATAACAAGAACATTATAACATTGATGTCATATAATGACCGACATCAATAGTTATTGAAATCTGATAACAACGACTTTGAAATAGCAATTTCGGTAAATTTGAGTCACTTACTTCATAGCCACCAATAGCTTTGGATCCATCACTTCCATCGTATTGTGACAACCCGTTTGTGGTAGGGTAAAAATGGCTTGGGGCCCAACCAGGGCCCAATACAACTCTCACTCAAAAATTGGTAGAAACAGCAGCTTAGTTCGGCTTCGAGCCACTGCAGGGTCGGCGCCGAACCTCAAGTTCACCCCCACAGATCTGGTCTCCTCGTATCCGATGAGCAGCGATGGCCCTCGACCTCCGATCCGCGACAGCCCTCCGGGCCGTCCGCCCCTCCTGGTATAGAATGAGGATGACCTGGCACAGCCTGGGCCACCAGATCCTCCCAGAAGCACAGAAGCCCCCTGATCCGCCATATCAGCTCCAAATACCACCAAGGGCTTTGCCGCGTCAGCCCTATACCACTCCTGGTACTGCCACGTCAGCCCTAAACCCCCTGGGCCTTCTGCCACGTCAGGCCCATGGGCTTTCGGGTTCAGACCCGGCCCCCAAGCGGATCCAAACCCGGTTAGAATTCTCTATAAATACTAGACCCTCACCCACCTTTAGAGGTAACCAATCTTTTGCCACTTAAATTCACCTAGTTATTGCTACTCTCTCACAGAGACTGACTAGATCGTCGGAGGGTCCGCCACCGGGATAAACCCCGGTGTTTCAGGACCGTCTGCAGGTACACAAGACCTCGGATCCGAACCCTCTGATCCGAGCCGAGGCATCCACTTCACTCCGAGCCCTTGGCAGGAGCCGCCAGGTCACTCCGAGGGTCGTCTGACAAGCAGCTTTCTCCTTCAATATAAATTGAGTCCGAACTCACATCTGGTGCATCCACACGTCTCCCAGAAATAAACCGCATCAGGTTGGCGCCGTCTGTGGGAACTGCTTCAGAAGCCGACCCGAGCACGACCATCAAGGCACCTCGACAGCCGAACTCTCATGGCCTCCAAGGGCAAGGGGGCTGCTTCCTCCGTCAACCGACGGGACTCGCCCCCACCAACCGCTAACGCCGATCCACACCCTTCAAAACACAGGGCCCACCATCATGGGTCCCAAAGGAGCGCCACCCGTCAGGTCCAGCCCGATCTACGGGGAGTAATCGTCAACCGACAGATTAGCCGCAGCAGGGGAAGGGCCGCTTCCAACCCGGCCCCGAACCATCCTAGACCGCCGCCCGAGGGACGGAGGTCAGCACTCAGCCGCATCGGAAGGCAGCCTTCAGACCGACCCAATAGGGTCGAGGGAGCCCCCGTCACTCACAAGGAGTTCCAAGACTTCCGGAGAGAAATTCTCGGGGCCCTCCGACGGGCCCCCAGGGAGGAAACCCTCCACTCCCAAACCGGATCGGATGCCGAGGCCAGCGTGTCGTGCCCGTCAACAATCCAGCCAGAAGACGATGGCGTACTCCTAAGGCGCCTCCAAGAAATGGAGGATCGCCTCGATCATATAGGAGACGGTGACCGACGAGCGGCTCAGGGGTACAGACCTGTCCGTCCTCCCTTCTCCGCCCCCATCCTCCAAGCAGAAATACCCAGGAATTTCCGACCACCTCAATTCGAGACCTACAACGGCGAGGGAGATCCCGCTGATCACATGGAGGGTTTCAAAACCCTCATGATGATTCACAGCGCCTCGAATCCCTTACTATGCCGAGCCTTCCCCGCCACACTTCGGGGTCCGGCTCGTGAATGGTACTCGAAACTCACCCCCGCTCCATTTACTCCTTCGACCAACTAGAGGGCAATTTTCTTGCCCACTTCGTCACCAGCCGGAAGGCGGAAAGGACCAGCGCCTCTTTACTTGGGCTCAGACAGATAGAGGGAGAATCCCTCAGAGTGTTCGTCCGGAGATTTACCACGGAGGCGAGGTCGGTCTCCTCTCTTGATCCAGGCGTCACCTCTGCGGCATTTCGGCACAACGTCCGTCATAGACAGCTGAAAGCTTCTCTGGCGAAGAGACCCCCCATCGACTTTCCCGATCTCCTCAACAGGGTTGAGAAATACATTAGGGCGGAAGAGGCCCTTAGCCCCGAAGATGCCAGGGAGGCCACCGGGAAGGGAAAACGAAAGGCCAAAGAAGTCGAACCGTCAAAGAAGGCCCCGAGGGACGCGGGGCCCACGAAGAAAGTTCCGCCGGTCCCCCGCTTCGAGAGGTACACTCCCTTGACACATAGCGTATCCGCTATCCTCTTAGAAATCGAAGACAAAGGCCTCGTCCGACTACCTCCCCGACCTAATAACAACATGAATCAAGATCAGCGCTTCTACTGCCGCTTCCACAGAGATCGTGGGCACGATACCGACCAATGCCGAGCCCTGAAAGACGAAATTGAGGAACTCATCTCACGAGGGTTCCTCCGACAGTTCACCCAAGAAGACCGACGGGATCGGCGAGATGATAGGAACCGGAGACTTTTGCCTCCGAACCCTACTTCGACCCACCTTCGTGGTCAGGATCTCGGGTCCGAGGGAACCGCAGATACGCCATTCATCTTGCACTGTGTCCACGGGGGGCCGATGGGAGGAGGGTCAAATACATCCCGAAAAGCCTTCATCCAAGAGGCGAATGCTGTCCAAAACAACCCCTCGTCCAAGCCACAACCAGGGCCAGTCTCCTTCTTAGGAGAAGACCTCGAAGGCGTTCACCTACCCCACTGCGATGCCCTCGTCATCAGCCTCCACATGGCTAACTGTGAGGTTCGCCGAATCCTCGTTGACAACGGTAGTGATGGAACTGAGATGATTCCCAGGACTACGGATTGGTGTGCGTATCGATCGTTAAAAATTTAACAGATTAAAAATGTGATCTAACCCTATATAGCGGAATCTAGGGTTCACAAATTATACCTGCGGTGAGAAGAAGACGACAGCGACCCCAAGATCTTCTGCACGTATTCCTTCCTCGGGTTGGACGTCGTGTGGGCGACGATCTCCCAACCTTTCTTCTCCTTGGCAGATCTCTCTTTCTCTCCTTACGTGAATCACGAGTTTTGAGAAAAAATCTTGTATTTCAGATTGTCAATGATGGCCAGAGAAATAGAGGATATATATAAGGCTACGGCAGGGACCATGAGGAGAAATTAGGGTTAGGTCTCCTAACGAATCTGGGTATCCTGTGTTCAGCCCGAACACACAACCCAGGCCCATTAACAATAGCTCGGTCCACTAAGGAGCTATTGTTGCACTACCTTCCTAATCCCAAATTATATTTATGGGCTCCTTTTATTATATGCTCGTTCAAGTCCCCATGTTAAGATATCGAATGTCCGTCGATCAAATTAAGTTACTGACAACTATATTGATCAACATCTTTTATCCTTAAGTAGTACCACTCAACTTTATTTGTCATGTCGGATGTAATCCACCTGCAGGGTTTACATGACAATCCTTATGAGCTCCTTAAGGGGACATCATCAACCTGACGTATCGGGACATGGATTCCTTTTACAATCAACAGGCCATCATACATACAATGCTATTACCCAATTCATAGAGGTTGTTGATCCATAATGAATCTCACTCTTTTATGAGTCAAAGTAATGCACACTGCATATACATGTCTGTTATTATATCTGGATTAAGAGCATAAGCATTCATAATAACAGAGGTGTTTGTTCTCTTTTGTAGTCAGTACAAAGAGAACAACCTCAAGTGGTCCTGTTCAATACACACAAAGTGTACTAGTGTAAACCAATAGTCAAGACAGACTAATACCAGATTACACTACAACCTTTCCAATGGATTGTCCAAGTCCGTCTAGGTTGTGAACTATTTATATATTCCATAGAAAACTGATAATATGATCTTCTGTGTGTCACCTCACACCATATTATCAACATTATAGAATATCAGACACTTGCATTAATATTATAATAAACACAATATGCAAACATATGCCCATATGATTCTCATTCAAAAAAAATAAGGAAATAAAGTTAATACAAAAGTGATGATTTTAGTATATAACCCTAACAATCTCCCACTTATACTCAAAGCATTGTGCTTTCAGTATATAACCCTAACAGGTAGCTCAGTTAATATTCTCTTCCTCAAAACCTTCGAGAGCCTCAAGTTACCCAGTGGAAAGCTCACGCCCGCCGGACACACATTACATGGATTCTCCGGCGCCCCTGTCGTAACAGAAGGGATTGTTACCCTCGACGTCACTGCCGGATCGGCTCCTGTCAAGAGGACCGAATCCATGGATTTCATGATTATCAACATCAAGGCAGCTTACAACGCCATTCTCGGCCGCCCCGGACTGAACTCCCTCCAAGCGGTACCTTCAACCTACCATCTGAAACTCAAATTTCCCACCCCCCAAGGGGTCGGCATCGTCCGAGGTAGCCACGAAGCCGCGCGGTCGTGCTATATAACCGACGTCGGAGGGGGTGTATCCCCTCTCGACGCCGCTGAACTCGAACCCGAGAGGGATGGCCCAGCCCCCGAGCCTGTCGACGAACTAGAAGAGGTCCTGTTCAATGCCGAGGATGAATCAAAGTGGTTCCGGGTAAGCCGCTCGCTCACCCGGGACTTGAAAACAGGCATCATCGTCTGCGTCCGTCGCAACGTTGATCTCTTCGCTTGGAAGCCCTCCGACATGCCCGGGATCTCCGAAGACTTGATTATGCATCGGCTGAGCGTCATCCCTGACTCTAAGCCGGTCGTCCAAAAGAGGCGCAAAGTCGCCCCGGAGAGGCAACAAATTGTGAAGACAGAAGTGGACAAACTCTTGTCCGCTCGATTCATTCAGGAAGTCAGCTACCCCGAGTGGTTGGCCAATGTTGTTATGGTAAAGAAGGCAACAGGGGGCTGGCGGATCTGCATCGACTTCACGGATCTTAACAAAGCATGTCCGAAAGATCCCTTCCCCCTCTCCCGCATCGACGCTTTAATCGACGCAACCTCAGGGCATGAACTACTGTCCTTCATGGACGCATTTTCGGGGTACAATCAGATCCGGATGTTTCCACCAGACATCTCCAAAACCTCGTTCGTCACCGATCAGGGTCTTTATTGTTACCGCGTTATGCCCTTCGGGCTGAAAAATGCCGGAGCCACGTACCAACGGCTCGTCAATAGAATCTTCAAAGACCTGATCGGCCGCAACGTGGAAGTCTACGTCGACGACATGCTCGTCAAAAGCCGGGCAGGACCGGACCACGTTGCCGACCTCGAAGAGGCCTTCGGTGTCCTCCGACATCACAACATGAGGCTCAACCCGGCTAAATGCGCCTTCGGCGTCTCCACTGGGAAATTCCTGGGGTTCATCGTCAGCCAACGCGGCATTGAGGCAAACCCCGAGAAAATCCAAGCCATTATGGACATGTCCCCCCTTCGGAATGTCAAGGAGGTTCAGAGGCTCCCGGGCCGGTTGGCTGCAATCGGCCGTTTCCTCTCCAAGTCAGGGGAGAAGTCTCTCCCCTTCTTCAAGGCCTTACGCGGAAAAGGGGGCTTCGAGTGGGGTACCCATCAACAAGAAGCCTTCGAACAACTGAAGCAATACCTCGCCAACCCACCTCTCCTCAGCAAACCCGAGCCAGGCGAGCCGCTTTGGCTATACCTGTCAGCCTCGGACAGCGCCCTCAGCGCTGTCCTCGTCCGAGAAGAGGAAGGAGTCCAAAGGCCATTGTATTATGTGAGCAAAGTACTACTCCCAGCCGAGACGAGGTACGCAAAGATAGAGAAGGTGGCCTATGCCTTAATCATGGCAGCCCGGAAACTCCGTCCTTACTTCCAGGCCCACTCCGTCCAAGTACTGACAGACCAGCCACTAAAGACTGTCCTTCACAAGCCCGAAAACTCCGGCCGCTTAGTCAAGTGGTCAATTGAGCTGAGTCAGTTTGACATCAGCGATCATCCGAGGGTGGCCATTAAAGGACAGGCCCTCGCCGAATTTATAACTGAATGCACCGCCTCCGAGCAGCCCAGCATCGAGGGCTCGGATCCGACCTGGGAAATCTTTGTCGACAGCTCATCATGCGAAACCGGGAGCAGAGCAGGCATCATCCTTCATGGCCCCGACCAATTCCTACTTCAATACTCCCTTCGCCTCAGCTTTCCGGCCTCCAACAACGAGGCAGAGTACGAGGCCATGATCGCCGGATTGGTCCTCGCCTACCGAGCCGGAGCCAAGCAAATCCGGGCCTTCAGCGATTCTCAGCTCGTGGTCAACCAGATCACCGGAGAATACGAAGCCCGCGATGATCGCATGATAAGATATTTGGCGGCAGTCCGACGACTCCTGGCGTCCTTCAGCTGTGCCACAGTTATCAGAGTCCCCAGGGAACAGAACGCTCAAGCAGACGCGTTATCCAAACTCGTCTCTTCCTCCTTCGAGGGTCTCGATCAGACAGTGCTCATAGAAATCCTCTTGAAGCCAAGTATCAATGACCTAGAGCCGGAGGCGATGTGTGTGCAAGATGATGCCAGCCCAAATGACTGAACCACTCCCATCCGAAGATTCTTAATCAATGCCGAGCTCCCTGAAGACAGAGCCGAGGCCAGACGAGTCAGAATCTGAGCTGAGAGATTTGTCATGATTGATGACATCCTCTTCAAACGCTCATACACCTTGGCCGACGGCAAACCATACCTCCGCTGTCTCACTAGCGGCGAGGCCAGCTACGCCCTCAAAGATCTACACGAGGGGATCGGCAGATGCCACATGGGGAGCAGGACACTTGCTCGGAAGGCCCTGAATCAGGGGTACTATTGGCCGACCATGCTCCAGGACTCGCAAGACTTAGTCAAAAGGTGCGGCCCCTGCCAAAGGTTCTCCCCTATCAAAAGGCTTCCTCAAGCCAATCTCCGATCCCTGGCAAGCCCTACGCCATTCGCCATGTGGGGCATGGACCTTGTAGGGCCCTTCCCCCTAGCAGTAGGACAAAAGAAATTCCTGAAAGTCGCCATCGACTACTTCACCAAATGGCTCGAAGCCGAGCCTCTATCCAGCATCACCGAGCGCCAAGTACAATAATTCTTTTGGAAAAACATCATTTGCCGATTCGGCATCCCCCGGATCCTCGTTACAGACAACGGAACCCAATTCCAAGGTCAGAACTTCCAAACTTTCTGCGCGGACATCGGTATCCAGCAACGCTTCTCCGCTATTTGCCACCCTCAGTCCAATGGCCAAGCAGAGAACGTGAACAGGCAAATCCTCGGGGCCTCAAGAAGCGCCTCGACAGTTCCCCCAAAGGGCTTTGGGTCGAAGAACTGCCTAGTGTGCTATGGGCGTATCGAACCACCAAGAGGATCCCCACGGGAGAGACGCCGTTCGCCTTGACCTACGGGACGGAGGCAGTCATCCCCGTCGAGGTCGGCCTGCCTTCTCCCCGTATCATGGCCTTTGACGAAGCTGGCAATTCATCAGGCTTAAGGGCCAACCTGGACCTCGTCGCCGAAGTCAGAGAGAAATCCTCAATCCGGAGAAGCATCTACCAACAACGGATCGAGAAGTTTTACAACAAGAAAGTCCGCCCCACTAACATCAAGGCGGGAGACCTCGTGCTACGAAAACTGTCCGTCTCTGATCCAACCAAGAAGAGGAAATTGGCCCCCAACTGGGAAGGCCCATACCGTATAGTCGAGGCTGTACACCCTGGTACGTACCGACTGGCGGATATGGATGGCCGGCTCATCAGCCAACCCTGGAACACCGAGCACCTAATGAAGTTCCTGGAAGAGCGAACATAGGTTCTAACTTGGCTAATGTATATAAAACCCTTTGTAAACTTTCATGTGTAAAGGGCGGCTTCGACGACCGTCCCTATCTAGTATGAAAGAAATCTCTTTTTTGTCAAACTCCAAATGACTCGGCAGATCGGCACCCGAGTCCTCACTCTGGTATCATCCCCAGCGTCTCGGTAGGTCCAATCCAGCTTCGGGCCAAGGGCTCTTCCTAAGGCCCCGCGTTGATCCCTCACGGATCGACGGAGCCGAACCACGCCTCCGACGTCATTCATCGCACTTCTTTACAGAGCAAAGGAGGAAAAGAATTCTTTATTCATACTCCTTTATTTGGTTATGAGAAAACAAACAAAGACCGTTACAGGACCACTCCACTCATCTCAAACTGAAGGAAGCCACCATCTTAGGGCCCCTCGGGTCCAACAAAGGGCGGGACCACTCCGACCGAACAGCTAGGAGCCCTCTCCTCATCATGGCGGTCCTTGGGCTCAGCCACAGTCGACACACCAGCTCCTGGGCATCCACTGGTCGCATGCGCTCCAGCAGGAGCAGCGCAGAAGGAACCCCCTCCGCTCACCGACCCACGGAGGAAGATGACGAGACACCCAGCATCGTCTTGTAGCAGTGTATCTCCATCTCCTTCTCCACTATGACATCGCGAAGTAACCTCTCGGAAGAGGGCCTCTGTACCGAGGCATTCGACATGGTATGGCCAAGTCCGACACCTCCGAGGTCCCGGTCACCATCGCCCTCCTCAGCCGGCTCGCCTCCTCACTTAAGGCCTCAGACTTATTCTGATAATAGTTAAAGGCCGCATCAGTGTCACGAGCCCCCTTTCGGTAGCGAACCAACGTGGCCTCTAGGGCCTCAACTTTGCTGCGGAGCCACGCCACGTCGGAACGACGGGGGTCCACCTCGGGAAGAGGAGCCGCAACCTACAAGAAAACCAGCCAACTCAAAACACATAAGCAAGGAGGGTCGGAAACACCCGAAGTCAAAACACTTGGCCGGTCAAAAAATCCTTTTTTATAAATTGAGTCGCTTCTTACAAAAAATGCGGTGGCCAGTCCGCGGAAGGCAAATACAATCGAGAGAAGGAAATAGAAAGACAAAAATTATACAACTTATTTTCCCACCTCAGCATCGGCAGGCGGGTCCACGAGGGGGTCGACAGGCGGGTCGAGAGCAGGCCCTTCTTCGCCAGGGGTCTTCGGTGTCCCCTCGACCTCCATGTCATACTCGAAATTGGACAGATCAAGGGTCGGGTAGAAGTGCCTCACGTGGCTGAGTGCCTTCGCATAACACTCGTCTTGAGCCTTGATCACCAGGAGCTGACCCGTCTCTGTCAGCTCTTCCCGCTCTTTGGCAAACTCCTTCTCCTGAGCCGCCATCTTCTCTGCCCATTCCTCCTTCTCCTTGTCGAAGGCCGTCTTCATCTCTTGCTCCCTCTTCTGAGAGCCTTCGAGCTCTATCTTCATCTCCTTCGTCTCCTGCTCGGCCTTGTCCGCCCGGTTGCGCTCCCGCTTCAAAGCAGCCTCATAAAGGCCCCTCACGTGGGCCCCCTGCACGGTCGCCTGTAGTCACCGAGCACAACTAAGAGAGCCTCCTCTACAACGTAATCACGGGACAAGAGAGGTTGACAGACTTACCAGCACATTGGCCTGTGCGAGGCGAGTATACGCCTCATCCAGTGTCTCGGTCTTCATCTCCGAACGATCCCGGGGGTCGCCAACTTACTCGCCACCTCAACAGCATGCCGCCCTCGGGTCAAACAGTCTCCCTCGCGGATCGACCAACTCGGCACCCACGGTTGCCGAAGTCTCTCCTCTATCTCCGGATCCGCCAGAGGGCCCTTCCCCTTATCGAGATCGGTGACCTTGCCCTGGTCCGGACCGCCCTGAACCGCCGCGTCCTTGACCGTCTCCGAGCGAGTTCTTTTGGCCCTCGGCTGAACAGGGGCCTCGGAAACCACCTGGGACGACCCCCTCCTCTTCAGAAACCAGCCCTAGAATCTGAACTTCGGCGGAACTACCGCCCCCCTCCTCAGAATCGCTACTCTCCACAACAAAAAGCCTCCGAGACCGTAGCGGCTTCACATCATACACTGGCTGATCCTCGCCTACAGACTCCCCCTCGAGATCAGACTCCTCCCACGAAGTCGGTTTGGAGGCGGGTTTTACGTCCCCCCCAGACGTCGATGCCGACGAGCCAGACTGAGCCCTATCCATCTGTGCCTAAACTAAACAAACTTACCAACAAACCTGGGCTCGCTTCGGAAGAACGAGCCTGGTGCAGCGAACAGTAGGGACAAAGACTGAAATGTTAGGAGATTTTTAGAAAGAGAAAGAGGCGAGTAAGAAGTGGACGATAGGGGGAGAGGGGGGAACATTTATAGAGGGCAAAAACGACTCCTCGATTTCTGCAATTACTGTTCACCGATTGACGTGTAGCGGCCGCCTGGAAAACCGTGCCACGTCCTCGAAACGTGGGCTGCTGACGTCATCCAGTGCCAGGCTGGCAGCCAGACACAGGGGTCGGGTCGGATGAAGTGCTCGGCGGAAAAGTTTTCTTTTTAAAGATTTAAGGCTACAGGGCTCGGTCGGCTCCCCTCTCACCTGCGAACAACTTGGGGCTTACAGCCTCGGCAGCCGAAAACCCCAAATTGTTCCCGGGTGGCAGGAAAGCCACCATCGCCTGCGCCCCGGGCTCCAGGGCTCGGTCGGCTCCTCTCTCACCCGCGAACAGCTCGGGGCTTAAGGCCTCGTCGGTCGAAACCCCGAATTGTTCACGGGTGGGAGGAAAGCCACCATCACCTAGAACCCTAACAAGAAAGCAGATCGACCCGCATATCCGAGGCTCTTCAGCCCCAGATCCAGAACACGGTGAGTACCCCTCCCATCCTGATCTTTCTCGGGCCAAACAACCGTATGAGGGTCGTCTGGCCCGAAAAAGGATCCGGACGGCAGAGTCGCCACCGATTCGAGGCCCCTTGGCGCTACAAAATTTTTCAGAAGAGAGACGTCCGCCGAAGCAGACACCTCTGGTGGCCATTGGACCACCCTTGCTGTGATCAAACCCGCTAGGGGGAGAGAGGTATTTATAGCCTCCCCCACGGACCAGCCTTTATGACATTGGGAAAGCCAATCGACGGAAGCCCATGCGCCACCTGCATTCATTAGGCGGCGTCATTTAATGCCCCTAGAAAATTGGAACATCGCACGGATCCCGGAAGCACCATCAATACTCCGCTAAGGCAACAGACCACGCTGCTCAAACCTTCTTCTCAGGAGGAAACAACGGCTCGCTATCACCCTTGCCGACACATAATCCCTCGTCTTCTCGAGGTTCGGTCGAGCACCAGGGTACTCTTCTCAGGAAGAAACAACGGCTCGCCATCATCCTTGCCGACACGTAATCCCTCGCCATCTCGAGGTTCGGTTGAGCACCAGGGCCTTCTTCTCAGGAAGAAACACCGGCTCGCCATCACCCTTGCCGACACATAATCCCTCGTCTTCTCGAGGTTCGGTCGAGCACCAGGGTACTCTTCGCAGGAAGAAACAACGGCTCACCATCACCCTTGTCGACACGTAATCCCTCGTCATCTCGAGGTTCGGTCGAGCACCAGGGCCTTCTTCTCAGGAAGAAACACCGGCTCGCCATCACCCTTGCCGACACATAATCCCTCGTCTTCTCGAGGTTCGGTCGAGCACCAGGGTACTCTTCTCAAGAAGAAACAATGGTTTGCCATCACCCTTGCCGACACATAATCCCTCGTCATCTCGAGGTTCGGTCGAGCACCAGGGCCTTCTTCTCAGGAAGAAACACCGGCTCGCCATCACCCTTGCCGACACATAATCCCTCGTCTTCTCGAGGTTTGGTCGAGCACCAGGGTACTCTTCTCAGGAAGAAACAACGGCTCGCCATCACCCTTGCCGACACGTAATCCCTCGTCATCTCGAGGTTCGGTCGAGCACCAGGGCCTTCTTCTCAGGAAGAAACACCGGCTCGCCATCACCCTTGCCGACACATAATCCCTCGTCTTCTCGAAGTTCGGTCGAGCACCAGGGTACTCTTCTCAGGAAGAAACAACGGCTCGCCATCACCCTTGCCGACACGTAATCCCTCGTCATCTCGAGGTTCGGTTGAGCACCAGGGCCTTCTTCTCAGGAAGAAATACCGGCTCGCCATCACCCTTGCCGACCCGTAATCCCTCGCCAAGCTCGAGGTCAGGTCTAGCACCAAGGTAATCCCCTCATGAAGGCACAGTGGCTCGCCATCCCATTTCTACAACCGTCAACACTCCTCCACGGCTAGCTCCCACACCCCCGCAGGAGTGGGGGGCTTGTGTGGTAGGGTAAAAATGGCTTGGGGCCCAACCAGGGCCCAATACAACTCTCACTCAAAAATTGGTAGAAACAGCAACTTAGTTCGGCTTCGAGCCACTGCAGGGTCGGCGCCGAACCTCAAGTTCACCCCCACAGATCTGGTCTCCTTGTATCCGATGAGCAGCGATGGCCCTCGACCTCCGATCCGCGACAGCCCTCCGGGCCGTCCGCCCCTCCTGGTATAGAATGAGGATGACCTGGCACAGCCTGGGCCACCAGATCCTCCCGGAAGCACAGAAGCCCCCTGATCCGCCATGTCAGCTCCAAATACCACCAAGGGCTTTGCCGCGTCAGCCCTATACCATTCCTGGTACTGCCATGTCAGCCCTAAACCCCCTGGGCGTTCTGCCACGTCAGGCCCATGGGCTTTCGGGTTCAGACCCGGCCCCCAAGCGGATCCAAACCCGGTTAGAATTCTCTATAAATACTAGACCCTCACCCACCTTTAGAGGTAACCAATCTTTTGCCACTTAAATTCACCTAGTTATTGCTACTCTCTCACAGAGACTGACTAGATCGTCGGAGGGTCCGCCACCGGGATAAACCCCGGTGTTTCAGGACCGTCTGCAGGTACACAAGACCTCGGATCCGAACCCTCTGATCCGAGCCGAGGCATCCACTTCACACCGAGCCCTTGGCAGGAGCCGCCAGGTCACTCCGAGGGTCGTCTGACAAGCAGCTTTCTCCTTCAATATAAATTGAGTCCGAACTCACATCTGGTGCATCCACACGTCTCCCAGAAATAAACCGCATCACCGTTGTAGCCACCAAAACTTCCTGATTGCGAGAGACCGCCGAACGAACCAAAACTTCCAAACCTATCACCTGGGAAGTTTAACGGACTAACAAAAATTTCAGATTGAAAAGTAGCTTAAGAACCATCATGAAATTGGTTTAGGCTACTAAAGTTAATGTAACCAAATTCCGTAAGTGATCCTTGTGAGTTGTGACTGGAAATCCCGAGCTCTTCTTTGCACTGCTTTTTTTTCATCTTTAAGAATGTACGATCGTTTGGATCTGCTACGGAATCCAAATTCACCATCATGATTTTGTTATCCTCGCATTGACGTTGGAGCTCAAGTTTATTTGTTGTGTAATGCTCAAGCTTAGCTGAAAAGTTGTTTCTATCTGTTAAGCTATTTTCTAATATCTGCTTTATTGCTCTGTTGTCCTCCATAATCCGATCGACATTCTTTTTCTTCTCGTCCATGACTTTCCTTTTCACAAATGCCGTAAGTGATCCTTGTGAGTTGTGACTGGAAATCCCGAGCTCTTCTTTGCATTGCTTTTTTTTCATCTTTAAGAATGTACGATCGTTTGGATCTGCTACGGAATCCAAATTCACCATCATGATTTTGTTATCCTCGCATTGACGTTGGAGCTCGAGTTTATTTGTTGTGTAATGCTCAAGCTTAGCTGAAAAGTTGTTTCTATCTGTCAAGCTATTTTCTAATATCTGCTTTATTGCTCTGTTGTCCTCCATAATCCGATCGACATTCTTTTTCTTCTCGTCCATGACTTTCCTTTTCATCTGCTTTCTTCATTCCTATTGGTCGTTGGGATTCAGCGATTTCATAATGTTAGATCAAGATGAGTAATTAGGGTTAGAGTTTATATCTCATAGCCGCTTAAGATATTATACCCAGCTTATTAGTATTAGAATATCACAGAGCACTCCTTCTAGACCAGCTTTTATATGAGATGAACTGGTTTTAGGGTACTGGGCTTTATGCCCACTCAACCCAGTCCAACAATCAAATAGATAACACGTGCAAAGCACGTGTTGCCCCATAGAACAATATACACAATAATATTCTATTATATTGAGAATATACATATATACCTAACAATCTCCTCCTATATTCTCAATATATTAGGCAATGCCCCGTTAAATCATTGGCTTACAAAAATAATATAGTTTACAGACTAAATCAATTATAACTCGAATAGTTCAAATGAGACTAAACCAAAATAATCAAATAGTTCAAAGACCATATCAAAACAGAATAGTTCACAATGACTAAACCAACTAGAGAAATCTGTCATAATTTCAAAATCAACCAAAGCAAATAAACTTCAAGAACAAAATATGAGTTTTAAGCTCATGAACACAAGAGTCTTAAACTCAACAGAAGTTTTATCAAGCAAGTGACAAATTTATTCTTTAGATAAATAAACCAAAACTATATCCTTGCAAACTGCTTTATGTTTACTCTTCCATTTTGAGCAGATCATTATTCTGAAATCTATGTTGACAGATTCAACTCCTCCATCTTTGCTAGCTTATTGAAAATAAGAATATCAAGAGACACATCACTAAGAATTCTAGTAAATTTCATAAAGTATCCGGTTCTACTAAAGAACTTAGTACAATTCAACGATAGCTTAGCAAAATGTAATGCAAGCATCACAATCAAGTTTCTTTAACAAAATAAAAAACAAGAACTATTATAGTTTATGCACAAGAACTATACTATGTTTTATATTGGAATGTTAGAACATTCAAATCAATTATGGTTAATTCTGAATCATCAAAATTGGAATGAAACATGAATCCATAAACGAGTTATATCATCAAAATTGGAATGATATAACAACCATTCTAAACATCGGAAACACATCGACAAGTTTTCATGCTTTCTTTTGGAATAATGAGATGATTCTAAGTAATTTATGAAAATATATAGCATCATCAAAATTGGAATGAAATTATATATTAACAGAATTTACATAGAACTTTTCAAATTATCTAAAGCATGCCAACTGCCTAAAATTGATGCTTCAGTTTGAACTTTTCTATGGTTCAAAATCTCAAAATAACTTGGATGTTAAAGCTTTTGACTCAATAGATTTTAACTCCATTTTCCCCACAGTTTTGATAATTAGATCACTTTCAAGTCACTTAGCAAGAGCATTAGCCATACTTGTCACAATTGCACTTTATCTATGAGAAAGTTTAACTAGGCTTCTTTCAGCTTTAATATACTCCTCTTACTATTATAGAGTGAGTTATGAGCTACAGTGCATTATAGCTTGATTGTCGCAACAGAATTAGAGAATTTACTTTAAACTTATTAATGGATGATTAGCAATAAGTCATTCAATCAACTCAGCCTCTTTCCCTGCAGAGGATAGCACATAGAGGTATGATTTCTTGGATGAGAACGCAATGCTTGTTTGCCTTTTAATCTCAATAAATTTTTTTTCTACTCCTCCTAGTGTGAACACATGTTCACTAGTTATCGACTTTCACTAAACTTTGAGTAGCCCAAAGCAAACTCTTGAGTACCACTCAGGTATCTCATTAGCCTCTTAAGGGCACTCAAATGTGTATGAGATTATTAGTGAATCTGCAGATCATACCTACTTCAAAGGCTATGTCTATTCTAGTGCAGATCTTTGTATACACGAGACTTTCAATTCTTTTGGAATGATCTACCTGTCTCATAGTTGCACCATCATAAGGTGTTAACCTTTTATCATAGTCATAAGGTGTTTCAAAGCACACTTTCAATCACTATATCCCCACTTTTGAAACACATTATTGATTTATCGAGTTTGACTAAGGGTTATTCCTTGCCAACCAAAACTCACCCTTATACATAATATGTTGTCCACAACACTTAGGTGTTTCATGCTAAATTTATTTGGATAGAACAATTTTAACTCCATTTATAATAGAGATGTCACTTCCAATCAACAAGTATGTCAATAAAACCCAGTAAATAATAGCCATTATAATACACACCACAAAGTTAAAGGCACTGATCTGAATTACTTGATTCATATACTAGGCTCTTTGAAAAATTGTCAAATTATTTATATGTTAGCTATATTACATGTTTTAAAACATACGATGATTTTACTAAATTGTAAATCTTGTTCACTAAACATATTAGTACAAAATTCTTAGTACAAAACTATTCAGTACAAAACTTTTCAATATAAAATGTTTAGTACAGAATTTTTCAATACAAAACTGTTTAAAATCCTTTATGAATAACAAAATTTTCAAAGAATGTAAGGGCAAGAAGAATCCTTATTGTAGCAATATGACAAACATGTGAGTAGATAACAAATCAGTCTACCCTATTTATCTCAGTCAATTCTTAAGCTACTAGAAGTGCATTAAAATTGCTACTAAACAATCAAAAATAAGTTTCTTCTACAAAACCCCACTTACTAACTATAATTTTAGCCCATTTTGGCAGATCAACTAATTTAAAGTATTATTGCATGACACAAAATCAAATCATTGTCTACTAAAGACTCTTCTTAGCTCATTTTTATTCAAGTTTAAATGTCAGTAGAACTGGTTCTTGATTCCAACTATGAACCATTGACCGTGATAGTAGGATTGATAATTTCATAGATTTGTCTTTGGTGAACACATCGTCAAAGAACTTTGCAAGTCCAGATTCTACTAACCCAAATTAGATAGATCCAAAACTGTCCATAGAACCACATTCTGCACTTTCTAAGTATACACAAATATTTATTATAGGTCCTACTTTAGGCCTTCTGGGATATGTACTTTAACAAATATATCATACCACATTTTTCACTTTGACAAAATTATTTGTGTTTTTATACCATTAATCTACAAGGTGTAAGTAACTTGGAGTGTGGTAACAAATTAGAAATATGATTGATAGTGTAACATCACTTATAATTACTCAAAGTCAAACTAACAGTCAATAACACAGAATTCAATATTTCACTGAGTGTTTGATTCTAATTTTATCAATACTGTTTGACAATGGTAAATATAGTGTACTAGAGATTATGCCAAATGCAAATTACTCTAAAATTATTAAACATATTCACCACCTCCATCAACACTGAACCCTTTATTTTTAGCATTTAACTAGATTTTAATTCATCAAAATAGCAAGTGCTACATCCTCCATATATGTATGACAAACATTCATTGATCATCTACATAGGTGATTAAATACTCCTGACCAATTATCGTCTCATATAGTCACAAAGCTACTGAGATCACAAATATCAGAATGTATTGACTCAAGAAGTTGTGTGCTCCTAAAGACCATACTAAATGATTTTCTAGTGATCATAATATGAGCACAACTTTCATATTTGTCATATTTAATAGAGTGTCATTGAGCAGAGTTATGAGTTTTAACAAGAACAAACAATTTAATATATAGTTCTCAAATCCTAGCCAATTTGCTATGTTCAGGAATAATACACAATTAGAACTATTATTATTAACTGTCTCATTTGTTAAACTCAACTTATACATGCGATTGACAATATATGCACATTATAAGTGTTAAAACAAAATTACTCTATCACATTTTACAAAATTGTTTGCTTTCTCTAGTATTCTAACACTGTGCACTTGTTCAAACAAATTGAGCTATATTTTTCTTTATTCGTTCTTTATCATCTTCAAAACGCTAAACGAGATAATGACCAATATTTTATAATTCAATTTGCACACACAGTACAATGAACGAGAAAGAACAAAACGTAACTAATGGAGTCATATGCTGCATTACAAAATGCTTTTATCTAAGTTATAGACATTTGTTACAGATCTTATGCATCATTTATTTATTTTTAATGAGAGAAGCAAATATATACTCACACAAACTGCAGACAATGGATTTGTCACAATATCTATACACATAGTACGATAAAACACTTAACAACTCTAAACATGATAGTTTTCAAAGTGAGAATAACTATGATCTAAAACTCTCAATCATGTGATCAAATGCACAAAACGTTAACACATACATCACATGAAAATACTAAGAAAGATTAGAGTAGATCATACCGACACTTCAAGTTAGAAGTATTTTCCAAATTCGATGGAGAAGCCTGCGTAGTGCAGACTTATTCAACCGTGATGCATATCCATCGTCTCCAATACACATAATTTGTAAGTAACTTTAAAGTTCCTACATTCATCAAATTGTTAAAGATTAGCCAGTTAAACAAATTATTAGCATTATTTAATTCACAACAATTTAATTGGAGATTCAATTTTATAGTCAAAACTTATAATTTATCAAAATAAATATTGGATCCTTACCACGTGGCCAAAGCAGTTATTCAAATTTGCATTTAATTAAACAATGCTTAATATGGTTGTGAACTTTAGCACTTAACAACAAAATTCAAACAAATAATTAAATACAAATTTTGATTTGGTGAAGAACTTATTTTTAATTTAGATTTGATCCAGGTCTGATTCCTTTTGACTGGATCTGAATCTGGATCTGCTCCAACAGTCCAAACACCAAACAACAATCTCCAACCGATAGAACAGTTGTTGGACTGGATCTAAATCTGGAACTGCTCCAACATTCCAAACACCAAACACCAACCAGAGATCCAAATAGCAAACATCAATCAAGAGCCAATGAGGTCACTCTGTTTCGGGTTCTCTGTTATTGGATCTGACTAACAGAACCCATTAACAGCGATAAAGAAGGAGCAGACCTGAAACCCAGATGCTTGGGTTTGTGATCAGCGATGGTAGGGGCAACCGTCGACGATGGTGACGCCAAAAAGGCGTCGATGCACGACGACGGCGGTGGCGGCGTGTCCATCAGCGGCGGCAGTTGGATTTCGACGAACAGATCTCTCCTTCAAAACTCTCATGTCCAAATTCCCGCTTCTCCTTCTCCATTCCCAAAACCCCAATTCGAACAAGCCCTAAAATTTGATTGTGAAAGAGAAGGAGGACGATCGGGGCAGCAGCTGGTCGTAGGGAGCGTCGGCACTCGTGACGGAGGTGCTCGCGACGGCTGCACTCGCAACGGCGACGCTCGCATCGGCAACGCTCGTGACGGCTGCGCTCACGACAACAACGCTCGTGACGGTGGGCGTCAGCGACAACATTGGAGTCCAACAATCGACAATTCCAAGTAACTCTCTTAATCTCAAAATTAATGCTAATATCTTAAGATTGTTAGATCAAGATGAGTAATTAGGGTTAGGGTTTGTATCTCATAGCCGCTTAAGATATTATACCTTGCTTATCGGTATTGGAATATCACAGAGCACTACCTCTATACCAGCTTTTATATGAGATGAACTTGATTTAAGGTACTGGGCTTTATGCCCACTCAACCCGGTCCAACAATTAAACAGATAACACGTGCAAAGCACGTGTTGCCCCATAGAATATTATACACAATAATATTCTATTATATTGAGAATATACCTATATATCCAACACATAATTCATATACTCTTCCTCATCTTCATCTGCATCATGATCAACACAAAATGAGGGAGTGTCTAGTGTTTAAGACCTTGCATTGAGATCCACCACATGAATCAATCTATCTCAGTGGTTTGTTAATGCATGTTGATCCATTATCCATCCATCTTTCATCGTCTTTTTAGAATGAACCAAACGTGATCAATCACAAACTTTTTATTCGTATAAGTTGTATCGTTCATGAGTAATTCCATTGCCATTGATAATATTTTAAAATAAAAAGATCTATATACTTTTATGAAGGCACATAAATAAGTTATTGGCAATGCTTACAATAATTGCCTCTGAAGCACAGCTTAGTTTTCCTTTTCCACCTGTCGAATTGCATCACGATATTTGCGGGATCACTAAATTGACATGACAAAGAAATGGGAGTTCGTTGTCTTTTTGGCTGGTTGGCACTGTAGATCTCAACGACCCTCATCCAAAACACGTTTTTCTTATGGTTTTTTACCATATATAGGATCTTGAGAAACCTTAAGCCATGCATGACATAAGAGTTTGTCTTCATTTGGGAAAAACTAGGACGACGGGCTTTCTTATTTTTTTTGGAAGACATTGAAGAGATGAAAAGACGAGTGGATGTAGAGTGTAAGAAATTTGTGTATTTTAACGTGATGATACATATAAGGAGCATCTAAAAGATAATATTTAACAGATTGAGATGTATTTATGTAATCTGATCCAGTGGTTGGAAACATATACATTATATTATCGTATCACTTAAGGAAGTGTGTTCAATAATGAAACATATAATCGAAGTGCATTTTGATTACCCAAAAAATTACAGAGACCATAATAGCATGGAAATTACACAGATACACTGTATTCAAAAAAGTGGTACATATAATAAACATCATTCACCAATGCTTTATGCTCCAGTTGCACCATGTAGCTCCCATACATGAATGATCAATCAGTGTGTCTCGAAGCTCAAAATGGGAATGAAAATGCATGATTGTATTTATCAATGTTGTAAAAGTCGCTAGGCGGTAGTCGGGCGGCCGATGGGTGCCTAGCGCCTAGGCCTTGTAAGCATAGCTTAAACGGCTAGGCGCTAGGCGGTTTTATTTATATATTATATATATATTTATGTATGTATATATTTTATTTATATATTTTATCATTTTGTTTTGTTTTGTTGTTACCAATTCTTACTCTTGATATTTCTCCTTGCAATTGTAGGATGAGCTTTACAAAATCGAATCGGTGTATTATTATTATTCTTTTTCTTTTTTTTGTATAATCCTATACTCATCTATTAGACTAGTATTAATCTATGACGAAGATCAGTAGTAGAGATTATCTGTTCGGCTGTTCCAGTCCAAGAAGCAAACAGTGTGGGGAAAACCGGAGGCTTGAGTCGGGGGATGGGGGAGGGTTGCATCAAGAGAAGTTTGAGAGAGAAGATGAGGACGTAGTGTTGACGTCGAAGGTGAAGCAAGGCGGGATGCAGTGTGTGGTTGTGTTGACGACTTGACTTTGAAGCAGAAGAGAGGAGAGAGGTTGTGTTGACGTCGGTTGAAGTTGAAGCGAGTTGCGACTGCAAGGAGGGAGGTGGAGGAGGAGGCTTTGACGAATGAGTGACAGAGTGAATGAGAGCTGCGACTGCGAGGAGGGAGGTGGAGGAGGTTGTGTTGACGACTGCGAGCAACGACTGCAATGAGGGAGGCAAAGGAGGAGGGAGGCGGAGGAGGTGATTTTGGGGTTTTAGAAAAGAGGAATTAGGGATTTAGAGAATAGAATTGATTTGGAGGTTTTTTACGGGGGATTTAGACGAGAAAGAGAAGTTTTAGGTGTTTGAGTGTATTAGAGCGGGTCGGGTTGGAATAAGTCGGGCCCCTTTTTAAAAAAAAAATAAGTCTTAAGCGGGTCTAGTCCGCCTAGACCCGCTTACACCGATTACGCGCCGCCTAGACCCGCTTTTAACCGCCTAGAACTATTAACCGATTTTCTTAAACGCCTAGCCCCTAGACGAGGCGTTGGAGGGCCGCCTAGCGCCAAGGCGGCCGCCTAGGCCGCTTTTTAGAACACTGGTATTTATAGGCGTTTTATATTTGAATTTTCATGAATGCTGGAATGAAAAAGAATATAATAATATTTGTAGCCAGTGTAATAAAAAAAACATTTCAACACTGCTCATGTTTATGACTTTTTCTTTAAAAAATATATATTATTATTTTTTGACTCAAATATTTAATATTATAATGAGAGAGTTGGAGTTATCATTTATAAATAAACAAACTCGTGCATCGTCCGTGCATAGCTATTATAAAAGAGATCTCAGGTTCAAATTTAGACTACATCAAATTTTTTATTTTTAAAAACTATATTTATTAAGACGTACATCGCATATGTAAATTACTAGTTTAGATAAGAGCGAGAGTTTTTTTCTGTTTAAGATTGTGGAATAAGTTTTTTTAGTCACATCATTTTTTGACAACGGTAGAAGTTTACCTCCGAATATTTTTTTTTTGATGAACCGGATAGAACCTTTCGACTCCAGCCATATCAAAAATATATTGATAATAACGTTTACCTCCGAATCTCAAAACAAAAATTTGCCCCTGACGATGCCCATACTTCCACCCAAAATATCTCAAAACCGAAGCCCCTAAAACACCTCTCTTTCCTAACTCACACTCGACTCTTGACCACCGATCCCCTTTTTATTCGCCCCAAACTCCATCTTCCAAAACGACGAAACCCTAAACTCACTATTTAAATCCCCTTTTCGATCGTCTTTCTAGGGTTAGGATTTTGCGAGGAGATGGCGATGGACGAGGGAATATTGGACGACATTATCCGGCGGCTTCTCAGCGCCAAGAACGGGAGGACGACGAGGCAGGTGAACTTGACGGAGGCGGAGATTCGGTTGCTGTGTGTTCACTCGAAGGAGGTGTTCATCGGTCAGCCCAATCTCTTAGAGCTCGAAGCTCCGATCAAGATCTGCGGTAAGGTTACCTTCCCTTCTTGAATTTTAAGTTTGTGAGCTTTTGGATGGGATTATGAGGGGAAGTTTGGTGGGAAGTTGGGTTTTTGGTTGTTGATGTGGAGAAGTTGGTTTGGGCGTTGTGGGATTATGTGGTTTTTGTTTTGTTGTGTACATGGTGCGAGGTTGGTGAGGTAGGTGAAGATGTTTGATAGAGAGATGTGTGTGGGGGGGGGGGGGGGGGGGGGGGGGGTGTTTGGCTGTTTGCTGGGATGCCTTTGGGATTAAAGAAGTGGAGGGATATGGGAATTATTATTTGGGAGACGTTTTTGGTACGAGGTTTTCTTGTGTTTGGCTCTTACCGGATTACAAATCCCTTGCCATTGGAAATTCACATGAATATGAAGGTGAATTGGATGAGGGTTGCTGGACGCAACACCTGACTCCATGTTCGTATTTGGAGTTGCAGTTGCAGCAAGCCAATTTTCATGGAGAGTGGGTTATCTGTGTCAAATGCGAGCCCCTAATTACCATTTGACATGTTTTGCTAGGTAGTAAAACTCCTTGTGGGCCATGTTTTGCTCTTGGCGGTGAATAGGCTCCCGTTTGGGGCTTCTCGGCAACTAGTGGAGTTAGGGTATCACCTAGAATAGTATTTTTTTTCCTTCTAAACCCACTTTGGGTAACGAAGGAGTTTTATAAACTCTACTCTTGGTAGCTTATGAGTTGTTGGATGTAGTGCTAAGGAGTAGATGCTCCATGCTTGTGTCTAGTATATCTACTTTTAATTGTTTAAAATAGTGTCTTTGAAACTTTTTTTTTCATCGACATGTATGATTGTGTTTAAGTTATGAATGTAGATATTCCAAGTAACTTTAGCTCAGATTTAAAGGTAGTAGAGCTTTTTAGTCAACTTTTGAACGAAAAGAAGGTTTATTTTTCATTCAAGTGAACAATACTTGTGAATAGTCAAGAAGTGGTAATCAATAAGTAGACTGGGGAAGTGTATTTTACTATTTTTCCTAATATTTGATTGTATTATGAATATTCTGTTTTTGTAAAATGAATGTGATTGATTTCAGACTTTTCAGTTGACTCCTTTGTTATTTGTTCCTCAGGTTAATATAATTCCCATGAACAAATTTTAGTTTTATTTGCCGCTTTAACTATACTTTACTCGTCCATCACCATGAGTGGAGGAAGAGTGACGGAGTTAGGGAGTGGGTTTGGTGGCAAGGTGAGAGTGAATTGGGGGAAGATGATAGTTTAAAAGAGGGGGAATTTATATGTGAGAGGGAGAGAGATGGGATTGGGTGTGGATTTGGGTGAGTAGTGTTTGGTCTCTTACCCATGGCCTTCAAACTTGGATTTTGTTTTTGGCCTCTTCTTTTTCATTTGGAATGGTCATTTTGGGCCTTGATGTTGGGAATATTGGTGTTAAGTTTCCATTAGCACTATAAAACCACACTTGTAAAACCACGCTTAAGTTTATTTTATTGGCTAGAAATGCACTATAATTTGTCTTGTATGAGTCCTCACTATTGTTAATAGGTTCGTAATATATTTTGGTTAGTGGTATGGGTACGAAATTGTGGTACGCTACCCTAAGCGGTACATGGTATGGAGGGGATAGGATGAGTTGATCCCTTACCAATGGCCTTTAAAGTTGGATTTTGTTTTGGGCCTCATCTTTTTCATTTGGAATGGTCATTTTGGGCCTTGATGTTGGAAATGTTAGCGTTCCAGTTTTCGTTAGCCTTATGAAACCACACTTAAGTTTTTTGTGTGTGCTAGAACTACACTCTAATTTGTCTTTCATGAGTCCTCACCAGTGTTACCAGGCTCGGAATACGTTTTGGTTCGTGGTACGTTTATGAGATCTGGTACGCTACCTTAAGCGATATGTAGTAAAAAGAGGGTAGGATGAGTTGGGACACTCATTTGAGTAATATATATATATATATATATATATATATATATATATATAGATGCATGGAGAGATAGAGACAGAGATAGAATATTAGACTATAAATACACTTGCGCCGATGGAAGTGGGGCTGGCGTCATCCTGACTGTCCCCGACGCTTTCGTCCTCCAATACTCCCTCCGCCTAAACTTCCCGGCATCAAACAATGAGGCAGAGTATGAGGCCCTCATAGCGGGGCTCTGCATGGCTGCAAGGCAGGCGCTGAGCGCGTAAGGGTCTTCAGCAACTCCCAGTTAGTAGTCAACTAGGTGTCCGGGGAATATGAGGCGAGAGATGGCCGTATGGTCAGGTACTTGGCAAAGGTGAAGGAGCTTCTAGCTCTATTCGAAGATGTTCAACTCTAGCGGGTTCCCCGAGAGGAAAACGTGTAAGCAGATGCCCTCTCTAAGCTCGCCTTCGCGTCTCTCCAGGGTCTAGAACGGACCGTCTTGATAGAGGTCCTTCTCAAACCAAGCATTGGCGAAGATGGCTCAGAGTCAATGGAAGCCTACCCCCTAACACTTGGGGAAAACTGGATGAGGCCCCTCCTCGAGTACCTCCGAGACGGAGTCCTTTCCGAAGACCCGAAAGAGGCAAGGAGGATTAGGACACGAGCCGAGCGGTACACTCCTGGATGGGATCATGTACAAATGCTCCTACACCCAGATAGACGGGCGATCCTATCTAAGATGCCTCTCCCCGGAGGAAGTGCTCTATGCCCTTAAGGAGGTCTATTACGGTCTATGTGGCACGCACTTGGGAGTGAGATCCCTCGCCTAGAAACTCTTGAACTACGGCTACTTCTGGCCCACACTGCTAAGTGACTCTGAGGAGTATGTCCGGCAGTGCGACTCTTGCCAGAGATTCGCCCCAATCCGTCGCTTGCTCCAAGCACAATTCTCTTCCTTGGTGAGTCCGATTTCTTTTGCAATGTGGGGAATGGATTTGCTCGGACCCTTTCCCCCAGCACCAGGCCAACTGAAGTTCTTAGTCGTAGCAATATACTACTTCTCAAAATGGATCGAGGTTGAACCTCTTTCAACAATCACCGAACACAGGGTCCAAAAGTTCTTTTGGAAGAACATCATCTGCCGATTCGGGGTACCTCGCATCCTCGTAACCGACAACGGAACTCAGTTCACGGGGCATACTTTCGCGACTTTTGCATCGACCTCGGCATTCAGCAGCGGTTCTCTTCGGTAACACATCCCCAGTCCAATGGCCAAGTAGAGAACGCAAATCGATAAATCCTCTTTTGCTTGAAAAAGAGGCTTGACAAGTCCATTAAGGGGCTATGGGTCGAACAACTCCCCAATGTGCTTTGAAACTATCGCACCACCAAAAGAGCTCCAACGGGAGAGTCCCCTTTCAACTTCACGTACGGATCCGAAGCTCTCATCCCTTTGGAGGTGGGTCTGTCTTTACCTCGACTCAGCTTACAGTGAAGCGCAGAATGCGAACTAGCTTCGCAACTGCCTAGACCTCATTGACGAGGTCCGCGAGAGAGCCGCGGTTCAGCAAGAGACCTACCGCCGTAGGATCACCCAGCCTTACAATAAGAAGGTACGACCCACCAACCTAAAAGAGGGTGACTTAGTGCTCAGAAAGTTATCGATCTCCGATCCAAGCAAAAGAGGCAAGTTGGCACCCAATTGAGAAGACCATATAGGATCTCCAGAGTTATTCGTCCGGAAGCGTATTCACTCGAAGACCCGGGGGGCAGGAAGATACCGAGGACATGGAACGCAGAGCAGTTAATGAAGTACCAAGAGGGTGTCTAAACACCGCTCCAAGCAACTTCCACAAGAGAGCTGCAGAAGACATGTCCAAACTCCCTACTTGTATTTTCTCTTTATCAAAGTGTAAAGGCGGCTCGCAACTTAGAAGCGGCCGTCCAGTTGTTTGCAATAAAAAGAAATCTTTCCCCACAACTTTTCTATCTTTTGAGTAGTCTAACTCTACCTCTCAAGTTTTTTACTTCCTGAGGTGTCTAACTCTACTTAGCAAATTCTCTATTTTGGGGTAGTCTAATGCTATCTACAATTTTTTTCATTAAAACGACGTGCTCGGAGTCCAACACTTGGTTCAACTACTTGCTTCTAAGCGAGTACGAAGCGGAATACCATTCGGAATTGCTCCTACAGCCGTTGATACCTTCTAAACGACACGCTCAGAGTCCAACACTTGGTTCGACTCTGCGTCAACTACTTGCTTCTAAGCGAGTACGAAGCGGATCACCATTCGGAATTGCTCCTACAGCCGTTGATACCTTCTAAACGACATGCTCGGAATCCAATACTTGGTTCGACTCCGCTTCAACTACTTTGCTTCTAAGCGAGTACGAAACGGATCACCATTCGGAATTGCTCCTACAGCTGTTGATATCTTCAAAATGACGCGATTGGAGTCCAATACTTGGTTCGACTTCGCTTTAACTACTTGCTTCTAAGCGAGTAAAGAGCGGGTTACCATTCGAAATTGCTCCTTAGCTGTTAGTACCCTCTAAACAAGAAGTTCGGAGTCCAACACTTGGTTCGGCGCAATTTTTTGCTACTCGTGAACGAGTAAGTGCCAAGCATCCTACCATTCGAGATTGCTCCTACAACTGTTGACAATTACAAATGCTAGCAAAATACACAAGTGTGAAAAACAAGTATTATTTCATTAAAGTTTGAGGAACAAGTCTAATTACAAGACCAACTACTCATCTTTACGACAAGATACAAAACTTGTGAAACCAAAAGTACAAGACTACGGAGAACTACTTCAGCGCCTCCTAGGGGCGGGGATACTTCGGTTGAGAGACACCGGGGGCCGACGAATGCTGTACTGCCGACATCTCGTCTCGGTGCTCGTCTCTAGGCCGGCGAGCCGAGAGGCATCGTCCACACCCGTTCTAACGGTTGCCCCAACAGACGCTCTGCCTGACGAAGCAGCGATCCCACTTTGTGCATCGCCTGGGCTCCGATGAGTAAGGGGCGAGCGACGCGCAAGCTCGTGAAAAGTTATCCCTCTATCACGCTCCTCCCGAGTGCAGGAAGTTGATCTAACATTACTTCGCTCGAGTCGTGGCTGAAGACGAGCGACCTCAGTCTCGAGTTCGACAATCCGCTCTTTTAGCGAGTCGTCCTTCACAGTTATCTTCAGGCGAGGCAGCCGCGCCAAACCTGAACCTCGAGAGCTGTCGGCGACTATCCGCCAAAGATGGGCAACCTCCATGCTCTTGTCGACAGTCACCTTCTTCAGCTCGTCTTTCTCCGCCGTCACCTTAGTCAGAGAATGACGAAGTTGCCTAAGTCTCAAGCCGAGGTTGACGGCTGTCGACGAGCCCTCATCATCGTCTTCGGGGGCCGCCTCCCTGAGCCTCTCTTCTAGTCGCCTGATCTCGAGGTATCGACGGCCTAAGACCAATCGCAGGTGATTCCGCTCGCGTTCCGCTTTGCGAAGCTCCCACTCTACTTCGCGAAGCTGCTCTCGGCTCCTAGCAAGACAACTTTGTCACCCCTAGACCAACCTCGGGACGAGTATCCTCGGCCACATAAGTCACTTCGGCAAGTGGCGTCACTTCGACAATCTGAAAAGGCCAAGTCAAACCGTAGTGAACACTTAGCCAAAATTTCAAGCAAATCGTCGTGAACACTTGGCCAAAATTTCAAGCAAATCGTTGTGAGCACTTAGCCAAAATTTCAAAGCAAGCCGCTGTGGACACTTGGCCAAAATTTCAAAAGATTTCCATTTCATTGAAGTTTGGAAGGATATATGCGGTGGCCAGTATGCAATTAGGCAATACATTGCTAATATAAAAAAAACTAAAACTAAAATTCAAGGCTCGACCTCTTTGCCGTGGCGGCTCGCCGCTGCAGGATCAGACTTCTCCGGAGCGGCGACGATCGCTAATGGCGTAACCTCGGAGCCAGGCCTGCTGCCAACGACCTCTACTTCGGCGTCGGCGTTGTCATCCCCTTCCTTGTCCTCGTCCTCGTCGGACTCTTCATTGAAGCCCGGGACATGGTCGGGGAAAAGATGCCACTCGGAGCAGTAGACCTCGGGGAAGCGTTCGGTCACTTGCTCGATGGCACGGGCGTAAGCCTTAGCCATGTTGACCGCTTAGAACCCTTGGGCCTTCTCCATGGTCGCCGCCTTGGCCTCTTTTGTGGCAGCAACCTTAGCAGCTTCGACAGCTTCTTCCTGCTGCTTCGCCGCCGACTCCTTCTGTCGCAGAAGATTGGCCTCAAGCTTCTTCACGAGGCCGTTGAGGTACTCCATCCTCGTCGTCTTCACGTCCGCCTCGACCTTCAGCTTGTCGAGCTCGTTGGCGATCCGAGCTTTCTCCGCCCGAGCTCTATCCACTTCCTTCTTCAGGTCCTTCTCGAGTTCGGTTATCTTCTCCATAAGATGACCGAAGTGACATGTTATCTGCGGAAGGAAAAAGAGTTAGCATGAAAACCAAAAGAATTCAAGTATGCAACTAGCAAAACTACGCTACTTACCGACACTGCCGCTCGAGCGATCTCGAGGACGTCATCCCCAACTCTGCCGGCGTCCATGGCGGCGCGATCCTTCGGCGTCACCAGATGCTTGGCGGCCTGCATGCTCAACGTCGAGTCGCCGAGGAACCCATCGAACTTTCGGACCTGCCAGTCCGGGACAAAAATCTTGTATTCCTCGGTCAGGAACACTTCGGCCTCGGCCGTCAGCGGAGCCGTCTCCATCCCTAAAGCGGCCGCCATTGGGAATTCGCCTGCCTCGGTTGAGACCGGAGCAACTGCCATAGTTGCCACCCTCGGGGTAGCGGTGGCCGACGCTGATGCTTCTTCGATGGCGTTGGCAACCGCTTTCGGCTTCGGGGAAGTCACCTCGTGGCAACCCTCTTCCGCTTTCTCGGAGCCTTGCTGCCGAGCGCCGCCTTCTGAGCCAACATGGCTTCGTAGTCCATAGTTCCTACAACAGAAGAAAATGTGATTAAACGCAAGTAAAAACCGAACAAGAAAAGAAAAACAAAAGGGGAAAATCGCATACTAGGGTCTATGCAGCTGAGCCCCCCTGTAGAGCGCCTCTTATGTCAGGTCCCTCCAATCGAACTTCGGCCGGTCGAGGAGAACTTGAACCATTTCTTCTTCGTTGGGATAAAGCACCGGCAGATCCTTCACCCTCTTCGTCACTTCTTCGACCCAATCCGAAGGGATGCACCATGACTCACGACTCCGGATGATGTACTTATCTCACCAATGCTATATCGAGTCGGGACAACTGATAAGCCGAGCACCATGCCTCGGAGCTAGGTAGAACCTGAACTCCGACTTCTGCTGCCGGTGAAGCCGGTATAGTCATATAGTGTCCGAAGCACCCTTAGGTCCAGTTCGATCTCTGCCGCCGGACAATGGAGGACGAACCCGTTGATCACCCTCCACCCGTTCGGTATGAGCTGAATGGGGCTGATCCCGAACCACCGCAGAACTTGGATGGCGAAGGGGTGGAGTGGCAGCCGGGTCCCGGCAATAAAGGCATCGACTGGCCAGAAGCACATATTCACCGGCATCGGTGAATTGGCCCTCACTCCAGGATCGGGTAGAATCAGCTCGAACTCCTCGGGGATCTGAAAACACCTCCGAATTGTTGCTAGGTCCGCCTCGTTGAGGATGGAGATGGTGTCGTCGACTTCCGAGGTCTCCCTCGCGGCGTTCTCCTCGAAGCTCCGCCCCCATCCGTAAACTATCCGTTCGGCGTGTTCCTCCAGAAGTTCCCGAACCCTATGGAGTCCAGTCAAAATGCCTGGCAGTCTCCCGAACTCCCCCATTCTGCTCGGGTTCTCCATTATGGTCTCCACGACCACCGAAGAACGTTCTTCGATGCCCTTGCCCTTGTCGACGAGAGGAACCTGGCTCGGAGACGGCTCATCGGCAGTGGGGGTGGAGGGCTCCAAACTTGGGGGAAGGCTAGACATTTGCTAAAAAGTAAAGTAAGTGTTGAGTTACCTTGAAGTGACTGCTGCGGTCGGAAAGATCACCGGAAAACGGCCAGTTGTCGCCTGAAGCTCCCGTTAGTAAAAACTCGTCGCCTGAGTAAAAAGTCGAGAAATGAACAAGTGAAAGGGGGGTGAAGATTTATAGGAGCCGCACATAAATCGAGACTAATGGGCCTCAAGAACTCAAGAGGCAGGCCCATTTACCACAAAACGACAAGAAGCTCAACAGTCACTTGACTGTTCAGCAGTCAGACGGTCAACGTGCCACGTGTCTCTGGCTCGATGTCGCGAATCGTCAGCAGGCCACGCGCATTCCTTGGACTTCGGCATGCCTTGCTGAGCGTTCCTGCCACCGACGCGCAAACATGAGAAAAACATCTCACGTGGACTTCGGCACGCCTCGTCGAGCGTTCTTGCCACTGATGCTCAAACATGAGAAAAACATCTCACTTGTACTTCGGCACGCTTTGCTGAGCGTTCTTGCCACCGACGCTCAAATGTGAGAAAAATATCTCACACAGATTTCGGCACGCCTCACCTGGACTTCGGCACGCCTCACCGAGCGTTCTTGCCACCGACGCTCAAACATGAGAAAAACGCCTCACCTGGACTTCAGCACGCCTCACCGAGCGTTCTTACCACCGATGCTCAAACATGAGAAAAATATCTCACTTGGACTTCGGCACTCCTCACTCAGACTTCGGCGCGCCTCACTCAGACTTCGACATGCCTCGCCGAGTGTTCTTGCCACCGACGCTCAAACGCGAGAAAAAATATCTCACTTGGACTTCGGCACATCTCACTCAGACTTCGGCATGCCTCACCTGCAGTGTTCTAAATGGCGTTCGCCTCGGACGCCTAGGCGCTCAAAAAGCGGAGAATGCACCGCATATGCAATAGGTGGTACTCTAGGCGTTGAGATGGCTGTTAGGCGTACAAGGCGTCGATCTGGCGGCGCCTAGGCGGCCGAGGCGGCGCCTAGGCGGCTGACAGATTTTTTTGTAATTTTTTTTCCAAATTTTTAAAAATAGTCTGTTCATCTTCAACAGAAAAAAGCCTCTTCATCTTCAACAGTAAAAAGCCTCTTCATCTTTACATTAAGGTGTTACTAGCTCACGTTATATTTGAAATTTTATATGACTGATTATTGTTTGTCATTATGAATCTAAAGTTTACACCATAATCGTTGTTGAACTTCTAAAATCATTCTGGCCCAACATCACTTGTGAATTGTGATGCATTTAATCCCATGGCCTGGCCATTTTCTTTAGGAGGATTAGTTGTCCTTGATCGCAATAACTCCAACAAATGGTTTGTTTCATCCCTGCAACCTGCATTGTCAAGATTAAGAATCATTCAATCATATTAAGATAAAGATTAAAGAGTTCACAAAATGATTTAAACTACAAGCACCAAAGTTCCTACTTCACAAAAAGATTTAGACTACAAGCAAAAATAGAGAAATGTAACTTTTAAAAGGTTAATATATTAATATTTAAAAAATAAAAACAAACCGCCTAGGCGTCCTAGGCGGTAGCAGGTCCTTGGCCGAACTGTCACCGCCTGACGCCGCTTACAACCTTGCTCACCTGGACTTCGGCACGCTTCGCCGAACCCCTTTTGACACATGTTGCCATCTCGAAGCACCGCTGGACCTCGGCAAAGGACTCCGGACCCACCTCGACTTCGGCCTCCTTCTTGACACGTGTCAGCTCACCGAGACGTCTGGCGGGGGTCGGCAACCGTTGCCGAGAGTTCTTGCCACCGATCCTCAAACGAGGGAAAATAAGCCTTCATGCAACTAGAGCCATCGGATCACCTCGAAATTCGCGCGACAACCTGATCGACGTCTCAGATTGATCCACGTCAGCAAGTGTTGATCCACCATTCGATCATCCAGATTTTCGCGCCCAAAGCTGATGGACGGTTGAGATTTCGCCACGTCATAATTGGGTAATTAAAATTATATTTTATTTATTAATTCGAATTATTTATTCAAAAAATTGTGAACAAATGATTAAAAATACAGGAAAAATAATTAAAAATTCTAGATTATAATTATAAATTCAGGAGAACATTTTTGAGCCCTTGGATGAATAATTATTGGTTAGAATAATTAATTAATGCTTCCGGAGAGCAAATCATCATTTTGCAAAATTGAATAAATTGTTCGAAAAGATAATATAAAATTGGAAAAAATCACCAAAAATCCAGAAGGGCCTGAGAGCAAACTTGGGCATGCTACCATCTCAGAAAAGAACCATCGCCCCTCAGACGTGATTCCAACACCCTTGGAGAACTCCGATAAAGCCCTATACGCCATTAAAACAACAAAACTACTCTCCAAAAGCCGTAACACAGTCTTTGGAAGTGGGGGGCTAGTGATATGGCTAAAAAAGGGGTTAAATCGGAACCGTTTAAAGGGGGCACGAATCTCAAAGTCCCAGGGGCAAGACGGTAATTTCACCTACAGACGGGTCCGAACCGGGCATCGGGTCCCTCCTCTTGGACCCGCTAACCCATGAACGGATCTGTTCAGCTAGGAACGGGTCTCAACTCGTTAGGGGCCAGCTCAACAGGATTGGAGGAAATCCTGGCTCGCCCTGATCTTGAGGAAGTGGTTATAATCACCCCAATCCTGCCACACCGGGAAGGAGGGATTCACTCTTATCCTGAAGAAGATTCCCATGGCGACTATAAAACCCCCCTACCCATACTGTAAAAGGTGATCACTCTTTGTGCACTTGAGCTTTTTTCCTTTACTTTTTCTGGTATTGACAAGAGCGTTGGAGGGTTTGTCGCCGGGATCCATTCCGGTGTTTCGAATGTTTGTGCAGGTCAGCGGGAGCACCAAGGAGTCAACTTATCAACAAGGAAGAAGGGAGATCCAGTCTGTTCGAGTTCCTCACGAACCTACAAATCTCATCTATTGCCCCCACACCAGAATCCAGCGCTAACTTTATTGTTTTGAACTTTTGGCATAAACTAATTAGAGAGGTTGACGTCAGGTCGACAACCGGTTATAAAACTTTGTCAAATCTTCTAGGAGCCTTTACTCCTTAGTGACCCCATTTTAATGGGATTCCGCATAGATGATGATGATAAAGAGAATTGATGGATTTCTTTCAGCTAGCCATCAGCATGAAGTGGGCCCTAACGAGTTAAAACAAAATTCTTAAACTACGAAACGCATCATGAAACGACCCTACCTCAAAATCTTGACAACCAATTAGAAAAAATATATCACTTCCTGACATATACAGCACATAAACAACTTAACACCTTCTCCAAACTCGCCCCCAAAAGAGTAAAGTCTAGTTAACGAGGTAAATATAATTTGTTCATGGGAATTTGTACATTCACCTGAGAAACAAATAACAAAGAAGCCAATTGGAATCAATCACATTCCTCTTTCAAAAACTTCCATTATACAATCAAATACTGCGAAAAATACTCTTCACCAGTCTACTTATTGATTACCATTTCATGACTATTCACAATTACTGTTCACTCTGTAAACAAAAAAATCAAACTTTTCTTCATTAAAAAGTTTACTAGTATAACTCTACTAGCCTTAAATGTGAGCTAAAGTTATTTGCAATATCTACATTCATAACTTAAACACAATCATACATGTCTATAAAAAAAAGTCGTAAAGACACGGTTTTTAAACAATCAAAACTAATATACTAGATAAAAGCATGGAGCATCTACTCCTAGTACCACATCCAACAACCCACAAGCTACAAAGAATAGGGTTAATCAAACTGTTCAGCCACCCAAAGTGGATTTAGAAGCAAGAAATAGAACTAGTGTCAGTGACACTAGATGGACTAACTCCACTAGTTGCCAAGAAGCCCAGAAAAAGAGCCAAATCTCCACCAAGAACAGCAAAACATGGCCATAAGGAGCTTACTACCTAACAGAACATCATGTAAAATGGCAATTAGGGAGGCTCGCATTTGACACGGATCACTCTCCAAGTCTACATCAACTAATGGATTAATTGCAACTCCCAATAAAAACAAGTCAGACGATGCTTTCAGCAACACCAGTCCAACTCACTCATTTTCTCCCTAATTTCCTCGAATATAGAGGGAACCATTTGTCATCTACTAAGAACCATACACAAGCAACCCCGAACTAAAAAACTCATGAATAAAACACTATTTCCCCTGTTCGTCAACTTCTTTAATCCCAAAGGCTTCCTTGCAAAACCCTCACCCTATCTCTCTATCAAACACCTTACCTAGGTCACCACCCTCGCATCCTTTACACAACAAATCACAAAACAAATCACATTCAACAACATACTCCTACAGACCTAAAAAACCAAGTTCTCCACCTCAACAACCAAAATCCAATCTTTCCCCTAAACTTTTTGCCCCAATTACAAAACAATTCAAACCAAGCAAAAAATAAAAACCTTCTCCTCCCAAATCCCCGATAAAAAACATGTCTAAACCCTAAATCAGGAACCAAATAAAACTAATCCAAAACCTCAAAAACCTAAAATTCAAGAAGGTTACTTTACTGCAGCAGATCTTGAACAAAGCTTCGAGCTGCAAGAGTTTGAGCTTGGGTGGACCGATGAACACCTCCCTTGAATGAACACACACCAACAAAGACTCCAGACCTGTTGTGGAATATCTGATTTAATGATGGTTCTCGAATGTCTGTTGTCAAGGCAACCCCCTCTGAGCCCCCCATGGAGTAGGTTCCAAAATTTTGGCTGGAAGCTCTAAAGGAAGATTGGCATATACAAGGCAGGATCTTGTCTCATGCCCTATACATGCCAATCTTCCTATAAGAGCTATCAACGGGCTAGGTTGGCCCGCTAATCTAATGACCTGGCCCAAAATTTTGGTGGGCCTGACCCGAGCCCACCCTCCCAACCTGACCTGATGGTATCGGGTGGGTTTGGACACCTTCCCACGCTTGTAGGCCCAATGCCGGCCCAATCTGCTAGCCCGTCACCAAATATCTTCCTTTACCAGGAGGTTTCTTATGTCAATTATAAGAGGTAAGCCATAAAAGTAATCTGCATCTTCATTTCGTAGGATAATCCAACTACCTTACCTTTCGCTTTTGTTACCCTGTTACTTGGCTTGGACATTTTGTTACATAATTTGAGGCCTTTCAAGGCAACTATTATTTTCTCACCATATGAGTCAAGCTTTTACGTTTGGTTTCTCCCATCTGTGATCATTTGAGCATATAGCTGAGTTAATTTTTACCAAATGTGCCAAGCTTAGAGTGAGTTACACCTTCTGAGCTTTGTAGTGTACTTGTAAATTATAATATTGCAGTATGGATTTGAGTTTTTTTATTCTCTTCCCTTTGTTTTCCTTTTTCTTTTGGAGATAGTTGACTTCTTATACTGGAGGAAAATATTGATATTTCACTTCAGGGGTAATGTGGAAGGTGTATGCTGAATTAATAGACATGAAATCATTAACTGAATGGGTTCTAGCTCCATTCCTCAACTTATATAGGAACTTATCCATAAGTAATGCAGTTAGAATATGACAGTCAGGGTGGTGTTCGCACATGACACAATCTGTTATATTTCTTGCATGGATACTTCGAAGTTGAGATTTGAAATTACTATGTTTTAGATGGTGGGAGTTTTGGGGCAAGTATCTTGTACTATTATGTACATAAAATTTACAATCTTTTCTTTATATTTTGTGATAATAAAGTTATTATATAATGCATGGATGAAGGTTCACAGTTCAAGTCATTTATTTAGACAGGATGTAAGTGATTGTTTGTTTAACTATGGTTCATGTAACGTATAATATTTATTTTTATCTATAGTATATAGTGTACAAATAAACCTTTTTTATCTTTCTAGGTCATCACACATAAACTTGCGTGCCCATTTTTCTGTGGAATACATGTTTCTATGTGTCAATATTGCTGTGTTCTTGATGTTTTCTGAATCGTAGTTTGTTAACAAAATTGCCCCATCAACCTGTATGGTATTCCATATATATATATATATATATATATATAGGGCCCTTTCGTTGTGCACTACCCTCCGTGTGCACCCCATGTGAATTTTTTACATGTAGTGCACATGGATGATCCGAACCGTTCACATTGATCTACACATCTAAATTAGTCTAAATATGTAAAATCAAGTCATTTGGAATTCATTTGCCCATCCATTGAAGTGTTACAAAATTGTATGGCTGAATATCGTTTGTTTTTATACTGACTTGATAGATGGGCAAATGAATTCCAAATGACCTGATATTATATATTTAGACTAATTTAGACGTGTAAATCAATGTGAACGGTTCGGATCATTCAAGTGCACTCCGTGTAAAAAGTTCACACAGTGTGCACAACGGAAGGGCTCCCTCTCTCTCTCTCTCTCTCTCTCTCTCTCTCTCTCTCTCTCTATATATATATATATATATATATATTGGCTGCATTTATGTTTACCAATTCAGCAAGTTCTGCCATTTTGAGAATAAAGATTATCCATTTTCTTCATTCTCTCTCCAGTTGGCATAAGATAGTTGGATTGTTAAGATGGTTAGCTATTTGACTTTAATATTATAACTTTCTAGTAATTACACGTGCAATGCACGTCTTAATAAATATATATTTGTTAAAGTAAAAATTTCGATGCAGTCTGGCCTCGAACCTGAGACCTCTTTTATATTAGTCATGCACGTCTAAATATTTTTTTATAAAAAATAACAATAACAACTCTGACGTAGTGAGGACTCGAATGTGAACATCATCTGTATTAGTTATGTACGTGCATCACACGCGTTGATAGATTGACAAAGGCCTTCTCCCATTATAATATTAGAGATAAGTTATAAGGTCCTGAAATTGGATCTTTCAAATTTGCCCACATCTTAAGTAACTCTCTGGACTACAACTTGTTGAGCTGCATATCTGGAGTTCTGAAACTCTGGAGAGTAACGCTGTTAATTTCTATTAACTTATGGTGGTGGGAAATTGCGGAGACAGCTGCCACTATTGCAAATTTCCTGTGTCTGTCTGATTCCATGTTTGCATAGAAAAGTCGAGAAACCATGTTGTCTGCGATGTGCAATAAAAAAACTTGTGCTCGGGATGTTTCAGGCAATACCTCATTCTATTTCCGATGATGGATCTTCAAATTTGAATACATCATGTCATTTTTTTTATTCTCATTTTTGCTAAGTTTCGCCATTATATTTAATGGCGTCCGTTGACATTGCAAAACTTTTTAACTAGCTTTGACTACTGTAAGTAACTTTTTCCCTAGTTAACTTTTTCCAGTTCTCTATTAGTTTCGTTGTTTGTCTATACTTTGCATTAAAGCATTCTCCTTACCTGTCGTGAAGTTGGCTGCTCAACCATCTGCTGTGTGGTACATTTGGTAGCTTTTGCTCATCCTTCCTAGTTCCTACATTTGTGGAAGCTACCATATTCTATGTTTTGCCTGCCTTCCATCTATCCCTCACAAGCGTTATTAACTTTTTGATCCCCCACCCCCCAACACACACACACACACACACCCCAATCCTCAGTTCATGCAACTCATTATTTATAAAGAAAATTTGAAGGAGCCAGAGGTCTCACGTTGATTTGAATATAACTTTAATTATGTTATTTATACCTGTTATACCATTGAACACCACCCAATATAATGACGAAGTATATTTTTTATTGCATTTTTATTTTTAAGTGAGATTGCCTAAATCCTTAAAAGTGAATTCTTAAGTCAAAAATGAATGATTGGGAGCATCCGAGCATGGATTCTGTGGAGTTATCTGTTGATCATACAATTCATTTCAAAATTTTCAGTGCAATTTACTGGATGGAAAAATTCTGTGAATGTCACTGAAATTCAATCCTCTTATTCACTTGATGTTATATAAGGACGCTTCCTTCGATAATTGAGCTCAAATGATGAATGTATAAGTTCGGACACACTTTATTCTTATAGAAACACTGCTGAGATAAATTTCACTTTAAGAAATAGTTTACATTTCTTTTGTAGTATGAAATGTGAAATATCTATATCTATATTCTGTCCAGATTGGATTAGTCCAATTCTCACATGTGCATGACTGAATGAGTGAATGGCTAGACAGAAGTTCTATTCCTGTATATGACGTCATCTTGTAGAAGAAATATTGAACTGTAGTTTTTTTAAAAATTAAATTTATGTATTTGTTAAATGGATGTCAGAGATATATTTTTCCTAATAATCTTTGTGAAGAAGTCATGTCTTAGGGTTTTGTTATAGTTTCTATATATAAAAATTGATAAAGGGTTAGTGCTATCACGTTTAGTGATACACTGAATGTTGCAAATTATATATGTTACAACACTGTTATCATCCTTGCTGATTATATTTTTAATTGACAGGAGATATTCATGGTCAGTATTCTGATCTTCTGCGGTTGTTTGAATATGGTGGGTTGGCACCAGAAGCAAATTATTTGTTTCTTGGAGACTATGTTGATCGTGGCAAGCAGAGCATAGAAACCATATGCCTTCTCCTTGCTTACAAGATTAAGTATCCAGAGAATTTCTTTCTTCTGAGGGGCAACCATGAGTGTGCATCCATAAATCGTATCTATGGTTTCTATGATGAATGCAAGAGAAGGTTTAATGTTCGCCTATGGAAGGTTTTTACTGATTGTTTCAACTGCCTTCCCGTGGCTGCACTTATCGATGAGAAGATTCTCTGCATGCATGGAGGACTATCTCCAAGCTTAAAGAACTTGGATCAGATACGAAATATTGCTCGGCCAGTGGACGTTCCTGATGAAGGGCTTCTTTGTGATCTTCTATGGTCTGATCCTGACAAAGATATTGAGGGCTGGGGAGAAAATGACAGAGGAGTCTCTTATACTTTTGGGCCTGATGTGGTCTCTGAGTTCCTTGAGAAGCATGACTTGGATCTCATCTGTCGAGCTCACCAGGTTACCTAATTCAAACTGCAAGTACTCCTGAATATTTTTAGTTAATTAAGATGTTAATTAATAATATCATTATCCAGTAAGTAATTGTCAATGCAAATGACTTTTTTCGCACTGTTATATTTCCTAAAATCGGCTATGAGCATTTAACCCTCTGTAAACTGTAAATAGTTGTCATTGGGTGTAAACTCTGGAATAGTTAGTTTAATTATGAATTCAAACAGGTTGTTGAAGATGGATATGAGTTTTTTGCTAATCGTCAGTTGGTGACTATATTTTCTGCACCAAACTATTGCGGCGAGTTCGACAATGCCGGTGCTATGATGAGCGCTGATGATACTTTGACATGTTCATTTCAGATCCTAAAACCATCCGATAAGAAAGGAAAGTTTGGATTTGGGAATAATTTGTTGAGACCAGGAACTCCTCCCAGAAAGGTTAGTAATCACTGCAATGCAAATTATGTATTGAACATTGTATCATATGGAACAGGTGTTGCGACCAAATGTCATGACTTATAGTAGATATTCTGGCATGTGAAATCGTTGTTCGGAATTGTGTTGGGGTGGTTTAGTTGTTGGGCTCCACAGGGTTACTTGACATAGTTTCAGCAGGCTAACTGTTGTGTATGCAGTCATGCCTGTATATTCTTAATAATTAAGTAGATAATTCTTTAACATGCCATATCTATTTAAGAACTGTTGGTATGCGTGAAAATTACTGATGAATTAGTGAAACCATTCCATAAGTTAATTTTTGTTCATCATTACAACAAAATTTCTGTTCCATCTTAAAATATTTTAGCATATTTCTGTTGGCCATATATTCTTGGAGGGTTTATCTTAGGTGGATACTAGGGTAAGTTTGTTCATTTGTATGAGAGTCAGCTTAGAGGATGGAATTTGTGATGTATACAAATGGCTGAATTGGAACTGCTGATATTCTTTTGTTGTTAATTAATGGATGCCAGGGAAGTCCTTCTCCTTGCCTCTTTAGGGTGGCTTCTCATTTAGTTGACTGCCATAACATATTTTTACAAGAAAGCAAATGGAACTGGTGGTAGGAGATTAGGAGTCTTCTCAGAGAGACATGGATAAAAGTATTGGTAGGAGGCTAGGAGCCTTCTCAATCTAACTTTTTAAATTCCTTGGTCGTAAAATTTTAAATTTATAAAACAACCCTATTAGCCCAGGGTTCACAATAAGATTGTAAAGCCTCCCACGATTGGCACATCCTATTAGCTATCCAAACTTTTCATCTATTTCCAATTCCCTAACATAGTCTTAAGAACATGAGATGAAGTCATTTGAAATTTGTTTACCCTTGCACTATATCATTACAAAAACAAAGAATATTTCCGCTATTGGTAATGTTTTACTACACAGACAGATGGATTTCCAAATGACTTGATTTCACATCCTGACTATTTTAGGCATTCCATACAAGATGAATGGGTGAAATCTTTCATAGGACCCCCATGAAGATGAGCTGCAGGCTCTCCATCCTCCAACAACTTTAGCATGCCATTAGCACGAAATTTACTCCTGTGGCAGCTTATGTATATACTAGCGTTATCCTGTGCAAATTGCACAGACTAAAATAATTTTAATGAACTCATAAAATTATATGGAACTTTTAAAAGTGCGAGAATTGAGAGAAATTAATTATTCAAGTGTATAGTTTAGTAAAATTTATCCTAAAAAATATGCTAATATATAGTCCGGCTTTTGTATGCATCATGACCGGCAACAGTCAGACCTTTGCTCGTCTCATCTCAACCCCCCCTCTCTCTCCCAAATTCACACCTTATCAGATGTCTTATCACTCATCTCATGTGTCTCCATTGTCTTCAACCACATCGACGTCCCCTTCCCCAATATCCTCCCCCACCTCTCCGTACGCCTCACCCTACTCTCCACCATCTACCTTCATACCAAATCTCATTATTGGATTCGATACTACAGTCATCCCAATCTTCAACCCGTACTCTTCCCCAAATTTAAATTTCAGGATTTCAAAAACACAAATTGAAAATTGAAAAGAAAATGAGGTAGTAAATTAGAGTTTCAAAAATTAGTACATACACCATACATAGATACAATTGATTTAGTGAGCAAAATTTTTAAAACCATTTTTTCACACACATTGTGTGCTACATAGACATTTCATCGAACACTTAATGAGCAAAACATATTTATAGGTTTGGGGCTTTTATATTTTTTTAATGAAAATGCACGTACTGCACGTGTTAATAAATGTGAATTCCTCATTTCTCTCTTCTTTCTTTATTTCAAAATAGAGAGAGGAGTTAACACTCTCTCTCCTATTAGTATAATGTGATGCACACGTGTTTAGAAAGTGAGAATCCCTACTTTTGCTCTCCTTTCTCTATTTCAAAATGGAGAAAAGAAAGAGGGGTAGGCCTATTAGCTTAAGATATATAATATAGGAGGAAAGTTCGTACTATGACACATAAACCCGATTTCCCCATCATATTCATTATTCACACCATTCAAAGTAATGTGCATATTATAAAATACTTGTGATGAAAAATCACTACGTTTGAACATGTTTTTCCCATACATCAAATGATCGCAAAATGAATGGTTTTTCCACAGTGGAACAAATAGGACCACTTAATGCATGGGCAGAACATATTTAACCCTTGTGATTTCTTGTCCTTGTTTGTTTTATGATATATAGAACACTTTGAATAGTGTAAATCATGATTTTGGGAGGAATGGATTGGGGGTTTTGCTTGACATAGGAAGAAATCTTTCCTCCTATGGCACCTTTCCTTGCATTCTCTCTTTCTCTGTATCATGTAGAATTTTAGTTAACATTTGTAACTGAGAGGGAGAGGAGAGGGAGAGAAGGGGGTGGGGATGGTTCTTAGTGCATGACAAACTAACAATCCAATTGCAAAATATTGGTAATGGTACTTGGGAGTAGGCTTATGGTTAATAATGAAGCTGACACCCTGACAGAACGTCTATACTTTCGAGGATAGAAAGTAGAAGATTGTTCGGTAAATAACTTTGGAATGCCTTCTAAAATGATTAGCCCTTTGATGTAAAACGTAATCCTAAATAGAGAATTTTCGAGAATCTTAAAGGATTAGTTTTACCAACATGTAGTGTGGATCAAAGTTAGAATTTTAAACAATTAATCGGTTTGATGGATTTTCAAGAATTGAATTAAGTTTAACAAGCCCAATTAATAATTCAGTTCTAACAATTAATAATTAAATTCCTAAGCGTTCTTAGCAAGTAAAAGATGAAATATTGATTTGTACTCTAATTAGCAAGTAGAACTTTCAATCTCGATATTTATGGTCGACAGTTAAATTAAATAATATTATAGAGATGATAAAGCAATATAACACAAATATTTAAAAAGTGGAAAGAGTATACCGGGGTTCGAAGAAAGCAGTAATCGGTATCAACAGAAAGAGCGGCTCTGACTTGGTTCAACGGTGGGAGGAAGGCAGCACGACGGCGGGACCGGCGGGGGGGTCGCCGACGTGGACAATAGGCAGCATCGACGGTGGCTCTGGGGTCGACGGGAGACAGCAACAAGGCTGTCGACACTGGGGGGTGCTGGTCGTCAAAGGTCGGAGTGCCGGAGGATGGGTTGGGAGGGGAGGTTGGCGATGGTGAGGAGTTCGACGGAAAGGGCGTCAGGAGGCAGAGGAGGGGAGGAAGGGGGAGAGGAGGGGCGTCAGGTGGCTGTTTGCAGGGGAGAAGATGACGGTGGCTGGCGGTGGCAGTAGGTAGAGGTGAGGACGACGGTGAAGGTCGACGAGGGTGAGGCGGGGTTCAGTCGTGGGTCTTTGGGGTTTCGGGATCCAGAGAAGAGGAAGGAGGAAAGTAGGGAATTAATTAGGATTTTGGTTAAGTTGAGGATTAGGGTTTAGGGTTTAGGAATTAAAGTGGATTTGGGGATTTGGAATATTTTTAGAGTATCATAAACCCTAAATTTTTTTTAGGATTTATCGTTAATCCTAATAAGTTGGATTTCAATTGTATCACACAAAGGAGAGATGAAGAGCAAAACTCAACACAATAATTTTTTAAATCAAGAACTGCATAACTTCTCATTAATCTGAAGGCCTGTATATAGGCTCAAAACAAATCTTGATACAAATCTCAAAATATTCTAAAATTTCAAAAATATTCTAATGCATAAAAAAAGATTACATATGGCTGTAATTGCCAAAAACAAATATGGTACTAAAATAAAATACTAAAATAAAATAAAATCTCAGAAATATCATTCTTTCTGGGTGGGAGAGAGCTCGACCCAGTCGAGTCAAAACCAGTGATCCTGTCATGATGCTCCAAAAGATCTGGATCCAGTTGCGGGAACCCCTCACTATCACTGCAAGTGTCATCTGACTTAGGCTTATTCTTCCACTTTACCAAATATTTGTGCATACCACCATCTCTTGTAGAGATCATCTGATCATCTAAAATATTGTTCAATTCTTCTGTCGGTGGGTGAATAGTATCAAGTAGAGGGGTAAATGTGGGAATCTCACCATTAGGTTGCAGGGTAGGCTCATCTATAAGAAAATTTCTAGGTTGAATTTTGATCCTTCAGTTCATAGAGTACTAGATCCTTAATATTGAAAGTCTTATGCCAAAACTTTCAGGAAGGTCAACGATATAGGTATTATCATTGATTGTATGTAAAATCTTAAATGGGCCTGCAGCACGTATGTTCAAGTTCTTAACGGATTCAGCTGGAAACCGTTCCGGATGAATCTGAACCATCAATTCGTCACCAACATCAAGAGTTTTAAATTTTCTTGTATCTGTTATTAACGTGTAATTAAAATTATTCTCATTAATTTTCTTGGAAATTTTTCTATGTAAATCATGAATGCAGAATGCAAATGTGGGTGCAGACTCTGTGACTCTGTGCTGTTCTAACACGGGTAAAATCTATGGGTTGCCAAGTGACGTGGGAAATGATAGTGGACTCAGGTACACTCAATGGGGTGACTGAACAGACTAAATACAATTGAGAGACTGGTCATCCCCTTTTTCATTAGTCATTGCTTACATTAGGTTCATAGGTAAACTCATTGTCGGACTCATCAGCAATGACAGTGGTACCCTCTACTATATTGATTTTACTGGGGCTGGGATAGTTGTCAGCAACAAGGCCGTATCCCTTGCATTTATAGTACTTAGTGAGATGATCAATCTTAGAATAGTCTTTTTCAGTGTTCTTACCCGTGTGGTCATTTCTAAGTGGTTATGAATTTGATGTAGGCTTGCTTAGGTACGACTTGCTGGGTACTGAGGAGAAGAGTGCTCAGGTCTAGAGGGATCAGAAAGGGTCATTCTAGGAGAATGATCTCTCGAATTGCTGGATCTATAATGGAAACTAGTTTTAAGGGAATCCATATCGAGGACTAGGGCATAAGCTGCCGCAAATGAGTTTTCTCAGATCGGCTCGTAATCCAGCCCTGAACCTAGAGAGTTTGTTCTTCGCTTTCTTTACCTAAGGCATTGCACCGAATAAGGAAGTCATCAAACTGATCAATATATTCTTGTGTGGATTTGCTTCCTTGATAGAGTTGGTTCCACGAATCTAGCAATCGGGTGTGCAACGATAACGGTACATATCTTTCAGTGAGCTTCTCTTTCATGGCTTCCCAAGTGGCTATGGATGCCAGGCCTCGGCCTCTGCGGGCATGTTTAAGATTGGTCCAGTGTTGAGCTTTACCCGTCAATTTCATAATGAAAAATTTAACCTTCAGGGCTTTGCTCATGTCAAACTACACAAAGTAGTGGTCCATGGCACGGATCCAATCGAGGTAAGCTTGGGGTTCCATGTGACCGTCAAAATGGGAAACGTCAGCCTTGACGTTCTCCTTATATTGTTCGTCAGAGTCACGTTCTTGACGTCGATCGTCACGAACATTCCCTTGAGGGATCTGACGATTAGCATGAAGCTTAAGAGCAATAGTTTGACTTAATTCTACTTTCTCAAGCCTCTGATTGATATTGTCAAGAGTTGCTTCAACGGCAGCTAGGGTAACAGAAAGATCAGAGTTGTCCATCTCAGTTTGTGGAGGGGTTCGTGGAGGTCTAGGGTTCCTAATTGGGTGGTTTGGGAGGGACAAGAATGGCTCTACAGGATCTGTGATGGTGCTGCGAAGACGCATTCACCAACGGGGAAAACTAGGGGTCGTAGGGATGTGTGTTAAAATTTGGAGACACGTGTTCTAAATGCACCTAAGTTTTTTATTTATTTATTTATTTATAATATGAAGTGATCTAAAAGAACGAAAGAAAAATAATAAAATACTCAAAACAATTCTAAATGAATGCAAAAATAATGCCTAAATGATGCAAGAACTAGGATTTTAAAAACCTTTGCTCTGATACCAAAATGATGTAAAACGTAATCCTAAATTGAGAATTTCCTAGAATCTTAAAGGATTAATTTTACCAACATGTAGTGCAGATCAAAGTTTTTAAACAATTAATCGGCTTGATAGATTTTCAAGAGTTGAATTAAGTTTAACAAGCCCAATTAATTATTTAGTTCTAACAATCAATAATTAAATTCCTGAGCGTTCTTAACAAGTAAAAGATGCAATATTGATTTGTACTCTAATTAGCAAGTAAAACACTCAATCTCGATATTTGTGGTCGACAGTTAAATTAATTAATATAATAGAGATGATAAAGCAGTATAACACAAATATTTGATAAGTGGAAAGAGTATACCGGGGGTTCGAAGAAAGCAGTAATCCGTATCAACAAAAAGAGCGGCTCTGACTTGGCTCGGCGGCGGGACCGGCGAGGGGGGGTCGCCGACGTGGACAACATGCGGCCTCGACGGCGGCTCTGGGGTCGATGGGAGACAGCAACAAGGTTGTCGATGCTGGTCGTCAAAAGTAGGAGCACTGGAGGATGGGTCGGGAGGTGAGGAGATCGGCGATGGGGGTGAGGAGTTCGACGGAGAGGGCGTCGGGAGGCAGAGGAGGGGAGGAAGGGAGAGACGGTGGTGGCTGTTTGCAGGGGAGAAGATGATGGTGGCTGGCGGTGGCGGTAGAGGTGAGGACGACGGTGAAGGTCGACGAGGGTGAGGAGGGGTTCGGTCGTGGGTATTTGGGGTTTCGGGATCCAGAGAAGAGGAAGGAGGAAGGTAGGGAATTAATTAGGGTTTTGGTTAAGTTGAGGATTAGGGTTAGGGTTTAGGAATTAAAGTGGATTTGGGGATTTGGGATATTTTTAGAGTTTATCACAAACCTTAATATTTTATTAGGATTTATCACAAACCCTAATAAGTTGGATTGTATCACACAAAGGAGAGATGAAGAGCAGAACTCAACACAGTAATTTTTTAAATCAAGAATAGCATAACTTCTCATTAATCTCAAGGCCTATATATAGGCTTAAAACAAATCTTGATACAAATCTCAAAATATTCTAAAATCTCAGAAATATTCTAATGCATAATTTTTTTTACATATGGCTATAATTGCCAAAAACAAATATGGTACTGAAATAAAATACTAAACTAAATAGAATGGATGTCCTCATCACCCTTATATAAGCATGTGATTTGGATGAACGAGACATTTGTTTGACACTTTGTTTGCTTTGTGGTCCCGATGAGCAGTTGTACATCCTGATACCGAATATGCATGTCTAACAGAGGGGTCTAACAGAGGGTCTAGTCTTGATTTGGAAGAGTTTAGGCGAGAAAATCTGCAAAATCTAACTTGTAGAACCCCGGGAAATGATCTGGTGTAATGGAAGGTTGTTGGATACAAAGTAAAGATCGGTTGGATATTTCAATTTTGCATATCGAATATAAATACAGATATATGTGTGTAGATTGTCTTTCATATTTTGGGACGTTGGAATTTGAGCTGGTATGTTGACACTTAACAACATTGTGAAGTTTCTTTTGAAGTGTAGGATGCAGTGAAATCTAAACGTTTATGTATATATATAACCTTATTTTATTTTTGAGAAATAGGAGAGTTGTTAATAGCAACATATGGAATGAAAACTAGTAATTTGACCAAGGGAATCATTGCTCCTCGTCAGCGTTTATGGGAGAAGGATAAGGAGGACTCCTCTTTATCCTTTGGTGAAGGATAAGGAGGACTCCTCTTGCACCATTTATGGGAGAAGAAACTGGTGCGAAGAACAATTGACTGCTTGAAGGGACATTTATTACATTTTTTTAAGTACGATGCAATAAAACACATTCATGTAATTTAGATCTCCACAGATGTACCTGAGTTGTGCCTGTTCTCCTATAGATGTTTTATAAGTTTCATCCTGAACAAAATACTGTGATTTCAAGTAGTATTGAAGTGAACTCTTGCTGCAACTTTTAGTGAGCAATGTGTCGCCACATAGGCAGAGGTGGCTATGCCACACTGTAAATCCCTCGATGATGGTCCTGAGCGACCGCTTGCGTTTTTAGAAACGTTAATATGCTTAAGAGAGGTGGAGAGGATATACCTTTCTAGTAACCACCTCCCTCTCTACTGATGTTAGCAACCGCTGGTCTCCTTGCCTCTGTACCATCTCTCTATTGAACAGTTGCATTGGGGAGGGAGAGAAGCGGGATACATCTGACCGGATTCACTTCACTTAAACTTATCCGTATAATGATCCTAATGTGTCTGGCATGGTAGTGTATAAATGTTCACCAGGACCTACCTTGAGATATTGCTGTTAGATAGCTTGCATTCTTGCACTATTTAATACCCTGAACTTAGCAATGAAATTATCAGGAGCCCTGATACCATTTGTCATTCAGTCTAGCATAGAACCATTTGAAGAGATAGGGGAATGCGACTAATAGATACTTTTGTTCAAAAAATCTAGCCATTTACTCTGCAGTCTGCACTCTCTTCAATTAGTTAGAGTAAATCCTATCTTCTTGCCTGGTGCCATGTACTGCTCTTTCTAACATGTGTTTGAGCTATCTTAGAATTACATGCCACCACCTTTTTCCATTTAATTGAAGGAAATTGCACTGGAAAGATGGTTGAGGAGTGGCTTGGATAAATGAATTTCGACTTGTGCTCCATCAAGACAAGGGCAAAATAGGAACGAGTCTAGGTTTCTTAGATGAATTTATTAGATTGTGATATCATTATATCATGCAAAAGCAATTCAGTAGGGGATTCATTTTCTTACTGAGCTTGTTGTTAGATATTCAATAAATCCCTATGTAATACAGCCATAGTCTTATGAGAAACTTTCTAGGTTGCCCCTAGATTGTCTTGGTGCCCTGCCCTAGGCAGTTGAATTAGGTGTCCACAACGTGAAATTGTTTGAATAAGAAGAAAATGATTTCAAGGTTAAAAGTAAATAAGGAAAATGACCTGGGTTCTTCATCTACAGCTCTGCAAAGTGTCCCCTTCATTGCTTCATTGCCATTGTGCTACGGATTTGCACCATCGCAAAGAGAGAAAGAATGGTGAAAATTTGATAGATGAGGTTAGGGTAAGAGTTCTAATGTGGACCTTTTAATGGTTTAAGTTGAGCATCCATTAAAACATCAAACTAATATAATTATCATTAAGTTTTCAGAAAGGGTTGGGTCTCCTTAATACAGCTAAGGTTTCATTTACATCTACGTTTCTCAACTCTTAACTATTCTTCTCATCTCTTCAGCTATTCTATTTTGGCTCTTTGGCTCTGGGGACCGAGATAACTTAAAAGCTAATATATAGAAATATTGGTTTCCTTGCAATGTCTTTTGATTTTGACACTACAAAAATCTTCCCAGCTCGATATATAGTTTCCATTCACGGAAACCATGCTGTATGTTCATGGTAATTAACATTGGACTTACCTTTTACATTTTTTAGATGATAGTGACAGTATTATTACAATCTCTTAGCATGTATTGTAGTGGAAGCAGTCTATCCTAGCTGCTTCATGTTAGCTGCCTTTTGTTTAATTTTCTTCTACTTTATAATGTGAAAAGGAACAAGTGCAGACCCTAGTTGATGATCTTTGTATGTTTTATTGCCAGGGTGGGAAAGGATAACAGGAGTTGTTTGAGCTTTAGCAAATGTATGTTCCCATTCAAAGATGCAGGAGTGCCAAATTCAACTTTTCATATTCTGAACCAGTCATTAGCAGTCTAGGCTTGCGCGGACTAGGATTTGCTTCTGTGCCTCGGTTTGAGAAAAGAATTAGCTCGTCAAATATTTGGTGCTCATGAAAAACAGAAATGTAAAGTTATTAAAGTTTACGGGGGATCACCAACTGTAATAGTAAATGTAAATTTGTTTTATCGTGCATAGCTCACCATTCTGGGGATTTAGAGGCATATTGTACCAGGGAAGTCTAATTGTTCTTGCAGGGGGGAGCGGCTTAGAACAAATTACAACGGTCACTGCAAAGCCTGGACTTGGGTGATTGTGAGGGAGTGTAGTAGTTGATTTTCCATGAATTATTTGCTTTAGCTCTAAAATTGCATTCGTCTGATCTGTTTTAATGATTGTAGTGGTAAATTGAATGTGCAATATTGTAACTTCTGCTTAAACATAATTTTTAGTCAACATTGCTTTTCTAATTTTCTGTCGTAGACAGTAGAAATATTTGGTTTGGCTTTAAAATTGCATTCATCTGGTTTGTATTAATGATTCTAGAGCAATGGTCTAGCTTAAACTTTGCATTCATCTGATTTGTATCAATAGGAAAGCGAGCCTGGTGCTCCCATGCTTGTAGGAGACGATTTCCTTCTATATAGTGTTTGGGCTTACTTTGTGGGATCCCCTATGAATGATTGGTGCCGTTCATTTTGTTCTTTATAAAATAATATGAATGCCTATAAAATATTAAATAATTTAGAGATTGTTCATACTTGAAGTTGTTGCAAAATGAACGTTTTTTAGCAACATAACAAATTAGCAGTATGCAATGCATGCATGAGAAAGAAACCTCCAAATAACTTAATTTTTCTTTACATTATAAATTTAATGAACATTTTGGACCGTTTATAAAATGTTTTACAATATGAGCATAACTACTCTATATGAGAGTTTTTTTTTTCCTGCGAATATGAGAATCTCCTCTTATATTAATGATTATCGAGAAATGATTGTAGCAATTGAATATTTAGTCCTCTTTGGGATTGATTCTATCAAACGGTATCTATATAATAAAACACAAAGAAAGCTATCAAGTGGTTGTCCTTCAATCCTCCCAAAAATCAAAGGTCAAGATCTAACCTTACAAAACATATTTTCCCTCCAAAAGTTTCCCCCAAAACTCAAATTCAAATCCTCCACCCAAAACAACTCCTATATTTTTTTTATTTCTCTCTCTCCATCCCTCTTCTATTCAAAAAATTAAGAAAATAAAAAATTAAAAAATTAAAAAATTAAAAAAATTTAAAATTTAAAAACTTAAAAAATAATTCAAAAAAAAAAATAAAAAAAAATCATATAATATGTTTTTTGCTTTATGTTTCCTATTTCAATTAATTTGCTGGACCTCCAAAATTATTTTATATGATCAGACAAGGTACACTGTTCCGAAGACGTGCCGTAGGCACGTGTCAACGGGCAAACCTAGTCATCTTATAATTTCGGTAACAATGATGAGACGCACTGTTAGAAACTAGGGTTGTCTTGTATGTTTTGAGAGAGAAAAAAACTGATGATGAAGAAAAATGAAACCAGTATAGGAACATGGTTCATTTAGGGGGTGTTACTTAGTCAGAAGAAATTTCGAAAACGTATAATAATTTTTAAATGGGCAAAAATCAAAATACCCCCCCAACATTTGACCCGAGTACAAAATGCTCATACAACGTTTGAAAAAATACAATAAACTCATTTCTCCGTTAACTTAACCCCATCCGTTAAGTTATAATTATTAAATTACTTTTTTACCCTTACCCTTTCATAATCAAATATCTTCTTTCTTTTTTCCTTTTTCTTTATTCTTTTTTTTCATCAGAATTGTAACAGCAACCAAGATCATCCTCATGGCTATATAATCCATCTCTTCTTCTTCCACTCTTGATCATTTGAAGATAGTGTTGCTGGCTATATAGGCTAGTAGAAGCCTGCTGCCTTGGATTTATCTTCCCCTCGTTTACTACTAGTTTTTGCATTCGCTAAATCCAATTTTGTGGCCATTCTCGGTTCATTCTTTGACTTGCTAACTGAACTCTGTTTTTTTAGCTCAAAACACCCAAGTCACGATAAAAAGAAACCAGTTAGTTTACCCATCAAACCGAAACCATTTGTATGTAGTTTAAGCACTTCAGCTAGCCTTTTGCCAATTTCTAATTCACTCTGTTCATTTTGCCGTCCTTCAACAAAGCACAGGCAAGGTCAAAAGTTTTGGAAGCTATTGCAGAATGATTTATGAAAAGGTGCATTGCATTTCTATTGATTGTATTCATTTTCCTGGGTAGCTTTTACATACAATTGGTCATACATAGCCAGTCAGCCATTTGTATAGCGTGACATTCAGGTTTTGCTTAGTGTTCCATTCGAGAGAAAGAAAAAGAGGTGGGGGTTAGGCTACGCAGTTTTTTTTACATTGCTAGTTTGTTCCTGGGCAAACAGATTATCTTCAGTTGTGATCCATGATTACTACAGTCAATTGGAAGCACGAATGTCAATCGGAAGCACGAATGCCCTGAGAACTTCTTGCGCTACTGAATAAGCTTATCTAATGCAACATGATTTCTTCCATGCCTAGCAAGTTGTATACTAGTAAAATTAGGTTGTACAGCAAATCTTAAGTTCATACATAGGCGATAGATTCCCTCTCCTCTGCTCTAATTTATTCAATCGACGGATCGATCGGAATTTGAAAAAAAAGAATGAAGAAAAAGGAAAAAAGAAAGAAGAGATTTGATTATGAAAAGATAAGGGTAAAAAAGTAATTTAATAATTATAACTTAACAGATGGGGTTAAGTTAACGGAGAAATGGATTTATTGTACTTTTTCAAACGTTGTATGGACATTTTGTACTCGGGCCAAACGTTGGGGGGGTACTTTGGCTTTTGCCCTTTTTAAATCGAGCGGATATCAAAGGCAAATTAGGATAATTTCATAATGCATTCAATTTTTATTTTGACTCTCAAATACAGTTCCGGAGTGAGTTAGAAATTATATGGAACCATTTAAGGTAATTTAATTTAACTTATTATTATGAAACTATGAAAATTTTATTATTATGGAACTATGAAAATTACCATGCTAGTATTTTTCATGATTTGATAATTATATGGTGAGAGAGAGACATCTCTATCTCTACTACTATAATGGGAGAAGGCCTCAGTGTAATTTATCCATAACCCAACCCGTGCAACGCATGTGCTGGTAGATTTTTTTTTGCCCTTTTCATTCCCCCCATTTTCCCCACGTGCACAACACGTGTATAATACTAGTTATTTTAGTGGGAGAACAAATTCTATTTGTAATCAAACAAACACGTGGCATGCATATGCATAACTAATATAAAAGAGATCTTAGGTTCGATGTCAGATAGCATCAGAATTTTTCTAAAAAAATATTTATTTATAAAAACGTGCAGTCCACGTGTAAAAAAACTAGTGAGTTTAAATGAAAGATTTTTAGGCTATTTATAGTATAATTAGATTTCTAAAATCAAGGTAAGTAAGATTTCAATAAAATCATGTCCGACTAACACCCGGTTTTGAAATTCTAACCTTGAAAACATTGTGATTATTAAGGCATGGTATCAAAATTCTCTCCGATTAACACTCCTTAGTATATCTTTACTCTTTTTTTTTTTTTTTGATGAAACGGATAGAGTCTTACGACTCCAGCTAGACAATCTATAATATAAATCGAAAGTAGTACAATAAGAATTTACAAGACGCAAAACCAATCGATACAGAACAAGGAGCAGCAAATCACAGAAGGATGTAAAAAGTAAAGCAATAAGAGACAATCGCTACAAAAACACAGTAGCTAGCAAAACAAAACTCCAAGTGGGCTAAAAGACGGAGACTTCAGACACGAGAGAAGGGACGCTCTGTCGCTCGCGTCCCCCCTGCAATGGAGAGACCATCAACAGCAAAGGACACGCCCTGATGACACCCTGAGGCTAGCTCCGTCCATCATGAAATACAATCGGTAGGCAGTCAGCGACGATCGTAGCGCGAAACTAGCGCTACCCACTGAGAGCAAAAGCAGATAGGATCCAAGCCAGGCATTCGCAGACAGTCGTCAAGGGCAAGGGAACAAAGGTTCCTGATGCCGGGAGGGAAACAAGAAGCCTGACCAAGGCCAAACAACAATAATATGTACAACCTCTAATGAAACACCAATGCCTTAAACCAACCAAAGTCGCACCGTGGTAGCAAAGGTGGAAATATATGAAGGGAGACATCCATATAACAGAAAAAGTGGATGGAAAAAACATAGGGCACCACAAACCAAATATAAGGTGCACTGACTCAAGTTCCTCCATGCTCGGCCAACTGGGAAGCCGAGCGCCAAAGAGGCCTTCACTCTCACAATGCATAATGCGCCATGAATCAGTCGAAAAGCACTCACAAGAAAGCCAAAAGACAAGTAGAAAAGAGCTCCATTAGAGTGAACAATATAAGCATGCTACCAGCGCAAACAAACACCAATCACAGTCAGAGGGGAAGGGTGGAAATGCCAACCCAAGAGCACCCCGGGGTACAACAGAAGAAGAAAAAAACCCATACCAAAATAATCTCCTGCTTATAAACAAGATAGGAATACAAAATCATCACAGTAAGAAGACCTGTGATCAGAGGTACCAAAAGAAGAAAGAAAACTTCCACTGGGCTACAAACACGGGATAAAACAAGCAAGTCAAGAGGAGCACATTGATAGCAGCAACCAAAAGGAACAAAACCATTAACTTCTTCAACCCTGCGAAAAAAAGTCAGAGACTATAAATAATCGCAGCAACAAAGAAATTTTTTTGATGAATAAAAACATAGAAAATTATAAAGCATTAAGGTTACGGAGGCAAAGTAAAGAGTCGTCTAGTCTACGACTGGAAAGAGAATCTCTACCTTCGGTTTTTATTGTCGAAGACCAGAAATTAAAAAGAAATAAAAAATCTTCAATAATAAGAGAGATTGGAGAAGCGCAGTGCTTGAATAACCTCTTATTTCTTTCCAACCATGTGATCCAAATAATAATTTGAACCGATAGATTCCACGATCTGCTGAATCTTTTATTCGTGGGATGAAGAGACCAGCACGAGGATAACTTGGAGGGGATAGAATGGAATTCCTAGGCTAGCGAGCTAATTTTCCACAAGGGGCGAATGAAATCGCATCCAATAAATAGGTGATCCACGTCTTAAAAACTATTGGAGCAAAGGGGGCACAACTGTCCCCACGACAAATTCCTTTTGTTGAGAATTTCGACAGTGAGCAGCCTGTTGTTTATGGCGAGCCAAGTGAGGATTTTAACCTTCAGAGGGGCACAGGTATTCCAAATGAATTCAGCAAAAGGGGAGAGGATGTCTCGAAAGTTAAGAAAGTTATAAAACGATTTAACAGTGAAGATCCCCGCCGAGTTCCAATGCCAAATAAAATCTTCTTTCGGGCGCCAAACAAAATGGTTAAAGGAAAAAAGGATGTCGTTAATATCAGAATTAAGGTGTGAAGGAAGATCGGTCGATAAAGGGATGAACCAATGCCTTTGCGAATTAATAATGGTGAAAGAATCTGCCACCGTGGCAAGGGGATTGGAAGCCAGGCGAAAGAGTGCTGGGAAAGAGGAGGCGAGTTTGGTGTTACCAATCCAGAGATCGGACCAGAACTTGGTCTTGGATCCGTCAAAACATTCACGGAAGATGCCACATTGGAACGCTGCGGCCGCTTTCCATACCCCCTTCCAGAACGGGGAGGCGTTACAGTGAATACTGGGAGGGAATTCCCACAGATGTCGATTGGAAAAGCAGTAAACCTTGATACTTTGGATCCAAGGTAAGTGATCAGTTTTTAAAGATCTCCAAAGCCATTTACCCAATAATGCGAAATTTTGATGTCTAAGGTTCAACACCCCTAAACCCCCGGCCGCTTTGGAAGAGCAGACCAATTTCCAGTTGCTAAGGTGCGAGCCTGGCTTGAGAATGGAGGATCCAGACCAGAAAAAATTACTTCTAATTTGGTCTATCCACTTGATGACCCAAGAGGGGACATAATAGAACGACATCATATAAAAGGGGATAAATGAGAGGACCAAGTTAAGAAGGATTAATTTACCACCACGGGAGAGGAGTTTTCCTGTCCAAACGTTAAGCCTGGATTCTACCTTATCCACCATGGGCAACCAGTCTGCTTTATGCAGTTTTCCCCATCGTAGGGGAATACCCAAATACGTAATGGGAAAAGATGCTATAGGACAGTTAAAGAAATTAGAGATCTCTTGCTGGCGATTGGGAGAGCCTCCAAGCCAGAGAATAGAAGATTTTTGAAAATTGATCGATAGTCCCGAATCTAATTCAAAACAGTATAGCTGAAGTTTTAGGTTACGGAGAGAATGAGAATTCGGTTTGGCGAAGATGATAGTATCATCAGCATACTGCAGATTAAGAACACCATGAAAAAGGCGTGAGTCACCTAGGCCTTCAATGACCTGGGCTTCCCATGCATTGCGAAGAAGTTTACTAAAAACATCTGCAACAAGAAAAAATAGAAGGGATGAAAGTGGATCTCCTTGGCGAAGGCCACATTTAATTTTAAATTTGTGACCTTCAGATCCATTGATAATGATTGAAGAAGTACCAGAGAAGAGACTGGATTTAATCCAAGCAATCCATTTGGGACCGAATCCCCTATTAATAAGAATTTCGAACAGGAAATCCCAGCTAACGTTATCGTACGCCTTTTGGAAGTCGAGTTTGAGAAGGATACCTTCGGCGTTAGAGTAGTGACAATGAGAGATGATCTCTTGAGCTGAGGCAACGCTGTCAAGGATAAAGCGGTCCTTAATGAAGCCCGATTGGGCGGGGTCAATGAGGGGAGATAAGACCGCGCTGAGCCTTGTGGAAAGAACTTTCATTATGATTTTGAAGAAGGTGTTGATCAGGCTAATAGGCCTAATGTGTGCAACAGAGTGCGCTCCCACCATTTTGGGAATGAGCACAATGTGCGCATAATACGGTCAAAAGAAAAGGAACCCTGATGAAGTTCCGTAAACATACGGAAGAGATCGTCTTTGAGCTAATGCCAGAATTTTTGGAAAAAGAAGGCGGGGAATCCATCCGGTCCCGGCACTGATTCACTTTTTAAAGAGAAAATAGCCGATTTAATCTCTTCCATGGAGAAAGGGGCCTCAAGAGAAGAGAGGTCCTGAGACTGAGCCCCATAAAGGTGGTTCCAATCAAGGCTAATAGAGCGCTGTTTGTACGAGCCAATAAGGTTTTTGTAGAAAGAAAGGAAAGCACGATGGATTTCCTGATCGGAGCTAAGATCGACACCGTTGTCAATGATTGAAGAAGTTCGATTGCAATGTTGCCTGTGCGATGCATAATTATGAACTTTAACCATTTAAATCTGGCTCTTTGAGCCCATTTAATATGGTCCTGATGAAGGATGTCGGCGTAATCTCACTTGCACGAGAACCATTCAGAACGAAAGGAATTAGATAGGGGGCCCAACTCCTCCAGCTTATCGAAGGACTCGATGGAAGCTAGGAGAAAGTTTTTAAGGAAAACAGTGTTATTCTGTCTTTCGTAACGCCAAATCTTACAACCTAATTTAATGGCGTGAAGTTTAAGGAGGATGCTACCCAGACCAGAAGAACCGGTAACTGATGAGAGGCATTCCACGATAAGATTAACGAACAGTTGGTCTTGTAACCAAAATTTTTTGAAACGGAATTTATGATGATGAGTGAAAGGGAAATTAGAGTGAAGGGCGATGGGAACGTGGTCGGAGGAGGGATTGGGTAAGGCTTTGGAGAAAGTGTTATGAAACTGGTTAATCCAGTTTTGGGAAACAAGGAAACGGTCGAGTTTGGCCATCGTCGGGGATTGACAAAGATTAGACCAGGTAAAAGATCTACCGTTAAGGGGAAGATCGGTCAACTGCAAAGCTTGGATGCAATCGTTAAAACTGTTGGAGGGATAATTGGAGGAAGACGGGGATGACCTTTCGTAGAAGAACCTGGTGACATTAAAGTCCCCACAGAAAAAACAAAGGCCGTCAGTGTAATTGTGAAGCGAAAGGAATTTGTTCCAAAATTTAAATGCGCCTATCTGAAGACGAGGGTCCATAAACCGAAATCACCGAGAGAGTGCAGTTGAAAACCGTCCAATGCAGTTGGACGATAAGGAAAAAGTTAAGACGTCGAACCGCGATAAGCGAAAAGACCGACTCTTTGAAGCCGAATAGGATACCTCCCCTAGATCCTATCGCGTCTAAGGAGATCCATTTAGAGATAATGGATTCGCCTATCGCGCGATAGATAGTCGGGGAAGGTGAATCGATCTTCGATTCTTGGATAGAAATAAGATCACAGTGGGAAGAAGCTATTAACTGGTAAATCGCCCTTTGTTTAACGGGGCAATTGAGACCCAGGATGTTCCAAGAGATGCTAATCATTAAGAGTTAGATGCTCCCGAACTCTATAACGCTCTTTCTGCCTAATGGTATTAAACAGTGGCGAATTAACAGAATTGACCAAAAATCCCATATCCTAGGAGAGTACGGCCATATCTTTATCTGACAATGAGTCAAACTGAAGATGGAAAATGGATCCTAGTAATTTTTGCTCAGGGTGGGAATGGGGTTGGCCAAGTTTGATGCCAGAGAGATCCATTGCTTGCGGCAAAGAGCCGATCGGAATTGCTGAGTTCGCAAGCGCTTTTTTTAGCCTTAATACGGGCGCTAGATCTAATGAGATGGTTAGGGGGCTTACAGGCCGGAGACTGCTTAAAAGCGGAGCATCCTACCTCCTTAAGAGGAGGGAAATGATGCGGGAAATCGACAGAGTCGATATACGAGAATAGTGGGTGAGAAGAGGAAGCTATCGAAGGGAGAGAATGCAAAAGTTCCACCCGAGGCAGAGGCACTGGCATTTGAAGGTCTGTGGAGAAACCTCTCGGTGTTGATTCACCCGAGCTTGCTCCAATCAAAACTATCAGGCAAGGGGATAACCAAGCGAGTTTCGCAAATACGAGAACGGGGGAAAGAGAAGCCCGGAGAGAGTGAAAAGGAAAAATTCTAAAACTCAAAGAAATCACTTGCTGCCAAGCCTCGACATTAATAACATACTGAAGTGAAAAAATGGAGATAAGTTTGGGGTATACCTGTTTGAGAGAATGCTCGAGATACAGCTCCGATTCCTCTTCTCCAAGCAAGTTGTCCTGATCAATCCAGCTCTCCTCTTTCGAGGATTGAGACTTCATGACTGTAATGGAGGGAAGAGTCGGCACCGACTCACAGAGGCTGGGAAAGTACGCTTGCTTTTGAAATATATCCCAATCAGAGGCGTAATGGGGATTGACTTCCCAAGAGGACCATGGAGAAACCAGAGCTTGCATCTCGGGAGTGGGGGGAGATGAGGGGGAGGGAAGCACGGGGGGGTGCCTCTCCAAAGGAGCGGACTTAGGAGGTCCGGAGAGTAGGGGGAGAGGATGCAGGGCAGCCAAGGAGGAAGAGGGCGGAGCAGACACCTTCCCAGCTTGAAGAGAAGCGATATCAGGATTGATGCAAACTAGGTTTGGCGCTTTAGAGGGTGAAATCTTCTTGCTGTTCGGGGAAGCTAATCTCTTGTTGGGAAGAGGAAACTTTTTCCTGGCTGAAACCTTTTGAACCCCTTCTAAATTGGCCGATTCCAGCTTAGACACTGAGGAAGAGCCAGGATGGAAGGGGGAGGATAAAGTACCAGGCTTAAAGACTAGCTTTGGAGTACTAGAGGATGGCAGAGGTGAAGGGCCAGTAAGACTAACCGAGTCGTGATATTGCACTGAGACCGTGAAGGAAGATTTACCATATGTCAAGTAGTAAACCTCGATACGGTCTTGGTGCTTAGAAACTCGAAATAGAGCCTCCACCTGCAGACACCCCGAGGACAACATGGCAGAGGAGGAAATGCTTATAATCTCTTCGATGCATTTGGACATGTCACCAACTAGTCGCAACGACTCACAAAAAGGGGGAAGTCCTAAGAGCGTGACTTTGGTTGTTGAAGTGCTGAAAGCCTGCGTAGGAGGGCTGATCTGAACCCATTTCTGAATAGAAAGGGTGATAGCCCCTATAGAGAGGGATAAGTTGTCGATCAGTTCTTCAAGAATTTTGGGGGATGGACAGCGGATGACCACATCACCATTCGAACAGGTGTTGAGGACCCAATCCCATTCTTTAACATTGCATGAAATGCAGAGAAATGAGTTTAATGTGAAGAAGGGAATCGAACCTCCGCAAAATGAAATAGCACCATAGGTATCAAAGAATTTCAACCTATCAGACAGTTCCATATTCCGGATGAAAACATGGGTAAGGATCGACTTGGGCAGGAGGTTTTGTGGAGTAGTCAGAGCAGGAGGAGGAGGAGGATTGCTGTCAGAGAATCGGCTAGAGATAGGAGGAGTAGGAAGTAAAGGAGACTTAGAGGATAATTTCTGCTTCTTGGTTTTGAATGCCTGATCCTCCGCAAGCTTGCGTTGTAAGGAGGGGAAGTCAAGAGCAGCTAGAACCTCCGCAAGCTTGCGTTGTAAGGAGAGTAAAGTTAAGATATATCTTTACTCTTATATCTTAACTTTAACCGCGAAATACTTGAGAGTCGAGACTTTAGCCTTCAACCTAGTTTCTCAAAAGCCATTCTTGTTTATGCTCTGCTCTTGGTTGCCAATATATATTGCTATAGAGCAAAGCAATTGCGACCTACGAACTAAGAGCTAACCTTGTTGGTGTATACTGTTCTCGTACTCAATGAAACAATAATCGTTTGAAAAAGGGATAGATATATGCATTAGATATTCTATTCATTTAATAGGTAGCTTTTTGTCTTGTAGGGGGGTAAAATGCGTTGATTGCATAGTTTAGAGGGATAACCACTTTTTACCCTATACTCAATACTATCAAAAGAATACATAGTTTTAATTACCTTTTTTTCTTGAAAAAGGAAAAAGTGAGTATTGCTGCTAAAGATGATCAAGGAGGCTATTTTTGTTTGGTCAAGATGATTAATTAGGGTTAGGGTTTATATCTCAAAGCCGCTTAAGATGTTATACCATGCTTATCAGTGATTGGAATATCATAGGGCACTACCTCTAAACCAACATTTATCTAATCTGGGTTTAGGGTACTGGGCTTTGTGCCCACTCAACCCATTCCAATAATCAATACATAACACGTGCAAAGCACGTGTTTCCCCATAGAACAATATACACAATATTATTCTATTATATTGAGAATATATACTTATACATCTAACAATTTCTTCCTATATTTTCAATAAATTAGGCAAAGCAATGTTATATTATTGAATCACAAAAATTCAAATAATCATTGAATCATAAAGGAATATAGATCATAGGCTAAATCAATTATAACTTGAATAGTTCAAATATGACTAAACTAAAATAATCAAATAGTTCTAAGACCATAACAAATGAATAGTTCACAAAGACTAAATCAACAAAACAAATATCATAGTCTCAAGTCAACCAAAATAATAAACTTCAAAATAAACGAAAAGTTTTAAGCTCAATCAAAGTAAAGAGTCTTCAACTCAAATAGAAGTTCCTTCAAGCAATTGACAAATTATTCTTGCGAGTTCTTTTTGTATCTACTCCATATCGAGCAAATCATCATTCTCAAAATCAAAGTTGACTGATTCATTTCCATTGCCTCTGCCACCATCTGTTTCTAAACATAACAAATAGAAATCTCATGAGTCACTTCTCTTAGAGTTCAAATGAAATGTATAAAAGTACCTAGTTCAAACTAAAGAACTTAGTACAGTTCAATATAAACTTGCAAAGGCACAACATAAGCTTCACAATCAAGTATCTTTATCAAAATAAAGTACAAGAACTATTATAATTTCTACACAAGAACTATACTGTGTTTCATATTGGAATGATAGAACTGTCAAATCAATTATGGTTAAATTCTGAATCATCAAGATTGGAATGAAACATAAACCCCATAAAAAAGATATATCATCAAATTGGAATGATATAACAACAATTCTAAACATCAGAAACACATCAACGAATTTTTATGCTTTCTTTTGGAATAAAAGATGATTCTAAGTAAGTTTTGAAATATATATCATCATCAAATTTGGAATGAAGTTATATCTCAACAATAAATACATACAACTTTTCTAATTATCTAAAACATGTCAATTGTCTAAAGATTGATGCTTAAAGTTTGAACTACTCCATGGCTCTAGCTTTGGATTCTAATTTATCAAAATAACTAGGGTGTTAAAACTTATCCTCAAGAGTTTTTAACCATATTTCCCCTACAGTTTTGATAAATAGATCTCTACTCAGTCCTTTTTGTAAAGGCATCAGCCACATTATTTTCTGATCGTACATCAATAAGGGCAACCGTCCCTTGTTTAAGGAGATAATTCAACCTAGTATGTCTAAGGCTCACAACACGTCTCTTACTATTGTAAAGAGTATTGTTAGCTACAATATTTGCAGCTTGGTTGTCACAGGACAGACTGAGAGTGGTTACTCTAAACCTTCTTAAAGGAATATCTAACAATAGGTCTTTCATCCATTCCGCTTCTTCACCAGCACAAGATAGCGCAAAGAGTTCTGACTCCATGGATGAAAAAGCAAGACTCGGTTGTCTTTTAGATTTCCATGACAATACAACTCATCCTCCTAATATGAACACATAGCCACTAGTGGACCTACTGTCACCATTTCCTGAGCACCACGATGCATCAGAGTAGCCCTCTAGTACCGAAGGATAACCAGAGTAGCACAAAACAAACTTTTGAGTACCGTTTAGGTATCCTATTAGTCTCTCAAGGGCATTCCAGTGTAATTGACTAGGATTTCTAGTGAACCTGCTTAGCATGCCTATCGGAAAGGCTATGTCAGGTCTAGTACATGTCACATCATACATGAGACATCTAATAAGTTTAGAGTAGTCTAACTATCTCACTGTTGCTCCGTCATTAGGTGTCAACCTTTTGGTACTATCATAAGGTGTATCAAACCTATTGCAATCACTGTATCCCCAGTCCCGCAACACAATTTTAATATAGTGGGATTGACTAAGGGTTATTCATTGCATTCTAAAACCCACTCTCATGCCCAATATGGTGTCCAAAACACTTAGGTCTTTCATGTTGAATTGTTTGGATAGCATAGTTTTAACTTCTATAACAATAGAGATGTCACTTCCAACAACTAGCAGGTCATCAACATACAAGCAATAACAGTAATTTTATTCGATTCATCACAATATTAAAGGCATTTGTCAGAATTACTGGATTCAAAATCTAAGCTCTTTATTGTTTTATCAAAATTTTCATGCCACAGTTTTGGTGCTTGTTGTAGTCCATACGAAGATTTTATTAATTTGCAAACTTTATATTCTGAACCTTTAAGTACAAAACCTTCAGGTTGATCCATATAGATTTCTTCATTGAGATCACCGTTTAAGAAAACAGTCTTAACATCCATTTGATGAATAACAAATTTTTCAATAGATGCTATGGCTAAAAGAATTCTTATTGTAGAAATATGACATACAGGTGAATAAACATCAAAATAGTCCACCCCACATTGTTGAGTATAACCTTTATCTACTAAGCGGTCTTAATACTTAGCTACAATTCCATCATGATTAAGTTTCTTCTTCAAAACACTTGCTTCCTATAGTTTTAGCCCCTACTGGCAAATTAACTAATTCTCAAGTGTTGTTCTGCAATAAAGATTTCATTTCATCATCAATTGCTTCTTTTCAAAGCAAACCATCCCTAGACCGTAGGGCTTCCTTAACATTAATAGGGTCAGCTGCTAGTGCATAGGTCACAAAGTCATCACCATAGGTTCTAGGAGTTTTATCTCTTGTGGAGAGTCTTCTTAGTTCAACACTATGTGAAGGTTCAGTGTCAGTTGAAATGTATCTAGATTCCTGTTGTGGATCATTCCATGTGTCTGCATGTTCAGATAATGAGATGCCTTTATCTTTGATGAACATATCTTCAAAGAATTCTGCATCTCTTGATTCTATTACTCTGTTAAGAGATAGATATAAAAATCTTTCTGCAGCAATATCAACTGCACTATCCAAATACACACACGTATTTTTCAAAGGTCCCACTTTAGGCCTTCTAGGGTTAGGTATTCTAACAAAAGCTATACAACCCCAAGTTCTTATTTTATTAAAATTAGGTTTGTGTTTATGCCACAGTTCATACGATGTAGCAGGTAACTTAGAGTTTGGCAACATGTTCAAAATGTTATTAGCAGTCAGTACAGCCTCGCCCCAAAAGTGTGAAGGTAAATGATATGGGTTAGGAATAAACGTGGCTCATCCTGGGCCACTGGATCCCCTCAGGATACGCGCTCTTTCTGATCCTTCAGATCTGCCACATCAGTACCGGATGCTCGGAGCTCCGCCACGTCAGCCCGGAAACCACTCCGGCGTCTGCCACATCAGCCCTATACCGCCCGGCTTTCCACCGCTTCAGCCACTTGGGTAACCGGGTCCGGCCCAGCCCCAAACGGGTCTGGACCCGATTGGCATCTTCTATAAATACCAGACCCTCCCCCCTGTCTGCAGGTGATCAATCTTTTCCCACCAAAACCCTAGTTACTGTTACTCTATCTTAAGTGACTGACTAGATCGTCGGAGGGTCTGCCACCGGGACCAACCCCGGTATTTCTAAACCGTCTGCAGGTACACAAGACCTCGGATCCGAGCCCCCTGATCCGAGCCCAGCATCCAGCCTCGCCTCACCCCAGCCTGTCACCGGTACCGCTCGGCCAGCCAAGGATCGTCTATCTGTAGCTTCCTCCTTCAAATACAAATCAAGTAAGAACTCACACCTGGTGCATCCACACGTCTCCCAGAAACAAACCGCATCAGGTTGGCACCGTCTGTGGGAAAGCTACTTCAGAAGCCGACCCGAGCCCGACCGCCAAGGTACCTCAGCAGCCAAGCTCTCATGGCCCCCAAAGCCAAGAATGCTGCTACCTCCGCACCCCAGCGAGACTTGCCCCCGCCGTTTGCCATCGTCGAGCCACGTGCATCTAAGCAAGGGGCTCCCCGCCAGGGACCCCAGAAGAGCGCCACCCATCCAGTCCAGCCCGACCTACGAAGGGTAATCATCAACCGGCAGGTTAGTCGCAGCGGGGGAAGGGCCGCTTCCAACTCGGCCCCGAACCATCCACTACCACCGCCCGAAGGACGGAGGCCAGCACTCAGCCGCATCGGAACGCAACCTCCGGTCCAACCGGCCCGAGTCGAGGGAGCCCCAGTCACTCACCAGGAGTTCCAGGACTTCCGAAGAGAAATTCTTGGGGCTCTTCGACGGGCCCCAGGGAAGAAGTCCGCCATTCCCGAACCAGGTCGGACGCCGAGGCAAGCGTGTCCCGCCCATCAACAATCCCGGCAGAGGACGATGGCGAACTCCTAAGGCGCCTTCAAGAAATGTAGGATCGCCTCGATCACATAGGCGATGGCGGCCTCGGAGCTGCTCAGGGGTACAGACCTGTCTGACCCCTTTCTCCGCCCTCATCCTCCAAGCGGAAATACCTCGGAATTTCCGACCACCTCAGTTCGAGACCTATGATGGCGAGGGGGATCCTGCTGATCACATGGAGGGTTTCAAAACCCTGATGATGATTCACAGTGCTTCGGATCCCCTACTGTGCCGAGCCTTCCCTGCCACACTCCGGGGTCCAACACGTGAATGGTTCTCTAAACTGGTTCCTGGCTCCATTTACTCCTTCGACCAACTAGAGGGCAATTTCCTTGCCCACTTTGTCACCAGGCAGAAGGCCGAGAGGACGAGTGCCTTTTTACTCGGACTCCGGCAGATGGAGGGGGAGTCACTCAGAGTGTTCGTCCGAAGGTTCACCACAGAGGCGAGGTCGGTGTCCTCCCTCGATCCTGGCGTCGCCTCCGCGGTATTTCGGCACAACGTCCGTCATGGATAGCTGAAGGCCTCTCTGGCAAAGAAACCCCCCATAGATTTTCCCGACCTCCTCAACAAGGTCGAAAAGTACATCAGGACAGAAGAGGCCCTGAACCCCGAAGATTCCAGGAAGGCCCCCGGGAAGGGGAAGCGGAAGGCCGAAGAAGTCGAGCCATCAAAAAAGGCTCCAAGGGACGCGGGTGCCATAAAGAAGGTCCCACCGGTCCCTCGCTTCGAGAGGTATACCCCGCTAACCCAAAATGTGTCCTCCATACTTTTGGCAATCGAGGACAGGGATCTCGTCCAGTACCCCCCTCGTCCGTCCAATAATACCAGTAAGAAAAGGGATCAGCGGTTCTACTGCCGCTTCCACCGGGACAACGGGCACGACACCGATCACTACCGAGCCCTGAAAGACGAGATCGAGGCCCTCATTCAACGAGGATACCTTTGGGAGTACAAGCGAGATGAAGCTCGAGGGCAGAGGGACACGAGGAACTGGAGAACCCCACCTCCTCCTCGAGCTCCCCTGCAGCTCCTCGAGCAAGAGCATGAGCTCGATGAGCCTGACGGCCAAGCCATATTACACTGCGTCCACGAGGGACCCATGGGAGGGGAGTCCAACACTTCCCGCAAGGCGTTCATCCGGGATGTTAACGCCGTCCAAGGTCCTCTCCCCCCTCAGATTCAACAACTCCTTGTCTCCTTCTCGGGGGAAGACTTGGAGGGGGTGCGGCTCCCGCATTGCGACGCCCTCGTTATCAATCTCAGCATGGCAAATTTCGATGCTCAGCGGATCCTTGTAGATAACGGGAGTTCGGTCAACATCCTGTTCCTCGAAGCTTTCGAGAACCTAAAGCTGCCCCGTAGCAAGCTCAAGCCGGCAGGGTACACTTTGCACGGATTTTCTGGCGTCCCGGTGACGATCGAGGGGATCGTCACACTGGACGTCACGGCAGGTACGGCCCCAAACTGGAGAACCGAGTCCATGGACTTCATGGTTGTCAACGTCAAGGCAGCCTACAATGCAATACTCGGTCGTCCGGGCCTCTGCTCCCTCCAGGCTGTCCCCTCGGCCTATCACCAGAAGATGAAGTTCCCTACCAGTACCGGGGTAGGGGTGGTTCGGGGGAACCAGGAAGCTGCTCGCTCATGCTACATGACAGCAATCGGAAGCGGCGTGTTTTCCCTCGACGCCGTCGAGATGCAGCCCCAGAGGACCCAGCCAGAGCCAGAGTCGGCAGACGAGCTGGAAGATGTCTCGTTCGAGACAGGGGATCCGTCGAAGCAATTTCGAGTAAGTCGCTCCCTCACCCCCCACCTTAAGTCCGACCTCATCACCTGCATTCAGCGCAATATCGACCTCTTCGCCTGGAAGCCTTCTGACATGCCCGGTATCTCCGAGGATCTCATCATGCACAAACTCAGCGTGATCCCCGGGTCGAAGCCGCTTGTCCAAAAGCGACGTAAGTTCGCTCTGGACCGACAGCAGGCGGTTAATGCGGAAGTCGACAAGCTCCTGGCCGCACGCTTCATCTAAGAAGTCAGCTACCCCGAGTGGCTGGCGAACGTCGTCATGGTCAAGAAGGCGAGCGGGAGCTGGAGGATCTGCATAGATTTCACGGACCTCAACAAGGCGTGCCCGAAGGATCCATTCCCCCTCCCCAGAATAGATGCTCTTATCGATGCAACATCGGGTCACGAGCTCCTGTCCTTCATGGATGCATTTTCAGGCTACAACCAGATCCGCATGTTCCCTCCCGACATCGCCAAGACGTCCTTCGTTACAGACCAGGGGTTGTACTGTTACAGGGTCATGCCCTTCGGGCTGAAGAACACGGGCGCTACCTATCAGAGACTCATCAACTGGGTCTTCAAGGAGCAGATCAGGCGCAATATGGAGGTATATGTGGACGATATGCTCGTCAAGAGCCAGCGGGGGGAGGATCACGTCGCCGATCTGGAGGAGGCCTTTGGGGTACTTCGGACCCATAATATGAGACTCAATCCGGCCAAATGCGCCTTCAGCGTCTCCGCAGGAAAGTTTCTTGGCTTTATTGTCAGCCAGCGAGGCATCGAGGCGAACCCCGAGAAGATCCAGGCCATTTTAGACATGGCTCCTCCCAGGAACATCAAAGAGGTCCAGCGGCTGACGGGGAGACTGGCGGCCATCGGCCGTTTCCTCTCCAAGTATGGAGAGAAGTCTCTTCCGTTCTTCAAAGCCCTGCGCGGCACCGGAGGGTTCGAGTGGGGTACCCAACAGCAAGAGGCCTTCGCCCAATTGAAGGAGTACCTCGCAAACCCTCCCTTCCTCAGCAAGCCCGAACCAGGAGAGCCACTCTGGCTCTACCTTTCAGCCTCGGAGAAGGTGCTCAGCACCGTTCTCGTTCGGGAGGAAGAGGGATCACAGAAGCCACATGGGAAGTCGCTCGCTCGCGCGAAAGGCTTTGAGCCACGGGTACTACTGGCCCACCATGTTGCAGGACACTCTAACCCTTGTCAAGAAATGTGGCCCCTGTCAAAGATTCTCGCCCGTCAAAAGGGCCCCGCAAGCAAACCTCCGCTCGATGGCCAGTCCGACCCCCTTTGCCATGTGGGGAATGGATCTGGTAGGCCCCTTTCCCAAGGCAACGGGACAGCGAAAGTTTCTCATTGTGGCAATAGACTACTTTACAAAATGGATCGAGGCAAAGCCATTACCAACGATCACCGAGCAACAGACTCAGCAATTCTTCTGGAAGCACATCGTCTGTCGGTTCGGGATCCCTCAAGTGCTCGTCACGGATAATGGGACTCAATTCGCGGGTAAGCATTTCTGCAAGTTCTGCGAAGATCTCGGGATCCAGCAGCGCTTCTCCTCAGTATGTCATCCCCAGTCCAACGGGCAGGCGGAGAACGCAAACCGTCAGATCCTCGACGGACTCAAGAAGCAACTCGATAACTCCTCCAAGGGATTATGGGTCGACGAGCTACCAAGTGTTCTCTGGGCCCACCGAACAACGAAGAGGATCCCGACGGGGGAGTCGCCCTTCAATCTGACGTACGGTGCAGAGGCCGTCATTCCCCTGGAAATAGGGATCCCCTCTCCCCGGATCATGGCCTTCGACGAAGCGAGCAACTCTTTACAGCTATGAGCCGACCTGGACCTCGTTGACGAGGTCAGGGAGAAGTCAGCCATTAGAAGGAGCATCTACCAGCAGAGGATCGAGAGGTTCTACAACAAGAAGGTGCGCCCAACTGACATCAAACTCGGAAACCTTGTTCTCCGAAAGCTGGCGGTATCCAACCCCGGCCAGAAAAGAAAGTTGGCACCAAACTGGGAGGGCCCTTACAAGGTATCAGAAGTCGTACGTCCCAGTACGTATCGCCTGACCAGCGCCGAAGGCAAGCCCATCAAAAGGCCCTGGAACGCGGAGCACCTGATCAAGTTCTTAGGAGAGGAGTAGCCTCCATATCCATTTAAATTATCGTGATTGTAATCGGCACGTCGTGCCTAGTCTTTTGTAATAGCTCAAATATATTGTAAATATGCCAGCTTTCTTAAAAACAAGCCATGGCTCCTTATTTTGTTACCAATGAAGAAAATGTTCCGCTCTCGGCCCTCGGATGGAATCCCGTGCCAGAACAGCTTCTCTCACAAGCTTATGGTTCGGCCCTCGGACGAAATCGCGAGCCAGAACAGCCTCCCTTACAAGCTTATGGTTCGGCCCTCGGACGAAATCGCGGGCCAGAACAGCTTCTCTTACAAGCTTATGGTTCGGCCCTTGGACGAAATCGCGAGCCAGAACAGCTTCCCTTACAAGCTTATGGTTTGGCCCTCGGACGAAATCGCGAGCCAGAACAGCTTCCCTTACAAGCTTATGGTTCGGCCCTCGGACGAAATCGCTAGCCAGAACAGCTTCTCTTACAAGCTTATGGTTCGGCTCTCGGATGGAATCGTGAGCCAGAAAAGCTTCTCTCACAAGCTTATGGCCCGGCCCTCGGACGGAATCGCGAGCCAGAACAGCTTCTCCTACAAGCCTAAGGGTTCGGAACTCGGCGTCACCCCCGAGCCAGAACACCATCTCTCCCCGAGAACATGTGCAGGAGCTCGGCGTCACCCCCGAGCAAGGCGGCTGCCTTCTCCAAGGCACCGCGACCTTGACGCTCGGCGGCGACCCTCCGCTACGCCTGTAGTTGCCTTGCTCGTGGTATGGGGGCTCGGCATCTGTCCCTCGCTCGGTTGGGGCTCCTTACAGCCCATCAACCTATGTACGAGGCGACATCTGCCAGCCACGCCCACACCGTCTCTCCCCGAGAACATGTGCAGGAGCTCGGCGTCGGCCCTGAGCAAGGCGGGTGCCTTCTCCAAGGCACCGCGACCTTGACGCTCGGCGGCGACCCTCCGCTACGCCTGCAGTTGCCTTTCTCACCGGTATGGGGGCTCGGCATCCGTCCCTCGCTCAGTTGGGGCTCCTTACAGCCCATCAACCTATGTACGAGGCGACCTCCGCCAGCCACGCCCGCACCGTCTCTCCCCGAGAACATGTGCAGGAGCTCGGCGTCGGTCCCGAGCAAGGCAGGTGCCTTCTCCAAGGCACCGCGACCTTGACGCTCGGCGGCGACCCTCCGCTACGCCTACAGTTGCCTTTCTCACCGGTATGGGGGTTCGGCATCCGTCCCTCGCTCGGTTAGGGCTCCTTACAGCCCATCAACCTTATGTACGAGGCGACATTTACCAGCCACACCCATACCGTCTCTCCCCGAGAATATGTGCAGGAGCTCGGCGTCGGCCTCGAGCAAGGCGGGTGCCTTCTCCAAGGCACCGCGACCTTGACGCTCGGCGGCGACCCCTGACACTCTTCAAAAAAATGGTTCTCACAAACACAGGGGCTCGACGAACCAAAGCTCCAAGCTCGGTTCCGACCCCGTGTTGCCAAAATTTCATTAAGGTTTAGAGCGTCTTCCTTCGGCAGACACTCCAAGCCTCGTGTCGAATTATCGACCACCCTCTCACCCGCGAACAACTCGGGGTTTTACGGCCTTGACCAGCCTAAACCCCGAACTGTTCGAGGGTGGCAGGGGGGCCATCGACCCGCTGCTCCCACCATCAGGGATCAAACGCTCTGAGCCCTCGAGCTGGTCAGCTGAACCTCCTCTCGCCCAAGAACAACTCGGGGTTTACGGCTTTGACGAGCTCGAAACCCCGAATTGTTCCCAGGCGGCAGGAGAGCCGCCACACATCAGAAATATTATATTCTCTGGGCGCTCGCCTTTGGCAGGCACCCGACTCAGATGGCTCACTGCTTGACAAATGACAAGAAGTGTGGGGTTATGTAGCCCCCTGAGGCCCTCATTTATTGCATCCGGGAATGCGAAATGGTAGAAGGCAAAACGTCACCATAAATGTTCATGGGAATGCGAAACGTCGCAATTAAGGATGCAGTCGCGTCAGTAGTGACCCTTCGTATCTATGACACCGACCAACATCGGCATCTGAGGCAACCACGGTTACGGGAAACAAATGTTCTTATTGATTACTCATTGCTTACAACTCGATGAACGTCGATACAAATACAATGAAAAAAGAAGGCTCACAACTCACTCGCACTCGCCAGGGAACTCAAATTCAGGGCTCCTATTACGCTCGGTTGGGCCGACCAGGGAAGACGCACCCGCCACCAAGCTCCCCGCATCATCCGGCTGGGCCTCAACCAGCGAGAACGGCAGCGACCGCCCCGGGGTAGAGTTGCTCGCCTCTTCAACTAGGCTCGCACCCAATATGAGCTTCAGCCGACGAACCTCCAATTCTTTCTCCATGACGGCCTCGCGAAGAAAAGACTCGGAGGCTGAGCTCCCACTAGAGGTACCCGAGACCGACCAGTCCGTCTCGATGACCCACCAGTCCCGGTCGACCACGATTTTTCTCAAACGGGCCACCTCTAGGCCGAGCTCCCTTGACTTGTTCAGAAAATAATTCTTGGCGGCCTCTCAGTCCCGAGCCAACTTTCGTTGACGAGCCAACGTCTACCAAAAGAAAAACAAATGTCACAAAAACGCAAGTGTTGAAGGGTTGGCACAAAAAGTATATTTCATTTCATCTCAAAATTTTCATACAAAAACCGCAGTGGCCAGTCCGCTGTTGGCATCTACAAAAACAAGAGAAACAAAAACATCTATTCTTGGGGGTCGGGTGGCACCTCGTCGTCGCCTTGGCCTTCCCCGGTGCCATCGCCGCCAGGGGTCGGAGGCAAGTCCGCACGCCATCCGAAGGAGAGGTGGTCAACGTTGCACTCAGGGTAGATGTTCCTAAAGTGGGACTTGGCCTGCTCGTACGCCTCGTCCTGTGCTGCCACCTTGGTCTCCCCTAAAACTCCTTCCAAATCCACCACGGCCTTCTTCACTTTTTCCATCTCAGCCGCCTCAGCCGCGACCTTCTTCAACAGATCCTCCTGGTCCTGCTTATGAATCTTAACAAGATACTCTAACTGAGCCTCGTGAACGAGCACTTGGTCCTGGGCCTCCTTCAGATCATCCGTCGCCTTATTCAGCTCCCGAAGGTACTTCTCCGCCTGCTTCCGCTCGTAGAGAATTTCCTTCTCCAGGCACTTGTGGACATGCTGGCCGTGGAGCATCACCTGTTTCAAAGAGATCAAGATTAGTGATAATTACAAGCCAAGTCAACAAACAGATCTCGACCGACTTACCGAGAGGTTGGCTTGGGCCCATCGCATATAGGCCTGGTCGGCAGTCTGTGCCGCCAGGGCCATTCCATCGCGCTCAGTAATGGCCTTCGAGACGAACTCCATCGAGACGGGTCCGTCAAGGATAGTGTCCCCCTTTAAAATTGACCAGTCGGGAACGAAAGGCATCGTACCCATCCTCCCCACCAGCTCCGCGGCGCCCGGTCGAACTGGGCGAAGCTGTTGCGACGGAGCTTCCACGGTCTTCCCCGAGCCGCCCGCCGCGTCTCGAGCCGATCTCGACGAGCGGGAGGGGTGCTGATGGTGCTTCTTCTGCTTCTTGGCCGGCGATTGCCCCTCGGGCGCTGGAGGAGGTGCCTGTGAGTCCCCCCTGCTTGCGGAGCCTGGGCGGCCAACTTCTTCCTCTCGGCCGCCAGGCAATCCTGCTCCTCCTTCTTCTTCTTCTCCAACCTCTCTTCTCAGCCGCGGAGAGCAATATCTTTTTGGCTTGCGCCTGTTGTGCCGACATCCCTACAACAAGATAAGAAGAGAAAGCTGTAATATCCCGGACGGATATTACCGTATATAAATTGATATTTTATTATTATTTTATTATTATTTTATTTTAATTCCAAAATTAGAATATTTTGGTGATTTTCCTCCGGTTTGCTCCTAGACATTATCTGTATCCAGATATCGGTCAGTATATATCCGTATTGTATCAAATTGATACCGTGATCTTCCGAACTAATAATAAAATTTATTTTATTATTATTTCCAAGATTTAATTATTTTATACGGATTATGCGAAGATTTTCGGTATTCAGACATATAGGCGCACATACGTGTAGTATGTCGATTAGTGCATCGTACGAATTGTGTGTTGTGTATTTTTGGACTAGGTGTTTATCTTGTTATAACAACCTAATTAGAGGGTTAGGGTTTGATTAGGAGGCTTAATCTAGGGTTTTTGTATGCATGAGAAGCCTAAGTAAAAACCCTTACTAGAAAACTCCTCCTCCACATCAACCTCCACCACATAACACCTCCCTCCACCTCACCCCTATTCTCCCTAAGGTATGGCCGGCCCATATAATAAGGAGGGGCCTTTTTGCACTTGTGTTCATGCACATTTGCACTTTCCCCCATTCTCTCCACCTATAAATAACCCTTCATTCTCCTCCTTCTCTCATTTTTAGAAAACAAAAGAAAGAAAGAAAGAAAGAAAGAAAGAAAGAAAGGAAAAGAAAGAGAGAACAAGTTAACTTGAGAGTTTTGTTTTGTAGGTTAATTAGAAGCCTTCTAAAAAGCTTAGGGGAAGGAGAAGGTAGCAAAGCTAGTTCTTCCAACAAGTTAGAGAAGGTGGGGGTTTCTTCACTACTTGATTCGATTCTTTCCTTGTTTGTTTGTTTGTTTGATTGTTTGTTTGTTGTTTTGTTGTTGGACTTCTTCTTCTTCTACCTTCTTGTTTTATTTTGTTTTTGGGTTGAGTGTGTGGTATGTTGTAGTAAGTAAAAGAGGAAAAAGGAAAAGTAGTAGTAGTAAGTACTAAAGATCATAACTTTAGTATTGTAATCTTTTGTTTGTATGTTATTGGACTAAAAACTCACATATTGCATAATGTTGGACATACAACCATGGTTGGTTGTAGGACTTGATTCACAAAAGCATATGAACATTCATTTTACAACCATTGTGGGTTGTAGGACTCTTTATGAAACTTGGACTAATAAGAACATAAGTTCTAATAAAAAGATATTTCCTTGTAAACACTAGTTGTAGAATTAACTAAAAAGATCTTTCTTTTATTTTAATCACTAGTTGCAATTAATTAAAAAGATCTTTCTTTTATTTTTAATCACTAGTTGTAATTAATTAAAAAGATCTTTCTTTCATTTTTAATCACTAGTTGTAGTTAATTAAAAAGACCTTTCTTTTTAAGCACTAGTTGTAGCTAATTAAAAAGATCTTTTCTTTTATTCTAATCACTAGTTGTAGTTAATTAAAAAGATCTTCTCTTTTTATTTTGATCACTAGTTGTAGAAATGATAAAAAGATCTCCCTTTTCTTTTAATCACTAGTTGTAGTTAATTAAAGAGATCTTTCTTTTGTAAAGTAAAGTAAAATAAAATAAAAAATGATCTTTTCCTTGTCACTAATAATAACAAAGATTAGTAAGCAACTAAGTAGTAGTAAGCTAAAATAATAAGTAGTAGTATGTAATAAATAGTAGTAGCATGTATGTAATTAATAAGGTAGTAGTATGTTTATGTTCATAAAGTAGTAGTAGTAATAGATAGTTGTGTGTGGTGATTTTGTTGTGAATGAAGAAGTAGTAGTAGTAGATAATGGTGTGTTATGTTTTGATTAAAGTAGGAGTAGTAGTAGTAGTAAAATGTTGTAGGATTGCTTCTAAAAATATTTAGAAGCCATTCTCATACTACTAATATTGTAGGACCATTTCTAAAAATATTTAGAAATCATAATCCATGCTTAGTTAGTTGTAGGATTGCTTGTAAAAATATCCTACCATGTTTACCATGCTTAGTTAGTGGTAGCTTTGCTTCTAAAAATATTTAGAAGCCATAATCCATGCTTAGTTAGTTGTAGCATTGCTTGTAAAAATATTCTACCATGTTTACCATGCTTAGTTAGTGGTAGCTTTGCTTCTAAAAATATTTAGAAGCCATATCCATGCTTAGTTAGTTGTAGGATTGCTTTTAAAAATATCCTACCATGTTTACCATGCTTAGTTAGTTGTAGCTTTACTTCTAAAAATATTTAGAAGCCATATCCATGCTTAGTTAGTTGTAGGATTGCTTTTAAAAATATCCTACCATGTTCACCATGCTTAGTTAGTGGTAGCTTTGCTTCTAAAAATATTTAGAAGCCATATCCATGCTTAGTTAGTTGTAGGATTGCTTTTAAAAATATCCTACCATGTTTACCATGCTTAGTTAGTTGTAGCTTTGCTTCTAAAAATATTTAGAAGCCATATTCATGCTTAATTAGTTGTAGGATTACTTTTAAAAATATCCTACCATGATCCTATGCTTAATTAGTTGTAGGATGCTTTATAAAATTTTCCCATCATGCTTTATGTTTAGGAGGTTGTAGGACTTTTTCCTACCATGATCCTATGCTTAATTAGTTGTAGGATGTTTATTAAAATTATCCCATCATGCTTTATGTTTAGGAGGTTGTAGGACTTTTTCCTACCATGATCCTATGCTTAATTAGTTGTAGGATGTTTATTAAAATTATCCCATCATGCTTTATGTTTAGGATGTTGTAGGACTCATTTATATACCTATCATGTTTAGTAACTCACTTATGCTAGAATTTTGTAGGATTCATTCCTAAGGTTTCCTATTATGTTTAGTGACTTAGTTATGCTTAGAATGTGTAGGATTCAATCCAAGAGTTTCCTACCATGTTTGGATAAATTTTATTGTGCCTAGAGTGTTGTAGGATCCATGATAAAATCATATACCATGCTAGCTTAATTGTAAGTATTTCGCATATCATGCTAGTTTAAATTGTATGCAAATTGTATACCATGCTAGATAAATGGTAGAGAAGTGTATACTATGTTAGTGAATGACCGTGATTCATGCTAAGTAAGTAGGTATCATGCAAATTATTGATCATATTAAGTTAATGATAGCCATACTATGACATTCATGCTTAGAGTAAAGAAACTACACATGGCTAGTTGTAGTGATTTATGTTGGGTTCTATACCATGCTAGAGTAATACTTGCATAGAATGTTGTAGGAGTAGTGTTAGACCTACCTACTATACCTTAGAGCATTGCTTGTTCATACTAGTTGGGTGGTGGTGGTTGGTTATGATAAGTAGTAGGCTACCATGCTCAATTTGTAACCTACAATTGACTATAGTGGACTTTATGTTTAAGGTCGTTAGTGATTTTCATGCTTGAGCTCAATGTAAGCATAAGCATTAATCACATTCATACATAGGAATATCATGGTGGTTGTGTTATATGATTGATTGTCGTAGGAAGCTGCTTGTAATTGTATGTCATACTTAAGGCGCTATAGGTTGAAGTAATAAGGATTGGGAAGATCACTAGTGATAGTTGGTCCGATAAAGGCCGTTAGGTCGCCTTCGGATTCTTCCTTAGTGGAATACCGACCATAGAATATTAGTAGACTCTTCTGTTGCTTCTAATAATAGATGACCAAGTTTGTTAGTAAGCACGTTTGGTTGCTTCTAGGATTGATTACCTATATGGTTGTTTGCACACGGTCGTGCTCGTACGTGGCTCGACTGGTCCGTACGTAGCCATGGGTCTCATACGTAGCTTAGTCGGCTCGTATGTAGGTGGTTGTCTCGCACGCGGTCCGACCGGCCCGTGCGTAGCTGTTGGTCTCATACGCGGCTTATTTGGCTGGTATGTACGTGGTTATCTCCTACGAGGCCCGCCCAGCTCGTAGGTAGTTATTATTTCATACGTAGCTTATTGGCTCGTATGTGGTTGTTACTCGTGTATAGCTTGTTAGCTAGTACACAGTTCGTTGTGCTCGTCTAGGGTGATGTTACTACCCTAAGGGCTATCGACCGTCAAGACATATGATTTCTACCTTAAGGAACTGTGGAGGAGTCACTCCTTGTGTACCGTCGAATTTTAACCAGGATAGGTTAATCGAGGACCGGAGCATAGACAGAATCCAAGTCTAGGGTAGCGGCATGCGTGTATATTCGCACAGCCAAAGTCTTGGATCGATGAGCCATGAACCAGATCCTGAGGGATTCTGGTAAGCCTAGGTTGAGCGGCCTAGTAGAGTTGTCTTGCGAAGCCTAATTTAAGGCCTAGCATGTTGTGTTATAATGTTGTCATTCCTAGGATCGTTCGAGTCAGGGACATCACTAGGATAGTGACTTACAAGGATCGGTTTACTTAAACCCTTTTGCCGGGAGAGAGGGGTCAGTCGTAGGGGGCCCCTTACACTAACTCGTCCCTTGAGGCAGATCATAGGTGGTGTACTGGGTTGTACCTTCCCGTCAAAGGAATACGTACGGTGCCGTCTCACAAGTTGAGGACACGGGTTGCGTATCTCGCTCTGTTAATTCCTGAGGTACCGTGGCTAGGGGTGCCACAGGATGCATTGTGCAGTCCTGTGCTTGCGATACCCCAGAGGGTGCCACAGGGTAGGCTTTGCGCTACCCTGCGCTTGCGAAACCCTATAGTGTGATTTTTGGAATGACACCCGATACATTGGGTTCGTCTAATTTGAGTAAGGTCCGGTTAGCCGGGTCGCGGTGGCGAACATAGACACCACGGGCGAAATGCAACAGTGGCACATGACCACATCTGCAGCCTCGCGAGTCACGTGTAGTTGTCAGGAACAGGTTGTGTGCAATTAGAATTCATAACGCGGGTTCAATCCCTATATATGGAGAAACGGCTTGAGATGGAGTCGCATGTAGTATGGGCTGCATGTTGCTTTCGAAAACTTGCTGACATTAGAATAAGAAGCATCCTAGTTCTACCTTCCCGTCAAAGGGATACGTACGGTGCCATCTCACAGGTTGAGGACACGGGTTGCGTATCTCGCGCTGTTAATTCCTGAACTGCCGTGGGTGGGTGTCAGGAACGGGTTGTGTACAATTAGAATTCATAAGAATAGGGAGTGTCCTAGTTCTATCTAAGTATCGCATTAGAGTCTAGTCATAGCACTCACGAACACTTAAACTACACCAATACTATTGCTATATTTTGTATATTGTTTGGAAGATTCGCTGCTATATGATCAGCCTTTAAGCGTCAGTGAATACTGACGTCCCCACTTCCATAGGTACTGGATCGCCGAAGTACAAAGGCGAGATTCAGGAAGACTCAAGGCAAGGAAAGCAAGGAGTCAGTATTATGTTTAGTTCCGCTGCAGTATATGTATCGATTATGTATTTGTTGAGAAATACTTTGATGTAAGATGTTGAAGGTTGCAATACTTAGAAATGTAAAGGTAATATTGTAACTCTATTGTAAGGTATTACAGTTGTACAATATTCAGACTTGTAACACTTTGTGCATTGAATAAAAAGTTTTAAATTCTCCTGTTTTTCTGTGTATTGTGACTAATTGATGAAAAGGTCTTGGCTCGTGTCACGGTTTCCCGGTATCGGAAATCGGGGCGCTACAAAAGCTAACGTTAACACGAAGGCAGAAAGATGAACAAATATGGAAAGAAACATACTAGGGTTGGCGGGACTCAGTCCGGCCCTCGCAAGGTGGATCTCGGTCACTCGGGGCCATGCAATGATGTGACCCTCCATTATCGCCGCCACTTTCTCCAACTCATTGGCCGATAAATCGCTCCTCTTCGAAGGCTTGCGTCTCGGCTTTACGAAGTTCCACTGGGTCGGAATCTCCCAAGACCCTTCGGTTTTAACAACAAAATACTTGCCCCTCCAATTCTTTATCGAATCCGGGTGGCCGTACATCACCTTCTTGTGCGGCCTCGGAGAGAAGTAGAATACCCCATCCTGATCTCTGAGCGAACCAATTCCAAAGATGGCACGGAAGTACAACAGTCTCGGCTTCACGCCCTTCTCTTGGCATTTCAGAATGAAGCAAACAAGATGCTTCCAAGAGTTCGGGCCATACTGCATAGGGCACAGTTCCGCCCAGTTCAAGACCCTCTTCACAAAAGGGTGCAACGGCAGTCTCAGTCCCGAGAGGAAGGCGTCCTCTGGGAAAATGCAGTAGCCCGGGGCCAGATGTGTTGTAGGGCGGATGCCGGGGCTTGGAAGAAGGAGCTCGTACTCCCACGGAATGTAGTAGGCAGCCCTTATAATGTTGAGATACTCCGGCCTCAGGGTGGTCGGGGTACTATCCGCGCGGATCTTCACTCGCGTGTTCTCGCCCGGTACCGGAGGGATCGGTTGGATATCCTTGATATCATCAGGATACATACGAATCGACACGAGATTCCGGAAGGTAACTGGGGGGACATCGAGACCCGTTCTCGGCGCGTCCTCGCCGGGCGAGAAGGGACTGTGTGGAATCATCATCTTTTTCTTCTTCCGACGAGGGCGAGCCTTGCGCTCGGGGGAAGGCATCGACAAAGGTGGTAGAGGAGGAAGATCTTCTCCGACCCCAGCTGGTCCCCCCGGGCGTGTCCTGACCGGCCACCTGTTCTTCCGTCTCGCCCTCGTCTCCCTCACCTTCCTCGTCACCCTCGTCCACCTGCTCATCGTCATCCCCCTCCTCTTCATCATCACCCATCTCATGATTCGACTCATCGGCCTCATCCTCGCTATCACCCTCGTCGTCCTCCTCGCCACCCTCTTCCATGGGCTCCTTCCCCGGCCTCCTAGACCTCAACGGTTGCACCACAAAGACTACATCATCACCTCCGTCTGAGCCGGGGTCGGAAAAAACCTCCTCCTTCACCTTGTACTTACCCAAGGACGAGGACGTTTCCAACTCCGACTCCTGCCCAGAGCAACCGGACGAGCTAGCCTCGGATCCAGACTGAGTTCGCGACATTGCTAAAAGAAAAGTACTAACCTGGTACGTGGAAAGTTACTTTCACAGGAAAATCCGCCGACGGCGATCAAGATTCCTGCTCTTGCTGAAAATTGGAAAGTGAGTAATGAAAATGTAAATAAAGAAATGAGAGGGGGTGGGGGTTTTTAAAGAGGAAAACGACTCCTCGATTTTCGCAAATGAAGATCTAGCCGTTGGATCTTATCTGACAAGATCTAATGGCCACCAAGATCTAAACAAGCTTTGATCTTTGCGCCATGACGTCAGCAATAAAGTGTGAAATTACCCCACTACCCCTTCCCCTTTTCTAGAGAGAAAAAAGCCTTTTTTACCAAGTCAGAGGGGTCGACGCTCGGATCGAAGCTCGAGCCAGGCCACCTTCTCCTTTTCTCGGTGGGGGCACGGAGCTCGGATAGCAGCGCGAGCCAATTCCCCTCCTCTTCACAAAAGGGTCGACGCTCGGATCGAAGCTCGAGCCAGGCCACCTCCTCCTTTCTCAGTGGGGGCACGGAGCTCGGATAGCAGCACGAGCCAATTCCCCTTCTCTTCTACACAGAGGGGTCGACGCTCGGATCGAAGCTCGAGCCAGGCCACCTTCTCCTTTCTCAGTGGGGGCTCGGAGCTCGGATGGCAGCGCGAGCCAATACCCCTTCTCTCCCTCACAGAGGGGTCGACGCTCGGATCGAAGCTCGAGCCAAGCCACCTTCTCCTTTCTCCGTGTTTTCTCGGAGCTTGGATAGCAGCGCGAGCCAATTCCCCTTCTCTTCCTCACAGAGGGGTCGTCGCTCGGATCGAAGCTCGAGCCAGGCCACCTTCTCCTTTCTAAGTGGTTACTCGGAGCTCGGATAGCAGTGCGAGCCAATTCCCCTTCTCTTCCTCACAGAGGGGTCGACGCTCGGATCGAAGCTCGAGCCTGGCCACCTTCTCCTTTCTCAGTGGTTGCTCGGAGCTCGGATAGCAGCGCGAGCCAACTCCCCTTCTCTTTCTTACAGAAGGTTCGACGCTCGGACCGAAGCTCGAGCCAGGCCACCTTCTCCTTTCTCAGTGGTTGCTCGGAGCTCGGATAGCAGCGCAAGCCAATTCCCCTTCTCTTCTTCACAGAGGGGTCGACGCTCGGATCGAAGCTCGAGCCAGGCCGCCTTCTCCTTTCTCAGTGGGGGCACGGAGCTCGGATAGCAGCGCGAGCCAATTCCCCTTCTCTTCTTCACAGAGGGGTCGACACTCAGATCGAAGCTCGAGCCAGGCCACCTTCTCCTTTCTCAGTGGGGGCACGGAGCTTGGATAGCAGTGCGAGCCAATTCCCTTCCTCCTCTTCACAAAAGGGTCGACGCTCGGATTGAAACTCGAGCCAGGCCACCTTCTCCTTTCTCAGTGGGGGCACGGAGCTCGGATAGCAGTGCGAGCCAATTCCCCTTCTCTTCCTCACAGAGGGGTCGACGCTCAGATCGAAGCTCGAGCCAGGCCACCTTCGTCTTTCTCAGTGGTTGCACGGAGCTCGGATAGCAGCGCGAGCCAATTCCCCTTCTCTTCCTCACAGAGGGGTCGACGCTCGGATCGAAGCTCGAGCCAGGCCACCTTCGTCTTTCTCAGTGGTTGCTCAGAGCTCGGATAGCAGTGCGAGCCAATTCCCCTTCTCTTCCTCACAGAGGGGTCGACGCTCGGATCGAAGCTCGAGCCAGGCCACCTTCTCCTTTCTCAGTGGTTGCACGGAGCTCGGATAGCAGCGCGACCCAATTCTCCTTCTCTCCCTCACAGAGGGGTCGACGCTCGGATCAAAGCTCGAGCCAGGCCACCTTCTCCTTTCTCAGTGGGGGCTCGGAGCTTGGATAGCAGCAAGAGCACCAATCGCTCCCCTTTTCTCTGAGGGGCTCGGTGCTCGGATAGCATCCCGAGCACCAATTGCTCTCCTTTTGCCTCAGTGTGGCTCGGCGCTCGGATAGCATACCAAGCACCAATCACTCCCGTTTGACACTTGGGGGCTCGGCGCTCGGATAGAATCCCGAGCACCAATAACTCCTAGAACTCAGTATGGCTCGACGCTCGGATAGCATCCCGAAACACCAAATACTCTCCTCGCTCTTCCAACTGGAGATCGTCCACAGACCCAAGGAGGTCGTCTGCCGATCCCAAAGCGCTCAACAGGCCGACCCCCAAGGTCTCGGCCACCGACCCCTGACGCTTAGTAAACAAGCCCCGACGGATGGCCTTGACGTCCCCTCGCTCTTCCAACTAGCGAGGCGGTCGTCTACCGACCCTTGGGGCTCGTCCACCGCCCCCTGACGCTCGGCAAACCAGCCCCAACGGATGGCCTTGACGTCCCCTCGCTCTTCCAACTAGCGAAGGTCGTCTGCCGATCCTTAGGGCTCGTCCGCCGACCCCCAGACCTCGACATGCGCCCTTCCGGCTCTCCTCTCTCCTAAAACTTAACCTCCCGCACAGAATCCAGTGAAGGGTCCCTTCCTCCTGCCCCCTGGCCACTTCGGGAAACAACAGATCCTACTTCATACCCTAACATCTGCTCTTCCCCTAGGGGCAAAGAGTCACTCCCGCACGACTGAATCGCCCAGCCCTGCGGGAGCGTGGGGCTTGTGATATGGGTCAGGAATAAACGTGGCTCATCCTGGGCCACTGGATCCCCTCAGGATATGCGCTCTTTCTGATCCTTCAGATCTGCCACCTCAGCACCGGAAAACCGCCCGGAGCTCCGCCACGTCAGCTCGGAAACCACTCCGGCATCTGCCACGTCAGCCCTATACCGCCCGGCTTTCCACCGCTTCAGCCACTCGGGTAACCGGGTCCGGCCTAGCCCCAAACGGGTCTGGACCCGATTGGCATCCCCTATAAATACCAGACCCTCCCCCCTGTCTGCAGGTGATCAATCTTTTCCCACCAAAACCTAGTTACTGTTACTCTATCTTAAGTGACTGACTAGATCGTCGGAGGATCTGCTACCGGGACCAACCCCGGTGTTTCTAGACCATCTGTAGGTACACAAGACCTCGGATCCGAGCCCAGCATCCAGCCTCGCCTCACCCCAGCCTGTCACTGGTACCGCTCGGCCAGCCAAGGGTCGTCTGATCTGTAGCTTCCTCCTTCAAATACAAATCGAGTAAGAACTCACACCTGGTGCATCCACACGTCTCCCAGAAACAAACCGCATCAGTAACCTAGCAGTCAACAACATAGAATTCAACATCTCTGTGAGTGTTCGATTCTTTCTTTCGGCGATACCATTTGACTGTGGTGAGTATGGTGATGTAGTTTCTGCTATAATTTCATGTGAGTTACAAAATTCTCTGAATCCCAATGAGACATATTCGCCACCTCTATCTGATCTAAATATTTTAATTTTAGCATCTAACTGATTCTCAACACGATCTTTAAATTCTTTGAATTATTCTAGTGCTTCATCCTTATTTTTTAACCAATAAATGTGACAATATCTAGAGTAGTCATCTATGAAAGTGATTAAGTACTTCCGACCTCCTTGTGTCACAAAACTCTTGAAATCACAAATGTCAGAATGTATCAACTAAAGTAATTGTGTACTCCTAGAGCCGCTATGAAAAGATCTTCTAGTTATCTTTGTTTGAGCACACACTTCACATTTGTCACCTTTTATGGATGTGTCAATTGGCAAGTTAAAAGTTTTAGCAACATTAAGAATCTTAACATAGTTCACATGTCCCAGCCTATTATGCCATGTACGTGGACTACATAATTTGGAACTAACATTATTGATTACTTCATTGCTAAACTAATTCTGTACATACCGTTAACCAAATAAGCACAGCCAAAATAATTTTTTTTTACAGACAAAATAGCTTTACCACTAACCATAGTAACAACCATACCAGCATGATTTAATAAGCTAATAGAGATCAAGTTCTTTGCTAAAGCAGGCACATATTTAACATGTTGCAAAATTAAAGTTGTACCTGAGAAGAGACTGAGACTTGCTTTCCCAGTCTGAAGTACCTTCACTGATTCTCCATTTGCCATTGAAACGGACTCATCTAAAATTTTCAGATCAGATAATAGGCCTTCATCATTGCAAGCATGGTAGGTAGCTCCCGAATCCTACAACCAACTAGCAGAGGTACTAACCTTGACATCACCAACAGCACAAAGAAAATTGGTGGGCTTAGTTTTCCCCTATACCAAGTTCACTTTTTCCTTGTTGGGTTGTTCTACTTTGGGTAGCCTGCACTCATAGGCGTGATGACCCCACTTTCTACAGTTGTAGCATTTTCTCTTCTTCTTAACAATTTTCTTCGTGACTTCTAACTTAGTTGGTTCACCTTTAGGATTAAACATTTTCTTCTTGAACTTAGGAGTGCGTTTAGTATTGGTTAATACATTAGCAGTTGAAAGTTGTTTATTAATCAATTCCAAATTCATCCTAGTTCTAGTCTCATCTTCAACTTTGATGCATCGTTTCAGATGTGCAAGTTTAATTTGTTCATGCAACCTATACATCTTAGTCTTGAAAGATAGCCACGATGCGGGTAAGTTATAAATTATTGCACCAGTAAGGAACTCATCACACACGGTAATGTTTTCTGATTTTAGTTTCCCTGCAAGATTCTCTAGATCTGTCACCTGAGGAATGATTGCTTTTTCTTCTTTAAAACAAAAACCCATAGATTTATCAACTAGATGTGCTTTAGATACTTTTTCTTTCTTCTTCATCTAGTAAATTATCCCAGATTTATTTAGCTGTTTCATATTTCATATACACGTCTGCAAAGACGATCTGATATGCTATTTAATAAGAAACTACACAAGTCCTCATCAGTTACCCACATTGCATCATCAACACATTCATCATAGGTTTTTTGACATGCATAAAAAAAATTCATGAATTCCATCCCGTATTGGGCTTTCCTCTTCCAACTATTAAATTCAGCACTACTGAATCCCTCTAATTTTGGAATTTCGTACGAACGATAATGTTTTTCCATTACAAAAGAATAAACAATAAATTCCAAACAACAGAAGGTTCTTTCTGAATAATTACTACTTATGTAATTAGTAAAGAGATGGATTTTTATGTAAAACTGCTTAGTTAACAATGAAACAGAAAAAGAGAATAACTTGAGTTTAGAGTGGACCAAATCTTGAATAATTAGATGCACACAACAGTGAATCCAGTAGTCTGGCCAAACACCAAACGTCAAATAAAAGGATCCAATCAACAAGAAGAAGAGAACCAGATCTGGATCTGATCCCGATTACTGCCCCAAACACCAAATAGCAGCCAATTAAGAGGAAGATGATGACCCCGATCTGAATCTGGCGATCGATCTGGCGCTGCCATTTTGGGAACGCAGCCAAGGAGAAGAGGCTAGTGGTTGAAGAGGTGCGCCTTCGTTCTACGATGGCAAAGATGACGCCGACGACGCTAGCGGCGGTGACTACGGTCGGAGACAGTGGCGGCGGCAGCTCTGGTCGGAGACGGTGGTGGTAATATAATATCTTAAGATTGTTAGATCAAGATGAATAATTAGGGTTAGTGTTAATATCTCAAAGTCGCTTAAGATATTATATCCTGCTTATCAGTGATTGAAATATCATAGGGCACTACCTTTAGACTAGCATTTATATGAGATTAATCTGGGTTGAGGGTACTGGGCTTTATGTCCACTCAACCCGTTACAATAATCAGTACATAACACGACAAAGCATGTGTTGCCCCATAGAACAATATGCACAATATTATTCTATTATATTGAGAATATATACTTTTACATCCAACAATTTTGATCATCGCCAACTTCCAAAAAATATCGCTACTATAATAGTGAGGGGGAAAAAGTGGTGAAATGACGTGTGCTAGATCGTCACCTTCATCTCCATCTTCTCATCCTTTAAACTCAGGAGTGTCAATTTTTTAGGTGAACAAAGATAGAGTAGCTGATATGGTGAGTCATAGAGTTGGTAGACTAATTTTTTCCTTCAAACAAATTTTTATCTGACATACAACAAGTAGTGTGGCGACTATAGATTAGGCCTGCCAATCGAGTAGGGTTTGGCCCGAAATAGCCTTACCCAACCCAGAAAATTTTGGGTAAGGGTCATTGGATTTCAAAACCAGAACCCATTCGTGTATAAAATATTTACTTGAAAAAAAAGGGATCAAAATTGGGTATTACATCTAACCCGTCCGAATCGGGCTCGATTAAATCCGAATTGTATATACATAATGCATATGTACATACTCGAAATATATTGATACATAGATGTGTGCATACTAATTCTAGTGATCAATACCAAGTGAGCAATGTACATACTTAAAGCTATTTCTATTTTAAAATACAACTTTACCTAATTTTATGCTTGTACATTTTACTTTTTTATTAAATTCCAATATATGGAAATTAGGTTCCTCTTTTAGCATTAATTTACCAAGTACAATGTCTTAGAGGTGTAAGTAATATGTTTGGGTTACAATGAATCTTTTGTTTGTCAAAAATAATGTAGTGAAGATTTAAGCTCGTTATATGTTGGATATAATATATATTGTTAAAATTAATTGTAAATTATACTCAAACTCACTTGGCCCAACCCAAACCCACTATATCCGAAGAAACCCGGTCCAACCCGAAACCCACTTGAACCCATTGGACAGGGGTTCGGTTTGAGAAACTACATACTCATTGGGTATGGGTTGAGTCGAGTTGGCAATAGTATCCATCGGGTTTGGGTAAAAAATATGTTCAAACCCAACCCGACCCGGTCCATTTGCAGCCTTACTATAGACTCACTAACTTTTGGCCCACTAGTCCATATGGATATTTGCTAACAAGTCTAAAATCCTATATGATCTAAAATGGACAACTATTTTTTTGAGTGTTAATCAGAATCCCTTATTTGAGTATAGGGTTAAAACTAATTTAATTGTCTTGTACCTCCTTCTTTTGTTTTTTTATGCCTATCGACAAGAATTCAGTGCTTTTTACCAACTTGATGTTACAGAATCCACTGATCTAGAAATTCTAACCATTTCATTTCTTTAATTTTTTGGTGCCTTTGCCAATGAATTTTTCACTTGACATTTCATCACCTTATTAACATGCTAAGGCCATGCATTTCCAGTTGCTGCCAACACTTTTAACCAGACAAAGCCTCCTCCATTAATTGATTTGACACACCAATTCATTTAACATATCACATTACCATAAAAATCATCACTATGGGCTATGAGACAACCTCATCTTCCCATCCTATCTTCCCTTCATTGAGATGAGAAGAGATGATAAGGAGATGAGAGGATAGATGAGTGGAGAGGCCCAACTTGTACGCCTTGAACTGCTTCTCCATAATTAAAGCAAGTCACGCCTTGAACTGTTGTTGCCTTCTGACTAGGCCCACCGAATTTGCCCTTTTTCTCCGGTAATTTCTTCCCACTCTAATATGTCGTTGTTGGCCTTTTATTCCTGTTCCAAGTTTCCTGCTTCTTCTGGAACCGATCTATGTCTTCCTTCGACATGGCTGCTCTCCTGACCAGCTTATCAAACCTCCTGATCCCTAATGGTATCATTCGGGACCTCAAAATCGACCTCAAGCCCTGCTCGAATTGCCTTGCCTTCTTAGCTTCATCAACAACCAGTTTCGGTGCATATCTTGACAACTGCGTGAACTTAGTCCCATACTCACGCACTGTCATATTACCTTTATGCAGATTCAAGAACTCCATAGCCTTCTTCTCCTGAATGTCCAAGGGGAAATAGTGATCCCTGAACTCTTCAAGAAAAGCTTCCCAAGTCACATGCTCGGTACCAAAAGTCCTCTTCACTGACTGCCACCAGATGCTAGCATCCTTCTCTAACTGCATGGTAGCCCATTTCACCTTGTTGGCTGTGGGGGTTTCCAAAACCTCAAAGACTAACTCCATCTGCCCGACCCAATCATCAGCTTCATTAGGATCGGCTTGCCCTTCGAAAACTGGCAGCTTCATCCTCTTGAAAGGTTCCACTTGCTTAATAGGGTCTGCATTGATAGGCACAGGCCCTGCTCCCTGATTCCGAGTCACACTAGCTGTCATGAATGCATTTAGAGTCTGATAGACCGTGACAATCTCATTCTCCAAATCAAGTCTGCCCCCATGGGAATCCTTAGCCCCATCATCATTCCCACTACTTCTAGTTCTGGGTCCTGCCATTTCACTGAATACTACAAAACACGTAAAATTGTTAGAGCACTACAACATAAATCACATTCATACCATTTGCCCACTGCAGATATCTATTCATTCATAAACCATTCCATTTAATTTAGTTTCATGTGTAAAACTCACACACTAATGCCCCCTAGGTACTCACTCTCTAGTGTCCACCTAGGTTCATTCCCTACACCATGTTAATCATTACCAATTGAACCATGCTCTGATACCAACTCTGTGGCGCCCCGAATTTTTAATGAATATAATTAGAAATAAGTGGCACAATTCTCAGAATCATCTTCAATTACAATTATAAATATAGTACAAAACACAGGGATAATTACAACTTTTTATTACATCATCTTTTTACAACACAGCGGAAATAAACACTTTAATTACAACTTTTTACAATACAATTAATTTCAACTTTCAATTAAACCCCAAGCTTTTCTTGATTCAATTCTATCCATAACTGAAAACCTGCAAAAATCTGAATGAAAAGTGGGCACGTCAGTTAAATGCAACTGACGTCAACTATAGCAATAGTGATACTTCTCCATCTCGCAACAACACACTTGATACATATTAATATAACAATGGTAATGAGCAATAATAAATGGAACAATAAAATAACAATAAATAAAGCATGAACAACAAGTGAAGCTAGGCTAAGTGTCAAGTGTATGAGATGCAGACAGAAAACAAGCATGCATAAAACAAGTCAAGAAATACAAATGCATATGATGATTTCTAATGCACACTTGTCGGATTCTATGCACCCATACTACATAGGTCTGGTTCAAGCCCTTAACGTTCTCCACTTTATAGGGTTTAATTCCCTCGTTATGCAACTAACCTACTACTGTGATAGAAATAAGATCTAGAATACTCGGCGAATAGGTCTATGTCCCGGTATCTACCCGCCAGACTAGCACCTTCCACCTGTAAGCATCATGTAAGCGTCGCCCTGAACACCCATGCCCGAAATTCCACGAATAGGCCCCAGCCTTCGGAATAAAACCGCCCAACTGTAAAGACCCTCGACGTGCAAACACGGGAGATGGCATGCTAATCGTAGCCTTCGGAATCAAACCGCCCAACTACGATTGTAGTCCCGAATCCCATCCGTCCACTATACAAAGCCTCCCTACTTACGTTTCCCAAGATCTATCACATCTCCATTAGTGCTTGTCCTTATATTTGTTATTATTAGTTGAATCACAATTTTCCCCCTAGAGTTGACATACCCAATTGGACTTCACACAACTAAACCAGGAATGAAGACCCCAATTGGTCAACTTCCACAAAAAACTCATCTGCCGATACACAAGGGTCCCACTCAACGTCTAGAGTCTCAAAACTCAAAAAATATCATCACAACCTTTCTTTGGATCTCATGAGTTCAAATCAACTAGTCCAAAATGAGAATTTCCTTTAAACAATAGCCAATCCAAAATACATCAATATACATACAAGTCCAAACAATTTGTTATGAAAATTTGAAACTAATCATCGAATAAACTGAGATATACACTCTAGACCTCGTAAAAATTCTCAAAACATTTTTTCTTGAAATTTGTAAACATTTCACTTTCTAAACTCGTGGAAATATGAACTAATTCTATTACAAATTGAAATTAAAACTCTCTAAAATATCGTAATCTGAAGCTAAAACATTTGTTTGAAACTGAGAACCATTAATTCATAAGTCCGAATAAGCATTTATTCGAAAGAAACAAAAATGCAGTAAAACAGGGAACGACTCAGGCATGACAGTCGACTGTCAGCGCTAGTTCAAAAATTCGCAGTCGACTGACTGCAGTCCAACTACAAGTAGCAGTTGCTGCAGTTGATCGACGTGCTAGTTGAATTAGCGTTGTGGTCGACCGACGTGCGGTCTGCAGTTCTTCCTTCTCAGTAAGCGGTTTGTTAAACATATCTACATACATTCGCGTAGTATTGCTCAATAAAAATACTGAAAATCCATGTGTGTATAAAGAACAAATTCTAACTTTAATATTTGGATGAATAACTCCAAGCTTGTATGCAGACTATGCATTTGCAAAAATACAAGTATTCTGAGATGTTCTTCAATAAAAAAAATGTCGATATATATATATCAGTAGACTTATAAAAGAGATCCATAACGTATTAGATGTATGTTGTTCAATCTGACTCGGTTCCAGTATCAATCGAGTTCAATCGAAAACTTCGCAAAATCTCAAATTTCAAGTTTCGGCCTGCATTTGCAGACTCGAAAAATTGCCCCATCTTTAGCATGAAATTCTTAATTTCTCTTCCCAAATCCATTATACAATTCATATACACAATCACATTTTTGTTAAATCAATTTGCCCCTGATTATTTTCTTCTAAACCAATTGTGACTCAAGTCTTCTCATCAAAATATTCAAACAGAGCATGTTAAAAGAAGACCAACGAACTACACATCCTCATCCATACATATGCATAATAATTCATACAAATCTCAATAATAACAATCTCTACATGACCAGACAAGACATCGTATATATGAAAGCAAAATTTCATGAGTAGTACCAATTCTCTATCATTCTTAAACCATCTATGCATGTGAATCATTCATCAATTATGTTTTTGTTCAAGAAAAATATCATTTTGACTATTCATGCCTTAGATTCATTCACCAAATCAATTATATAATTTCTAGCATGCATATACTAGATAAATCATCATATTCAACAAATAAATAACAATCAAGAGATAAGGGGTACCACCCACCTCAAAGAATATTCAACGAAGAAAATAATAATAATAATAATAAAGTTCTTGCTCCTTGCGAAAATCTAGGATCCAAGCCACGAAAAACTCAAGAATAATAGAAAAATAAACCGTTTGCTTGTGTACAGGTGGAGGGCGGCTATAGCAGCAGTAGATATAAGCCGGGGTCTGGAGTTTTAGGGTTTTACAATAGTTTACAAAAATACTCCTCAAGAAAATTTTAACGCCCCGAGCTCGGCTCAGCTGCGCACGTGGCTACACATGCGTGCACGCAAAAGAACGGATACAAAACTCTAGCCACGCCCACCACGTGCACCATCAAAAGGTGGGTATACCCGTTAGGTGATCCTTTATCACTTGGTTTTTCCTAATATACTCACACATTCACTCCTATTTACCCACGATATGGGACAATATCCCTGACGCCCAAACCACCAGCACACCACAATTTCATGCATGCATTTTTGTCTTTTTCCCAATTAATGGCCTAAGCCCCATAGACCATCCTATAGGCTCCTTCATGAATTCCATTGATCATAGTCCTATAGGATCTTCCTATAGGCCAACAACTAACAACTCATCTCATTTATTATTTATTATATACATATATATTATTATATATTTCTATATAATATTATATATATATACCCGCTTAAGTATCGGGTGTTACACACCCCTCCTTAAGAACTCAGCTTCCTCGCTGAGCCTGGGACCCTCAAGCTAATATAGGACCGCCTTTCTAGTCGATGTGGAGTGGAGTACCTTGCTAGCGTACAGCCCCCGGTCTCTACCAGCGTACTGTCCTTAGCCAGACATACCTCTAACCCACTCTGACCCACAATCGGTGTCGAAAGTCGGCTCTGATACCATTTTGTAACACCCCGAGCCCGGCTCAGCTGTGCACACGGCTATCGAGTGCGGGCACGCAAAAGAACGGATACAAAACTCTAGCCACGCCCACCACATGCACCATCAAAAGGTGGGTATACCCGTTAGGTGTATAACATCCTGAATTTTCAAATCATATTTAAATTAGAATCTGTTTGATTTTTACGTGTTGTGCACGTGCAAACTTATGCATATATTTCTCTAAAAATATTTCATAAACTAGTAGTCTTATTTCTTCTCTTTTTAATTTAGAAAACTTAATTTGATCCTAGGCCTATTTGTCTCTTTGTAGCCCACATTAATTAATTAATTCATTCATTCATTTGAGCTCATGGTTAGTTAGCCCATTAGTGAGCCCATTTAATTTAATTACTCTTTTAAATAACCTAACTTGTAGTGTTGACTCATTCTATGAACAAATAATTTTAATTAACAAGAACAACTTGTGAAATGAAGGACACTAGGTGGCACGTGCTTGCACTAGAGTGTGCAATGCACACCCTTTGGTGTAGACCGGATAATACTAGAAAGGAGAGGGAGAGTGGATGAGGTGGAGAGTGGTTACTTTCATCATGGGAAGTTATTTCAACTCCCTAGTTCATCTAAGCCCTTGATCCTTAACCATTTGATATAATCCTAGCCCTCTATTCCCACTAAAATTTTGTATAAATCCCCCCCCCCCCCCCCCCCCCCCACACCAGTTATCCTTGCACCTAGAATTGAAAAAGAAAGAAAGAAAAGAAATACAAGTTAGTAAGACAAAAGATTAAGGAGTTTGTGAGATTAAAAGATTGAGTGCAAAATTGTGTGTTCCCTCACCTAGAAGATTGGCCAACCATTACCAAGGAGCAAGAAGAAGGAGTTCCATCAACAACAAGCTAAAGAGGAGAAGCAACTTGGTGGCTCAACTAGGAGGAGAAGGCTCTTTTGTTCATTCTAGGAAATTCTCTAGGACCTTTTGTGTGTTTCTCTCCATTTGAGGTGGGTAACTTTCTTAAACTTCTAATTAGAATACCATGCTAGGCTTTGTTTGATAAGATTAAGAAGAAATGATTGAACTAGCCATGTGGTGTGAAAATGAGACATTGTGATAATTGTGATAATGCATGTTAAAAGAATGTTAATTAATTGTAAAATTATGATTGTTATATAAAGTCTACCATGCTCATGCTTTATTTGGTTGTTATGTGCTAAGTTAAAAGTTATGCTTGTATGTGAAATAATTGAAATAAGAATTGTGGAATTATGATGTTGATTATTGGTTTGATAAAAAGCATGAAAAAGGAGTTTTTAGTACTGAAATAAATGTGTAATGTCCATGAAAAATATTATAATTGATTTAAGAAAAATTTAGAGGCAATTTGTAGCAAGAATATGTTGTTTTTCCCTAAAATTGAAAATAAGTAGTAGAATGCAAGTAGAGAGTAAAAAATTGTGTTTTTATATCAAAAATGAAATTTTATTTCACTGAAATGCTGTGATAAGATGAAAATTAAATTTTGGAGTTTTTGAATAAATTTGGAGAAGAAGAGAACACAAAGATATTCATTTTTGTAGAAAATCAAAATAACAGAGAACTGAGTTTTGACCCTAAAAACTTCACTTATTATCGATCTGGTCACTTAGACCATTTGGTTGATGACTGTGTTGGGCGCTTACTATAGCCGTGGGTCAACCCCGTGGTCGCGAGTTCGAAACTTGGGCTCTGCCCTTTTGTTTCTCATTTTTTTTCAATAAAATCCGAATACCGAGACTTAATTTAAGTTAATTAAACCCCCTATTTTCAACGCTGTGGTGCCTTGGTTGTTCTGGCTTTTGGTGACTGTTGGTTTCTCTCGGGTCCTGGGTTCGACTCAGGGTGTTGGCACTTTAAAACATATTTTTCGGCTTTTGGGCATTTAAATTGATATTTTGGGGTATTTTAAATCCAAAAAAATATTATAATTAATCTAAAATTTTGTGGAGCCTACGAAAATAATTGTGTATTACCTGATTAATATAAATGTGAATTAGAAGTGGAAATTTGAGTAGAATTGCATAAAGTGATAATTATAAAATATGAAAAGTGATTTAGTTTTCATGAGAAATTTACCGAGTTATAAAAGATAAATTTTGAATGAAGGGAAATCTAAGTGTTTTGATTATGGGCTTTTATACATTTAATTGTTTGAATTTGTGTGCACTTTAAAGAATGATGAAAAGTATATTTTTGTGATTTGAATTAAGTAAAGGAAATGAACAATTGTATGTGAATCTAATGGATTATTGAAATAGAACTTTGAACATGAAATGCATAAATTGAAATTTGAACCTTATGTATGAAATTTGATTCATAGAAAAGAATGGAAATCATGTTGATTATGAAAGAGAATTTATGAGTATGAAGACTCAAATTTTGTGATTATGAAGTGAAATTGAGAACTAGAGTGTAGCTAAGCCTCATACCGGCATTTGAAAGAAATATTGTTGAAATGAAATTGGAAATGAAAAGACCAAGTTTGGGTCATGTTGTATAAATGATTAAAATCGGTATAGTGGGAGTGCTAACTCTAGGAGATTGATTTTTATTCATGATTCAAATAAAAGTAAGGATTAGATACATAGTGAAGATGTGATGAAAGTAAGAGAAAAACATGAGTATGAAGGCCACTGGATTGGCGGCGTGAGAGTATTTACAGGATGTCCCATGATGAGTCATGAGTAGAACGTAGATACTGTTCCAGAGTACCATCTCGGTGGCGACGCTTACGGGGTGGTCTAGTGACTACAGGTGGTGCTATGTCTATGGTAGGAGGTGAAATCACCACAGGATGCCTGCATGATGAGTCATGTGATACTGCGTTGGGATTCTCTCCAGGGCGTCTAGACATGGGCTCGTAACTCATAGAACACCTAGGATACTTATCGTAGTTACAGTAGTAGATTAAGTCATGGCGCGGGATTGAACCCTACAAGATGAAGAACGATCAAGGGCTTGCCCTCGGACCTATGTAGTATGGGCTGCATAGACTCTGAACAAGTGCACATTAGTGTCATATAATATAAATAACTGCATTAAGGACTAAGCGCACAATCACAACACGACATCAATAGGATAGTCCCCGTAGCTATGTTTTGTGACAAGTTTGTGTTTTTTCAAGTAAGAGAAAGTTGATGTATTATATCCTAGCGTCAGTTGAATGAACTGACGTACCCACAGTTTCTATACAGGATAAAGTGAGTGACAAGATTAAAGTATGCATGCTGCTTAAAGAATTATTTCAAGTGTTGTACATTTTATTCATGTAAATTGTTGTAAATTGCTTTTGCTGTATAAGTGTTAATGTAAATGTAACTCTGATATAAAGTAAAGTTTTAATTTCCTTGTAAAATTGTATGAAGTCAAGTGAAAAGATCCTGTGGAACTTCGAATTCGGTTGTATTTGGAATTCGAGGTGTTACAGAGTGGTATCAGAGCACGCTTCCAAATAGTACAAATTTATAAGGAACGACACCCTAGAAGTGGACATTAGCGTGTTGAGTATGGAGATTTAATTGTAAGTCACTTACATTTGTGTTGTTCTATGATTGATAGTTCTTCTTCTCCTCCCCCTTTTCTAAGATGGCGGACTACTTTGACCCAGCTGATGATGATAACTAGCCCATAATCAAGGAGGAGTACTATCCTGGACAAGCAGATTTCGACGAAGAAGACCCCGTGGAATATGAGGAGGAATGGCATGAATCCCGAGAGATCACTCCACCTCCAGATTCATCTGATGATTCCTCTGACGAGGAAGAGCCAATTTCAAGCAGTCTCATTGCATCTCTTCAAAGGTAAGTAGAGACTCAGCGGGAGCGAGCAGAGCTGCAGACCCAGTGTGTGAAGTGCAAAGAGGATATTGCAACTCTTAGTCATCGTGTTTGGGACCTCAAGAAGAGGAAGAACATGTACGATGAACTAAAGGAAGAAGTGGCAGAACTACGGGAAGAGCTTCGAGAAGCCAAGAGGAACCGTAGGAACTAGACTGTTGTATCTTCTACTGTTTTTATTTTGATGTCAGCAAATGTTTTAAATTCGAACGTACAAAGTTTGAATTCAATGAAATGAAGGAATTGATTTAAATTCATGTTTTGTTACTTCAAATTTATTGGATCTCTTGTATCAGAACATGGCTGGACAAAGAGCTAGAAGTGGTGAAGGACTTGACTTGGAAACGGAATTAGCGAGAGTCTCTCAGACACTCAATGCTGTTGCCATGAATCAGACTCAGAGGGCGGTGCCTGCACATCCAGTTCTTGAAGTAATCAAGCTCGTGGAATCATTCAAGCAGATGAAACCACCAGTATTTGAATTGAAGTGAGACCCAGATGCGGCTGATAATTGGATCCGGCAGGTAGAGACTATCTTCGAAGTCTTGGAAACTCTGGAGGGTAGCAAGGTGAAGTTGGCTGTACTGCAGTTTGAGAAGGACGCAGCTGTTTGGTGGCAGTCGATGAAGCGTACAATGGGAAATGTTGTTCTTGGCTGGGAAGAATTCTTGGACGAATTCCGCAGTCATTATTTTCCATCAGATGTCTAAGAGAAGAAGGCCATAGAATTTCTGGCACTACAGCAGGGCGGCATGTCGATTAGGGAGTATGAGACAAGGTTTACTCAGCTCTCAATGTATGCACCCGAATTGCTGATGGACGAGGCAAAGAAAGCTCGGAAGTTTGAGCACGATCTAAGGCCAAGTCTGAGATCCAAGATGATACCCCTTGTTATCAGGAGGTTTGACAAGTTGGTCAAGCGAGCTGCAGCTACGGAGAAAGACATGGAGCAGTTTCATGCCATTCAGAACAGGAGGAACAACTGGCATGTTGGAAGAGGCCCGCAGTTTCTAGCAATTTCAAGGGACAACCTCCAGTTCAAAGGTTCAAAGCGACAGGGGCGAACGCTGTTAACGTGGCTGGAATACCCGAAAATGGTTTTGTGAGATCTCAAGTGGTGACTTGTTTCAACTGTAGAGAGATAGGCCACTACAAGTCTCATTGCCCAAAGTTGCGAGATGTCGTCTGTAATGGACCAACGCAGCAAAATGGGAAGAAGTCGTACCAGCAGGGGTGAGTATTTGCCTTGACTGAAGCTGATGCTGATGAGGTGGATCATGTCATCACTGGTACGAGGGCAAATGTTTAGAAGTTTTCTGTTGTTCTCTTTTTTCCGTTATTTAGTGAACTGTTATGTAACGAGTGTAAGTTATGTATTAGGAGAACTTTATTGAAAGCTGTTGTTTTGTTCGATACTGGATCCTCTCATACTTTTGTATCTCCAAAATTTGCTAAAGTCTTGGGAGTTGAACCGAAAGTCTTTCCAGGTAAGGTCTTAGCAGTAGCTACTCCATCAGGGAAGACTTTAACCACTGATCGGTACTATGCGAACTGCGAGATCGAGATTGCGAATAGAATTTTTGGGATTGCTCTGATCGAGCTGACTATCTTGGGGGTCGATGTTATCATTGGCATTGATTGGATGTCGGTGTACAGTGCAAGCATTGAGTGAAAGACCAAGGAAGTAACAGTGAAGGCTCCAGGTGGACCTGAAAGTCACTTTCCAAGGAAAGAAGAGGTGTTCCAGGTTGGTTGCAGCCATCTGCAAGAAGGAGATTCTGGTAGAAGTGCAGGGGATTCTTGTGGTTCGGGACTATCCGACTGTGTTCTTAGATGATTTGCCTGGGTTACCTCCGCAGCATAATGTAGAGTTCAGCATCATTATTCAGCCAGGGAGCGCGCCCATTTCTAAGACACTGTTTAGGATGGCTCCAGTGGAGCAGGATGAGGTGAAACGGCAGATTGAGGAACTGTTGGAGATGGGCTTTATTCAACCGAGTGCGTCACCTTGGGGAGTGTCGGTGCTTTTGGTAAAGAAGAAGGATGGATCGATGAGGATGTGTATCAATTACCGAGAGCTGAATAAGGTCACTGTTCAGAATAAGTATCCTATTCCCCAAATTGATGACTTGTTCGATCGTCTACAAGGAGCAGCTGTTTTCTCCAAAATTGATCTTCGATCAGGATACCATTAAGTTCGAGAGAAAGTTGAAGATGTGCATAAGACTTCATTTAGAACTCGATATGGGTATTACGAATTCTTAGTTATGCCATTTGGAGTGACGAATGCACCTGCAATCTTTATGGACATGATGAACAGAGTTCTGAGGCCGTTCATTGATTCTTTCGTCGTGGTGTTTATTGACGATATTATTGTGTACTCTAAGTCGGAGGAGGAGCACACAAAGCATCTGGCAGCAGTTTTGAAGAAGCTGGAAGAGCAGGAGTTGTATGCCAAGTTATCCAAGTGTGATTTCTGAAAATCTGAAGTGGCATTCCTGGGTCACATCCTTTCTAACGAGGGAGTGGCAACTGATCCTCAGAAGATAGAGGCAGTGAGAGATTGGGCAGGCCAACTACAGTAAAGGAAATTAGGAGTTTCCTTGGATTGATGGGGTACTACAGGTGATTCATTCAGGGCTATGCTCAGTTAGCCATTCCGCTCACTGGTTTGACTAAGAAGAATGTGGGTTTCAAGTGGACCGAGCAGTGCGAGGCAAGCTGTCAGGAGTTGAAAGAGAAGCTGACTACTGCACCTATTTTGGCGTTGCCTAGAGCAGGTGTTGAGTATGATGTTTACAGCGATACTTCACATCGTATGCTTGGTTGTGTCTTAATGCAAGAAGGAAAAGTGATCGCTTATGGGTCGAGGCAACTACGACCGCATGAGAAAAATTATCCCACTCATGATCTAGAGTTGGCTGCGATTATCTTCGCCTTAAAGCAAGAGATACACTATGTGTATGGTGAGAAACTGAACATGTACACGGACCACAAGAGCATGAAATACATCTATCAGCAGAAGGATCTGAATCTGAGGTAGCGGAGATGGTTGGAAGTGCTTGAGGACATGCGTCTTGAGATCAAGTATCATCCTGGGAAGGCTAATGTTGTTGCTAATGCACTTAGCCTCAAGAGCAGTTTGGCCAGTTTGATTACAACTCAGAGGCATCTCGCAGAGGAGCTAGATCAGGCTGGTATTGAAGTTGTTTTACAAGGATTGGGAGCATCCTTAGCTCAGTTGAGGCTTCAGCCTACGCTGAATGAAAGGATTATTACAAGTTAGAAGGAAGATACTGAGATTCTGAAGATGAAAGAGCAGGTTGGTTCAGGCAGGTTTTCCGGATTTCAAATCAGGGATGAAGTGTTGTGGTTTGGAGAGAGGTTGTGTGTTCCGGATCAGTCGGACTTGAAAGAAAGTATTCTTCAGGAGGCGCATGCTACTCTTTTGTCGGTACATCCTGGAAGTACTAAGATGTACACGGACATTAAACAGCATTTCTGGTGGTCAGGTTTGAAGCGGGATGTGGCTGAATTTGTGGCGAGGTGTGAGATTTGTCAGCAAGTCAAAGCCGAGAATCAGAAATCCGGAGGTCTATTGCAACCGTTACCTATTCCGGAATGGAAGTGAGATAACATCAGTATGGATTTCATCACGGGTTTGCCCAAGAGTTCAAAGGGCAATGACGCGATTTGGATTATAGTCGATTGACTAACCAAGTCTTCTCACTTCTTGGCGATGAAACGCACTTTGTCGATAGACAAGTTAGCTGAGATGTATGTTGGGGAGCGGCAGATGTTTGGGCCTGAGATTGTGCAGCAAACCTCTGATTAGATTGACTTAATCAGGAAGAGGTCAGAGTAGGCAAAAGAGCTATGTAGACAACCGAAAAAGGGACCTTGAGTTTGAGGAAGGTGACTTTGTCTTTCTGAAGTTATCACCCAGTTAAGGCGTGATCCGATTTGGCAAGGGTGGGAAGTTAGCCCCGAGGTTCATAGGCCCGTATAAGATATTGAAAAGGATCGGGAAAACTTCTTACCGGCTTGAGTTACCGGAAGAGTTGTCTCAGGTGCACAATGTCTTTCATGTGTCTATGCTGAGAGATTACATTCCAGATCCCAGTCATCATTTGCCCGAAGTGCCAGAAGGTTTGCAATTGGATCTGAGTTACATTGAGCTCCCAGTTGAGATTATGGATCGTTGGGAGAAATTCTTGAGGACGATACAGATGGTCAAAGTAGTCTGGAGAAACCAGTTTGTTGAAGAGGCTACTTAGGAATCTCGGGAGTGGATGATGAAGGATCATCCTGAGCTTTTTGTCTGATTTGTATCTTGTATGTTTTCTTCTTTTCTTTTCTTGTTGCTTTGCTTTTCTCGCTCTTTAAATGTAGTTCCGGGGACGGAACTATTCTAAGGAGGGAGTGCTATAACATCCTGGATTTTCAAATCCTATTTAAATTAGAATCTGTTTGATTTTTACGTGTTGTGCACGTGCAAATTTATGCATGTATTTCTCTAAAAATATTTCAGAAACTGGTAGTCTTATTTCTTCTCTTTTTAATTTAGAAAACTTAATTTGATCCTATAGGACTATGATCCTATAATAAATAATAAATGAGATGATTTGTTAGTTGTTGGCCTATAGGAAGATCCTATAGGACTATGATCAATGGAATTGATGAAGGAGCCTATAGGATGGTCTATGGGGCTTAGGCCATTAATTGGGAAAAAGACACAAATGCATGCATGAAGTTGTGGTTTGTTGGTGGTTTGGGCGTGAGGGAGATTGTCCCATATCGTCGGTAAATAGGAGTGAATGTGTGAGTATATTTGGAAAGCCCAAGTGTTAAAGGATCACCTAACGGGTATACCCACCTTTTGATGGTGCATGTGGTGGGCGTGGCTAGAGTTTTGTGTCCATTCTTTCGGGTGCGCGCACACAGTAGCCGTTTGCGTAGCTGAGCTGGGCTCGGGGCGTTACAAAAATATTTACTTACTTATATGGATCTTTCCAATTATTAGTTAATCAAATCGAATCAATTAAAATAAAAATTAAATCCCTTAACTCTCCTGATTTGGCCGTCCAACATGTGCATCCCAAAATTAGAAATTTTTAGATTTTATCCCAAAGTGGCAATTTTACAGAAAAGTCATTCTCTTTGTAATATTTGCAAACAAGCCATAAAATATTCGTAAAAATCCAAAAAAATTAGAATTATTATCTAATAATAAAAATTAGATTTTCAAAATAAAATTTTTGAATTTTCACTTCTCAAGAATATTATTTGCACATGTTTTGCACGTGCAAAAAGATAAATTCCAGAAAGGTATTTATTAAATCACAAAAATTCACCACAAATCATTTATTAATTCCAATCATATTTAAAATTTCTAGGGTGTTACATTACTCCCTACTTAGAATAGTTCAGTACTCAGAACAACCGCTAATAGGGAAAAGCAACAATTCCAAGCAAAAGAATAAAATTACCCAAAAAATTCAGGAAAATCCTTCTTCATGTGATCCTTTGGTTCCCAAGTAGCCTCCTCGAACATCTGGTTCCTCCACAATACATTGACCATAGGTATGACTTTATTCCGCAACACCTTCTCCCGCCGATCAACAATCTCTACGGGCTGCTCATAACTCAAGTTCAACTGTAATCCATCGGGTACTTCCGTCAACTGATGACTTTGATCTGGCACATACTTCCTCAACATCTATACATGAAACACTTCATACACTTGCACTAACTCTTCGAGCAATTCCAACTTGTACGCCTTCTTACCAATTCGCCTCAAAATCCTGTACGGCCCAATGTACCTTGGCGCCAACTTGCCTCATTTCCTAAATATGACTATTCCCTTCGTCGGAGATACTTTGAGGAAAACCATATCCCCAACCTCAAACTCTAAGTCCTTTCGCCGAGTATGTGCATAACTCTTCTGCCGACTCTGAGCTTCGACCAATCTCTTCCGAATTAGTTCTATCTTCTCCGATGTCTGCTGCACAATCTCTGGTCCAAACAACTGCCTCTCCCCAAATTCGTACCAACAGACGGGTGTCCTGCACTTCCTCCCGTACAAAGCTTCATAAGGTGCCATACCGATACTTACATGATAACTGTTGTTATAAGCAAACTCAACCAATGTCAAGTATCTCTCTTAATGCCACCAAAATCCATGACACAAGATCTCAGCATATCCTCTTTGTTTGACCATCGGTCTACGGATGAAAAGCAGTACTGAAGTCAGCCCTAGTACCCAAAGATGCTTGCAAACTCCTCCAAAATCTCGATGTGAACCTTGCATCTCTGTCAGAGACAATAGACACGGGAACTCCATGAAGTCTCACAATCTCTTCAATGTATAGCTCTACCAGCTTCTCCAAAGACCATGTAATCTTTATGGATAGAAAATGAGCTGACTTGGTCAAACGATCCACAATGACCCAAATTGTGTCGTTGCTGTTCGGACTCCTCAGCAAACCAGTGATAAAATCCATACTAATATTCTCCCACTTCTATTCCGGAATAGCAATGGCTGTAACAAGCCTCCAGGCTTCTGATTCTCTGTTTTAACTTGCTGGCAAGTCAAACACCTCGCCACAAAATCCGTAACATTCCTCTTCATTCCTGGCCACCAAAAGTGCTGCTTGATGTCCTTGTACATCTTTGTACTACCAGGATGTACCGATAACACAGTATTTATGTGCTTCTTGTAAGATGCTCTCCTTCAAATCTGCACTTTCCAGCACACACAATCTTTCGCCCGTCCACAAAACTCCATCCTGAACACGAAATTCTGTTAGCTTGCCCTCGAAAATCTGCTATAACATCCCCTAAATCTCTGCATCTGATTTCTGACCTTCAATAATCTGCTCCTTCAATGAAGGTTGAAGTCTTAGCTGTGCCAATGATGCTCCCAATCCCAGCAGTACAACCTTGATACCTACCCGATCGAACTTTGCTCCCAATTCTTTCTGTGCCGTAATCAAACTAGACAAACTAATCTTCCGACTGGGCCCATCTACCACTACATTCACCTTGCCTGGATGGTACTTGATCTCATGACAAATGTCCTCCAATACCTCCAACCACCTTCTTTGCCGAAGATTCAAATCCCTTTGCTGATAAATGTATTCAAGCTCTTGTGATCAGTGAACATATTGACCCTCTCTCCATATACATTGTGCCTCCATTGCTTCAAGGCAAAAATAATACCTGCAATCTCCAGATCATGCGTCAGATAATTCTTTTTATGAGGATGCAACTACCTCGATCCATAAGCAATAACCTTCCCTTCTTACATCAAGATGCAACCCAAACCTTTGTGCGATGCATCACTGTAAATATTATAATCCATCCCAGCTTGCGGCAAAGCTATAATAGGTGTTGTCGTCAACCTCTTCTTCAACTCCTGAAAGCACGCCTCACATTTCTCAGTCCAACTGAAGCCCACACTCTTCCGAGTCAACCCTATTAATGGAACTGCGATCTGTGTATAGCCTTGAATGAAACTCCTGTAGTACCCGGCCAAACCTAAGAAGCTCTTGACCTCCTTCACAGTCATTGGTCTAGGCCAACTCTTCACTGCTTCTATTTTCTGAGGATCAGTGGCCACTCCCTCTTTAGAAAGAATATGACCAAGGAATGCCACCTCCGATTTCCAAAATTCACACTTTGACAGCTTGGCATACAAGTCATGTTCCTGCAATTTCTTCAACACCTCTGCTAAGTGCTCGGCATGCTCCTTTTCCGACTTCGAATAAACCAATATATCATCAATGAATACCACCACGAAAGAGTCAATGAACAGTCGCAAAATCAGATTTATCAAATCCATGAACACTGCTGGTGCATTCGTCACCTCGAATGGCATCACCAAAAACACATACAATCCATGTCGAGTCCTGAAAGCTGTCTTATTCACATCTTCCTCCTTAACTCGAACATGATGATATCCTGACCGCAGATCAATCTTCGAAAATACTGCCGCTCCTTAGAGCCTATCAAACAAATTATCAATCCGCGCAAGCGGATACTTGTTCTGAATGGTCACCCTATTCAATTCCCTATAGTCAATGCATATCCTCATTGACCCATCTTTCTTCTTTAGTAGCAACATTGGTTCACCCCACGGCGAAGTACTCGGCCTAATAAACCCCCTATTCAATAACTCCTCAATCTATTTCTTCAGCTCATCTTACTCTACAGATGCCATCCTGTATGGAGCCTTAGATATTGGAGCACTTTCTGGCTTAACACAGATACAAAACTCCACATCACACTGCGGTGACCCTGGTAGATCTTCCAAGAACATAGTGGGAAAATCTTTGACAACTGAAATCTTACTGACTTCAGCTGGAATCTTCAATTCTGACATAGCTACAATCACCTGAGAGTTTCCCTTCTTCCCTTGAAAAATCACCGCGAGTCCTCCTGGTGCCTTCACTATAACTTCTTTATTCTTGTATTCAATTGTAGCTTCATAAATAGACATCCAATCAATGCCCATAATCACATCCACTCCTAAAACCTACAGTTCGATGAAATCGATTCCGAAGAGTCTCTCACCAATCTTGATATCACAACCCTCATAATACCGATCAACGATTAACTCTTCTCCTGATGGTGTTGCCACTGATAAGATCCTGCCTGGAAAAATCTAAGATTCCACACCTAACACCTTAGCAAAATTGGGTGACACAAATGTATGTGAAGAATCAGTATCAAATAAAACCTTTGATTTTATTCCATTAATCAAAACATATCCTGTTACATGAAGAATGATACTCAAAACTTCATTTTATTCTTAACAAAGTCTTATTTAATACATCCAATAAATAAATTAAAATTCTTTCATATCCTCGATCACATCTTCTAAGTTACCAGCATCCTCCTCAGTCAATGCGAACACTCGCCCTTGCCTCTAAAATTTGCTCCCATTTGCACCATCCCTTTTTAGCTGCGGGTAATTTGGCTTGATATGATCCACTCGCCCACACTGATAACAAGTCTGAACTTTAGCTGGCTAAGTACATGATGTCCTGTAGTGACCCGCTTCTCCACAGTTAAAGCAAGTCACGCCTTGAACTGCTGTTGCCTTCTGATTAGGCCCATCGAATTTGCCCATCTTCTCTGGGAATTTCTTCCCATTCTGATATGTTGTTGCTGGCCTTTTATTCTTGTTCTAGGTTTCCTGCTTCTTCTAGAATTGATCCATGTCTTCCTCCGTCATAGTTGCTCTCCTGACCAGCTTAGAATTGATCCATGTCTTCCTCCGTCATAGCTGCTCTCCTGACCAGCTTATCGATCCCTAATGGTATCATTCGGGACCTCAAATTCGGCCTCAAACCCTGCTTGAATTTCCTTGCCTTCTTAGCTTTATCAGCAACCAGTTTCGGTGCATATCTTGACAACTGCATGAACTTAGTCTCATACGCACGCATTGTCATATTACCTTGCTGCAGATTCAAGAACTCCATAGCCTTCTTCTCCTGAATGTTGAAGGAGAAATAGTGATCCCTGAACTCTTCAAGAAAATCTTCCTAAGTCACCTGCTCAGTACCAAAAGTCCTCTTCACTGACTGCCACCAGACGCCAGCATCCTTCTCTAACTGCATGGTAGCCAATTTCATCTTGTTGACTGCAAGAGTTTCCAAAACCTCGAAGACTAACTCCATCTTTCGGATCCAATCATCAGCTTCATTAGGACCAGCTTGCCCTTCGAAAACTAGCGGCTTCATTTACTTGAAAGATTCCACTTGCTTAATGGGGTCTGCATTGATAGGCACAGGTCATGATCCCTGATTCTGAGTCACACTAGCTGTCATTAATGCATTCAGAGTCTAATAGACCCTGGCAATCTCATTCTCCAAATCAAGTCTGCCCCCATGGGAATCCTCAGCCCCATCATCGTTAACACCATTTCTAGTTCTGGGTCCTACCATTTCACTGAATACTACAAAACACGTGAAATTGTTAGAGCACTACAACATAAATCACATTCATACCATCTGCCCACTGCAGAAATCTGTTCATTCACAAACCATTCCATTTAATTTAGTTTCATGTGTAAAACTCACACTCTAATGCCCCCTAGGTACTCACTCTCTAGTGTCCACCTAGGTTCATTCCCTACACCATGTTTATCATTACCAATTGAAGCATGCTCTGATACCAACTTTGTAGCACCCCAAATTCCCAATGAATAAAATTAGAAATAAGTGGCACAATTCTCAAAATCAACTTCAATTGCAATTATAAACATAGTACAAAACACAGGAAAAATTAAAACGTTTTAATACATCATCTCTTTACAACACAACGGAAATAAACACTTTAATTACAATCTCTTTACAATACAATTAATTTCAAATTTCAATTAAACCCCAAGCTTTTCTTGATTCAACTCTATCCATAACTGAAAACTTGCAAAATTTTGAATGAAAAGTAGGCATGTCAGTTAAAATGCAACTGACGTCAACTATAGCAATAGTGATACTTCTCCATCTTGCAACCACACACTTGATACATATTAATATAACAATGATAATGAGCAATAATAAATGGAACAACAAAATAACAATAAATAAAGCATGAACAACAAGTGAAGCTAGGCTAAGTGTCAAGTGTATGAGATGCAGACAGAAAACAAGCATGCATAAAACAAGTCAAGAAATACAAATGCATATGATGATTTCTAATGCACACTTATCGGATTCTATGCATCCCATACTATATAGGTTTGGTGCAAGCCCTTAACGTTCTCCACTTTATATGGTTTAATTCCCTCGTTATGCAACTAATCTACTACTGTGACAAAAACAAGATCTAGAATACTCCACGAATAGGTCTTGTAACACCCTGGATTTTCAAATCTTATTTATATTTGGAGTTGTTTGATTTTATGTGTTGTGCACGTGCAATTTATGCATGCATTTCTCTAAAAATATTTCATAAACTGGTAATCCCCATTTATTCTCTTTTAGAAAGCCTAATTTAATCCTAAGCCTAATTTGTCTCTTTGTAACCCACATTAGTTAATTAATTAACTAAATTAGTAGAGCCCATAGTCTCTTGGCCCATTAGTAAGCCCATGTAATTTAATTCTTCTTTATTTTAGCCTAACTTGTAGTGTAGACTCAAATAATAGACAATTAATTAAACTAACTTGTACAACTTGTAAGTAGGGGACACTAAGGTAGCACGTGCATGCACTAGAGTGTGCAAAGCACACCCTTGGAGTGAGGCCGGATTATGCATAAGAGAGAGGGAGAGATAGAAGTAGTGGTGAGGTGGTTATCTCATTCATGGCTGGTTATGGCAACTCCCAAACTCATCCTAGCCCTTAATCCCTAACTATTTGATTTAATCCAAGCCATTCAATCCACTCAAAATTATGTATAAATACACCCCCCCCCCCCCATACATTAGTATACTTACACCTAATCTATATCAAAAGAGAAAGATAAAGAAATACAATTAGAGAGTAAAAGATTGAGAGTTTAGTGAGTTTAAAAGATTGAGAGTTGCAATTGTGTGTTCCTCATCCCATTGGTGGTCGGTTTTTCTTCAATGAGCAAGGGAGGCTCAGGTTTGCTTCAAGGCTAGGAGGAGACGACTTGTGGTGGCTCAAACTAGGAGAAGAAGGCATCTTTTGATCAATCGAGGAGTTCTTAGGAGTTCATTTTGTTTCTCTCCAAAATAAGGTGAGCAATTTTCTCTAACTTCTAAGTAGTATCATGCTAGGATGTGTGCTAATCATGCTAGAATAGATAGGTGAAAATATTGCTCTTTGTTAATGCCATGATTAAGGTGAAAATGGAACATATGTGAAATTGCATAAAATGACTAAGTGAAATTGATTGAATGATATGTTCGCTGTTGTGATATTTTAATATTGATCTAGCATGCTAAATTAGAATAAATGTTTCTCCATGTCGAAATATTTGTGTTTATGGGAAAAGTGCAATTTTGAAAAATGTGTTTATGTGAAAAATACAAATTATGAGAATCTCTACATTATTAAAATAAGATTGATTGGTAAATTATGCATATTCATGATTAGTGTGATTGATACTAAATAATCCTAAAGTTGTATGTTAATTGTTGAGAGAAATGAATATTTTATTATTTAGGCCAAATTTAAGAGGTCATCAACTTGTGTGTTAATCAAAAAGAAAGAAGAAAAACTTTTTAGTCCAATAAAGAAGAACTAATTTATGATTGAAAGAAATCAAGAAAAGAATGTCTCTTTGAAAAAGAAGTTGTTAATAGAACATTATGTGATTTTCATGTACACTTTGTATGAATAAAGAGTAGGACTTTAGATGGGAAAAAATAAGATTTTAATGGCTTTAAAAACCCCCAAATTACTGTTTATTTTGAATTAGGAATTTATTTAGTTTTAATGAAGAACAAATTACATTTTTGAAGAAATTAGTTTTTTTAACAAACTAGAACAACCACAGTCTTGAACAAAACCAATTGGAATTATTTCTCTACGGGTGAGTCACTCTGTCCATTCTGGTCAGTTGGTGCAAATTAAAAACATCACAGTAGTAGGAGGTCATAGGTTTGAATCTTGGCATACACACTTTAATTTGTATTTGTGAAAATAACCCATCACCGAAACCCTGAGTATAAGAAGAGTGAGACCCCCCTTTGTAACGTGTGGGCCCTCTGTCCCCTTTGGTCAGCCACTGCGCCACAGTAACGTTACTGTAGCGCATGCTGCTGCTGTTGGTGCGGTTTCGAATCCTGTCTTCGGCTAAGGTTTTATTTTTGATATTTTTGGGAAATGAATATTTTTTTAAATGATTTTCTTGGTGAATTTAATTTATAAAAATTAGACTAATTATCCAGAGATTAATTTGGACTTATCTAGAAATTTTCTATGGATTGATATAATTATAGATCAAGATTAAAAGGATTATAAGTGTGTTTGTGATAAGTTAAGCAACATGCATTTCTCTTTTTAGGGAGAATTATGGAAAATTATTTTTGAGAATTCGAGACTTAATACAAATGTGAATAACTTCACTTGGTTTATAAAATTGAGATTTTTGACTTATAAATGCAAAGAAAAAATTATTATGGGATTAAGTATGTAATTTGAGAAATTGTGAAATGAAACTATCTTGTCTCATTATTGTGAAGCGTAATACAAGAATTGAAATGAAGAAAATCATGATAACTTATGAAAGGATTGATGAGTGTGAATACTCAATTTATGAACATGAAACGAGATTTTGAACTAGAGGGTAGCTAAGTCCTATTACCGGCAAGTGAATAAATTATATTTTTTTAGATGAAAGACCGAGTTGGTCATGATATTGATTAAGACCGGTATAGAGGAAAGAGCTAACTCTAGGGGTTGATTTTATTCATGATTCAAATAAATTAAGGACTAGATACATAGTGGTGATGTGACGAAAGTGAGAGAAAAACACGAGTACAAGGGCCATCAGATTGGCGGTGTGAAAGTGATTCACAGACTGCCTGCTTGATGCATCATGACATGGCGTGAGCACTACTCTGGAATTATCGTCCCAGTGGCGATGCTTGTGGGGTGTTTGGTGACTATGGGTGGTGCCATCATTCCATGGCAGAGGTTGAATTATCCATAGTCTGCCTGCTTGATGCGTCATGTCAGTGCGTGGAATTTCCCTCCACACTGCCTGGGTATGGGCTCATAGATCATAGAACATCTAGGATACTTATCGTAGTTACCGTAATAGTTTAAGTCATGGCGAGAGATTGAACCCTATAAGATGAAGTACGATTAAGGGTTTGCCCTCGGACCTATGTAGTATGGGATGCATAGAATCCGAACAATTGCACATTTGTTGCATATAACATAACAACTGCATTAAGGACTAAGTGCACAACACAACACGACATCTATAGGTTAGTCCCCGTAGTTATGCTTGTGACAAGTGTGTGCTTTCTAAGTAGGAGAAAATTGATGTTTTATATCATTACGTCAGTTGAATGAACTAACGAGCCCACAGTTTCTATGCAGGATAAAGAGATTGGCAAGAGTAAAATGTGCATGCTGCTTACAGATGTTTCAAGTGTTGTTTATTTTATTCATGTAATTGTTATAAATCGTTTCCGCTGTTTAAATGTAATTCATGATGTAACTCTGATGTAAATAAAGTTTTAATTTTCTTGTAAAATTGTATGAAGAGAAGTGTAAAGATCCTGTGGAACTTCGAATTCAGTCTGTTTTGGAATTCGGGGTGTTACAGTTCTACGTCCCGGTATCTACCCGCCAGACTAGCACCCTCAACGCACAAGCATCATGTAAGCGTCGCCCTGAACACCCATGTCTGAAATTCCATGAATAGGCCTCAGCCTTCGGAATAAAACTGCCCAACTGTAAAGACACTCGACGTGCGAACATGAGAGATGGCATGCTAATCGTAGCCTTCGAAATCAAATCGCCCAACTACGACTATAGTACCGGATCCCATCCGTCCACAATACAATGCCTCCCTACTTACGTTTCCCAAGATCTATCACATCTCCACTAGTGCTTGTCCTTATATTTGTTATTATTAGTTGAATCACAATTTTCCCCCTAGAGTTGACGTATCCAATCGGACTTCACACAACTAAACCAAGAATGAAGACCCCAACTGGTCAACTTCCACAAAAACTCATCTACCGGTACACAAGGGTCCCACTCAACCTCTAGAGTCTCAAAACTCAAAAAAATATCATCACAACCTTTCTTTTGATCTCATAAGTTCAAGTCAACTAGTCCACAATGAGAATTTCCTCTAAACAATAGCCAATCCAAAATACATCAATATACATACAAGTCTAAACAATTTGTTATGAAAATCTGAAACTAATCATCGAATAAACTGAGATATACACTCTAGAACCCGTAAAAATTCTCGAACCATTATTTCTTGAAATCTGTAAACATTTTACTTCCTAAACCCGTGGAAATATGAACTAATTCTATTACAAATTGACATTAAAAATCTCTAAAATATCGTAATTTGAAGCCAAAACATTTGTTTGAAACTGAGAATCATTAATTCATAAGTCCGAAGATGCATTCATTCGAAAGAAACAAAAATGCAGTAAAACAGGGAACGACTCAGGCATGAGAATCGACTGTCAGTGCTAGTCCAACTGCAAGTAGCAGTTGCTGCAGTCGACCGACGCGCTAGTTGAATTAGTGCTGCGGTCGACCGACGTGCAGTCTGCAGTTCTCCCTTCTCAGTAAGCGATTTGTTAAACATATCTACATACATTCGCATAGTATTGTTCGATAAAAATACTGAAAATCCATGTGTGTATAAAGAACAAATTCTAAAACATTAATATTTGGATGAATAACTCCAACTTGTATGCAGACTATGCATTTGCAAAAATACAAGTATTCTGAGATGTTCTTCAATTAAAAAAATGTCGATATATATATCAACATAAACGTATTAGATGTATGTTGTTCAATCTGACTCAGTTCCAGTATCAATCGAGTTCAATTGAAAACTTCGCAAAAACCTCAAATTTCAAGTTTCGGCCTGCATTTGCAGACTCGAAAAATTGCCCCATCTTTAGCATAAAATTCTTGATTTCTCTTCCAAAAATCCATTATACAATTCAGTATACACAATCACATTCTTGTTAAATCAATTTGCCCCTGATTGTTTGCTTCTAAACCAATTGTGAGTCAAGTCTTCTCATCAAAATATTCAAACAGAGCATGCTAAAAAGAGAACAGTGAACTACACATCCTCATCATAATAATTCATACAATTCTCAATAATAACAATCTCTACATGATCAAAGAAGACATAGCATATATGAAAGCAAAATTTCATGAGTACTACCAATTCTCGATCGTTCTTAAACTATCTATGCATGTGAATCATTCATCAATTATGTTTTTGTTTAAGAAATATATCATTTTGACTATTCATGCCTTAGATTCATTCACCAAAATAATTATATAATTTCTAGCATGCATCTACTAGATAAATCATCATATTCAACAAATAAATAACAATCAAGAGATGAGTGCCACCCACCTCGAAGAAGATTCAACGAAGAAGATAATAATAACAAGAAGAAAGCTCCTCCTCATTGCGAAAATCCAAAATCCTAGCCACGAAAAACCCAAGAATAATAGAAAAATAAACCTTTTGCTTGTGTACGGGGGAGGGTGGCTATAGCAGCAGTAAATATAGGCTCGGGTCTGGAGTTTTAGGGTTTTACAATTGTTTACAAAAATACTCCTCAAGAAAATATTTATTTATATATATGGATCTTTCCAATTATTAGTTAATCAAATCGAATCAATTAAAATAAAAATTAAATCCCTAACTCTCCTGATTTGGGCCCTTCAACATGTGCAACCCAGAATTAGAAATTTTTGGAGTTTATCCCCTAAATGGCAATTTTACACAAAAGTCATTCTCTTTTGTAATATTTACAAACAAGCCATAAAATATTCGTAAAAACCCAGAAAAATTAGAATTATTATCTACTAATAAAAATTTGATTTTCCAAATAGAATTTCCGACTTTTCACTTCTCAATAATAATATTTGCACATGTTTTGCACGTCCAAAAAGATAAATTTCAGAAAAAAATATTTAATAAATCACAAAAATTCCCCAAAAATAATTTATTAATTCCACATATTTAAAATTTCTAAGGTGTTACAACTACATCACATAGCACGGGGTGAAACGTTCATAAGGTACGGACCGAAAATCTGGGGACTAGAGAGCAATGGTTCCTTCACTGTCCGATCTCTGTATAACTGTATTCATTTTCGGGGTTGTGAACCTAGTTGGGCACATATCCTCTGGAAAGAAAAGCGCCTCTTAAAGTTAGGGCTTTCCTTTGGTTGATACTCAATAGTGCCATCCTAACCAGAGAAAACCTTTCCAAAAGGCAACTTCATATCGCGACCGAGTGTGGGTTCTGCAACTTCCATACGAAGTCGCTGAACCATATTTTCATTGATTGCCAACAGAGTAAGGCAACACTGGTTGATGTCCTACGGGCCTTAGGTACGAGTGATTACCCCAACCATATGAGGATCTGTGGGTCGGCCCCAAATTTGCCTCTAAACATCACGAGATGAAAGAAGCATGGTACATCGCCATCGTGGCCACTACCTGAATTTTATGGCTAGACATAAATAACTTCTACTTTCGTGCAACTTATAATAGTATTTCTGGTATTTTAACTCATATCATGCATCTTATTTTCTTTTGGGCTATAACTGCTGTCATAGGGGTGAGAGGGAGGATTGCCAGAGCCTTCCAGGCGGACGAGTACGATGATGAGGAGGTCGAGTTCGTACCAACACTTGACTAAGAGAAGTGATGATTCCCTGATTCTCACCTTCTAGAGATTTGGTGGAAGAACTGCTATGTTTGTTATCATATATCTTTGTACTTGTCTTTTGTTCTTTCTATAACACTTTTGGATTGTCCCACCCTCCAGGACGTTGTTGGAGGTTTATATTTTATTTTCTGCATAGTAGTTCCTTGTACTTTACCTTGGTACCCTGGGTATGTTATATTAACTTCTTATTAATGAAACATGGTAGCGTTATTTCACTTTTTCCCTTAAATATACATATACATTTCACATGAACCATTCATAACGACAACGACGAAAATATCAAAAGAAAAACGAAAAACTTATACAAAAATCTTCAGTAGAATTCACATGAACCATTCATATACATAAATAGAATCATGAAAAAAAAAAATCAATTGCGAACACGATGGATAAATCATAATAAAGAAACCAAATTAAAAGTAAGACATACAAATCACTACTCACCTTAATCGAGAAATTCAATGCCTAAATTAACTTATCGACATTGGCAACATCCTCAACAAACCATTTCTTTCCATGCTTTCCTTCACTATTGTCCATCATCATCATTATCATCATCCTCTATCTCCTCTCTCTCGTTTCTTTATTCTTCTATTATTTCTGGCGGCTGGAAGCAAGAAAGATGAAGTTTTTTTTCCCCCACAAAACTCCACAATTTTCAATTTTATGATTTAGTTCTCGAATTTATAATATCTACGTATAACCCCAAAATTATTAATATTTGTAATTCAGTCTAAAAAAATCATAATATTGAATTTCTAATAATTACCTGAAAAGTTGGGATATTACAACGAGTGTTAGAGGAAAGTGATCGTGGGGTCGGTGCTCGTAGTAATCTTTTAGTTAAAAAGCATTAGCTCTTAATTTCTTATAAGTGTTGGGCATGTTGGCTTATGTGTTTTTTGAGCTTTTTTGCATTGATGTGTTGTTTTTTATCTTATTGTTTTCTCGTTTGAATGCTAGCTGGGAGGTTCAACCAAACCTAAACTAGAGTTTATTGACTAATGGTGGAAGGAGAGTCAAGATTTTGTAATCACGCGAGTGGTCGTTTTCTTTGAATTTCCGTAACTTTTTTGATTCACTATTGATGTCAATATTAATATTTGCTCCACACTAATCATTTTGTCTATGTCCACGTAAAGAGTAAGTATGGGAATCTAAAAAGATGATCTAAGTCTGCTACTTAACTTGATACATAAAAAAGAGTTACACTCAAGTCAGTCTAATTTTGACAAGAGTTACGCTGAAGAGTTACACAAATACAGTCAATACAGTGGCCTCTCTCATATATCAAAAAGAAGAAGATACGAGTGTAAAAATAATCAGTGAATAAAAGAGAATTCTTTGACCCACTCGCTGACAATGACATTCTGGTGGACCCACTGTCCCATCAGTTTTTTTTTGAATCTCTCAAGCAAATATAAATTTGCATAAGTTATAATATTGGGTTGATTTGGAATCAATATATTGGCAAATCCACTTTAATTTAGCACCAAAAAACCCCTAAACAAAAACAAATAATTCCCCCCCCCCCCCCCCCACCCACACACACACACACACACACACAAAGGAAATGATAAAGATTAAACAGATAATCAATTGAGATGGAATGTTTGATTCGAGATGGGTAATACTACTCATACTACTAATTTATTATTTTTTCTTTACTATCTTAGAGCATCCACAGTGGTTTCTTATAATTGACATTTTGTCATTTTATAAGAAACGAATGGCTGCAGTGGTTTTGCTATATGTCATTTTATAGCATATTTGCTATACTAGTTTCTCATATATGAAAAACCAGTATAGCAATTTTCAAATTATAAAGGACGGTATATCATATACCGTCGCTCCGATTTTAAATTTTTTTAATCGAGTGAGACGGAATATCATATACCGTCGCTCCGTTATTTTTTTATTTTTTATTTTTATAAATGGGTCGGACGGGGAAACATACCCCGTCCTCCCCTTTTATTATTATTATTATTTTTTTAAAAATCTCCTCAGACGGGGAATGATACTTCGTCCGGGAGATCATTTCCCGTCCAGCTACAGTAAAATCTATACTCCGTCCGGGGGAATGATACACTTTTTCCCATAAAAAAAAACAATTGTTTGAAAAGGCAAAGAAAAAAGAATTGAAATCACTACAGTTCTGGTATATTGAAAAATTGAATTTTGTTTTCTTCTGCATTTGACAACTCACACATAACTATTTTTAGTGGTTCTTAACAAATACCCGATGACACTTGTCAGCAGAATCCTTACATCCATACTTACTGGTCTATCTCAAATATTATAATTATCTCTAATATTTTTTTTTTTTTTATAAAAGATGACGGCAGTCATCGTTTCATTAAATAGATTTAAAGAAACAAAGTAGTACATAACATCCTGCTATAACAGACAACATCAAAAGGAACGAAAAACAACAGCATAGAAATACATCAAAAAAAAGGGTAGCCCTATATAAAAACCAAAATAACTTCTTCCTTCGTCCATTCTCTTGAATGCATGAACAATCTATCGCATCCCTGAAGAGGCAAAGTCCACTTAAGATCTCCTTCCTTGCTATTCCTCTTCGATGATCCTCCTCCTCTTAGCGGCTTCTTCCGCACCTGCCCAATCGTGAATCAGAGAAAAAATTTTATGCATGGATAAATTTAATGAATATGAGATATTTCTAAAAATGAAATCATTTCTCTCTAACCACAGGTTCCACATCGAAGCTACTATTGCAATATCCCAAGCCTTAATATCCCCCGCCCTAATGTGACCCTCTCTAAAACCCCCCAAAATGTCCACTATTGAATTCGGATAATTATCTCTAATATTATAATAGAAGAAGACCTTTAAATCTACCAATATGTGCATTGTACGTGCACAACTAATATGAAGGAGGTCTCAGATTTGAATCCTCACTATGTCAGATTTTTTTACTTTAATTTTTTGAAATATATGTGCATCACACATATAAATTATTATCAATCTATCTATCTATAATATAATATATAATAACTATTATAACGGTCATCTTTTATCAAAAAAAACTATTATAACAGAAGAGTTAGAGTTGTAAATCTACCTACTTACGTGCAATGCACGTGCAACTCCAACTCTACCATTAGTCTTCACATTTATTTTTAAAAATATATAATCTTATTTATTAAGACATGCATCGCACGTGTAAATCAGAGTTTCTACTTTATTATTTTTTAAATTAATTGGTGCATCGCACGTGTAAATTACTAGTAATGTTATAATGGGAGAAGGCCTTAATGTCACTTGTAAATTTGTAAATCTACGAACGCGTGCAACACACGTGCATAACTATTATAAAGAAAATCCTAGATTTAAATCCAGACTACGGCTAAATTTTTATTTTAAGAAACTTTATTTATTAAAACGTGAATCGTACTTGTAAATTCGATAAGAGGTGCATGAACATCTATTTATCTTTTCTAATTAATACTTTTCTAATTAATACTTGAGGGAAGGAGAGACCAACATTTATATACATGTAATGTAATATATTTTATTAATTTCTTAAAGTGCATATGGAAGATAGTGAACATCATTAATGCAGTTTGTTTCGTATCAACTAGTGTTCCACTAAGTAAATTGCACAGACTAAAGTAGGGTTGAGGGACTCACAAAACTATATGAAAATTAAAATTTTATAGATGGCCCTTAACTATTTCAATCACAATATAATCAAAAGATAACCAATCTACATATTAAGAGCATCCACAATGGTGTTTCTCATTTTAAAAAAAATGACAGCTACAGTAGTAGCAAATAGAGAAAGTTGCTACAGATGTCGTTTACTATAATATTCTCATTTTTTAAAAAAAATTGCGTGGGATGGTAGAACATTTACTTGCGCGCAAATTTTTTTTTAAAAAATGCGAGCGACGGTACATGTTGTACCGTCTCATTCGTTTAAAAAAAAATTAAAAAAATTAATTACTTATTAACTATTAAAATATGTTAATTAAATAAATTAAATAATATAATAATAACTAAACCTAATTAAAAACTAACTAAACCTAATTAAAAAAACCTAACCTACCCACTAATTGGCCACAATTCAAGGACGGTACATGTCCAAGAATTTTTTTTTTCTTTTTTTTTTCTTTTGACAAAATCTGACCGTTGGATTAAAAAAGAAATTAATAAAAAAAATTAAAAAAAATGGGACGGTACATATTGTACCGTCCGACCCCTTTAAAAATTATATATATATAATAAGTGGGACGGTATATGTTGTACCGTCTCTTATAATTTGAGAATGGCCATTTTGTTTCTCAAAAATGATATACAACTGTAGCAATTTTGCCAAAAAATGGCAAAATAGCAAACGACTACAGCATGCCATTCCTCAAAAAATGAGAAATTGGCAAATATAACAAATGACTGTGGATGCTCTAACTAGGCTAAATTAAAAAAATCTACATATTAACTTCGTGTGGTTTTTTAAAATGGATCAAAGTTCAGTGGTTTTTTTTTAATTTAGCCTATTAACTAATTCACACTTTCAAACAAACCAACATCATTCTATATTTCTATTCAATTGAAGGAAAGGAAAAAAAATCGAAGAATTACCGAAGTTAGTTTTAACCTCCTTCCATCTCGAATAAAACATTCCATCTCAAATCAAATATAATCAACATTAGAAATATTAGAGGGGACAATACTTTGATAATTAGTTATATCAAAAGATGACAAATATATAGATTAATCAATTCACATTTCGAAAGCAACATCATTCTATATTTTCTATCCAATTGAAAGAAAATCCCAAATTCTCGATGTGTGTAACTCTCCAACAATTCAAGCACCAAGACATAAGTAAACCCTAGATCCCTAAATTTAGAATACCAAAAAATAAGTATTTTTAAAATAACTTACAATCTTGTCTGATTCTTCCATTTAAAAACTTGCTTGCAAATACTCATATTGTCAGCGAAATTCATCAAAATTTCCCACCAACTGTTCCATATTACTCTTTAGTTGTGCATCTACAAAATGGTTAGGGCTATAAATCGGATCAGACGGGATTGGACAACCAAATGTTCAAGCTTGGACCGAAAATCTACTCGGACGGGCTTATGTCCGGCTCGGTCCAGGTCGGACAAAATTTTTATAATCCAGCCTCGGTTCGTTATAAAAGCAGAATGTTATGTTGTTCGGACAGACCAGACTCGGACCAGACTCGGTAAAGCATAAGACCTAATAATTTGTTCAAGTTTGGTTCGTATAACAGATCGGACGGTTCACGGTCGGGCCATTTTTCGAGCCGGACTAGGACGGACGACGTACAGTCCTGTTCATTTTATAGTCCTAAAAATGATCACACCATAAAACACACATACAGTACTACAATCTACCAAAAATTTTCAAACAAAATAAAAGATGTAGAAAAGATATCATTATCTGCATATTATTTTCCTCCTGATTCCAGCATATTCTGAAGCTTCTCTTGCTTCATCAATTTTGCATCTTTTTTTTCCATCAACTATTTGATGCAAGTCCTTAGCTTTCTTTTACATTCACCCATATGTTAACTTTTACCCTAAGAATATAAAATAATAAAATACAATAATAATAAAATGGACCAAACTATTCAACTTCCATGCTTTTTACCATCCTCCACAATCCATTATTCTTTGTAATTGGAAATTTAATGATAATATTTTTTAGAATGCAAATGTACTAATATTCCCATGACCTAATATTTTTGTAGGAATTGTACCATCCAAAAGTACTAAAACAGATTTGGAAAATGTATCATCATATCTCAACAATTAAATCTTGTAAGTTCTAATTGTCCAGAATACAACTTCTATCATTTCTTAATTTCACCTACGGGCGATTTGAGTTCTTCATCCTATCAAAATCTCAATCCTAAACTGTACACACTAAAATTCCCATCACCCACTTCCCACAACACGAAGCATAACAACCAGTTGCTCCTATCGCTAACTAAAATTGAACTAAATCATCAAGAAGATCAAATTTTGATGAACACAATAGCCTTACTGGTCATTAATTTTGCTGTATCGCCATTGCTCAGTGCCGGAATGCTTGGACCTCGGCGTTGTGGCCCTTCTCTGATCATTCCCATCGCTCCTTCCGTCAACTTTCACGCTCAGCTTCCCTATAAATCAAATAATTACACCCAATCACAAACAAAAGAATTAGAAGAAAAAAAAACCCAAAATATGCATAAATTTTGGAGGAAAAGAAACTGACTTTTCCTCGAAGTGCCCTTTTTTTTGCCGAATTCATTGTCGTCTTCATCCTCCTCGTCGAAACCCATACTGGATCTCTGCGGGGTGCGTCGGAGGCGGTGTCGAGACCAGCAGGGCTGCGGCGAGGCGTGTCAGAAGCGGCGTCAGGTAGCGGATAAGCAGAAACGACTACGACCGAGGTACATCGGTGGCAGCGTCGAGGACAACAACGTTGGTGGGAGGCAGACTTGTCGGAGGCAAGGATGAGCGAGTGGGAGGTGGCGACGGCGGCGGCAGTGTGCGTCGGAGGTGGTGTCGAGAACATATGAGAATATGAGATTTTGAAAGAAGGGTGAGAAGATAAAAGATGAGGGTTTTTTCCCCCTTTTGTACACGGGTTAACGCGTGTTAATCCATACTTTGGCTCTCCTTTCCCTATTTCAAAATGAAGAAAGGTGAGTGAGAGTAGTCCTAATAGTTTAATATATAGTATTACCAATTTTCATCATAATTAAAAAAAATTGAAAGAAAAACATATATGTGAACAACACATGCAAAGAGATCTAATGTGGTCACATGTTCTTTTTCTGAGTTATTTTTCTACTTTAAACAACTGTCAAAAGATTCACGTAAAAATATTTATATACTCTGAACTGCTGTCAACAAAATAAAGTAAGTAAAATATATTTTCACCAAAATACATAAAGGGAAAAACTTCCTTCCCCATATCTCCAAATGCCTCTTCCGAAAACCACTAAAAATCAGAAGCACCATCATGGAAGGCATCTTTGCAATGACATTTTCCCAAAAACAGTTAATAAATTTCATTATTTTCATTATTTTCCCTATCAGGAAATACAAATAATAATAGAAAAGTTGCAGAGCTCATTAAATATGTGATCAACATGGCGGTTTAGTTCATACTAAAACCATTTCAAAAAAGGGGGAAAAAACAAAAAGAAAAAGGGAAAGAGAAAGAAAGAGAGAGAGAAGAGCAATGGCGAGTCTGACGTCATCACCTTCGTCGGTGCTTCCTTCTTCCTCTCATTCTCAGAAGGCAGAAACGTCGGTTCTGAAGCTGAACGATCTCCGGATAGCGATCGTCGCAAAAAGAATCCACACCCTCCTCCTCATGAGTAGCTCTGCTCCTTTTCAAGAAATCGTCAAACTCTGCTATGATCTTGCCAGGTGCTAACCTGCGCCTCTTACCCTGTTTGCCCATTTAAGTGACTTATTGTCTTGAATAGTAAAAAAATGAATCTTTTTGATGTCTGGATTAGGTTTCTTTGGTTCTTGGTTTGAGAGTGGATGATTTGTCTTGTTGATTGTCTTAAGGTTTGATTTTTTAAAATAAATTTTTATGAGCAATTGGGGAATTGTGGTGAATTTTCTATTTAGTTTTTATATTTTGAACAAGTTCGTAACTCGTAAGTGCAGACATTATATGTTTAATTGGGGATTGAAGGTGCAAGTGGGTCTCTATTCCCAACCTCTTGCTCGCTTACTGCTAATTAATAAACCCTAGTGGCCGTCACAAATTTTGGTGATTTGTTCTTCCCCGATTTTTGAAGTGATAAAGGAATATTAAAGGTTTTTGAAAGATTTGAATTGAAGAATCTCTTGTGCAAAATGATTTTTTGATGTTTGAGATGAGGGTTAGATTAGATAGGAAGGACTTGAGGAAGAATTAATCATGAGAGAGGGGCTCATGAATAATTTTGGTAAGTAGTGGAAAGGGAGTAGTAGCCACGAATTTATTGTGGGGTTGTTCGAAATCATCTACCTTGCATTTCCCCCCACTTGCCTCTGTTCCTGCTTATAACAACACATATAACATATGGAAAGCTGGTTTTTTAATATATTTAAAGTGCGATACTTCATGTTCTATTTGGTCAAAACCCAGTCTACATCCACAGAAAGAGCGTGGGGTTGGAGTGGGGGCTCGAACTTTCTCTACCTATAAGAGTTGTTATGTGGGGTTGTGAATCTTGTTGTTTGACATAGAGAGGTTCAGTAAAATTTCTGGATTTAGTATATTTATTAGATTAAGGTTCCATGCAATTGGTTGTTCGGTATAAAGAGTGAATAACAACAACAACAACAACAAAGCTTTTTTCTCAACTAGTTTGGGTCGGCTACATGAATCCCGATTTTCCATTCCGCTCGGTTTAGCGCAATATCTTTTGTAAGCCCTCAAAACTATCATATCTTTTCTCACCGTATAAATATGATACTTGTGGTCTTACAGAAAATATTGCGCTATAAAGAGTGGATAAGAAACAAAGATTCAAATGCAAGATACCAATGTGGAATTTAAGCATTCGACTTTGGGTTGGTTGCCGTATAACTTCATATTTGATGTAGCGGTGTACGTGGTTTGTATTTAAAAACACGTTTTTTCTTTAATGATTTTTGTTTTTGTCTGAAACCAAGATATATTTCCCACATTATACAATACACACTTATTACATATATATATTACTCTTATAACAAACACATACATTACCCGTATAATATCTCTAATACTCCTCAATGTTGGAGCATATATATCATACATGCCCAACTTGTCATTGATAAACTGTATTTTGGCTCTTGTGAGAGGCTTTGTGAGAGCACTAGCTAGCAGGTGATCAGTGCGAATATGTTTAGCCTCTATCTGAGGAGGCTCATACGGCGTGCTACTGATCATGTTGCGAACCACATGACAATCAACCTCAATATGCTTGGTTCGTTCATGAAACACATCATTAGTGGCTATGTGGATGACAGACTGGCTGTCACAATACATACACATAAGTCATGCTGAGAAATTCCCAACTCAGTAAGTAATCGTTTGACCCGTCATCTTGCATGTAAGGTCAGCCATAGCACAATACTCTGATTTAACATTCGATCGAGACACCACATTTTATTTCTTACACTTTCATGAAACTAAGTTTCCTCCAACAAACAATATCTAGTAGTGGATCTCCTAGTCGTTGGGCAGCCAGCCCAGCTAGCATATGAAAATCTAGCGATTTGACAATGTCCACCATCAGTATACAACAATCCTTTGCCAGGGGCGCTCTTCAAATATTGAAGAATTCTCATCACTGCATTCAAATGGCTTGTACGGGGAGAAGCCATAAATTGACTTACAATGCTAACTGAGTATGTAATATATGGATGAGTGACTGTGAGATAATTCGGTTTTTCCACAAGCATCCTATATCTCTCTGGATCCTCTAACTGGACCCCCTGATCTGGCAAGAACTTGGAGTTTGGGTCCATAGGAGTGTGTGATGGCCTGCATCCTAGCATAGCGCTCTCTGTAAGTATGTCCAATACATACTTTCTTTGTGATAAAGAAATTTCATGTTTAGATTGAGCAACTTCGATCCCCAAGAAAGACTTTAGTCGCCCGAGATCCTTAGTTTAAAACTTCTGTTGAATATATGACTTCAGATCGTGAATACCATTATGATCATCTCCTGTAATTACAATGTCATCAACATATACAGCTAAAATGATCTTCCCCTTATGATGTCGATAAAACACATAATGATCATTAACTCTCAATCCAAAACTTGTGACAACCTCAGTGAAACGGCCAAACCAAGCACGGAGAGACTGTTTGAGTCCATACAAAGATCGTTTCAAGCTACAGACTTTAGTAGGGTTAGCTCTACTAACAGAACTGGGAGGCTGCTCCATATAAACCTCCTCCTCAAGAACACAATTGAGAAAGGCATTATTGACATCAAGTTGGTAGAGTGGCCAATGAAATTGAGCAGCCAATGCAACAGTGATCCAAACAGAAGGCATTTTGGCTGCAGGAGAGAATGTCTCATCATAATCAATGCCATAGATCTGTGAATAACTTTTAGCAACCAATCGGGCTTTTAGGCGAGCCAGAGAACCGTTTGGGTTAACTTTAACAGTGTACACCCATTTACGACCGACACAACGTTTGCCAGATGGAAGGGCAACAAGATCCCAAGTACTATTTTTCTCAAGAGCAGACATCTCTTCTCACATAGCTTGACTCCAACCAGGGTGTGACAGTGCTTCGAATAATGACTTGGGTACAGGGTAAGTGTCCAAAGTAGAGATAAAAGCATAATGAGCAGACGACAAGTTAGCATATGAAAGTCGACTATATAAAGGATATGTAGTGGAGCGGTTCCCTTTACGTGTGGCAATGGGAAGATCAAGATCAGAAAGGTCACTAGAAGAGGGAACAATAGGTGTTGGCTCAGCGGAAGAAACCAAAGGTGTAGTTGTAGGCATAGACGGTTGTATTCCATCGACTTGAGGAGATGAAACAATTGGCACAGAGGCGTGATCTGAAGGAGTGGTGTCAGAACGTCTTTTATATACTTGAGTGATTGTAGGCCGTTCAGACATTGCTGCGGAGCATTGTGTTACAGAACCAGGAGAAGTAGATATAACGGGTCTAGGGTAGGTTAGAAATTCAGATTCAGTGGTATCGGAGGGAACCAGAGGTGAACCAGAAGAAGAGGTAGAAAAATAAGGTTGAGACTCATGAAAGGTAACATCAGCAGAGATAAAACGACGCAACTCAGGTTTATAGCATGTATAACCTTTATGGAAGTGGGAGTGTCCTAGGAAAATATAGCTGACAGAACGGGGAGCTAACTTGGAGCGACCAGGACGATGGTCTTGGACAAAACTAACTAACTTGGACCGACCAGGACGATGGTCATGGACAAAACTAACAACCAAAGATTTTGGGAGGAAGGGCAAATGGGTCAAAATTTGGAAATAAAACAGAAAATGGTGTTTGACCAACTAATACAGATGAGGGCTTATGAAGCACAGATACATGTACGGGATGCAGGTACTACACGACACGGGTACGGGAATATGTGATTTTACAAAAAAAAGTAGGATACAGGTGCGTTAAATATAGTATATTTTATATTTTATACATAAATAAACAAATACTTATTTTGTTAAAAATGCAAATATTTGAATCATTTCATAGAATTGTAAGAATACATTATAATTATGTGCATTTTTTGAGAAAAAAATGATAATCTAACTATCAAAAAATTGGATATACTTGTTTTGTGTTTGAGCATAACATAAAACATCAAGTTTTTGAAATTACACTAGGGCCCCAAACATTTATCTAAATATAATTGTGCCTAAAAATTGCAAAAATGTATTAAAAAATGGATACTCCTTGGGTACACACCCGGAAGTATCCAAGGAGTATCGACACTCGATACGCACTCGGCACGGGTACGTTGGGCGTTTAGAAGTACCCGTGCTTCTTAGACGAGGGCATGCGGTTTATTAGGTGACATGCAGTAAGAACTGCATTCCCCCAGAAATGCTGAGGAATATGTCGATGAATAAGCATTGTCCTTGCAATTGCTAACAGGTGACAGTTTTTACGTTCGGCAACTCTGTTTTGTTGCAGGGTATAAGGGCAAGAAGATTATGAAGAATACCAAAATAATACATAAATGTTGTAAACTCAGAACTAAAATATTCTCTGGCATTATCACTACACAAAGTTTTGACAGTAACATCAAATTGGGTTCTGACGTCAGCATAAAAAGATTTGAAAATAGAGAAAATTTCAGAACGATATTTCATTAAATAAAACCACGTTACACGAGAATAATTATCAACAAAATATTTAAAGTCACCGAACTGAGACTGGACAAGACAATGTCCCCACACATCAGAATGAACTAAACTTAAGGGTCGACTCGGCTGTTTATTGACTCTAGCAGGATAAGATACATGGAGGTGTTTACCTAACTGACATGACTCACATGGCAACTCATAAAGAGAACATAATTCGGGTCTTAACTTCTTCAGATTCTGTAAAGACGGGTGTCCTAGCTGAGAGTGCAAATCAAAAGGCATGTAACCACTCAAGTAAGCAAAAGCAGTAGGGACACCATTAAGCTGATAGAGATCCTCAGATTCACGGTCTGTGCCAATCATCCGTTTTGTCCCAAGCTCCTGAAACACACAGTGTTTAGGATAAAAGGTAATTGAACAGTTCAAAGATTTAGTAATTTGACTAACAAATATAAGGTTGAAAGGAAATTTAGGCATATAAAGAACAAAACTAAGAGGTAAAATGGGACTAAGGTCAACATGTCCAACCCCCCAATTGGGGAGGTAGAACCATCAGCTAGATAAACAGGTGAATGAAATGACTCTCTAACTGAGGACAGTATACTTGAATTTTCAGTCATATGATCTGACACACCTGAATCAATTACCCATGATGTAGGAGTAGTGGTAAGCAAGCACTACTAGACCTAGCTAATGTGGCAGAAGAGGAAGACTGGCCCTGAGAAGCACAGTATCGTTGGAGAGCCTGAAATTCTCCTGTATCTAACGAAACATTGGTCAAACTGGAGGCGACATGTGCAGTGTGTGATGGTTGAGTGTTTTGAGAACGCCGGTTAGGGCAATACCACTTTGTATACCCAAACTCCTTACAATAGTTGCACATGACATTGGCAAGTGAAGTGCTTAGGCCACTCTGTGAGCTGTCACTGCTAGCACCACAACCACTGAAACTACATGTGCGACCACCACGACCATGTCGTCCTCCTCCTCGACTAAAACGAGGCTGAGCAGCAGCCAATGCATATCTCTTCTGGGGTGTCGCCACTAACAATTGAGGGTGGTGAGGAAACATCTTTTTAACAAGTTTGTAGGCCTTTAACGAACTCTTGGAGGCAGGACCTCCCATCACCAAGGGTCGTGCAGCATCATGAGATTGGGAAGCCCCCCGAGAAAGGTGATAGCATGTATTTGTTGCTGGCGCTCTTGCATCTGTTTCAGATCAGTGCTTAATAGAAAAAGTTCTTGTAACTCATCACATGTCTTCTTGAAGATGGTGTAGTACACATCAATACTCTTATTACTCATCTCACAACGACAATAGGCTGCTGAACACTGTAGGCATGTGTCTTACTGGTCAGAACCGAATAAGTTGACTGAAGATGATCTCAAAGCTCCTTAGCCATAGAGCACTGCATCGCAGTATCAAGAATATCGGGCTCTATGAATTCCCACATAACACTCATAATCAAGCTATCATCAGCTTTCCAATCTTCTGTCATAGTCTTAGGTGGGTCATCAAATAGGATTCGAACGATGAATACCTTTCAGTTTGACTGTAAACATCTTGTGTCATTTTTGCCAATTACTAGTACTCAATTTCACACTTAATAACTTGGATGGAAATGGGGGAAGAGTAGTTCTTGTCACGCCAGAGTTATCATTCACGTCAGGTTCACCACTATTCACTTCGCTCATCTTGCTGATCACAACAAATTAGTACACAACCAAATTTCTCAGAGGTGAGGAGAGGTGTGGGATGGTACTGGAGGGTAGGTCGGAATAAGGTCAGAAGTGGAGGGGTCACACACCTAAAGGTAAGTTATTTTTTTCTTTGTGGCAATCTATCAAACACCTTGTGTTTCACTCCAATATTGATCAATTTTAAATTGAGTCAAAACATGGATCTTCCCGTTCATGGAGATGATAATGGTGTTATTGGGTGGTGATGGAGATGTGTTAGCAGCAGCAGAAGCAGAAGAGGCGACACCGACGATGGAGGTGACGGTGCAGAGGAGAAGGCTGCTGATGTGAGTGATGTCAAGGATGAAGCTCAGGTGTCAATTAAGGATGGAGCTCAAGCTGACAATGTAAACATGGCCAGATTGGATCTGAATTTCGACCAAAAAAAACTGATCAGTGGAAGTGATCGCAAAAAGAAGAACATGATAATAAGTTGGAGGATCAGGAAGCTGTTGTTGGTTGGGGATTGGATTTGGGATTAGTGATGGGTTTGCTTTGGATTTGGACTTGGATTTGAGATGGAGGGGGAGGGGGAGGGGGAGGTGAAGGTTGAAGGAGAGCTGGGCTGCGGTGCCAGCTCTGATACCATGAAACCAAGATATATTTCCCACATTGTACAATAAACGCTTATTACATATGTTTTACTTTTATAACAAACACATACATTGCTTGTATAATATCTCTAATATTGTCAAACTTTTTACTTTGTAAAGACTTAAAAGCGAACCATAATTTTTCATGCTAAAGCTATTTTCTCATGTTTTAAAATTGATGCAGCTTTAGCTAATCTCCGTCCCATTATTTCTCTTGCCTTTTCAACTGAATATAATATGGGTGTTCTTTTTATTTTTATTTTTTTTAATTTTAATTTTTGGGTCCATGTACTTTGATACATACAATTTCCGTATTGGTTTTATATCAAGAGCTAACTATTGTCAAGGTTGTTCCAACTAGCTCAAAATCCTCTCAGAAGTTCATTTAAATATCATTACTACCTGAGATCGTGGCTCTGATACAATGTGAAATATTCCTTCCACTAAACCAAACCAAAACTCCAAAGTTGTTGGGAGCGTTGAACGGTTTATTTTTTATGTTTTAACATATAATTACAACCTATAATCAATCTTCGTATTATCAAGTACATGATTTAAGCTAAGTGTCCGAGTTAAGTTCTTGTGTTTGCACTACCATTAATAAAATTGAAGACGCTTAGTTTGTAAGTGTTCAAGTTTAAATGTTATACTTATATCAAATTTTGTCTGTGTTCTTTCATGAATTTTATTTTCACCATTCAACTTTATGGACCATCTCCAACTATTGTACTAACAGTCTCAGTCCACGTCTATTGGGTCTACTCGACTACCTCTACTATTTCTTACTATGTAACTGCAACACTTTTACACTTCTTAGTTGCATCCAAGTTTTTCTTTGTTGCACAAGTCTAAACATTTTGAGAAGTTCCCCGACATTTTCCCAAAAAAGTTAATAAATTTCATTATTTTCATTATTTTCCCTATCAGGAAACACAAATAATATTTGAAAAGTAGGTAGAGCTCATTAAGATGTGATCAATATGGCGGTTTAGATCATACTAAAAATATTAAAAAAAAGAAAAAAAGAAAAAGGAAAAGAGAAAGAAAGAGAGATAAAGAAGAGCCATGGCGAGTATGACGTTGTCACCTTCTTCGGTGCTTCCTTCTTCCTCGCATTCTCAGAAGGCGGAAACGTTGGTTCTGGAGTTGAACGAGCTCCGGATAGCGATTGTCACAAAAAGAATCCACACCCTCCTCCGTATGAGTAACTCTGCTACTTTTCAAGAAATCGTCAAACTTTGCTATGATCTTGCCTGGTGCTGCTAACTTGCGCCTCCTACCCTTTTTGCCCATTTAAGTAATTTGTTTTCTTGAATAGTAAAAAATGAATATTTTAGAGGTATGGGTTAGATTTCTTTGGTTCTTGGTTTGAGAATGGATGATTTGTCTTGTTGTCTTTCAAGGTTTGATTTAAATTTTTTTGGAGCAATTGGGGAATTGGGGTGAATTTTCTATTTAGTTTTTTTATAATTTGAACAAGGTCGTATGTGCAGACATTTATATTTAATTGGGGATTGAAGGTGCAAGTGGGGCTCGAACCCCCAACCTCTTGCTCACTTACTTTGCTCACTTACCGCTAATTACTAAACCCTAGTGGTCGTCACAAAATTGGGTGATTTGTTCTTCTCCAATATTTGAAGTGTTAAAGGAATATTGAAGGTTTTAGGGAGATGTGAATTGAAGAATTTGTTGTGCAAAATGATGTTTTGATGTTTGAGATGAAGGTTAGATTAGATAGGAAGGACTTGAGGAAGAATTAATCATGAGCAAGGGGATCATGACTAATTTTGGTAAGTAGTAGAAAGGGTGATGTAAAACTAACCCTAAATAGAGAATTTTCAAGATTCTTAATGGATTAATTTTACCAACACGTAGTGCAGATCAAAGTTAGAAATTTTAACAGTTAACAGGTTTGATGGATTTTCTAGAATTGAATCACGTTTAACAGTCCCAATTAATAATTTCATTCTATAATCAATAATTAAATTCCTAAGTATTTTTAGCAAGTAATAGATTCAATATTGGGTCGTACTTTAATCAAGCATGTAGAACACTCAATCTCAATATTTGTGATCGACAGTTAAACTAGATAATATGATAAAGATAACAGAGCAGTATAACACAAATATTTAAAAATGGAAAGAGTATACCGAGGGTTCGAAGAACAATCGCGTAGATCTGTGGTAGGACACAACAATCGAAGAGATAGCAATGGCAGCAACATGGCAAATTAGCAACCGTAGTAAGAGGGAGACAGCTGCAATCCAAACCAGCAATTTTACAGCAAGAGCGATGGGTGCAATAGGGCGCGGCGCCGCCAGGGTTTCGAGCGGGTGCAGTAGGGCGAGGCGCCACTAGGGTTTCGATCGGAGGTAGACTCGGGAGAGGGAAGTGGAGGAGGGTCGACACTGGAAGTCGACGAGGAAGGAGGGAGGATTGGAGGTTGGGGTTTGGTGGGGGTCTTGGCCTGGGGTGTTGGGTCGACGGGAGGAGAGGAGGTGGGGGTCGGCGTCGAGTTTCGGGAGAGGAAAAGACGATAGGAGATTTCGGGGATGAGGGAGGCGATGGGTTTGGTCGGGTTGGAGGAGGAAGACGATGGAGATTTTTGAGGATGAGTGAGGAGATGGGTTTGGTCGGGATGTAGGGTAGGAGATGTTTAGGGTTTTGGATTTTTTTTGGGATTTGTTTTAATTTGGGGTAGATTTTAGAGTTAATCACTAACCCTAAAATTGTATTAGGATTTATCGCAAACCCTAACAAGTTGGATCTCAATTGTATCACACAAAGGAGAAGATGAAGAGCAAAACTTCAACACTAATTTTAATCAAGAATGACATTTTTCTCATTAATCTCAAGACCTATATATAGGCTCAAAACAATTCAAGATACAAATCTCAGAATATTCTAAAAATCTCAAAAATATTCTAATGCATAAAAAAAGATTACATATGGCTATAATTGCCAAAAACAAATATGGTACTGAAATAAAATTCTAAACTAAATAAAATTGATGTCCTCATCATTCTCTCCGGATGGGAGAGAGCTCGACCCAGTCGAGTCAAAACCAGTGATCCTGTCATGGTGCTCCAAAGATCTTGATCCAGTTGCGGGAGCTCCTCACGATCACTGCAAGTGCCATCTAACTTCGGCATGTTTTTCTATCTTACCAAATACTTGTGCATACCACCGTCTCTTGTAGAGATTATCTGATCATCTAAAATATTATTCAATTCTTCTGTCGGTGGGTAAATAGTATCAGGTAGAGGGGTAAATGTGGGAATCTCACTATTAGGCTGCAGGGTAGGCTCATCTTTAAGAAAATTTTTAGGGTTGAATTTTGAGCTTTCATAAAGTACTAGATCCTCAATATTGAAAGTCTTACTTATGCCAAAACCTTCAGGAAGGTCAACGACATAGGTATTATCATTGATTGTATGTAGAATCTTAAATGGGTCTGCAGCATGTATGTTCAAATTCTTAACGGGTCTAACAGGAAACCGTTTCGAATGAATCCGAACCATCACCTTGTCACCAATATCAAAAGTTATAAATTTTCTTCTAGTATCTGCTATTAACTTGTAGTTAAAATTATTCTCATTAAGTTCTTTGGAAATTTCTCTGTGCAAGTCATGAATGTGATATGCAAATGTAGGTGCAGACTCTGTCTCTAGGATGTTTTAACACATGGATAAAATCTATAGGCTGCCAAGTGACTTGGAAAGGGATGAGTGACTTAGATACACTCAATGGAGGTGACCGGACAGACTGAATATAATTGAGAGACTGGTCATCCTCTGTTTCATCAAAGTCATCACTTATATTAGGTTCATAGGTAAACTCATTGTCGGGCTCATCAGCGATGACTGCGGTACCCTCTACTATATTGATCCTACTTGGATTGGGACAGTTGCCAGCAACATGGCCGTATCCTTTACATTTATAGCACTTAATGAGAGGATCAATCTTAGAAGTCTCTTTCAGTGTTCTTATCCATATTGGCATTTCTAAGTGAATAGGAATTTGAAGTATGTTTGTTTGGGTAAGACTTGTTAGGGTACTGAAGAGAGGATTGCTCAGGTCTAAAGGGATCAGGAAGGGTCATTCTAGGGGAATGATCTCTCGAATTGCTGGATCTATAATGAGAACTAGCTTTAAGGAAATTCATATCGAGGACAAGGACATAGGCTGCCGCTAGTGAGTTCACATTTCTATGAATTAGCTCGTTCCTAAGGTCGGCTCGTAGTCCAGCCCTGAACTTAGAGAGAATTTGTTCTTCACTCTCTTTACCTAAAGCATTGCACCGAATAAGGAAGTTATCAAATTTATCAACATATTCTTGTGTGGATTTACTTTCTTGATAAAGTTGGTTCCACGAATCTAGCAATCGGATGTGGAACGATAACGGTACATATCTCTCAGTGAGCTTCTCTTTCATGGCTTCCCAAGTGGCTATGGGTACCAGGCCTCGGCCTCTGCGGGCATGTTCAAGATTGGTCTAGTGTTGTTGAGCTTTACCCGTCAATTTCATAATGACAAATTTAACCTTCAGGGCTTCGCTCATGTCAAACCACACAAAGTAGTGGTCCATGATACGGATCCAATCGAGGTAAGCTTGGGGTTCCATGTGGCCTTCAAAATGGGGAAGCCTTAACGTTCTACTTATATTGTTCGTCAGGGTCAGGTTCTTGACGTCGATCGTCACGAACATTTCCTTGAGGGATCTGATGATCAGCATGAAGCTTAGGGACAACAGTTTGATTAAATTTCACTTTCTCAAGCCTCTGATTGATATTGGCAGGAGTTGCTTGAATGGCAGATAGGGTAGCAAAAATATCAGAGTTGTCCATCTTAGTTAGGGAAGGTCTAGGGTTCTTAGTTGGGTGATTTGGGAGGGATAAGAAAGGCTCTTCAGGATCAGGGATGGTGCTGCGAAGACGCATTCACCAAAAGTGGAAAACTAGGAGTCGTGTGTGACCCTTTTAAAAAAAAATAAATCTGAAGTGATCTAAAAGAACAAAAAAAATAAAATAAAAAGACTTTAAACAATCCTAAATGAATGCTAAAAAAATTAAGACTAAATGATGCAAGAACTAGGGTTTTAAGAACCTTCGCTCTGATACGAAAATAATGTAAAACTAACCCTAAATAGGGAGTTCTCCAAGATTCTTAATGGATTAATTTTACCAACACGTAGTGCGGATCAAAGTTAGAAATTTTAACAGTTAACAGGTTTGATGGGTTTTCAAGAATTGAATCACGTTTAACAGTCCCAATTAATAATTCCATTTTACAATCAATAATTAAATCCCTAAGTATTTTTAGCAAGTAATAGATTCAATATTGGGTCGTACTCTAATCAAGCATGTAGAACACTCAAACTGAATATTTGTGGTCGACAGTTAAACTAGATAATATGATAGAGATAACAGAGCAGTATAACACAAATATTTAAAAATGGAAAGAGTATACCGAGGGTTTGAAGAACAATCTCGTTGATCTCTGGTAGGACACAACAATCGAAGAGATAGCAATGACAGCAACACGACAAATCAGCAACCACAGTAAGAGGGAGACAGCCGCAATCCAGACCAGCAATGGCACAACAAGAGCGATGGGTGCAATAGGGTGCGGCGCCGCTAGGGTTTCGAGCGGGTGCAGTAGGGCGAGGCGCCACTAGAGTTTCGATCGGAGGTAGACTCGGGAGAGGGAGGTGGAGGAGGGTCGACACTGGAAGTCGACGAGCATGGAGGGAGGATTGGAGGTTGAGGTTTGGTGGGGGTCTTAGCCTGGGGCGTTGGGTCGACGGGAGGAGAGGAGGTGGGGGTCGGCGTCGAGTTTTGGGAGGGGAAAAGACGATGGGAGATTTCGGGGATGAGGGAGGCGATGGGTTTGGTCGGGTTGGAGGAAGACGATGGAGATTTTGAGGATGAGTGAGGAGATGGGTTTGGTCGGGATGTAGGGTAGGAGATGAGAGGTGGGAAATTATTAGGGTTTTGGATTTTTTTGGGATTTGTTTTAATTTGGGGTAGATTTTAGAGTTAATCACTAACCCTAAAATTGTATTAGGATTTATCACAAATCCTAACAAGTTGAATCTCAATTGTATCACACAAAGGAGAAGATGAAGAGCAAAACTTCAACACAATAATTTTAATCAAGAATGACATATCTTTCTCATTAATCTCAAGGCCTATATATAGGCTCAAAATAATTCAAGATACAAATCTCAGAATATTCTAAAAATCTCAAAAATATTCTAATGCATAAAAAAGATTACATATGGTACCGAAATAAAATTCTAAACTAAATAAAATTGATGTCCTCATGAAAGAGAGTAGTAGGCACAAATTTATTGTGGGGTTGTTCAAAATCATCTACCTTGCATTTCCCCACTTGCCTCTGTTCCTGCTTGTAAC